>QXWJ01000012.1:0-600000 GCA_003614865.1 Arthrocladium fulminans
TCGGTGGCCTTCTCGTCCGACTCGCAGCGGATCGCGTCGGCGTCGGACGATCACACCGTCAAGATCTGGGACGCGGCTACGGGACAGTGCGTCGCGACGCTCGAGGGCCACAGCGATGGCGTCAACTTGGTGGCCTTCTCGCCCGACTCGCAGCTGATCGCGTCGACGTCGGACGATGGCACTGTCAAGATCTGGGACGCGGCTACGAGACAGTGCGTCACGACGCTCGAAGGCCAAGGCCACAGCGTCAGGTCGGTGGCCTTCTCGCCCGACTCGCAGCGGGTCGCGTCGGGCCTGTACAACGATCCCATCAAGATCTGGGATGCGACCACGGGACAGTGCGTCGCGACGCTCGAGGGCCACAGCGGCACCGTCATGTCGGTGAAGTTCTCGCCCGACTCGCAGTGGATCGCGTCGGCGTCGGCCGATCACACCGTCAAGATCTGGGACACGGCCACGAGACAGTGCGTTGCGACGCTCGAGGGCCACAGCAGCGGCGTCAACTCCGTGGCCTTCTCGCCCGACTCGCAGCGGATCGCGTCGGCGTCGGACGATCACACCGTCAAGATCTGGGATACGGCCACGAGACAGAACGTCCCGACGCTCGAGGGCCACAGCAGCACCGTCATCTCGGTGGCCTTCTCGCCCGACTCGCAGCGGATCGCGTCGTTGTCCGGGGGGGACATTGTCAAGATCTGGGACACGGACAAGGGACAGTGCGTCGCGACGCTCGAGGGCCACAGTGATGGCGTCAACTCTGTGGCTTTCTCGCCCGACTCGCAGCGGATCGCGTCGGCGTCGTTGGATGGCACCGTCAAGATCTGGGATGCGGCTACGGGACAGTGCGTCGCGACGCTCGAGGGGCACAGCGATGACGTCGAGTTGGTGGCCTTCTCGCCCGACTCGCAGCGGATCGCGTCGGTGTCGCGGGATGACACTGTCAAGATCTGGGACACAGACAAGGGACAGTGCGTCGCGACGCTCAAGGGCCACAGCAGCGGCGTCAAGCCGGTGGCCTTCTCGCCCGACTCGCGGCGGATCGCGTCGACGTCGGACGATCACACCGTGAAGGTCTGGAACGCGGACAAGAGAAATTACGTCGCGACGCTCGAGGGTCACAGCAGCGACGTCAGGTCGGTGGCCTTCTCGACCGATTCGCAGCGGATCGCGTCGGCGTCGGAAGATCACACCGTCAAGATCTGGGACGCGGCTACGGGACAGTGCGTCGCGACGCTCGAGGGCCACAGCAGCGGCGTCAACTCTGTGGCCTTCTCGCCCGACTCGCAGCGGATCGCGTCGGCGTCGGACGATCACACCGTCAAGATCTGGGACGCGGCTACGGGACAGTGCGTCGCGACGCTCGAAGGCCACAGCGACACCGTCATCTCGGTGGCCTTCTCGCCCGACTCGCAGCGGATCGCGTCGGCGTCGGCCGATCACACCGTCAAGATCTGGGACACGGCCATGGGACAGTGCGTCGCGACGCTCGAGGGCCACAGTGATGGCGTCATCTCGGTGGCCTTCTCGCCCGACTCGCAGCGGATCGCGTCGGCGTCGCCCGATGACACCGTCAAGATCTGGGACACGGCCACGAGACAGTGCGTCACGACGCTCGAGGGCCACAGCGGTGGCGTCAACTTGGTGGCCTTCTCGCCCGACTCGCAGCGGATCGCGTCGGCGTCGGACGATGACACTGTCAAGATCTGGGACGCGGCTACGGGACAGTGCGTCGCGACGCTCGAAGGCCACAGTGACACCGTCATCTCGGTTGCCTTCTCGCCCGACTCGCAGCAGATCGCGTTGGCATCGGCCGATAACACCGTTAGAATCTGGGTCGAGGCCTGGGGACAGTTTTGGATGAGTTTCAAGAGCCACAGCCACCACGTCAACTCGGTGGTGTTCTCGCCCGATTCGCAGCGGATCGCGTCGGCGTTGGCCGATTGCACCGTTAATATCTGGGACGCAGTCACGGGACAGTGTGTCGCGACGCTCAAGGGCCACAGCAGCGGCGTCAACTCCGTGGCCTTCTCGCCCGACTCGCAGCGGATCGCGTCGGCGTCGTTGGATGGCACCGTCAAGATCTGGGATGCGGCTACGGGACAGTGCGTCGCGACGCTCGAGGGGCACAGCGATGACGTCGAGTTGGTGGCCTTCTCGCCCGACTCACAGCGGATCGCGTCGGCGTCGGAAGATCACACCGTCAAGATCTGGGACGCGGCCACGGGACAGTGCGTCGCGACCCTCGAGGACTACCATGTCCGTTATCTAGGGTTCGATCTATTAGATTCCTCTCTTCATACTGACGTCGGAACCGTCAAAATCGAACTAGCAACGACTTTGGCTTTTCCAGATACACCTATCTCTCCACCTCCCGTAACATTTCATAACTTCGGCTATGGTTTAAAAAGGAACAGAACCTGGATTACTTATCGGGGAAAGAACCTGCTCTGGCTACCGCCGGACTATCGCCCATCGACATCCGCCTTTTACAGATCTGCCGCGGCTATTGGCTGCACCTCAGGCCGTGTCTTACGGTTCAGGTTTGTTGATCAGCCACTTGGTTTGGGCGACGATACAACAGGTATGGATGGAATCGAGGTGGTGGACTAGTATGCTTTTTATCTTTACCCTAGAAGGATCCGTATATTTATGTTACATATTTCTTCGTTCTAGTATTGTTTAGGGACTACGCTGCGAGCTGGCCACTCTCAATTGAGCTCTCGACCGCGGTCTCCAATTGCTGAGCCGGGCCGCACGTACAAAAAAGTCTCGATGACTGCTTTCCCCTAGACCAAGGCGGATTGCCCAGTCGGTGGAGGCATGAATTCTCCATGCATATGCCATAAGGTGTGCCTGCTGTCATGGCCGACTTCGTCGTGTTGGCTCCTCCATGGATCACAGATTATGTCCTTGTCGTCCGCATTGTCAATGATCAGTACCCATGGACCGTTGTCTTCGTTCTCGAGCCAGCGACTGACCACTTCCAGAGGGTTTAGCCTTTCCTCCACCCCAGCCAGGCGCCTGTGTCTTCTTCGTAATCTTTCCAACCCCATTCTTACAGATGTGTTGTCGTGCTCGCATGCACCCAGAACACCCATACGTCGGGCCGCTCGTCTCGGATCCAATGGGCGTATTTGATGGCCAATTGTGACTTTCTGTAGATCATGATCACCTCGGCTCAGCGCTTAAGCTTGTCCATCGGAACATGCTCAACCCACGCCTCCCAGTCCCACTACTGCTACGCGGAGTGCGGGTTCATTTCGTCGTTTCCATAGCTGCTCGAATTCATCTCGACTCGTAAAGTGACGATCACGGGAGAATGGTACTGTTGATGATGGGGCTTTCCTAGGTTCATTCCTTTGATTCAAGGGGGAGTTCCTCAATTCCCAAATCAATCTTGTTAGTCGTGACAATGGTCTGTTTGGTATTCGCGTTGATATCGTGCATGTTCGCCAGGATGACGTTCATCGAGGCGGACTCCAACCGAGTGATCGCAGTAGTCATGGTATCATACACTCATGACAGCTTGTCGTCGGCAACACCTTCCAATAATGTGCCCGCTCATTTCTCTAGAGACAATGAGCACAAGATCTGCTGTGCGATTTCAGAATGGCTTACTCATACGACCTTTCTCGATGTACTTGGCTGCAATCCCGCAGATGTTCAGCATCGATGCAAACACATGTACCAAATGGGATTAAAATGCTGGCATCGATGGTATTTTCCCCTCAATTATGGAGAGTCGTTGAAGGAAGTCATTCATTTCTTCAAAAAAATGTAGCTATTTTGTCGTAATCCGAGGACATGTCTTTCGATGCCTGCTTGAGTTCAACGGTAGATCTAGCTGTCCCAAAGCGCATCCCTTACCTTGAGTACATAACATGAATGCCGTCAAAATGGCAGAACTGGGTGGAGATGACTGCCCAATGTTCAGCAACGGTCTTATGCAATTTCTCGATTGAAGGAGGCTATGCACTCACCACCGAAGCAGCCTGAGCCACGAATTTGGCTCCCGCTTGAATGAGATCGCTGTTTCTGGCTACGTCCAACCAAGCTTGTCAACGGTCTTCTCATCATGTCGATATTTATTGAATGCACCCTCTTGAATGTCATGTTTCTCCATTCCTCCACGAGGCTGTTGAACCATGTCATGGCTTTGAGATCCTGACCAGTACTCTTGTAGTATTGACGGAGCGCATCGTCCCACAAGACCGCAAGATCGGATTGAGTTTCATGAGTGAAGTCTTCGGCTGCTCCAGCGGCCATGGTGTTGAAGATTTCGATACGAGTGGTTTCTCTTACCTGCAGAGACACTCCGGATACAAGCGATATCCCTACCAGATTCAACGAAAAGGGAAAGGAAGAAAGCTATGCGAGGCTGAAGGATAGGCGATCTGCTATTATTCTCTGACGGAATTACCTTTGCAACACCTGTTTTGAAATGAAATTGAGTTGAGGTTAGCCACGACGCCCAGTTGTCATCAGAGCACCTGTGGCATCACCTGATTGGGCTGAAGATGCACCTGTAAGAATATGCGCGGTCTTCCAAAAAAGATACAAAATTCTGAGCTTTCTTAGCTCAGATTCTGGCGCACATGCATATCAGCATATCAGCCCTTGTCTGCCCTTTGGCGTGACAGCACCCATGTGCCTTCTGTGCATGGCTGGGCAGCTGCGCACAGCTACACCTCGCCGCCGCCTTCCTCGCTGTCGCCTTCCCCTTATGGTGTTGTGCGTCCCTTAGCCAGTTTTTGTAACAGTTCATAGCACCCAATAGACTCCATAAAGGGTATCCTTGTGTCGCCGCTGATCAGGGGCTTGAGACATGAGCTCGTGCATTTGCCAAGAAGGGATATATTGAAAGAGTTTGAATGCTACAAGGTGGGCGACGATGAGGTCAAAATACGGATCCGTAGAGAAGGCTGCCATACATTTTGTATGGGCTATGCCTCTTCCGGAACCTTGGCTGGCTCCACATCTGCTGCACAGCGCAGCACAGCTAGCTGCGCAGCTGGACAGCCATGTTTGTGTCTTCCATACGTTCGCCTCTGCCTGCCCTCCCACCGTCCCGTCTTTTCCGCACGCCACCATCGGCTGAGTGTCCTGCTGAAGCTCCACTCTCACCTCATCTCACAACTTCTTCTCCGGCTCAGTCGTTGACGCTCACCCTCTCACTCCACCTCACAGGATCCCAGAAGCAATGTGGGCGATGGACATGACCAATGAGAAAAATAGCACACCTCGCTACTAGATGTCAAAGATCGTTGCACACCTGGGTTTCTTTTGTCACCAACTCATCTCGCCGCCCGGCGCAGGCCTCTTTCACAGCCTCTGGGTCGCTAAGCTACTACGGCAGGGTCCCACAAAATCTAACTTTGAGCTACTCGTCAACTAGACTATATATGGTTAAGCCTCCGTCATAAATGCCGGCCCAACCTCCACGCCGCCAAGCTTTGCCACAGGCGCCTAGCCGAATGCCACCTCAAGAGATATCTGCATGTATACTCTGTACTGTACATACATCGTCGTCGTCGTCGACGTCGTCGACAATGACGCCACAAGGCGCCGAGTTAACCCCTCAGCCGGGTTCTTGTTTCTTCGAACTACAAAGCGTTGGCTATTCCTACAGAGAATTCGGGCTGTGAAAGCGGCAAGACACAGCTAGCCTGATATAGAATAGCGAATTTTGGCGTCCTTGGGGGGGGGTTGCAAACCTAATGCACGGCACTGTAAATAAATAAAGATGTTTTCCTTGCGGTGCTTTTGAGAGGAGGGAGGCATCGGAACATGGAGGTGGAGCACCCCATTCGCTCTGCAAAAAGAGGGGGAAGACTCGCGGTGATAAGTAATGAGAATTTGTTCTTCACTCATCTCCAACAAATTATCCAGATCAAATTGCATTGAGTCGAACATTTAGTATTATTGTCACTTGTCAGAGAACCCTATTCTAGCCCGCTCTCAGCCCGCCAACACTGGGGCTCAACTCCGCGGTCCAGAATGTCCTCATCCACGGTTCATCGCACTATGGGGAGGGATAAGCAGAGCGTCCGCCATCGCGAGGACGTTTACGAGCTCCAGGTCGCCTACGACAAGGCCAAGCTGACTAGTGATGAGGACAGGCGCAAGAACTTGGTAATGCAGAAGCTCCTGTGGGCCTTCCACAAAATACAGCAGCGCGACCCCAAGGACCCCAACTCCTTCTTCCAGATCGCCGGGTATCATGGTATGCCCTTCCGAGGCGCGGGCTGGGGCAACCCGTCCTGGTGGGGCGGTTACTGCAACCACGGCAATGTACTGTTTCCCACGTGGCACCGCGCCTACCTGGTCCGCCTCGAGAACGCCCTGTGCAGCGTTGAGGGCTGCGAAGATGTCGCCCTCCCCTACTGGAATGAGACTAGCAGTGTCACTCAAGGCTACGGCATCCCTTCCATCTTTCTGCGGCAAACGGTCAAGATTTCCAGCTCCGTTGCTAAAGAGCACCCGGAAGGGCTGGAGATCCCTAATCCCCTACGGTCTTACACGTTCCAGGACGGCATCTGGGACAACCTAAACCCAGTGCCGGACGCAAGCTACTCTAAGCCCAAAGGGTACGAGACGAAGCGGTATCCCTTCTCAGGACTCGTCAGCAGCGATGATGTCGGCGCAACTGAACAGCACAACAAACTGGTCCATCTGATATCCGACACGGACAAACTACTCAACGACAACGTGATGAACTGGTTGGGCGACTCGATTACCGACTCCAGCGGCACGGTCGTCAAGACGAACACGCTCTACAAGTATGAGCGATGCCTGATGGCTCCCACATACACTGTGTTTTCCAACAACACTTCGGCGACCCAGTACAACGAGGATATCTACTACAACACGGAGGGGAACGAAATCAGCTCGAAGACCGTCCCTTCCAAGACTCTCAAGCTTCCCGTCGTCTCCCTCGAGAGTCCCCACAATGACATGCATTTGGCCATCGGAGGCATCAGCATTCCCGGGGAGGGGAAGTTCGACCCCATCATCGGCGCCAACGGAGACATGGGCGAGAATGACACGGCCTCGTTTGACCCTATCTTCTTCTTCCACCACTGCTTCGTCGACAAGGTCTTCTGGGACTGGCAGAAGAAGTGGGACTGCGCCTTAAAGTCGCGGACACAGCTGACCATCGAGCCCGGATACCCCGGCACCAACTCGGTCGACTACCAGGGTCCTACCCCCGGAGTTGCCGGAAACACCTGGCTGACCATGAAGTCCCCCCTTGCTCCGTTCACTACGAACGACAAGCCTGACGGCAACCCGCTGACCTCGAATGTGAGTCTGAACAAAACCCATCAGTCTAACCTCACCTCCCTTCCCCTCTCCCAAAGATCCCTTCCACGAGCAGGCATCCCTACGAGCGATATCTGTAGGTAACTAACCGCTGGTGAACCCGCACAGGACGTTGTCGACATTGTGGCGCAGCTTGGCTACAAGTATTGTAAGTGCGACGACAAGAAACATAAAAAGGGCGAGAGTCAATGCGCCGACGAGACATGTGGCTGCGGTCATCATGCACAGCGTAACGACGTTCATCCTAACATCGACAACGATATCTCGTGGATACGCAATCTGGTGAGCACAACGACCGTGCTGTCGAGCGGCTGGTTGGGCCCCCAGCTGAGTGACGATGCCAAAGAGGCTCTGGGGAGGGTCGTGCGCGTCGCGGGAGTCAACCGGGCAGCACTCCCAGGGTCCTTCGCTCTGGTTGTGCGCGCTGAGGTGAATGGGAAGGACCGTGTGGTGGGGACCGAGAGCGTCCTGAGCCGCTGGAGGGTGTCGGGCTGCGCCAATTGCCAGAACCATCTCGGCGTCAAGGCGTTCGTGCCGCTCGTCGGATTTGACGACAAGGCGCTCTCGACCGTCAGGGTGGGCTTGCAGAGCCGCGGGAAGAGGGTCGAAAACCTTAATGCCGATAACAGTATTAAGGGTGGGTGGCGGCTAGGCAAGATGGATATGCTGCACGGCGCAGCAATTGCGTAACATAGGGGCTTCTGCAATACGACATGTCCAATGCCATCCCACAAGTAGGCTTCCAATCACCACATTATGACCATAGATTCGTCCTAGCACATAGCTGTTGTTATCGTGCGGCACTTGACTCGTGTATTAATTCATGTTCTTCATTCAGCATGGCTCGAGCGGCCGTCAGCTCTTTGGGGAGGGCGCACTTGCAGCAATGGAATCCTTGAAGCCAGGAAAACAGATGGTCATCAGCCGAAGCCCATGCAGCATGTCTTGCCACATTAGCTATGCCCAGCCAGAAATGGCCATGCTATGCTGAACACTGCCTCGCCATCCCGCAAGGGGTGTTGGCCGGGTCGGCCACTAGCTGCCCGCGATCGGCATTTCCCACTTCGCACTCAAGTGTGCCTGACATCTCATCGCTACATGACTGACAAACCACCGCATGCTCTACAACGCTGGCCCAGCACCATATCCGCCTGCACCTTTCAGTAACAAGCCGTACAAAACTCCACAGATTGAAAGATAGGGGCCGCAGGGCGCACCTTATTCAAACGAGCAACTTCCACGATATCTGACACACATGCAAGCTGCAATTCTCGTTGTCAATTGGGCCCGATACTCCAAACTTTACTCACGCATGTAGCTTGAAGTACGGGAGAGGTCACAGCAGCAATTCAGTTTTCTCAAGGTTGTCGCTCTCTATCGCAGAAACAGCACTATCCTATAATGCGATGGCAGATGCACGGATTAGCTCAGATAATCGCACCAGACATATCGAGACAGGTCGCCCATTCGAAGTAATGATCACCAAGGGGCCTCTACGGCTGTCCTGAGAAGCCATTGAAGGCGAGCACTTGTGGAAGTCCCCAAGGGAGATTGTACTTGGTGATATTAGGCGGGAATGGAGCGATTCGATCCAAGCCCAATATCTAGCTTTGCAAGACAGTTCTCATGAGCAGCACTCCAGTTTGACGGATGCACAAGACACCTGACGAATCAAACTCAGTCCTCTCAGGCTGTCTTTGCACAGAGACGTCTTTGGCCTCGCTACCGCCGCCGGAGTTACGAAGACTCATCATGATTCATACCCTATGACTTTGACCCTGTTAGCAGCCTGAAATGGACGCTTGGTGTGGAGTTCGGGCACGAAATTCTCTCAACGGCTTGTTACTGGCCTTCTTCGTCCTTGGTCTTGGGGCCTGAATGGCCACTGCATCAAACGAGGCAGATAGGAGGATGGGGAATGCTGGCGGCACAGGCGGGGTGGTTGATGATGTGCCCAGGCCTATGAGTCTACAAGATTCCGCGCACGACCCAACCCTCGGTCGCCACGCAACTTGAGCCCTTGGTATGGGCGAAGAGGCAAATGAGGGCACAGAAAATGGCTTTGGGGGGTTGGAGGAGCAACCACGAGCGATGAGACAGCTTTGCAAGTCTCCCTACACTCGTCTCCATTCCATTGATTCTCTACAGGAAGCTAAACCCTGAAGTGGGCTGATGGTGTCTCCTATCACGTTGTGGATGTGTAGATCGGTAAGTATCAATGGTGTCGCCGCCTCTATATTGAGGATCCATCCCGCATCCCCAAGGCTGAAGTGGAACGACGACAAGAGCTTGAGAAGTTGCAAAATGCTAGCCGTACATGGCAACGACGCCAACTTCCGTCATCTCCTCGAGATGCCGCTTGCACTGCTTGATGGTGGTCTCGATCCACACGCCAGCGCCGGCCTCTCCTGTTCGTGCAAGCCAGTGATTCGTTCCAGATCTGTAAGCGTCAACGCGAAAGAAGGTATGACGACGGCACTTTGTCGTGGCCAATGCATTCGTTTCAAACTGAGACATACAATTGTTACACAAGTCAGCATCAGGACACTGTCTGCAATCACGGGGGACCCATGTTAACGGCAATCGGATATTGGCAACAACCACAGGGCGTCCCATTGAAAATCCTCAATGTCACCGTTGTGGTGTCTAGCAGAGAATGAAATCCCAATTGCGCATTCTGCTTGTCTTAATGCCGATCAGGGCTCTGGCAATCCAATCGATAATGGGTGTGTCCCCTTGTCTCCGTGTCCTGACATGATTACCCAACGCAATCAACCTTGACCGTGCAATGGAATCGTTATCCGATCCTTGCGCAAGGAGCTGCGACAAACCAAGAAATAACTGGTGGTGAAGGTGAATTGACACCTCTTGGTATACGCCGGAAACCCACCAGTGCTCGTAGGTACATCCGCTCCGCCTCACCCAGTTTGCTTTAATCACTAATAAGATGGCCGATATTGTGGGCCGTGGTGAGGGTTGAGAGCTGGTCCGGTCCTCCTGGCTTCTCCCTACCTGCTAATTCCCACATGTACATCTGATTTGTCTTCTCTGGCTTGCCTTGGTTACGATACGGAATGCCGAAACTGTTGGCCATATCGAGAATCGAAGAGTGGTCAGGTCATAGTGCCGTGCCCTGCTGCCACGAGCTCGGTTTGTTGTGCGAGCAATTCCGCCATGTACGATGCTCTATCGAGTCGACAGGTGCAACGCTATGGATCAGACCATTCTGGCAGAGTCGTTCGTGTTCGAGTCCGTGTAGCATACAGGCTAGACGAGCATACCGAAGGTGTCCGAGAGATTTCATATCATCATTATTGATGGCGGGAGCAATACAATCAAAAGCATGCCAATGCTACTGTGCACCGACGACCTCATCGAGTCCTGCTAAGGTTCTAGTTGTGGATACCATGCGAGTGGATGTTTGAGTGTCTACCGAGTTGTGCTCGACCAGACTCGCTATTTTATTCTCGAGATCCACCAAGTCGGCCTCGGGTGAGTTACGGAGGTCAGTCCTTATTAACTCCTGCTCGAAGTAGCTCATACCATACGCCCAGTTGACCGAAGCATGCAAACACGACGAGCAGCTTCGCCACATCGGCGTCATCCATCTGTAGTCGACGACTGCAAAAACGAAAAAGCTCCAGAGCCGGAGGAGCATATGTCGTCATAGCCTGATGGTCAACCGCAAATAGGGTGGAGCATAGGAATGATAGTGCTTTCAGATACCTTCTCGCCCCTCCCTACTCTCTCTCTCTCTTCTGTTGCGCGCACGTGCTCCACCTGCCAGCAGAACCCTTTCCAAGCAGGCTAGCACCTCGTTCAACATGACAATTTGTTTTCCATCAACTTCCGGGTCTGTCCTTTCTCGCTTGCATATGCTCCGGACTCCGAGCTACAAATCATCATTGTGACATGCAAGCTACGTATGCCAGGATGTCATTCCATGGCCCATTCTGGTTCGTCCAAGCGCTTGCACATCATGAAAAGGCGGGGAAAGGATCCGCATCAAACCACTCTCATCTCATCATTGGCATCTGATGTGCAAGCCACCCCGGTCCTCATCAAATCGGAGACTGAGCCTCTCGTGTAGTTGACCATCGTCATTGGCAGAGCATGTGGTACAACCTTTGGAACTTCATGCTCTATCTGAGCTGTGCCTCAAACTCCTCGTGATCAGCACCGTCTGCGTCACAGGCTCAACAACTTCCCTTTCGTACTCCCAAAGTCTCAAGCGCGAGTGTTTGCTATTCACTCACACATCAACAACCATACTGACCTAGCTCTACTGTTGACAACAGCTAGTGAAGACGATTATGACTGGAATGGCGGCCAAAAGACTCTCAGCTGGGAGCTTCGGTATGGCAAGAGCTTGGGTCCTAGGCTCGACTCGACCTCCATGGACAGTGCGTCAAGCAATACCTCAAGCCTCGAAGCAACCCTCCTCCATCACTCGAGCCTTCAGTTACATTCCGAGACTCTCCGCCGTTGCAGCTCCTAATCCCAACGCAGCTGCTCAGGCACCCCATCCTCGAGACGCTGTTCCTCCCAAGGTGCCCGAGTCCGAAAACCCAGAACAGGACAGTGCTCGACACGCTGCCTTCCTCGGTGAGGCCGACAGCAACGACGGTTTCGAGGCCAACCGCGATGCATACGGAGCACCTCCGCCGTCCCTCGACGCTAAGAACAGTGCCTACCTAGGAGAAGCTGATTCGGACGACGGATTTGAGGCGCAGCGAGATGTCGAGGGGCGAAAAGAAGATCCCGTTGATGCCAGTCAAAGCGCTTTCCTGGGTGAGGCGGACAGCGATGACGGGTTCGAGGGACGAAGAGCGGCACATCCGGAAGAGGGAGATCATAGGATTGAAGATGCGAGTGTAAGTGGCTTGCACGGACAGAGCGGAGAGGGTGATGGTCTGGCTGAGGAGACTAAGAGATAGTCGACACACAGAGATTGTGAAGATCAATACCAGAAGGATGGAAAGCTTGTCAACACAACCTAGACTGACCATATGTACGTTAACATTCGTGTTTGAGATCAGCAAAGCTCAGTAATTCGGTAGAATCCTTTCAGCGTAGTTGCGGTCCACTCATCCACGACATCGTCCTTTTTCCTTTTCCATCCCTCTCGCCAGGAAGAAAGTTGCTCGTAGATACCGAGAAGGGGTAAGAGAAGATAATTGGGGACCACACAGTGTCAGCTGCTTACAAGGCTCCTCCTCGTTTGACCTACGCGTCACCGCCCCAAGAAGTCTCTTAATTTGCTGAATGCACCATGTCCTTCCTTGCGCACGCATTCATGTGAGTGTGTGAGAGCTTTCATGTCAATGGTACACAGCGGGTTAGAACACGTGATATGGAAGTGAGGTCGCAGTAGCAGCCACGCTTTAATGCTTGTGTGCTGCATGTCCATGAACATCATTCCCTCCCATACTGCTTGGATCCGGCCAATCCTCGAACCCGTCTTCACAACCAGGAGTTAGCGCTTCATATCCTCTCAACGCCGACATAGACCGGGTGAACCACATACCTTCGAAAGCCTCATCAAGCTTGTCTTGAATGGCATCAGCATTTCGCTTCGATCGCATAATTCGCTCCCACTTCCTCATCTCCGAGTTAGTAAGGAGACAACTGTTGAACTCCGCTTGAAGGCCTTTCTTGTCCAGCTTTTCACCGATGAACACAATCTCTTGCCTTCGATCACCCCATGGCTCCCGAAAATCGTTGAGAATGCTCTGTCTGGTGGCATCACCTTCTGGCCATTCAGCTGTATCAAGAGACGTCAGCGAGTGCCAAGCCAACTCTGCAAAGGACGACATACCTTGATCTAGTGTACAGAACCATTGTTCCCCTCCCTGCAGGGTCAACATCGTACCTGCTTGGCTCCATGCCCCATGCAGTGTTGGCCTTGTGGCCAGCCAGAAAAAGCCTTTCGAGCGAAGAAGGCCTTTGAAGATCCGGTTGTTTCGCTTGTTCTCCGCAATCGTCTGAATTGGCTCATCAGCATGGCGCACTCGTCCAGCTCGTGTGGCCTTACCTGCGGGTCAATAGCTTTGGACAAATTTTCATCATCCTCCATTTCTTCGTCCGAAGCTGACTCCCACGGTTCAGCATCACTACCATCGGCGTTGCTGCTAGAGCTTGCATCTGAGGAATGGTGGTGGCCATTTGGTCCCGCCTCGTCTTCCTTATGCCCTTTGTCACTTTCTGCGTCTCCGTCCGCATCCTCGACAGCATTCTCCATCAACACAAACTTGTCATGCACAAGCTGGTATAGTCTCTTGGGATGAAAGGGTCTACGAGCCTGATACACGAAACTCGATATTCCGTACTCCTCAGTCTCCGGCTTTGGCGCAATCTTGATCTTGCCATCAATCTCCCGTTTCGACATCTCATGAAGACTTTGCAGCCAGCCCATTCCGGTGGCCGCCTTTTCAAAATTGAATGTCGAGGTTCCAAGCACCTCCTGGATGTCCACTTGACCAAATCTGGCCTCCAAAATCCTGGCGTCGGGATTCAGTTTCTTCACCACACCATGAACTCTCTGGCATGTCTCTCCGTCCACGCTGTCGACCTTGTTAATGATAATGGTATTTGCAAACTCAATTTGGTCGACCATCAGATCAGTGACGGTCCGCTCGTCTTCAGGCGCAACACCTTCGCTACCCCATCTGTTGGTTATGAATTCGGTCGTCGAAAAGTTGTCAAAAAAGTTGAACGCATCAACCATGGTGATCAGAGTATCCAGCTTGACGATCTTATGCAGACCACCCAGATCAGCTATCTCCTTCAGGATCTCCGCACCTTCCACTTCAATATCCCTCATAGCAGAGTCATCGCCCTCGTGCCCGTCGACGTTCTCCTCTGCAGCCGCCATCATAGCTGCAGCAAATTCCTCAGTGAAGGTTTCCGCCACCTGCATGGGCTCACTAATGCCGGTACTCTCAATGACGATGTACTCCGCTTGGCCTCCCTTCGCCATCATTACCAGCGCTTCGAGAAGGTCACCTCGCAGGGTGCAGCAGATGCAGCCGTTCTGAAGTTGAATCAACTTATCCTCTTCATTTGCTTGGGATACGATGTGCTTCTTGATTAAAGCAGCATCAATGTTGAGGGCGGCCATGTCGTTCACTACGACTGCTATGCGAAGTGATGTGTCTGGGGAGGTGAGGATGTGGCGGAGCAGAGTGGTCTTGCCGGAGCCCAAGAATCCAGAAAGGAGGGTGACCGGGATAGGCTGTTGGGGCGCTGCTCGGATTCCGTTGTTGGCCATTTTCACATCCAGATTCACGAACTTGTGTGGCGAGGGCATGTACGCTTTCCTGAAAGGGGTCTGTTTAGCGCTCGGGTTCTGCTTCAACCTCTGGTTGCAGCAAGACTACTTTTGCTTTCTCCTGGGGCCTGCCGTCGAGAAAACGGGTTGATATCAAGTCAAAAGGTCTACGATCTCAGTCGATATGCGGTCCAGCAAAACTTTTCTGTGCATGCATCTACCGTCTACGTGGTTGGATATCAGTAATGGCTGATTGGTGCGATGGTGTTCCTCATGAACCCGGTCCTCAAAATGTGGATCCATCCTTCGAGGACCTTAGGCTCATGAATTGAAAGTCTTCGGAACATGAGATTTGGGATGATGACATGCTAGAGATACCATCCCATTATGTATTACTGGCCCACCACACGCTCAATTGGCATCTTGATTGTCGTTTTGTACGATTGACAATTTCAAAGGACGGGAAGCCCAACACCGCATTCCTCCCTGCTCCGAGTTACACAGCTCAAAGGCCCTTGGGTTACATACTCAATACTGGCATCTCTTCCTAAAGCACACCACCTACACCGACCCCCTACTTCGCGAAGCGGGTTTGCATTTGCTGGCAGGGAGTGCCTCAGCGCCTCCTTCCTCTTCAGAGCTTCCTTCCCCTGACTCTCTAAGGGCAACTTATCAGCGCACTCGTGGGGGGCGCAGAGCGGCCAACATGATAGTTCATGAAATTTGGACTTGACGGACTCTGCTTCAATGGCTCAGGCCAAATTCTAGCGGTCTCGTTGTATCATGAACAATGAGGCTTCACATGGTACACCAACTCAGTTCTCTTTATGCGAAAACAAGATTCTTGATCGCTGAGAGTGAGGATGCGAGGGAACATGGTCAGAGGGGCAACAAATGTCGTGTGCTTGCTCTCATTCAGCGAGTGAAGGAGAGCCACACAATTCCTGGCATTGTGTATCATGTCGTTGAACAACATCGTGCCACAGCCTGTGTTCAACACCCTGCAGAGCTGTTGAGCCTTGCTCTTGCACAAACATTGCACAACTCGGCGTGAGGAGATGTACGGCATCCTGCAGACGTAAGGATGCTGCCATCAACGTTGATCTTCCCTTACGTGGTACTGGTTCCGGGTAGAACAACTTCACGTTGACCCGGACTAGGACAGGAGCTGAGGGGCAATGAAGGAGACCACGATGAAGGAAAGAGGTGTAATGAAATCGGTGGTAGAGGTATCTCGTTCTATTCCGTATCAAAAGTTCCTTCCGTCATTCATTACCACTCGCGAGGTTTGCCGAGTTGAAACTCCGAACACCATGCAGAACGCTCACACATAACTTCAGCAAAGTTGCATCACGGTTTCCTGTTGCATTGAAACGCCTCTCAACCCCCAATCCTTCTCGTGTGCTGGCTTTTAGCAATTGATCTCCAGATACAGTCCATTTTGAGAATTCTGCTCAAGAGTCACTGATCCTGGCCCACCAATGGCCAGATCCTTGGTCAAATTAATAATAACATCACTGTGGCAATCCACCAATCCCCCCCGGGAGACACGTGGGCCAGGGAGTTCAGGCCAGAAAGTGAAGTCCATGCTTCCGCCCTTTGCATCCTCAGCCTTGAACGGGGCGATCGTGTCGACTGTGATATCGGTGCCTGCCGGCGGTAGACCAGAGAGCTGCTGAAATCTGATCAGACCATTGTCGTAGACGCTAAAGGATCGATCTGCCGTTACTGCCCAGCCGATAGAGCATGTGGTGGCTGTCGAAGGAACACCTGTCCATCTGGCAACCTGATCTTGGACGGAGCCACTTGAACTGCCACTCATGACATTGAGCGTGTTGGAGGCGGAGGGAAATGGGGATACATCCTTGTAGATGTAGATGTTGGAGAGCTCTGGCATAAAGAGCCTCTTGATGCTGTTGACGCAAAGCGGGTCGTTTTGTCGTGTGTTGATGGCCAGTGGGGCGGCGATGGCAACACTGCTGATAGCGGCAAGAAATGTGACGGACGTGGAGATGGAATACATGCTGATCGACGTTGTGTGAGACAATGGTCTCAAAAGGTGACTTCAGCAATAATGATGACTGAATTCAAGGGTTCAAGGGGGCACTCGTTGTCAAAAAGTGAATGCTGCGAGCATAAATATGAAGCTGGGAGATTGAGATATGAAATGGCTGGGAATGCAGTTGTGATGAAGGCCAGGACGCGCCGGCATGTCCCTACCTTAAATATTGCTTCTTTCAACTGCTTGTTGCTCTCACAATACAGCGCATTGCGGCTACTGATGGCAAGCCGATCGAAAACAGATAATGCTAGCCATGCTTGTCATACAAACTTGCTTGAGACTTCAAGAATTAGATTTAGGCAATCAGCGGAAGCTGTTGCGGGAGCCAATATTGAGCTTTCCTTGCCTGCCAAGGACACCCGAGGCATGGATATTAGCGGCATCTCCCCGAAAATAGCTGCACATCGACAAATACAAGTGGCTGGTGCAGCCCTTGGCTGGCCAAAATCTTTAGCCGCTCACGGCCAAGCAGGGTCGGTTTTCGCTGAAGAAATTGTAAAGGGGGCTGGGTTAGTAATATTTTAAACAAGCTTGCATCGCAGCTTTGCATAGTATGCATTGCAGAGGACGATGCCGGAAATCAAGCTCCTTGGTTCTTAGTGCCACCTGGCCATGGCTGGGTCGGAGGCGTAGTGAAGCAATCTACAATCAATGATAGGATTTTCTTGTTGGCGGACTGCCGTCATGCGACTTTGACTGGCAATACAGCTTCATTCAAGCATAGGCTGACCAGTTTCAAGTCCATCATGCCAGCAGAGAAGGGGGCCCCAAATGGGGAATGATTTGAATGCAAACAAGCACGGAGCTGTGCCTGAAGATCTCTCGTGTTCGTAAAACTGAGATTCCACCCACGGTCTTGGCCAGAATGACTGTCCTGAACAAAAGTTGCCCCGTTTCTTCCCCCAGATCATGATGTCGTCCCTGTCATCCCCACCGACGACCGTGGCATGATTACCGGTGCAATACAATCGCCTTTACTGTCAGAACATGATGCAATAAAACCAGCCAAGAAAAGGCGAAGAGCGCCTCAGTATCTTTCAAGATACTTTGCGCAGTCGCTAGTCGAGAATGCGCGGACAAGCGGGATGAGAAAGAGGCGAAAACTGGATGACGGAGAGGAGAACAGAGATCGAAATGGAGGAGACATGAGAGGCGAAAATCATACACGGCATGCTCAAATTGAGGAAGGAAAAGAAGCACCAGTCCAAAGAGGCACGGGTAGGGCCAGAAAGCGTAGTGGCAAGCGAATGGCAGCTGGCTCAAAGAAACAGCCTGGTCGTGATGGCGAAAGGGAAGAGATGCAGATGCAGATGCAGCACACTGCTAATACATCTACGGGACCTGCGCTTGTGCCATGGCAGCAGGTTCTTGCTGCACCTGCCGAACAACAGCAAAAGGCTTTCTCGAGGATCTTCTTCGGCCTGAATGTGGACGAACTCTCTTCAGACTCGGATCTGACAGATGTTCCCGATGATATTGGTCCAGACCCATTCGCGCTCTCGACACTACCAACAACGCGAAGGAGGAAGGGAAAATCAAATACAAAGTCAAAGGATGCCGAGTTGATCGCGGTCAAAGAGAAGACATCCAAAGTCAAGCCAAAGCCCAAGTCTGGATTGGCCAAGTCGCCGTATTTCCCTCACTCGCATAAACCACGTCCAACATTCCTCTCCACCCTGCCATTCCCGCCCTTGCACCTGGAACGGTTCGGTCTGATGCAAGAGCGCCTATGCCATGATCCATTTCGCCTCCTCCTTGCGACAATCTTCCTTAACAAGACTCCTGGAAGCCGCGCCATGCCGATCTTCTTCAACCTTATGGAGCGGTATCCGACGCCCGAGGACCTCGCATCTGCGGAACAAAGCGACGTTACGAATATCATTCATGAACTAGGCTTTCAGAACCAAAGGGCGAGAAGGTGCATTGCCATGGCAAAGAAATGGGTAGAGGACCCGCCAGCGAAAGGTCGGAGGCGGAAAAGGGCAGACTATCCCAAGAAGGGTGATGGGAGGGACATCAAAGCTGACGAGGTGCTTGGGGATGATGATGAGAGGGTGGCGTGGGAAATATCACATCTGCCGGGACTCGGACCGTACAGTCATGATAGCTGGCGCATGTTCTGTAGGGATGAGCTGCGCGGGCTAGCAACTGCGTACAATGGGGAGGGTGTCAAAGCTGCATGTGACATGCCATTTGAGCCAGAGTGGAAACGAGTACTGCCCATGGACAAGGAGCTCAGAGCTTGGATGACTTGGATGTGGATGAAGGAAGGTTGGGTTTGGAATAAAGAGACTGGAGAGAAGGCAAAGGCAAGCGATGAGCTAATGGAATTGGCAAGAGGCGAGGGAAATGTTGTGCTAGAAAGCGAGAGCAGCACATTGCTCGTGGAGCCTCTTGGTGAGGATCGGATATCAACTATGAAGCTAGGCTCGCAGGATACGAAAGATGCGCGGGTGGCAGCTCCAGCGGGCGACTTCATGCCAGGCCCCGCGCCGGTATGGCGCTGACCATGACATGGCCAGCCACAGCATTGGATTGTCACATTCCCCTGGACATACAAGCACTATCGGATGTGAGCTTCATTTGGCAACCAACATTTCTCATCAATCTGTTCCACCAACTGTGAAGCCAGTGGTAAAGGCCAGCGTCTTGTTGCACAGCGAGTTGTGCCCCTAGCCGAACATCATCAGTAGTCTCCGTCAAAGTGCACTTCTCCGAGCTTCAGAAACTTGTATTTGAAAAATTCATGACCCGTGAGCTTCAGTTCATTTCTCATAATCGAACATATTGATGCTATGAGTCAACATTGGTAAGTCTTGAAGCTGCAGCAAAGTCTACACCGTCCGACGATATCAAAAACAATCCACTAGTGCTCAATCATCATGCGCCTCTCCAAGACTCTCATGGGTAGCTTATTGCTTTTAAGCTCAACCATAGCAGAACGACTACCAAAGGACTTCAAACTGCCCCTCCAACACACCCTTGCACAAGATAACACAGAGGACCTCGCATCAGTCATTTCGGCATCCCCATTGTTATCCCTCCACCGAGCTCTAGTGGAGATTGAGTCAATATCCGGGAACGAATTATCAGTCGGCCAGCTCGTCGTCTCAACCCTAGAAGCCCACAACTTCACCGTCACCACCCAGCTTGTACCCGACGTCAACAATGCCTCTGCGAAACGCTGGAACATCTACGCAGCTCCAGACTCAACCAAATATTTCTCTTCGACCAAGGGCTCCTTTCCAAGGTCCAGGAATAAACTAGCTCTACCAAAAGTCATCCTCTCCTCCCACATCGACACAGTCCCGCCCCACATCCCCTACTCCCTCTCTCGACTTGATGGCTCGCAAAAGCGTTCCGACATCCTCATCTCCGGCCGCGGCACAGTAGATGACAAAGCCTGCGTCGCCGCACAAATCCAAACAGTTCTCAACCTCCTCTCGTCCAACGCCCTTGAGGATCCCAGCGACATAGCTCTTCTCTTCGTAGTAAGCGAGGAAACGAATGGAAGCGGCATGACTCACTTTTCCAACTCAGACCTGTACGCTTCGGTCTCGGGTAACCTCAAAGCCGTGATCTTCGGTGAGCCCACCGAGGGCAAGCTCGCAAGTGGGCACAAGGGGATCAGCATGGTGCATCTCACTGCCCGCGGCAAGGCAGCGCACAGCGGGTACCCCTGGCTCGGGAAGTCCGCCAACAGCATGATCCTCCCCGCGCTTATGGCTCTCGACAAGCTGGGCGATTTGCTCCCCGAGGACGGCGGGCTTCCTCGCAGTAAAGAATTCGGCAGAAGCACGGTCAACGTCGGCTACATGACCGGCGGCGTGGCGGCCAACGTCGTACCTGCATTCGCGGAGGCAAAAGTTTCATTTAGGCTCGCGGGCGGCACATCAGAGAGTATCAAGAGGACCATCCTCAATGCCATCAAGGGTGCGGATCCGAAGGGAGAGCTGGAAGTGGATATTTTCCAGGGGTATGGACCGGTGCCGCTTGATACTGATGTGGACGGCTTCGATTCTATGGTGGTGAACTACGGCACGGATGTGCCGAATTTGGAAGTCAAGGAAGGTGTCAAAAGGTATCTGTACGGCCCTGGAAGCATCTTGGTGGCGCATGGGGATAACGAGGCGCTTACGGTGGGAGAGATGGAACAAGCTTTGGTTGACTATGAGAAGTTGGTTAAGCATGCATTGAGTTTGTAGAAGGGAGTGAACGTGTAGATGGCCTTTGAATCAGACTGCTCACAAGAGCCATGATAGATAGGATTGACTTCGAAAATGGTGACTTTGTCTCCTGGTGTGTTCTTCGCACTTTCAGATGTTGTCAGTGTCCGGTGCGAGCCAAGGGTTGTCCATCTTCTGATCCCGCTGCATGGAGCTAGAGGAGCTGAAGCACCGCATACACATCGTTCCAAGCAAGGCCAATCATCCAACTTAAAGATAATGCTCCCACGTTCTCTGTCCGGCGAGTCAAGCGCGTGAGTAGCACAGCATCCTCAATCGGTGATTCGACAACACGGCGCAGCGTAAAAGCATGCCACACATCTCTCAAACCAAGTAGCTCACCTATCAAGGTCTTCATCTCTTCCCCACTGCATCGCCCAAGGCGACAGCAACAATGAAAAGAACCTGCAGAGCAGATTTACGAGCCAAAAAATACGGCGGTCAAACCCACGAATGAGTTTGAGTAAGGCTTGCTACCCCGCTGTGCAATGGAGAGCACTCCTCACAGAGAAGTATCTTTCTGATCATACTCTCTCCTCCAAGGTAAGTATGAAGAAGAAAGAAGATCAGACTGTGTTGGGGGGGAGAAGTGATTTAAGTATGACTGACGAAGGGGCCAAGATCCAGAACCACGCTTACTACACTGGGCACAAATCCAGGCAGACGGTTGACCATCCTGATTCATGTGCGAGGCTTGCCAAGATTTCGACGCACAAGGCTCTGGGCAATTTTCGAGTGCTGTGGGCCTCGCACGCAGCGCAGTTTTGCGAACACCAATTCTTGATCTTGGTTGTCGCCGACACCTTTACCATTTCGACAGACGACAAAGGCATTCGAAATGGCAGTCCAACAAAGAGAGGCCAAGCCTCAAAAATCTGGCTACATCCTAGGGCCAAATGCTGGTCACGTAAGTCGCATGGACAATCTGAAGAGCCCAGAACACGAAGCACGAAGATGAAGTATGAAACCGAGAACGACGAGCGCAAAACACACATCTACTCAAGGGAACCAGGAGAGGGGACACAGCGAGACGCAACACCAGCTCCCTGTCTCACTTTACCGTCGTGCGGACCTCTGCCATCTTTGTGCTTCTCCCACCAACCCACCATCACATATACAACTCGACACCGCGATCACGCACCTTGCAACGCTCATTTACTAACCTCCTCTCCAGAAAGTCACTCCCATCGCCCCCCGGCCCAAGATCTCCCGAACAAAGGGCCACCTATCAAAGCGAACTGCTTTCGTCCGAGACATCGTCAAGGAAGTTGCCGGTCTAGCACCTTATGAGCGAAGAGTCATCGAATTGTTGAGAAACAGCAAGGACAAGAGAGCCAGAAAGTTGGCCAAGAAGAGAGTAAGCCACACTTTGTCCCGAAATTTTCTATGCCGCCGTGAGATGAGGGAGGGTGCTGGAACCTCCCCACAACACTGTGAAGCGAGGGGGGGAGCGCGCAAGTGTTGCATTGGTAGTTGAGTGGCAATATCACAGCAGGACCACGACTGGGGCCATCTTCGAGTAGTATTGTCATGTGCTAACGATGTGTTTCTCTAGCTCGGTACCCTCAGACGAGCCAAGAGGAAGGTCGACGAACTTCAGAATGTCATTGCAAGAGCGAGAACCGCTGGCCACTAAACGTCTCCCAAAGCTTATGCCAATTACGATCTCCTGGAATCGATGTTTTCGCATGAAATGTGTGTTTAGGGTTGAGCAGGAGCTGCAGGGTCTAGGGAGGGGTTGAGCGATCTCAGCGGATGGCCGATATGCCAGGAGGAATGTCCTGGAGAAAATCTGACGATGACTGCAATCACGGCAAGAACAGACATGCAAACGCCGCACAGTCAAAAGGATAGCACGAGAGGTACGGACGGAGCAGTACACTCCAGCTAGTCATGGAATGGTATCGAATTCACAGATTCAAGCCAATGCTGTTCAAGGCTCGATTTTGTTCTGCGTTATTCCTCAGACATCGTGAAGCATGTCCTCATATGAATGCGCTGGTTGAAGGGCTCGTGTATCGTATCTATGCGTGGCCGCCACACCGAATCTTACCAGATCACGTCAGCCTCCAGGACGTGTCGCTCACTTCTTTCCCAACCCCTTCAACCACTTCGGCATCTTTCCCTTAACGCCACCCCCATCACTACTACTCTCCTTCTTCGGCCCCAAATCCACCTTCACACCTTTCTCAGCTTCATCAGCAGCCACGCTGGGGACCTCGGGCGCAATATATTCTCTAGCCTGCTCCCTCAAATCGGCTCTTAGCACCTGCTTCACTCCCCTCGTAGTCACAGAAGCTTGATTCTCATCCCATCCAAATACGACCAGTACCCGACCTTTGAGCAGCAAATCCATAATCAGCCTCTTTGGCCCCTCAACAACGACACCGCCGTCCTTTTCCCGCACTCCCGGATTCCTCAGCACAAAAGGTTCTCTTCTGAGCTTCTCATCCAGACACTCCCGTACAAATTGATACAAGCTTGCCGCAGTGTCTGCCTGACCAAACTTGCTGCTCACCGCACTCTGATCAGGAAACCGTACTTTGATCTCCACGCTGTCTATCTTGCTCAATTCCTCCCGCTGCTCTTGCTGTTTTGCGAGGAGCTCTGCATCGGTGGGTAAACGCTTGTTTCGTGATTCTTGCTGCAGAAGTTTTTGGTGGATTTGAGCGTGTTCAACCGTGGGTACGTAATCTGCTTCGTTGTGGGTGACAGGGGCAGGCCCCGCAGATGTGGGCGGACGGAAGACTTCAACAGGTCGGTCGGAGACTGAGGCTGTAGGTTCGGCCTGGGAGGAGGGTTGTGCGCTTGAGGTGTGGGAGTCGGCTGTCTGGGTCGGTTGAGTCTGTGCTTCTGTGGTTGACTCTTGGGTGGTAGGTGCCGAGGTGGAAGGCTGAACATCCTGCATCTGATCATCCTCTAGCCATTCCGGCTTGACCGTCTCTTTTGCAGGTTCTGCGGCGGCTGAAGACGATAGGACAGCTTCAGGTTGTGCATGCTGCGGTTCGACCTCATCAAAGTAAGTTTGAATCTGGCTCATGGCTTCCTCCAATGGCGTTTCAGTCATCTTGAAACTCAGCTTGATCAGGGCGCTTCCATTGTTGAGGCCGAGTTGCGATAGTGTCTTCTGCAGGTCTGTGAATGTAGACAAGTCCCTTCCCATAATGTTCAGTACAGGCTGCTCATAGTATAGTCTCCCGGCACCTGATCCTGTAGACGGCGCCCCTCGCGCTGTTAAGTTTCTTTTCGTGGTCGAGCCGGCAACACCAGCCTCAAACTTCCGCAGCAGCAACCACAATGTCGTTGTGCTGGGGAACTTGTCTGTTAATCGTGCTTGCGCAGGAGATTGTGCTTCGGAAGCAGGTAGTTGGAGTGCAACGGACACGACGCCGGCAGACTTCGAGAGCTGGACCAGTTCGAGCTTTGCGCCTGAAGAGAGACCGGAGAGCCTTATCGTTCTTGACAGGTCGACCTGCTTGTTATTGTGTCTGCAACGTCAAGTTAGCGATCGCTGTCAGTGGCGGGAGATGGTGGGAACGCACTCACTTCAGGCCATACTGGCTAGCATTCGCACCGAGCTTGGAACATGCTTCTGAGAGGACGTCGCTGAGGTATGTCCCTGGCGTCGTCTTTATCACCGCTCTCCTCGCCGTCGAATCTATCACCACCACGTTGGTGGCCATGCTGTGGGGTTCTGGGCTTGGATTTGTTCAGATTGAGGATTGGGATACAATGAGAGAATATGCGACACGATATATCGCCAGAGTGGGTCGGATATCTGTTTTGAAAGACCAATTTACAAATAGGCCCAACAGGCGTCGAACGATCTCGAATGTCAAGAAGCGCAGGCTCTCATCCTCGATGTCATATCAGGCAAGATGCCACCGGATTGGGTAAGCCGACTAGCGTCGTTGCGGCGAACTTTGTCGTCAGGCTGGGAACAGGAACGCGTTTAGTGTCTGTGGCCTTGCAACTGACGTGCAACTGAGGTACCTGTCAGTACTCTCAAGACATCCGCCTACACAGCTCCCAGTTCATGTTCCATATTGCTTTCGCGCATCTCACGGCTTCCGATTTCCTGTTACCCTCCTGACTGCCTCATAACCAAGGAAGATGGTAAGCTCACACCCCAACCCACGGCAGGGATCCTCCAGCCAGCCAAACAACCAAGCACTAACATAATGCGCAGAGCTCACCCTTCGATATCAGTTCGTCTCCCTCGCCTCCCTTCCCTTCCTCTCCTCTCCTGGCACTTCCCTCCTAACAATGCCTCACAGATGGCGGCGCCTGCGTCGCAATGGTCGGCAAAGACTGCGTAGCAATAGCCTGCGACCTCCGCCTAGGCATGCAAGCCTTCACAGTATCCAACAACTTCCCCAAAATCTTCAATTACGCCCCATCCGTATTCCTCGGCCTCACAGGCCTGGCCACGGACGTCCAAACCGTCTCCGACACTTTCCGCTACAAAGTGAACATGTACCGATTGAGAGAAGAACGAAACATTAGTCCACAGACACTCGCCAACTTGGTGAGCAGCAGCCTGTACGAGAGGAGGTTTGGCCCGTGGTTTGTGAGCCCAGTCCTGGCCGGGATAAATAGTACGACGGGGAAGCCGTTTATTTGTGGCTTTGACAGCATTGGGTGTATTGATTTTGCGAAGGACTTTATCGTCGCGGGGACGGCAAGTGACCAGCTGTTTGGCACTTGTGAAGGATTGTGGGAGCCAGATCTGGTGAGGCCGGCTTCGAATGTGTTCTCGTGGGCGAAATGCTGACTGCTTGTGTAGGGACCGGACGAACTCTTCGAGACCATCTCGCAGGCTCTATTGAATGCCGTTGATCGAGACGCTCTATCTGGTTGGGGGGCGCATGTCTATATCATAGAGAAGGACAAGGTGACGAAGAGATTACTCAAGGGAAGGCAAGATTAGAGAGAACTGCTCATGACTTCTCGTATGGCAAGCATGGAAAGGCGTTTGGCGCACGAGTGAATGACCACCACGCAGGGGCAGGGCATGATGATTAGAGGAAGATTGCTGCCATGGCAAGACGCTTGATCATGAATGCTGTTTGGCAGTATCAACATCGGTCAGATGGTCTTGATCTTGACAGCCAACACACCATCAAGTGCATCCTCCCAGCTCTCCTTTAGAGCACCGCCATACTCCTCAACAGCTGCCTCATCTTGAAATGCCATCATTCTCTCAGAAAGTACCCTGTGCTCTTCTGGAGTGGGTTCTATACGACCAAGCATGGCATCGACGAGCCTGCCGAGCACTCCTGAAGTATTCAGTCTCTGCTTGAGATTTCGTGCTTCAGCATGGATGGCGTCAACGTGCTTGTTGATGATCGGCCGTAGTTCCTCCAGAGACTTCGTGAACTTCTCACCTAGATCCACCTTCTTGCCCTTACCTCCTTTCAGCTTCTTAGTCAACATGGCAACGAAGTGTGCCACAGTCCGCAATGTCTCAAGACGAACAAACCGCTGGTGGAGCCACTTCGCATCTGGGTAGTCTACGCCGTTGATGTTGGCTGCTTTTACCTCTCTGTCCCGTTCTCGGATCCTCAAAATCACCTCGCCCAGATCTTGAGGGCTACCTTCTTTCTTCTTCGCGAGTTGCAGCACAATTGTGGTAAGAGTGTGGTTCACAACTGCCGCTTCTCGCTCATCCATAGTCAAATCCTCTGCCTCCGCGGAAGCTTTTTGTTCCACCTTGACCAGGTTTTCCAGTGTGGTATCAACGCTGCCGTCGGGGCCGCTTTGTGACGACATACCTAGCTCTGCCATGAGGTAGGTCATGAGGCATTCATGCATGGTCATCGCATGGATCCATCCTTGTGAAGGTCGAGGACCAAACCGGAGTAGTGACGCCAAGTCCTGATCTTTGATTCCGTATGTTGGCATGAATGATACGTCTCGAAGGTCAGTGAGTTCGCCTTCGAACGGGTCAAACTTTGGCGCAAGGGCCAGGTCCAGCGCTCTTTGTATCTTTCGTTGTTCTATCGTGTATAGCTGGCGATTTATGCTGCGTTGCAGGCTATCCCTCAGCTTGACAGTATCGATGATATTGGAATAGCTGCCCTGCTTGAAGCCGTCCTGAATAGCACGATCTAGTGATCGCTGCGAGTTTCTGGCCACCCAGAGGGCGGTATCGAGAGCGCCCAGTGGGGTCAATAACTCATCGCCATGACCGTATTGGTGCGGATGAAGAGTAGACATACGTGTGAGCAGAAGATGGCCGACTGTCTCCCACTGCAAGTTCTTCACATTCAGATGGAAGAAATTCTGCATTGCAAGATGCAGTTGTCCACTCGCACCTTGTACTTGTATCAGCAGGATACGCAGCGGATAGTAGTCTTTGAACCTCAAGGACGACGTGTGTAGGATCATGCTCGCTTGTAATGTGAGGGCCTGGTCGCCCGACTTGGAGGCAAGTCGAAGCAATGCGAAAGCAGCCAGCAAAGCAGCTTCAGCAGCAACTGGCTCGTTGTCTTTGGCCGTAGAACAGAGTTCTAAGGCTTTTGAAACAAAGTTGAAAACTTCATTAGGCAAAAATCCTGGTTCAAAGAGAAGATGGTATTCCAGCTTGAGGGTGAATAGACCCTGTGTGGAGGGTGTGCTTGAGAATGATTCGCCTGTGAGAGTCCCCTGGAAGCCACGAACAGCTTCTACGCCCACGCCGCATAGCTTTTGGATCAGATCATCGAAGCAAAAGGCTTTTGCGCCGAAGTGGTCATAATATTCCCGAGAAGCGTCCAGGAGCTTTGAAAACGAATCCTTATCAGCTTTTGCGTTGGATGCCAGTAGATCTATTTTTGCCAGAAGTGCTTGTCGATGCTGGGGTTCCTTTGCAAGTATGGCGTCGATTTGTTCTATACGCTTTTGGCGGGTTTCAGATGACGAGGCCGACTTGAGAAAGAGTGACCAAATCCGGTCGTCCGTCGATACGTCGTTCTCTCCCTCATCTGGTGTCAAGAGCTGACTGACAATTTTCTCGCCCTCGGCAGGATCTGGAGCGCTTTCGATGGCTTGGAGAAGCAGAGTGTCTGCGTGCGGACGGTCAAGGTTGACCACACTCTTCAAAGTTTCGCCTCGCAGGAGGGCCAACAGCTCGGAGAAGGCACCGGTTTTGGTCAAGACCGCAGCCAGGAGGCTCAGTTCCTCGGAGTTTGAGATCACCTACACACTGTGAACAATGGCGCCTTTGAGAGCCAGTCAGGAGAGGGCGATTCATGCTTACCTTCTCCGGTGGCCCAGATTGCGCGGCCTTGGATATCATTCGATTGGCAAGACTACCAAACAGCTTCCTATCCTTCTCAGGTAGATTCGCGTCCTCGTGTATAAGATGGCACATGAGGATGTTCCAGAAGTCATACTCTCGTTCTTTGGGAAAGGCTTTTCGTAGAGCCATGGTGGCCTGTCGAGGAAGAGCCCCATGTCAGCCCGTCTCTTGCGATTTGACCACGGTCTTCACACCTTTTGGGCACTGCGCCAGTTGCTGACGGAGATGGAATTGTTGAGCCATGTGGTGATTAGGTCCTTGTCCGATGGTCTTGCTGCGACGGCTCGCTCCCATAGCTTGGGCCCTTCATCAACGTCGAGTTTTAGCAGGGACAACGAGTCCTGCAATTGATGAATGGCTTCGATATTGAGCACCGGAGTTGACCTTCGACACAGCTGTAGAGTTTCGATCGTTCCCTTCTCTTGATGCTTGTCGTCAGGCTGGTGGATGAGCACTGCTGCTTTGAGAGCCTGATTCGACGATCAGTCCAAATTCCAATCCAACTGGAATTAATGCACAAACCAGGAATCGATCGGAGTTTTCGCCCTTCTTCTGCCATTTCTCACACTCTTTCAGCGCCTGCTTCCAATTGCCGGCTGAGATGGCATCCTGAATGGGACGAATACGTCGTTCGGTCACTGCCGTATCAGCCATTGCGGAATCGTCGTGAGCGATTAAGGAGGTCGGAATGGGTGGTCAAGGCATTGGGTCTGCAAACGTTATGTGCGTGTGTCGAGCATAACTGGAGAACGCACGGTTGAAACAAACGGCTCGTGCTGCGAGTGACCGACTTGGTCTATGAAGGGTGCGGCAGTTCACAAACGAGGCGAGTGAGAAGTGGGATGGTCGTGTGAGATGTAACTGGTGCACTTTCTGGCGCCTCGGATGCGCCGCGATGGACGTCGATGTCATTCAGTCTATGCTATTCTACACCTTGAACAGTTCGCAGTTGCTCCCTTCCCGTGCTACACATGCAAGTACAGCATGTTGTCTAGCCAAAAATACCATCGCCATGCCAGGAGTCGAGTCCATCGATACAAGAAGTTTTTGGTGACGTTCATTCGTACACAGCAAGCCTGAAAAAGTCACTTTTTGTGTCTTGCTTCACGCATCTGCTCGATCTGTTCAACGCCGTCAGCTTCAGACCATCTTACCAACACCGTATTGTGTAGCTCACCCATTCCTTCTTGCAGTCTCTGTATGCTCTAGCACCGCAACATTGTCAGCGCAAATTCTCCCGGCCGCATAATGGGGCACCATGCGCAGTGGCACTCACTGGAAATAATCCTGGCACATGGTTCTATCTCCGTTGTTTCTATTCATACATCTTATACTTCTGTTTGCAGCTTCCTGGCACGGATCGTAATACTTTGATACAGTCTTGCTGGCACGACATCGATGTTAGCTCTAAGGCTCATTACTCGACGCCGGCTCTTGCTCGCTTGGTGCTGTGATCGTACTTCATAAAGTTGTCTTTCGACTTCTCCCAGATGCTCTCTTTGCCAGGCTGTCCAGTGTTTTCAACTCCCGTGGACGACATTGTGATTGCTCTAGAAATCGCTTAACGGCCTAGAAGTCATCGCCAGACTCCCCAACATAGTCATAGCATGGGATTCCCGAATTCACAATCAGAATGATGCTGCTAGCCTCGTACGGAGCAAGGGACGTTTTGGGTTCCAGCAGGCTGCACTATCATCAAAACGGGAATCGAGACAAAATGCTTAGCTAATCATGAGCTTTCCGAGATCCCAGTGTCTCTGTACCTTGTAACAACTGGCACGACAGGCTCGAATCCAGTATTCGACGGTCCGCTTGCTCCAAGTATCTCCATCGGGAGGTTCGGGGCGCTCAGGGGTGGATTTGTACCCAGCATCTGACGGCAGCTTGAAGACTCGGAATGACCTTTTGCAGGCCGGACCAGACATCTCGACCTCACGCTGTTGGTCATATGAATGAGAACCTGTGATACTGCTCTAGTTGTCTTCTGGACCCAACGGCGGCCGGACTGTAGGCAGTTCTGTGACCCACTTCCGGAAGGCACCTCGCAACAAATGAGCGGTTACAATGTGCTAGACGCAGGGGATCGCAAATCGTGCCGTATTCAAATCTCCAAGGAATAACGAAGTCCCATCCAGGCAAGCTGTACTTCCTCTTGATAGCACAGCATCGTCGCCGAGACCGTATACTCAGCCTCATTGCCCGACCTTCTCCACGTTAAGACAAAATCAGGAATTTCTCGCCAGTGGCCGGCCTCTGTGATTCGTTAATCGATCTTGAGATGCGGACGACCCTGAGACCGAAATGGGAACTCAAATCGAACCCAGATTTTGACAAGGAAAGCTCCGCTGATCAGTTGCTTCGATTTGTTACTGTACACCTGGGCTTAGGTCGGCTATCTAATTCTGCGGTTGCTTCCCCTTCGCAGTACCGTTCACAGCCCCTTTTATCTTAGTCTTCCGTTCCCACACCATCAAATAACTCTCCCTAGTAAACAATGTTTCTGCCTCGGCGCGCTCCACGAATAGGTCCTGTATTTCTCTCCACTCCGGAAGGTCTTTTTGAACACTTCCAGAGACTGCCTTATCGCGCAGCTGCACTTTCCACTGGACCTTCTCGCCTTCGCCACCGACAGCCCTGTTGGCTGCATCTGCAGCGTTGGAATCCTCCCCACCACCCTTTCCGGTGGTTGCGTCTAAGATGATATTGGCGACCATTTCATACACCAAAGGTTCTCCCGGAGGATGCACATCCGGATTCGGCTCGACATAAGGACCCATATCTAGACCCCTGGGGCTCGGGAATGTGACAATGGTTGGATTTCTCTCACTGACAAATTTGTTTGTGCTGAATCGCTTTATTTGAAAAATCAGGTATGGCGGCAACGGGTGCAACAATCGATGTCGGACGCGTTGTGATGCCTTTTCTGATGCCTGGAGGCCGTTGTACTTCTGCAGCAACGTCGTGAGAGGCACCTGGGGAATGATATTTTTCGACTCAACGCTATCTCGGAACAGAGGTACAGGCGGCAAGTCCAGAGTGAGGATCATGAACGGCGTAACCTTGGCATCAATCTGAGATGATTCCTCGAATCTGAGGCGGTCGCCCGATGCCTCGGACCGAGCGGTGATTGCCTGTGTTTCGATGCGAAGTCTGCCTTGGAACGTGCGCTGAATGATTGAGGACATGGGTTTTGTCTTTGAGCCTCCCAGGGCGGTGTGGAGGTGGTTCAGGAACCAGGAGAGGAATTCGACCGGGTCGGATTGTTGCGTCAATGTGAACTTCTTGGACGACCTCAGTGCTATTTCTTGGATGAGTTCGTGAGGGGAGACATGGTTTCGAAAGGCGCGAGTATTCCATATTTTGCGCACCAGGATACTCAATCGAACTGGCAACTGTGATGTGTTTTGCGGGAAGCCGTGAAGCAAGAAGAAGTTTCGTATCGGAGGGACATGCGATAGTGTCTGGACCACCACATTTAGGTAGTCGTTCGCCTTGATGTTGTTCATGCCGATGAACCCTGGCCGGTATCGTTTGTTGGCGAGATCCACGGACTCTGTTGGCACCTTGTCCAGCTTTTTGACCTCTTCTTCGGTAAACTTGGGGTCCACAACATATTTGATGTCGTCTAAGCTCTTGTTCTGTACTTCGTAGCCTTCCGGTAGTACATACACTTTCTTGGTTTCCATGTTGATGTAGACATGGTGGTCTTCGTCGAGAGCGTGGAAGTATGCGTGCGACTTCGGGCCCCGTCCTTGAAAGTATTTACCGCACACCAGACAAGCGTACACATTGATGTTTGAGAGGGAAATCGAGCAGAGCTTCTCAAAGTCAAAATCCAGGATCGAGCGGTTAATGGTGTCTAGATAGAGATCGCTGTACCCTTGTGTAGGCGCATTTTGTCGCAATGGGCCAGCTGTGGTATCGTCGTCCTCGTCCTCGTCGTCCTCGTCCTCGTCGTCCTCGTCCTCGTCGAAGCCATCGTTCTGTCTTTTGGAGGTTAAGCCACTGCGCTGATTCGCCTTCAACCCGTCTTCCTCCACAAGTGGTAACTTATCTCGGCCATTCCCTTCATCCTCGTCTTCGACCCTGGCTCGCTTGCTTGCCGGCGACTCAGTGAGAAGGCTTTCAAGAGGCTCTTCGGACTTACGTTTCGACATTTCGAGTTGTAGAGCCAACTAGCAATGAGCTGCGGAGGGCACGAGTAGGAAAATAAAAAGTGCAAATCGAGCAAACTCAGGCTTCCGATGCAGCCAGCTTGGATGCTCAGGTGTTCACCGGGCATGCATACAGCGCTCAGACATACGGCGAAGATTTATACCATTGATGAAAAGGTCGAGATCTTCAACTGATCTCGGGAGGCGCTGTAACTTCATAAACATGACATGCAACCCTCACGCAGGTGCCTAAAAGCCTAAGCTTAGAACTTTCCCCAGCCGAACCACCGACCATAGTATAGCGCTATCTGGCTTCCAGCATGCCAAATTGCCCCTCGAACCAGACACTCCAGCCCAAGACTCAAGATTAGCATTCGATGGTAGTGCCATCTATCAGAATCTAAGTGTCCAATACCGCCGAACCAATCTCCAACCGCAAGCAACGTGGAACTCGTTGTTGAACCTGTTGCTGAGACAAACCAGCTTGCCAAAGATCGGTAGTACATTGCATCAGCCGGCAGCAATATCAGCCTCGTAATGATAGCGCTAGCATGCCATGCGAGTGAATCTGTCGCAAACGTGGTCAGTCGAGTCATCCGAAACTGGCGATTGTCTTTATTCTTCTTTTTCTTTCTGGGCGCCCTTTTCCGCCTGGCTTCTACTAACAATGCTTCCATCTCGTCGTCAAAGTCAGGCCCGTTTGTCTCGGTTGGACGACGAACTGGACGTGGTGTGGTTTGTGAGAGGGATGTGGCTCTTCTGATACCAGGCTCTGGTGTCGATGGCGCTTCTGCATGTCTCTCAGAAGGATGATCGCTCGCAGCAGGCGAGTGAGCTTGGCCGTCGACTTGCTCGTTCCAGGCGACTGTGTGCTGCGAAGTAACATTCTCATCACGTAGTTGTGCCTCCGTATCAACACTGCTCCCTTGCCCCTCCCCGACTTGTTGTTCCACTTCCACAAACAGGAAGTCTTCTCCGTTTATGAATTGGGATGATGGGTCGAGTCCGTGTGGTACAGGTATGACCATTGTCTCTATCTCTTCCTCTTCCAGGAAGTCAATCTCTCGCGTCCATCGATCGATGTCGACAAAGAAATCTTCTTCTATATCAACACCGAGACTTTCAAGGTTGCTGATGATGTTCTCGGCTCTGCGGTCCCTGAGGCGCGAACGAGAAGAGTCATATATGCCTTCACTGCTCTCCATCATGGCACAGCGTGTCAATGTCTCTTTCTTGATTTCTTCCTTGTCTATCTCATCCTTTGCGATGAATGACAACCATGGAAATGCCACAGGGAGGGCGGTCCAGAAAGACTGGGGTCCGTAGAATCGGCGATCGGTACTCAGACCCAGACTGCGGCCTATTCCAACGATTGATGCATCGTCAACAAAGTCGTCAGTCTCGGCAGCCTGGATAGATGTCTTGGTTGCACGCTGCGGTCTAATCAGAACTTGGCGAAGCAGACCATACATTCGCCACCCGATCTGATGGCCTAGGTGATCTCGAATGAGATAAAGAAGGATCGTAACTGCCAGCTGATTTGCCAATGGAACGTCAAGGAGCCAGGACGATGACAGCCACTGTTTCAGAGAAAGCTTCTTCAGCGCGGACCATATGTTAGGAAGGACGGCGAAGCCAAGGCTTTGCAGAGTCGATATGAACTCGAATGGCAGCTCGATCGACATGAACGTTGCAAGTTCGCTTCATCGATGTCAGCAGGGGCACATCAGATGCTTGTCCGAGCGGGTACATACAGCCATTCCCAGAGCCGCTCCTGCCATGGTGGAGGTGGATGACTCAAGTTGAAATCAAGGTAGTTCATACATTCAACCGGCTCGCTGATCTCCTCTCTGCGAGCAAGTCTTCCCACTTCGGCTGCAATCCACGCAGGGAACCCACCAAACAAAAAATCAATAGGACCAGTTGAAAAGTTTTGACGGATCGAATCGATCAAGAATGAACGAGATGGCCCGAACACCTGTTGAGTTTCAGTACTTTCTGTCATTGACGTCTCTTCTTCCTTACTGTAAGCCGCCTTCTCAGAGCATTGACCCACCATGTAAGCACATTGCCGCTGAACCTATCCATGCACTTCAACATAAAACCGACCTTATTCTCGTCGTGCAGAACCATTAGCTGAGAATCTTCAGGAATGTCCGTTCGCTTCTGCTTTCTTTTCCTGTCTTCATCTTTGCGGACGATAACTCCACACGCCGCAAGCACTTCATTTTGTGCCTTGCGGAACCGCTTTGAGAGGCGCTCTGATTCGAGGTTTTGTGGATGGCCTCGCTCGTCCCATTGTTGGACATTGCTTTGGTCATCAAAAGCACGAGCTTGGCTTCCTAAAACAAAATCTCCGTTTTCGTCCCTCAAAGGGTCTTCGAAAGCTGACCTGCCCTGCCCACACTCGTCAGTGGATTGGAAGCTCGGCGTCGAAGAATCTGGCCTACGAGTACGACTCTGGATAGATATGCTTCACGGCCCATCGTCAGAGGAAAACTTTGAAAAGAGATGCAGGCTACTTAGATTCGTGACCAGCATTTTCATCAATAGTGAAACAAAGCAAAGAGATGGTTTCGCAAATGTGACACCGGAAGAGCGCGATCACATAACGGTGTCGATATGCAACGAAGTCAACATCCGATGAATAAAGAGACCGCCTCGTCCACGTTCACATAAGGACCTTCAGCGAACCACTGGATAGAGCCGGCGCTAAAGCGAGCTTAAAGAGGCTCCACTAAAATTATATCCAAATTTTGTTCTCCTGCTCTTTTGCCATCATCACCTCATGTAAGTCGCCCTTACCTCGAATTGAAAGGCGGAGGAGGTCGGAATCACAATAATGGCGTCCAAGGTAACAGTCAAGACGACTTTCAAAGAGTATCGAGCCATCGAGCCGTTCTACACGGGAGGCGAAATCGCTGCAAACAAATCTGGCACGTTCCTGGCATCCACTGTCGACGACGAAGATTGCCTAATAGTCGATATCAACTCTGCCACTCCGCTCTGCAGGATCGACGGGGATGGCGAAGCCATAACAAGTCTTGCTCTAACGCCTAACGCCGACTATGCCATCATTTGTTCACGATCACTCTCCATGAGGATATTTCAGCTTACGCACGCGGATGGAACGGTCACTGCCGAGCTTTCGCGCACGCTGAAACCTCACGCGACACCAGTCGTAGCTTCAACCACAGACGCTACCGGATCTCTAGTCGTGACTGGTGGAGCCGATGGCATCGTCAAGGTCTGGGACGTTCGAGGTGGTTATTGTTCTCACACGTTTCACAGCCATGGTGGTGTCGTGACGGCCTTGGAAGTATTCGAGTCGAAATGTGCATCTCAAGTCACCAAGTCTAGCTCTTCGAAGAAACTGAAGGCAGGCCAAGCACCAGCCAATGACACTCAAAGAACTGCTCTTCTCCTTGCATCAAGTGGCGAAGATGGTCGAATCAAAATCCACAATCTCAACACCCGCCAACAGGTTGCGGCCCTGGAGTCTCACACCAGCGTTGTCCGCGCCCTGAAATTCTCAATGGAACAGGAACTAGTCCTATCAGCGAGCAGAGATCGGACAATAGTTCTATGGGATGTGAAGACGTGGTCTCCCAAACGCACCCTGACTGCCACCGAAGAACTCGAGGCAGCTGGCTTCATCCCCGGTGGGCAGTACCTCTATGCTGGTGGAGAGCAAGGCAGAGTTCGAGTGTGGTCTACGGAGACAGGCAGGGAGCTTCAAACACCTGAAGGTCGTGATTTGGAGACCGAGGCCATTGCCTCAATCATTCCTGTACCTGGACAGTATTCGCTGCTTGCTGTACGCAGCAATCAAGTTCTAGAGCTGATGTCGTATCAGTCACTTGAGCAGCGGCTACAGAGTGGAGAGAACCCTTTGATTTCAAATCGCACTTTCTCGGGAAATCATGATGAAGTGATCGACATGGCTTGTATAGGAGATTCCCTCCTGGCCGTTGCAGACAATACGGAAAGCGTCAAGATCATCTCAACGAATTCACGAGATGATACGAATACAAGTCAGAAGTTTGGAAGCAACCTCGATGCCCTTGGAGGCCATACCGACGTGGTAATATGCATGGACTCGGACCCCCACGGTCGATGGCTGGCGACTGGCTCGAAAGACAACACTGCACGATTATGGTATCGCGACCTGGACACATTGACTTTCAGATGTTTCACTACCTTGGCTGGCCACACCGCATCCATTGCGGCCATTGGCCTGCCGAAGGCTCCTGGAAAGTACCGGATACCTCCATTTCTTATCACCGGATCTGAGGACAAAACAATCAAGAAGTGGGACTTGTCAAAACTTCAGGAAGCCGATCTAGCCACGCCGCACTCCATTGCAAAAGCAGCCTTCACAAGAGTTGCCCATGAGAAGGATATTAACGCCATAGACATATCACCAGTCGCGCCGCTTTTCGCATCAGCGTCCCAAGATCGAACCATTAAGATCTGGTCAACAGAAGATGGGTCGACCACAGCCGTGCTGAAGGACCACAAGCGAGGAGTGTGGTCTATCCAGTTCTCGCCGGCGGGCACTCCGGCGCTGAACCTCTCAGAAGGCGGCTCGTCAGGCAATAGAGGCCTCCTCATCAGTGGCTCAGGCGACCACACAGTCAAAGTCTGGTCTCTTAACACATATGCTTGCCTCCTCACGTTCGAAGGGCATCAAAATTCAGTGTTAAAAGTACTTTGGCTGCCTCCGCCGCAAGCTGCAGACTCGGACGATTCTCATCATCAGCTAAGCCAAAACAAGCCAATTATCGCCTCCGCCTCTTCAGACACATTGATCAAGCTTTGGTCGCCGTACGCATCAGCAGACAGTGACCACCTCCTGGCAACACTCGATGGCCACACAGACAGAGTATGGTCTTTAGCCACGCCATTGTCTGTGACATCGTCACAAAGCGACTCCAAGAAGCTCCGTTCAGGGTTTCCCTACAGCTTGATATCTGGTGCAGCAGATGCCAAAATTACATTCTGGACCGACACCACAGCGACCACAGCAATCGAGTCAACAAAGGCTTTGACCAAGCGTGTGGAGCAAGATCAACTACTCCAAAACCACATTCTCGCTAAGAACTACAAAGAAGTCATCACCCTCTCACTCGCTCTGAACCATCCAGGTCGCTTACTGAAGGTCTTTGAAGAAGTGGTAAGCCTCCCCGAAAGTGAGCGAGAGCCGACAACCTTCATGGGCGTTCAAGCTGTCGATGACGCACTAGCAAGCCTCCATCAGGAGCAGATATACAAGTTACTTGAACGAGTGAGGGATTGGAACACAAATGCGCGAACTGCGACCGTTGCACAGAAAGTGCTGAATTGCTTGCTACGGAAATATCCGCAGAGCATGTGGATTGATATGGCAAGAGACAGGAACATTCTCCGTTTAGCAAGAAGCACCAGTAGGAGTAAAGGAGGAGCGGGTGGAAATGCTATGAAGGATGTGTTTAGAGCTCTCGAAGCCTACACGGAGAGGCACTACAAGAGGATGGAAGAATTGATCGACGAGAGCTACCTGCTGGAGTACACCTTAAGAGAGATGGATGAGATTGCGGGCACAACAGCAATCGCTAACGGAGCTGAGACTATGAACAGGTGAGGATGGAATCATGGCATAGCCAACAAACCGCGATTTTCGCCCCCTCTCGGTACATGTCAGGTCATTTAAGGGCGCAATGGGAATTTGCACGTATCAGAAGCGACAAGGACCATTCTCCCTGAATTCGATGAAGCTCATCAGAAGTCTAAGCGAAGTGTTCGCTAAGCGAATGGACGACTTTCTATGTCAGAATTGAATGAAACCACTCTTCACGCCGGCAGATGTTAGAATCCGTCACTTGTTAACACCAGGTCAGGCATCTATGTCGCCTTGCCGGCCTACATAGGGTCGACCGTTGCATTTCCAATCTCGATGAATTCTTCTATCACACATCTTTCCGATCATCTTGTCTCTTACTCGAGGACAACAATTATTTCGTGGCATCTCCATATTCCTCGCCAACACGCTTTGGCTACCTGAACTACAATGGCCGCTGCATCCGCCGAAGATAAGCTCGTTTATGTTCTTACAGTCCTGAAGAACATTGAGCTTCCTCAGCCAGACTATCACGCCGTTGCGAGAGATGCAGGGATCAACAGTGCCAACAATGCGTATGACTTTTCACCTTTACTGACGCCCGACTATTGATAACACATGTCTATAGCCAAAGGAGGTTCAAAGCAATCATAGAAAGCGCGGGATTCAAACTGGTCAACAAGCAGGTCGTGAGGAAGGACGGAGATGCGGCTAGCATACCTTCCACGCCGGTCAAAACAGCCGTCAAGCGGGCCAGTGGCGCCGGAGCTCGAGGCCAAAAGAGGAAGATCAAAGAAGTGACTTCCGACGATGAGGGAAAGACGTGGAGTGAAGGATGAGATTGAGTCGAGGCGCCAGAACTGATGGTACTTACGCTGGTCACTCAGTCAGCTCTGAGCATACTGCTCTTTGCGCTCACCCAACAGATTAGCCAGACTGGAGAGTGAAATTGGCTGAATAGGACAAATGGAATTGAGCTAGAAGTGGGACGGTTAAGCAGGAGCAGAACTTGACGCTTCTAGATATTCGAAGGCATGAACAGAGCTCTTTTCAGGTCGGAGAGCAGCAGTGGCTGCTCGTCCTCGAAACGCATACATGAACCGCAACAATAGTATAAATGGAATTCATCGCCTGTCTCTGTGCCGCCTTTCATCTCCGTCATAGTCCCTATTTCTGTCCCTATCTCTGTCCCGATCTCTGTCCCGGTGCCTATCGCGATGCCGCTCCCTGTCGTGGTCTCGATCTCGATCGCGATCTCTCTTTGATGAACTCGAATCGTATCTTTCGTCGTCATCCCTCCGTCTTCTCTCCCTCGAGCGACTGCCACTCCGACGCCTCCTCGACCTCGACGACTCATGCCCACTGTCCTCTTCCCTCTCCCGCCTCGAAAACCCACTCATCTTCTCCTTATAGTCGCTATCTCCATTCCTCCCTCTTCCGTGCTTTTCAAGGTTTTTATCCCTCCGATCTCTCCAGTCATCTTTCTCGATACCTTTAGCCTCTTTCCTCCTTCTCTCAAGCTCTTCCTCCGTAATCGTCTCTCCAGTCTTCGCATCCCGAACCATAAGAGGCGTGAAAAACCCCGCACCTTTGTTGTTCTTCCTCATATCAGCCTTGCCCCACGCACCAATCTCAATGCCTTCCATTCCTGGCGCCGGCTTAGCCCCAATCCCCAAGTAGCCCTCTTGCCTCCGCTTCTTGACTTCTTTCTGATCGGATTCGAGCTGAATAATCTCCCCATTGGCACGCCTTTTCTTGCCCATGCCTCGTAGCATCGCCATCCCGAACTCCTCAACTGGCATGGCAGCGTATTCCTCTAGAGTACTCGAGTCAGGGTGGGAAGCGACAAAAGACTTGAACTCGCCATTGCTTTTCAGACCAGTGTGGGTGTCCTCCGCAGCTTCGATGACCGCATTGCCCTTCGGCGCATTATCATCGCCATTCAGCAGTGCTTGTAGCGCTTCCTCGTCTGCAGTCTTCGGCTTCTCCGCTGCCGTATCGTTCGTAGAGGGCACTGACACAACATCCACAGTTGTTGTTGCGCTAGTAGATGCAAATTGTAGTCCCGACGCCGTACTGACTTCGTCCTTCTCGACCATCACCACATCTTTCCCCTTCTTCGCGGCCTGAACCTCGGCCGGCAGCAGATTCTTCCCCCGCGCACTCCTCCTCCAATCGAGATTTCCTGCATTTTCAATCACGAGCTCTGTCTTCGCCTCGACTGGTCTGCTGAGAATCGCGCCAGAGCTTCCAAAGCCTGTGAGCTCTTCATGTTTCGGTTCTTCGTCATCGACGTCCTCATCGTCGTCGCCTTGTAGTGCTGAGGGGGGTTTGAGGCTGTTTTTGTGAAATGGTTTGGGAGCAGGTGTCTTGGAGGGGAATGAGATTGACGTTTTCGAAGTTGAAGGCGCGGATGTGGACTGACCTTTCGGCTTACCAAAACCGAAAGCTATCGGCTTCGACATTGTTGTGGCTGTTTGCTCACTTGTGTGTTGGTGGATATCTTTCTGAGCGTAGCTAGGCAAGCATCGGGGAACAAAATATTGTCAAGACTTTTTGTCTGGCCTTGCCCAAGTTGCACCCTATGATGTCAGCCTGGCCTTGGGGAAATTCGTGGAGGGCAGCAGTACTCATGCCATATTGTGTAGCAAGGACGTGCTGGCATCAACCTATACCTCGAGCCTGATGATGAACTCGCACTCGCAGGTCAGGCACATCATTGTGAGAGGCATAGAAGTACCGCTTTCCGTCTCATGCTGCTTCATTGCTGGCTATGAGCAGGTCAGAGTCAAGCTGCGCTTTCACAACCATCAGTATTATGAAGCTTTTCAGGACTAGAGCTGATGCCAGGGAACGGCAGTATCGTTCGAATTCCATGATATCCACTGACCGTACCAGAAACAAACTTTGAGAGGATGTGTGAGGAAGCATGTATACGCCAGCCCTTGAGCACCAATGTTCAACTCTTCTGTGTGCCTCATTCCCACCTCGAGCTGCATACCTATGCGCCAATGGTGGAAAGGTACACCAGCAGATAACAGACACAGCTGAACACATCCTCAGATAACCCTGCTCACCGTTCCCTTCGTCGCACGAATACCCGTAACGCCAAAATCGAAGGAGCCATCACCTGGAGCTGACCACAGCAAATTCGTGCAGCACAATCAACACATCGCCAGCACGCATCTGGCCCCCTTTCCAGGTGGACAGCGACCAGACATATATCACATTCTCAATCGAGCTTGATATCACTCTTGTGGTCAACTGATTTAACCCAATTTGTGACTAATCTACAGGACTCAAAGACTCAAATCTTGTTCTAATGCATTCCCGGACAATTTCGACGCTGGCCGTGGGGACGTATTGGAAACATGAAGCATATCCAGCCGGGCGCAATACACTCTTTGGCGCATTTGCGATATGTTTCCTGAGGTACCATGCCATCTAGTCCGTTCACCGCTCGACGCTGAAGAAAAGGCAGTACACTCTAACAACCATCTGTTCCGATCAAGATCTCCATGGCTTACAGAACATCGATTAATCTCCCGCGACTTCACATTGCTCCTCCCAACTCCTTACCCTGAGAAAGAAGTTCCGGTTCTCGTCGCACGAGAAATGTGTCTAAACAGATACGACAATGGACGCCAATGGACCTCGGATCCAAGTCTTCAAGTTGCGCAACTTCGAGAACGCCGTTGAGTCTCTCATAGCAGGCGCCATGCTTCACAAGGCTATGGCACTCCTCTACCACAGCCCCAAATTTACGAAAGATGGGACCCTGCCGTGGATGCCTAGATGGTGACCAGCCCGGCGGACGAATCAGGTGAAAGGATCCCAAACTATACGATTGTGTGCCTGCTTTATCCAATCCGCAGAGAGAGCCTGTCGAAGGGCAGCCTAATCGGCTGTAACGGCTTATCTTGTCTGTGGGGTAAGCTAGCAGAAGTAAAAGGGGAAATGTCGTACAATGTACGGCATAGATATAATCTCGGAATAGAATGTGAGCAGACAAGGGACACTGGGCTCCCTAAATTCCTGCTTCTCTGCGCAACACGGTCGTTCCCAACCTCGCAGCACGTGACATAACATCCGTCGGCAGATTTTCGGCATTCAAGCGGATTTGTCAATGAGCGCCTTGAAACTTGAAGCCTCATAAACGCGCCTACCACTCTCAATCCCACAGACAATCACAGCGGCAAGCCGTCGCCCGATTCACAAGAGCCACAACGATTCGTCGACTCCAAACTGCACGTCGATCGCAGTGAGTTTGTTCTTCATAGTGCGAACCAGTCTCCGTTCCTTCACATCCTCGGACGAACAACGACGCAGCAGGGCGGCCCCACCTCAACCTGCTGATTCTAAGCGTGAGCAATTGTGTGGTCGCCATTGTCAAAGCCTGAGTCGAACCTCTACGCAAACTCCTACTCGATGACATAGGAGATCGAGACGTTCCAAAACCCGTCATCAAAATGGCCGCGACCGAGGGTGATGCGATGCGAACGCTCCAAAAACACATTGAAGATATGAGAAGTTTAGTGATGTGCAAAATATGTCTGAAACCATTCTACGAACCATACATTCTCGCCTGCGGCCACACATACTGTTACAGCTGCCTCAAAAGTTGGTTCAACGGAAACACAGACGAGCGGAAGAACAACAAGAATTGCCCAGACTGCAGAACAGTCGTCAGGATTCAGCCTGCGCCAAACTATCTATTGAGAGATCTAACGCACATGTTCATTGGCCGAGTCGAGCTGTTGCCTGAGGGTGAGTCGGTGGAAGAGCACAATCATGACAAGAACGAGGAGGCATCGGTTTTGATGAGCGATCGAAACGGTCAAGGCCTGTTTCAGGGAATCTTCAAGCCTCGTGCACATCCATTTCTCCCTCTGCCTGCCCCAATACGAGACCTGGAGGACGGTGTTATCAGATGTCCGGAATGCACGTGGGAAATTGAGGATGGCATATGCCAGGGATGTGGTCTGGACTTGAACAGCGATAATGACCTCGATTTCTCAGATGAAATTGGTGAATCGGAAAGTAGTGACAGCGACGAAGACTCGATGCCTTCCATCCCGATGGCGCCTAGAGCGCCTCAAGAGTTCTATGGCTTAGAATCGGACAGTGAAGAGAATGAGGACGACACAGAACTTGATGGGTCTCAGGACCATGATCATTACGACACGCAAGACGATTTTATTGACGACGAGAACGAAGATGACGCGGACGATATGGACGGCGTGGATGACTATGATGGCTATCCCAGTGATGTTGCAACGCCGTACTCAGATGGCACTTCCTATACTGTGCAAAATGACGGCGAAGCCGGTTTCAATCCTCATGATGACCATGGATTTGCTGGTCATGACTGGACCTACTCCGGTGAGCCGCTTCGGCCAGCAAATGTTGTGTTTGGCTCTGATTTGGAAAGCGACGGCGACCACGATGACGATGAAAGTGTTCGGCAAGTGCCAACGCGATCAACAGTTCCAACAAGAAGAAGACCAGTTGTGATCAGCGATGATGAAGATGAGACAGAACAAGGACCTGCCAACGGCGCTCGATCGCAGACATTCGTGAGGGCCGATATTGATCGCAGTAACGACAGTGACGAGGAAGGGGTTGACGATGGTGGTGATGATGGTGGCGACGACGACGACTTGGCATCCTGCTCCTCTGCGTCGGATTCTTTATCAGATGCGGACAGCGAAGAGTCAGGTGGCACAGCTATCCCTCCTCAATCCACCCGAAACCGAAGACAGAGACTACAGGAGCACAGAGCTAGGCGTCCGCCATCCAGTCACCGAGTTACTATAGATCTTGTCACACCACCTCATCACCAAAGAGGCTACGTTAGAGCCGCAAGTAACCACTACGCGAGAAGTACGAGAAGAAGCAGAGCAACACCTGTACACTGAGGTAGTAAAGCGGGAAGTTTCAGTCAAAAGCATAGTAATTGGGCAAGGAAAAAGGGCGACCTTGCCTTCATTGATGGCGAATGAGCCGGATAGGCGGACCTGATATGGCGGCGAACATGCGTGTATTCAAAGATACCCAAAGGCATATCAGCTTCAGAGCGGCGTGGTTATGGCAATGATCAAATTGGGACCAGGAACTTTGCAAAGCGCTCATCGTACGGTTTTGAGTATATCATGATTCGTGATTGCGCCGTCGCTATGCTTCTGAAAAGGCTTGGATTTCATTTCTCTGAGCTTGCATATCAAGCTCGGCCGCAGCGTCTGATCTGGGCCGGATCCGTACGCCTACCGGTTGGCATTGCTGTCGTCCGTCCATTGTGGCAATTCATAGCCGCCTGGGCAGCTTCCCTCTCGGTTGGGCATTGCCGTTTGTCTTCACCCCTTTTGCTCAAGCACTCAACACCTGTTTTGAGGTATCATACTCAATATCCTCAATGCCACTCTTCTTAATCACCTTGACCGTCATGCCCTTGAAATCAATCGGCAGCCTCCTCTGCAACTCATCCGTACACATTCGCAGGATCTGCATGCCCTGCTCAAAGGTGATGTTGGGATGATGGTGCTTGTCCAGAATCGAAAGGCAGTAGTACCTGCCTCACACGTTAGCACATCCTCTCCGCCACCAAGGATGGGTGTACTTACTGCGCATAGCCGTGAGCGGCATACGGCACCTTTGCGCTGCTCGCGAGATAGTCCAACCAATATAAACTCGGCTCCCGACTGATCGGATCAACCCCTCCCATCAGCAAATTCACAGTGTAGGGCTTCCGCGACCTCAAACTCTTAGCCAGCTCCCCTCGGATAAAAGACGCAACGGCGCTAGGTCCCAAGTCTGATTCGTTGCGCATGGAGTACAGCGCAATGTTGGCCTGGATGTACTCTGCAAACTGGACCGTGTCGCCTGCTTCACCGCTGAATGCGAGGAGATTGTGCTTGTTTAGGGAGCGTGTTTTGTCGTCGCTGGACTTGAGGATTGTGGCGCCACGCATGGCGGCTTTGGAGGCGGCGATCAGGACGAAGTCCTTGCCCGTTATGCCTAGGAGGACTTCCATGTTGTGTGTGGATGGGGTGTGGAATGGACAGACGTAAAGTACAGGTAGAGGGTGATTGAAGTGCCTTTGGACAAGGCCACCAGGTGAGTTGCGAGCTGTCCCCGACGGCCCCTGGTTTGTAGAGAGTTCCGAAGAAGGTCAGTAATGGCGAGCTGGTTGGTTTGGATAAGTTATTCTCGTCGGTGAAGTATGCTCGTGGCCTCTCAATGTCAAGCTGCAGGTCGAATGATACAACTTTCCTGCATGCTCGTAAACGCGTAGTAGAGGTGCCTTCGTCTAGATCTGGCAGGTGCGGCGAAGATGGTAGAACTTCGGCCTGATAACTTTGGCCTCGATGAACTTTTGAATGAAATTTCTCCAATCTAGCATCGAGGTGTGAGCTCCACGAGAGGCGCAACTCGTATGCACTGATTATTGTGCAACATGTCCTCCTTCTTCACAGCGCCAGCGTCGCAGAGGAAACGAAAGCGACCAGAAAATGAGCGAGCGGGAAAGCCGAGCAAAAGACGAGATGTGGATCGGGGCAGAGGTACAGAAAGGCGAACGAAAGGCACCGAGCGGATGGGGCCTTCTCGAGAACGAGAAGAGCGAGACGAATCTATATCTGGCAGTGAGTCAGAGGATGAGGTCGAACCAGAACCAGCAGAGGACACCGAAGCAAGTTCCGAAGAGGATGAGACCGCCGCCGAACGAAGAGTCCGGCTGGCGCAGCGCTACCTCGACCGCATAAAAGGTGAAGTCGACGAAGCAGGCTTCGATGCCGAGGATCTCGACAAAGACATAATAGCGCGCCGCCTCAAAGAAGACGTCGACGAAGCAAAAGGACGACAGTTCCGCCTTGTAGCGCACACCCTCGACTTCTCCCACGCAGACCACATAAACTTCCGCGCCGACACCCAAGCCACAACCGCCGTCGCAGTCTGCAAGCCATACGTCTACACAGCAAGCAAAGACAAAACACTGATAAAATGGCAAATCCAACCCCCTTCCTCACAATCGCGCCAGAAAACGCCTGGCACAAAACGGAAACCCAAACAACTAGCCTATATAAAAGGCGTCAAGGTTCGAGTCTCAGCGACTCCAGGCCAGCAGCACGGCCACACAGCCGCTATCCTATCCCTCGCTGCCTCACCTGACGGGAATTACATCGCCACCGGCGGCGCAGACAAGAAACTCATCATATGGCGTGCAAGCGACCTCACACCGCTCAAAACCTTCTACACCCACCGAGACGCGGTCACAGGCTTAGACTTTGCACCCACATCCTTCAACAACTCTGGCTTCGGCACCCAACTCTTCTCCGCATCCATGGACAGGAGCATCAAAACGTACAGTCTCGCAGGGGAAGACAGCCTAGCATACGTCGAGACCCTCTTTGGCCACCAAGACCACGTGGTCTCTGTATCTTCCATGTTCCAAGACCAATGTGTCTCAGTCGGTGCGCGGGATCGCTCAGCGCGATTATGGAAGGTGGTTGATGAAACACAACTCAAGTTTCTGGGCGACAGTAGCAGACACGATGAGTATCAAGCCGGAAGCCTGGACTGTGTTGCCGCGTTACCACCTCAGCATTTCGTGACGGGAAGTGATAGTGGGGCGATTCAGCTGTGGAGTATGCACAAGAAGAAGGCGTTGTACACGATTCAGATCGCGCACGGCGTAGACGAGGTGCCGCCACTGGACGCGGTAACGAGCGAGTCGGATCCAAAGGTGATCGAGGAACTGAAGAAGAGTGATAAGAGGAGGCCGACGCCGAGAGCAATCACGGCATTAGTGGCACTGCCCGGCACCGATGTTGTGCTGAGTGGAAGCTGGGATGGCTGGGTGAGGGTGTGGAAAGTGAGCGATGACAAGAGGAGTCTGATGCCCCTCGGTGTGCTGGGGCAGCCGAACGAGGATATGCAGATGAATGGCGATGAGCATGTCTCCAGCCAGATTCAGCCCCGTACGGGACCAGTCAGAGGCGCCATCAACTCTCTAGCAATCTTCGAGCGGCGGAAAGAGACGACAGATGAGTTCGGTGGGACAAAAGAGGGAGACACGCAAGGTCTATGTGTGGTGGCAGGAACCGGGAAAGAACTACGTCTTGGCCGCTGGCTGAACCTGAAGCATGGTCGCAATGGTGCTGTGGTGTTTGAAATTCCTCTGAAAAATGTTACTTGAATGATCGGATACCCCTACATAGCGAGCAATCCCAAGACGCATGTGACCAATCACCAGGTGACAATCTGCGAAGCAAAGTGCGGACGTGTCTATCTTTAATTTCTGCTTTGGAGACACTGCCCATTGTCCCTAGCCACTCTTCTACCTGAAGAGCATGGCCTCGTATATCTCAATCACGCTTTGGGTGGAATATTCTCTTGATCCTCGTCTGTATATGTCCCTGCGGTTTCAAGTTCGACATTGCATTGTCCTGCGCCGGCATTGTCATCGGCTCCGTCCTGCGCTGTGGGAAGTGTCAAAATCGCTTCCCAGTCCACCCGATCCTCCTCATCAGGTTGTTGCAGATTTTTCGAGAGCCTATTATTTACGTCCCTCTTCCAGGTCTCGATCCTGGCGTCCACGTCAATCAAGAGCTCTTTCAATTCAGCATCTAGGCTGTCACAAACACTCGCCATTCGCCCTTTAGCCGCTTCAAACACCGTGATCGTTTCCTCGATTCCCTTCTCATCACACCCGATTGTCATTTCTAAACACTGCTCTGTGTTTAGGGAACACAGGACCGCCCTGCCATACCAGCACATCGCCTCTCGTCCCTCCCCAGCCCTCTCATATGCATCCGCAAGCCTCATCATCGGCTCTCGACAGACGTAGTAGTCCGCACCGTGTCTATACTGCGCATAGCGGAGTGCAATTTCAGACCACGTTACGGCTTCTTTCGCAAGGTCTCGTGCGCCTCTGTCTTTGCCTTCGTTTTGACGGGCCTTGGAAAGCTCGACGCAGCTCGTTGCGGCTTGACTGGCAAATTCGGCTCCGTTCGGGTCTGTAGCAAGGAATTCGCTGGTAGAAGCGGGTATCCGCTTGAAATCATGCCCATCACCACCGCCATCCTCGCCTACCAAGTCTTTCAGGCCTTCAATACTCACATCGTAAGCTTCTTGCCACCGTCCCGCTAAAGGCCCAAGCTGATAGTAGAGCCTCTGTTTCACCGCGATCGTATCGTTATCGTTCGCCCCAAACGATAGCTTGTAGAAATCGAGCACTGTATTTGCAAACACAAGCGCCTTGTCAAGCGTCTCTGGGTCACTCTGAAGCAGGTTCGATAGCTTCATAGCTGTTTGAATGGCTCGCCATGGAGCACTGCGTCCAAATCGCTCGAGGCGGTGCATATACCTATAATGCGAGTATGAAAGTGCCATTTCACGCTCTCGATCGGCATGCGTGGAGAGAAGAATGTGATTGTCGTCGATGCAGTGAATTCTCTTCAATCTATGCCAGCCAGCCACATATCCTGCGTAAGCTTCACTGTAGTACTTGACAACACGCGCCATCTGCTCGTTGCGAGTCTCTGCCGACAATGGGCGACCTTCTGCATCAATATGAACCGATCCGTTTGCACACATTGCTGACGCGATGATATGACCTAGCTCTGGACCTATAGAACAGTCATTGAGTATTCCAGCATCTTTAAGATTATCGTAGCATGCAATTGCGTGTGGCAGGTATCGTTCGCATGCAATATGCCTCTCACGCAACGCATTGCCTTCGGGGACTGGGAAGGCGAGATATACCGTTGTGCCTGCTGCCAGCACCATATCCTTGCCTGATGTTCTTGGCTCATCTACAATCAAAGCCTTTCCTACTTCGGAGATGAGATCATGCATCCACAGGGTATCAGCGCCTATCTTTCTGATGACGGCTGCGTCGCACAAAACGATGATGGCATCATCAATCATGACTTGGTTCTCGAAGAGTCGGCCAAGCGGCGTTCCGGGACCGCATGTTTGACGCAGAGATTCCGTAAGCTCAAGATCGTCCACCGGAAGGCCAGACTGAACTTGAGCTTTCCGTGCTGATCTCGATTTCTTTGCTTGGAACCATGTCTTGGGCCGGAATGGGTCAGCATCTTCCCAGAAGCCAACTCGAGACGGAGGGCCATTATCTTTGTCTCGACGGTCACGGCTTCCTCTTGGAGTAGAGTCGACCGCACCTCGGTCGTAGGTATACTTACGTTCGAGATATTCCTGATATTGTTTCGAGCCATTCCGCAATAAGCTTAGCGGTATTGAGGATGGTTCCATGTACACAAGTAGAGTGAACAGCGCCTCGGCTCTGTCCGAAATGGATCGCACCGTCTCGAAAGCTTGCATCACTACACCTCCCAGAGCAAGGTTGTCCTGGTGAAGTGATGAGATGTTCTTTTGCCTCAGTAGTTCAGTCTTCTCGCTGACCAGTTGCAAAGTTTTTGATAGACTCCGTTGTCCCAGGATTGCGTTGTGAACGATCTGCTCGATGACCAGTGGTATTCCTTTTGCAAAGCCTGCGACGTTACTGGCAGTCATAGGGTCCTTATCTGCATCAAATGGAGAGGTTTTCGCTAGAGAGAGCACCAGCTGAGTACTGTCTCTCTCATTCATTTCTAGGACCTGGATCGGCTCAGATCCACAGGCAATCTGGTCTGCCACGCGCAGGTGCCTTGTTGAGCACAGTATATGCCCACGATCGCCGTTCGGAGCAACCTGGAGAATGTGGTTGTAGTCTTGGACATCATCGAAGATAAGCAACCAGTTATCCCGATGCAGCAGCCAGGTATGAAAAGCGCTGTAGTCGTCCTGAGTCAAATCATTGAGTAAGGAGTCCTTGAAAGCATGGACTCGCATGAATGATGAGATTGATGCAAAGATTGAGCTGGGGCTGTGAGCGCTGACATAGAGGACGATATCGTATGGTTGCGCTTGAGGATGGGGCTTGAAATGGTCATGAGCGTATCGTTGTAGTATCTGAGTCTTGCCAATGCCTCCCATCCCGTAAATCGCCACCCTTGTCTGACAGCCTTGATTGCTGGTTAGAGCTCTCCAGATCGCGTTTAGATACTGCCCTTGCCCCGTAAAAGCACGATTTGGTGGCGGCAAGCCGTGCGAAATACCTTTTGTGCTTGAAGAGACCTGCAAATTCGCCATACTCGATGGGCCAGCTAAACCTGATGGTTAATTTGGCCTAGCACGCAAGATAGACGTACTCACTAATGGCGTACTGCAATTTTCCGTCTAGTGTATCAATCTTCTGGTTCGTATGATCATGGCGGTCGAGGAGGGCTCCCTGGTCGACATCATAAATAATGCGGTATATCGTTTTGCTTAAATCAGAGAGCTTTGACTTGACTGATCGATGTATGGCCCAGAAAATAGTTTCTATGTCGTTCAGCTAGAGTTCCATGAGTGGGCTACTCAACGCACTTGGCCGGCTTCGAGCAAATTCTCCATGCATGTCGATCACGAAGGTAATGACTGTCTCATAATACTTGATCAGGGCATCCTTTAGATCATCTGACAGGGGTCTCCCCGTTTCGAAGTACCGTTTAAATCGTGTCATAGATTGTCTGAGGGCGTATTCTACAGACTTGAGGTCTTGATCTGTGGCAGTGAGGTCTTTAAGAAACTGAGAGATGGTTAGCCAAGCCACGAAGCTGCTGAGCGTGGCTTACGTTCAAAACAAATGCCATCGTGCCCCATATCGGGGCGCCCAAGTTGGCGCCTGGGTCCGGTGGTCAGCAACATGTCAAGCGGAGGAAATGGAACTCCGGGTCTCACTTCTCGTCACAACTGCGTCGAGCACAACTTTGTAATGCCAAAGGTACTCTGCAAGTTTTCCGAGATGTTGAAGCCATGATCTACCAACATCCACTGTCCAGAAAGTATTGGCTTTTCTTTCGAGCTCCAGAACATATCGAACATCCTCGATCGTTTGCGCGTGATTGAGATTGTCGAAGAACTTTGGTAAACTGCCATACTTCCTCTTTTCATTCTCGACTGCCTTCAAGGCTTGTTGGAAGAGAAGCTCTTCCTCGGAAAGGACTCGAGGATTGGCTATTTGAGTAGCCAAGGCAGAATAGACGTTTGATGGGTTCGAGGTCGACATAAGAGCTCACTTGAGCGATTGATCCTGCTCGCAGGCATGGACTCGCTGGATGTAAAGGAAGCATTCTAAAGGATGCTGTGTAGGTCGATGACACACAGGCTGCAATAGCACGGCCACAGCGAGTCTGGCCGCACAGGGATCTACTGAAGATGCCACAAAGGTTCATCCCATACCACTCTCCACCATCGTCGAACACAGGCACGACCTGGCTGGGGAGGCGCAGCTTTTGGGGAGCTTGAACCGCGGCTGAGTGCGATGATCAAACCCTCCCGGCGCTTTGAGCTCTGCCGTGATTGGTCCGTGAAAGCCCTGCAGCAACGTGGGCACCCGCCAGCGCGGCATGTATTCCCCAGTTAGATCATTCTGGTGGCCGGCGTACTTTGGTTTGCACAGAGCAGATGAGAATAAGAGGGCCAGTCCGGAGTAACAAGGTGCGCATGGAGATATGATGAATTCGAGCGGATGAGAAATTGAGTCAACGTGTTTTAACACAGCTAGAAAAGTTCTTTTATTAGAGCTTTCTTGTTGATCTTACCCATCGCATTTCGAGGGATGCTTTCGACCACCTTGAGCTCTTGCGGTACCTTGTAGTTTGTAAGGCGGTCTTTGAGCGCCCGTCGCATGTCCATAGGGCCCCAAGGCTTTCCGCCTTTGCCAGCGGTTTTGCCTTCGGGTGTCAGCACAACGACCGCAGCGACCTTCTGGCCCCACTGTTCTGATTCCAAGCCGACAACGGCAACTTCGGAGACTTCCGGCAGTGACAACATTTCTCGCTCGATTTCCAGGGCTGAAACTTTTTCGCCACCAGTCTTGATAATATCGACGCTCTTTCGACCCTTGATAAAGTACATTGGTCCTTTGGCCCAAGACTGGTCGCTTTGTCCCGCTCCCGGTATCTCACATCTTGCTGCCACATCTCCTGTCTTGAACCATTTCTGGCCACCATCGTCGGCTTCCACAAACTCTTCTGCCGTTGCCTTGGGGTTGTGCCAATACTCTGAAAAGACGGTGGGACCCCTCAGCTGTATCTCGCCTTCTCGGAGTCTGCCTGCTGAGTCTTTTTCTTCGCCTGGCTTAATGACTTCGCCAGAGTCAACGTCAACCAATCTAGCTTCAACAGATGGCAGTGGCCAACCGACGCTGCCATCAACACGATCTGCGAAGTCAAGACCACACGACAACGCCATGCCAACCTCGGTCATCCCGTATCTCTCGAGAAGCACATTGCCCCCGCTGAGGTCTGTCCAAGCTTTTTTGATGGGTGTGGGCAGAGCCGCAGATCCGGAAATATTTAGCCGCAAATTGTGTGGCGATAATGCCTCCTTCGCAGCTTGTTGTAGGTCTTTGTCCAAGGATGGAAAGGAATTCAAGAGCCTGCTGTAGATTGTGGGCACCACCGTGAAGAAACTGATTGGCTTCAACTTGTCCTGGCCAACTTCGGTTGTGAACGGTGCAGCAAGTCGTTTCCATGTGGCTTCTGCATTGAACGGGAACGCAAATTCGATAGTTGCTCCAGCTATCAGAGGCGTGAACAGGGCATTGACTGTGCCATGGATGTGATGCAGTGGCAGCACATGCAACAGGCGGTCCGACTGTGAATACTTCCAAGCCTCTATCAGTGATTTTGCCTGTGCCGTAATGACAGAGGTTGAGAGGACCACCCCTTTAGGCCTGCTTGTGGTCCCAGATGTGTAGAGCATGAAGCCGCCCTGCTCAAGTTCCTTGTCCTTGAATTTGACATTCTCGGCTGATACAGCGCCAGTTTCGATCTTTGACAGCACTTCGAGCCGTGGCCTGTCGCTTGTGTATCCTTTCAGCACATCTCTTGCTTTGTCCTCGAATTTTGACGTGGAAAGAAACAGCTTGGCTTCACTGTTCTCAATGATGTAGCGAATCTCCGAGCTGGGAAAGCTTTGCGAGAGTGGTAGCGCAATAGCATCGTGAGCAAGGATAGACAGGAAGGTCACTGTTGTCGTCAACTCTGTGTCATAGGCTCAAGGAGGGCTTGCTTACCAACGTAGTCATAGCCATTCTCAGCAAGGAAGGCTACTCGTTCGCCCTTCAACGACTTCTTGCCGCCCACCTCCCATAAATAATCCTTCGCGGCGGCGATGTCATGGATGAGGCTGCCATAGGTGAATGATCTACCTGACTGGCTATGCACAACAGCAAGGCTCTGTGGATCGTGCTTGGCCAATGTCCTGAAGATGGAAGAGTTGGGGAGAGTCGATGCCATTCGAAGGATAGGAAGATATGAGCGTGTTTGAGGTATCAGGACGGAGCGTCTTGGCCGGGGTAGGGTAAGGAGCGAGCGAATGCAAGAGCTAGTGGAGTGGAATGAGCGCATGCTGCTCGAGACATGATTCTCCTCTTGTTCTATCAAAATGCAATTGCCGGGGATCTACAAGTAGTAAAATGGATCCCCAAGAAGCCCAAAAGTTGTCGTTTCAAGCTTTCTTCTGCCGTCAATTTGAGCTCGGAGTAGCAGTTTGGCCGCTTGAACTTCGGGAATTACTGTAAGTTAACGCCGTTCAAGGTCCCCGAGTCGGAAGCGACAATTGTTCGCATGCAATGTACAATGCACAATTTTCGATGTCGCTGCTGCGCTTGACGTCGGTGCGGCTCGTGTCTAGAGCGTCGATGAGCACGATGGCGTCCTCGAACCCGATTGAAGAAGCAATTCGACTAAAGGTCTATTGGAATTGATCAGTCTTTCGCCGTCCAACTAACCATGCACAGATCACGGAGGCATTCAACCCTACCATTCTAGAGATCAGGAATGACTCCCACTTGCATTCCCATCACAAACCCATGATCGGAAATACTTCCAAAGAAACACATTTTGCGTGCGTTGCTGTTCCCTTGGGCCTACGAGTATTACTCACATGCCGTTAAGCCTTAACATAGTGTCGGATGCCTTCAAGTCCAAGATGCAGCCTGCGCGACACAGGATGGTGTACGCTTTACTCGACGACGAGTTGAAACGAGAGGGAGGAATACATGCTCTACAACTGAGAACAAAGACCCCGGAGGAGGATGAGAAGCAGCGCGCAAAGGAAGCCACAAAGGAATAGTTTGCGCTATGAAAGAAGCAGACACGCCAACTAGAATACCTGCACACGGCTAGGAGAAACACTTGTGAAGACCACAGACCCAAACGCCATGCGACTAATCGGTCACTCCTATCCCGGTCGCGACGAGGACGTTCGTGGAATAGGCGGGAGCGCGGGCCTCATGCGGCGGACCACCTCCGTGATGAAAGTATGCTGCAACGAACCCACTCTGAAGTGGAAGGTGGATGGAGCGCCAAAAGTCGAAGAGCACCGCTTCCGAATCGTAGCGTATTATTAAATGTTTTCTAGCCTGTACAAACGAACCATCTTCCTGCCTGTTGCAGAAACCGTCGTTCGACTTCGATGCCCAATGTAACAAAATTCCGAGCCCAAACTCTTTCACTTTTTGACAAGTTCGACCACAACCACCACCACCACGATGATAATGATGACGATAAGAACTATTGTTTCAAAGCCATCAGTAGGCGCGCCGCATTGTTATTGTTGTTATTGCTGGAATTTCGGATGGAAACGACAACAGCGACAATGATAACAATGACGACAACAACAGACACTAAACATGCGAAAACAAGACATTAGAAGAGGTAAAAGGACAAGGTGGGAGAGGGGGAGTCGCAAGAGATTGTCCAGGTCTCAACAGGGGCAAAGGATTGGAGAACTCACCAGCAATACCCAAGCAAATCCACTTCTTCTTTCGCGCCGCTCGTGCTTTCTTGACCGCACCGTCGAGTTCTGTGTTGGCCTTTGCGACGTGGTCCGTGACTTCTTCTCCTCTTGCCTCGATCGATGTGACGGCGGCTTCCTGTTGAATGACAAGCGCATCGAGGTCCTGGAACATTTGTGCAAGTTGCATCATATCCTGCTCAATCTTCTGGATGGCAGTGTGCCGACTTCGCACATTCTGGGCCACAGACTGCGCTTGGCCTCGCCGGTCGCTGTTGATAAGCGCTTGACTGAAAATCTGCTGATTCGGGTCCTGGACAGCTTCTCTGACTTCCGCATCCGATGCATCTGGACGAACAATTCGGTAATCGCGCTCCATCCTGTTCTGCAATTGCTTTCTGTAGTCACTGTCAAGCTGCTGGAGCTTGTTCATCGATGCCTTGACTTTGCGGTCAACTCTACCGACCTGTGGTGCGTTTCGAGGGTTTCCTGATTCCTTGTCTTGCTTGATTCGCTTCGTTCGGGAGATAAGGCCGCGATAGTCTTGTATCAATTCCTCAGAGAAGCTGTTGACAGCCCGTCCGCTTCCTGAATTGGGATCAGAATTCACGTCATCGATATAAGCTCTTTGCATCTGTCTCAGCCGTTCCTGCTTCTGCTCGAGTTGGTCAACTTCGGCGTCGATTTGACGGCATTCGTTGAGGATGCGATTCGGGTCGGATCCATTCATGTTGCTCATTTCTGTCAAAATGATAAGCGTCGAACCCATCGTGCCTGGGAAAGAGGAGATTTACCATATCCTTGTCGGTCATACTGTCCCTGAGAGTATGGGTTCCCATAGTCGTATGAGGTATCTTGATCATACGGATTGCCGGCTTGCTCATAGGGGCTCGGGTTCCCGTATGGGTTCGACTGATTACGAATGGCAGGTTGGTCTGAGTATCCTTGGTACTAGTGGTGCTCGTCAGCAATTCCAAAGTGCGACCGATCGAGACTGGAGGAGGGCACTCACGGCCATGTCTGTGGAGTGATTATGGGCTCAGCTGCGATGCAATAGGTACAAGACTGAAATGTGATGCGATGCTTCGTTTAAGGGTTGATAAGCCTCCTGGGCGAGATGAAATTCAAAACAAATCGAGTGTTGTGGTGAATATGATGAGACGCTTAGACGCGATCGCCCGACGATCAAGGGAAAATCGATTATGAGGTGTCTGCGGCACGAGCACGCTCGTAACTTGGTGATGTGGAAGGAGAGGCGAAGCAGACAGCGCAACGTAAACTTGGACAAGGCAGCTGTCTATCTTTTTTTTCAATTCACCCGCGAGCTACGACGGCGAGGAAAAGAGGCAGCAACAGAGCAAGATTGAAACTGGGGCCTGGAGCTGAGGGGGGCTGAGCCCAAGGAATTGCTTGGACTCGAAGTGGCATTAGCATCCTCCACTACGGTCCCACAGCAATGCAATGGTGCATGGTTGGCCTTACTCACTTCCGCCCACAGCGAGGATGTGAAACTGTCGATGGCTCGCACCGCAACAGTTAAACGCCCCCCATTGAGTACAGTCGTTGCTCAATCTAACCCTTAATCGTCTGCGAGCCCGTTGCCCGTAGATCGAAGCCCTCATGTTTCGAATGACCACGACTACCGTGTTCCCTCTGCAGCATCCGAAAGGACTTGCTGAAAATGAAATTTGAATATTCTAGGCCAGACCCCTTCAGCCCAGCACACTACATTCTCGTATTGGTGCATACCCTGCAGCAGGTAGAACAGCCGCAACAAATCACCATCTGCTTGGTAAGACCTAATCGGATTTTGGTCTGTTAATTTGAGCTTCAGCCGTTGGCTCCTAGTTAGTGCCACGGATCGTCGTTCATGTCATTCCTCCATTCGTCGGTTTCTGGAAGTCGATACTATTTTGGATGAAGCACGCGTGTGTGCGACCTGTACGCACCTGTGCAAGGTTGAGCAGATGAAATCGTGAATTTTCAGCCATACCGGAAGGACCACAGCCGTGTTTGGAGAGGCAGAGTTCGTGAGGCTCTTGTCCGGCATCATTAACGGCCGACTGAGATTGGACAGCAGCTCGTGGCAGGCAATAGTGGGATGCCCGGCCAGTTGGTCTCTGTGGCTCAAGCCGGACGAGAGCGCGCATATGGCAGCACTCGGTTTCCACAGGTTCCTCTCATGCAGTCCTTCCGACATCTGCGTCCAGATGGACCACCTTCGTCTACTGTACTGTATCGTCTAGCATAGAGCAGCTGCTACCGGTCCTTCACCACCGTCGAGCCTCATCACCATCCTCCCAGTTCTTTTCCGCATATCCAAGGCGCGCCTTCACCTCAAGCACTGTTTTCTCGTCGCCAGTATTCTTTCCAACATTGTCCGAGATTTTGATCGATGGTCGCCCGCCTGCTTTCGAGATTTTGATAACAATATTCAATGGCGTCGACTTTTCCTCGGGGTTTGAAAGCTTGGTGTAATCGTTGGTGAAGAATGTGCCCACGCCGAACGATGGCTTGAAGCCACACTTTTCCGCCATTGCCTGGTACTCGATGCAACGATCGGTGTTTAGCGAGTCCGAAAAGACTAAGCTCTTGCCGCTAATGCCTTGAGATGCATAAAACTCACTGGCCAGCTTGATGTAGTCCTTGGGGTCCCCAGAATCCTGCCGGATGCCGGCAAACACCTGGGCATATGTTTTGGACGCATCCCCCACCGAGCTCGGGACATGCTTCTTGAACGCTTTGAAGAAGGAAGGTGTCCCAAACGTGTCCGTCAGAGCGATCCCAAGTACTCCTTCACCGAAGCACTTTAACCAGTAATCAAGGCCCAGCTCATTGGCATTCTCGTAGTCATTCGTTATGGAAGCAATGCCCATGTACCACTCATGCGCCACAGTCCCAACAGGAGCGATTCCATACTTCATGGCCAAGTAAACGTTGCTCGTCCCAGTCAGCTTCCCGGGTCTGTCCTTCTCTGCGGATGCTCTCACAAGCCCGTGGATGACTAGATCTTGTGTCTTGAGGTCTCTCCTTCGCCTTGAGCCAAACTCTGAGACCATACAACCAGCATCAAACAAGCAGACGCCCTTGTTGTATGCCTTCTCTTCCTGCCCCTCGTGACTCCAGTCTCGGTCAACAAACTTGAAATACGCTTCACTGGTCAGGGCAAGGAGGGGGATCTCGTATAATATGGTCTCCGCCCAAAGACCTTTTATCGATATGCTCAAGTCGCCGTACTCGCCTTCGACGTTGTCGAAGGACAGCTTAATTTGCTCTGCTGGCCGCAGTCGGAAATTTTCGAGATAGTCGAGGTATTCTGTGGACAAAAATTTGCACTGAGACTGCAGGAATTCCCGCTCCTTTGGCGCAAGTGAGATGTTGGCCAGCTTCGCGACCTGTTCTTGCAGCCACGTGAAGGCATCCTTGCTCAATCGCATGTGAGGTGTTCGGTTTGTGAAGGCATATTCAACTTGAGCTTTTGGGAAGAATTTTAGGACCGCGAATTGCATACTCAGCTTGTAAAGATCGGTGTCCAAGAAGGAGAAAACTCCTTCCGGAAGGGCGTCTTGTGACATGGTGTAGAAGGAGGGGAGGAGCCTGTTGGTAGGGAAAAGAACGAAGAAAGTGGTCGAGTGTCAAGGTGGACGACACCGAGCTGCGGCGTTTGGAAACACGCTCGCGAGGGTGTGTGGAAGAGCCAGTATACCCATTACGGTCCTCTTGATTTTCGAGCGATGCCCTCAGTTTACTTAAGGCGTGGGGATCTCTTTGTAGCAACCCGACTCCAACGTCATCTTAATCTATGGTGGAGCAAAGTTGCGAGATCTCAAGGGTCGTGGTGCGCAAAGCCCTATTGGTCAATGAGCGTTCCTTGTTCACGTTGCGAATTCACAAGATCTACAAGCCCCTTTCCTAGCACATTCCGCATGCCTATCATGCACGTCTTGCCTTAACCATGCAATGAACCAGTGTCAACATGGCGGTTCTACCAAAGACCAAGATGGGCTTGAAATGTACAATGAAGGGAGTGAGTTGATTGCCTCTGAGCTTCCAATTTTGGCAATAGAGTTGACGGGGGAGCAAGCCACGACGCAAAATGGTGTTGACCTGAATATCCTAACTCGACAGAACGTACGCAAGCCAGGTGCCGCATGCCACAGGGTTGTCTCGTGCAAAGGCAAAACGGATATCCCGATGCTCCAATAGTGACTGAAAGGTTGCAAGCATGCAGAAAGTGATGATAATGGCAAGGGCCATGGCCCCGGCGATGATGGCGGCCGCGATCATCCTTTGTGGGAAAGTCTTGCAGGCATCCCTCAACTCCTCAGGCTGTAGCCAGCAGCACCCAAGAACTGCAGCATAGCAACCAAAATTCCGACAAGTGTAGAAGCTCCAAGACCGCCCTAACCATCTACTTGGGGTTTCTCTGAATGCCTGGACCTTGTCGACGCTCCTGTATTGCCTCCTTGTTCCTGTCCGATGAAGCAAGTAGGACATCGAGATCGTCGGGCAGCTCATCGGCCACGGAGCAGTGTTCCCCATTAACTCTCCATGTCGCTTGCAACACCGCAAAACACTCATATGTGTAAGAATGTGCGCGATCTCTCTCCAAAAAGAACACAGAATTCTGAGCTCTCTTGAGCTCAGATTCCGGCGCACATACATATCAACCTTTGTCTGCTCTTCGGCATGACAATATGATTGCCCACGGCGGTCAACCACGATGCACAGTTGGCTTCCCGCACTTTGAGCACCGTTCATCTGCAGAGCTTTTTTGGACAGAAGGTTGTGAGCAGTCTTCTTGTTCACGCGAGCTCTGAGACGTGGTTTAATTTCGACCCCCTCAATCGAGGGGTAAATGTTGATTTCTCTCCCCTGTGAACTATCCTTTGGAGCGGGTTTGCATTGCTGAATTTTCCTCCGTCGTAATATCCGAAGATCAATATTCTTGAGACCCTCAACGTCAAACTCGTCTTCCTCCTCATCGACTTCTTCGACTTTGGGGCGCGGCGGGTTTGCGTCAAGACTGGTGTGCGCTTGTGGGAAGTTCCAAACAGGTGATGATCGTACAGCTGGCCTTGTAATGCCATCAGCCCAAAATTTGATGGTGGCACAGTTGCCATAGAATCTTCCGCAGGGATGACTTCCAAAGTAAGCAAGAGTGAAGTGAACAAAGTGTTGACGTACCAAGCGAATTGTCCGTTGGCTGACATTCTCAGATCAGACTGGCATTCCATACATCTCGCGTCACCTTTCTTCAGATAGACCGCCATCACCACTCGATACTGCGGTTTGATTCGACCTTTCGCAGATCAGTCACTCTTTCTAATGGCCGGTCCATCACGCTTGCCCAAGGTCAAGTTGAATTGTCCTGCTTTCAAGAAAGCCTCTGCAGTCGTTCCAGCTAGGCGAACCGACAATAAAGCCTCCAACATCTTGAAATGTTCACAGTGGGATATTGGGATACGCCTTTCAATGCGAAATGGGTCTTCCAGAATGATGCAGTCACCCACGAGCTCCGAAACTGCTGTAGAAATCTGAGGAAAGAAGAGACAGCGAGCAATAGCGAATGTGATCAGTCCAGCTAGTAGCAGCAATTTCCGACTCTGTTGCTTCGTGGTAATAGCATTGGAGCTTTGCCCTGAGGTACTGTCGAAAGTGAGGGCAATAAGGATAGCAAGGAGCGTTGCAATCATATCTTGCGCTGGGCCTTTTATGTTTTGAGGAGCCAGCTGGGCCTTGCAGGTCACTGCTGAAGACGCAACTTTGATCAACTCTCTGTCCTACGACGCTGCGCAGAGCAATAACACAGATTGTCATCGTCGCTAGAGTCGCGATGTCGTTTTGTCGTAGTCACGGAATTTGGCAGCTGTCGCCGATTTGCGGTTGTAAAGATCTGGATGCTGAAATTGTTCGCAATGTGGCTATCGCCTTGTTGTACTCTTGCATTTCCTCCGATCTCAGTCCTTCCGTACCCATGACCGGTGGAGAGCCATGTGTCAGTCTGCTTCGTGATGAGCCGCAAATGGAGCAGGAAACCACTCACTAATATTGTGTTGGTGAGAAGCAGGTGCAAGCAATGTCACTTGGGCTTTTCTCGTCTCATGTCTGCGTTACGGCTGAAACGACCACTGTCGAGCCCGCAGTTGCAGCTACGGTGTTGGTGAACAGCCACTAGAGTGTGAGAGTGTGTGCACGTGACACTATCGTGCCAATGCCCTTGAAAGGACACCGCTAATAGCGTTGCACTCGCTTCGGAGAGACTTCCTGTCAGTGTAACAGCACAGCCAATACCGTCAGAATGTGGCCGTTGGTCCGTGATGAAAGCTCTCAGCGGGATCACCATCAACGTTGACGCTATAATTTGTCTCGCTGAACCTTCTCACCAAATTTGTTATCAATGGCCGCAACCCAAACCGATGCACAAGTAGCTGAGTTGTGCCGGCTGGCTTTTGAGGCTGAGCACTATTCAAGATTCCGAGAAGCCTACGACCAGCACGGGAAAGCTGTAACAGCGTTGAACAAACTAGCTGATGATGCCAAATTCCTTGACCGCGAAAGAAAACGAATTGCTCGCAAGCAGGCCAAGTTCCATGGCACACGGCGAGAAGTCTTGTATCAGATCTTAAGCGGCCATAAGAGTGGACTTGATGTTGTTCTGCCCTCCTCCATCAGTGCGCGGGAGAGCCTAGCGATCCAGATCAATGGACTACCATGCCTAAGTCTCGACGAAATTTTGCTGTCCAAGAGCTTGAAGCCGCTGTACGACACAGTGCAGGCTGCCGTGCCAGAAGGAACCGTAGTGAACTCGAAGCAAGTGGTCACATCATTTCTGGCCTCTTTGAAGGACAACCCGGATTTGATTAACCCCGAAACTCAACATATGTTCACAATGAACGAGGACGGCATCTACTCGATCCGATTCTACACCCCCGCTCTCGACAAGACCCAACCCGAAATCCAATTCCACGTGTACCTGAGCTCCGAAAACATCTTCACCTCAGGGCGCTGGTTTTACTACGAAGTCAAAGACTCCAACGAGCGGCAAACCCTCTACGTCCTCCAAGGTCTCAAGCGACACCGCTACCAAGTCGCACAAACCCACCTGTCACGGGCCACCGAATTCACCTCCCCTTGCGTACAAACCTTCGTGACCCCAGTGAAAAGCTCCGGCACCAGTCTCGACGGCGCCATCGGCCGGCAGCTAACCCACTTCACGTCCTCGCCCTTACCGATCGTCGACAAGCCGGACCGCACAAAACACGTGATGTGGGAGCCGCGGCGCATGACGTGGGGTGGGCGCAATTTTGTGTGGAAGCGGGGGAATGGTACGCTGGAGACGGAGCTGTGTGAGGTCAAGCGCGAGTGGCCGCAGCCGGGGAGCAAGACGGGCAAGATGCTGGATGAGTGCTTCGAGCCGATTGTGCATGCGCAGATCAAGTTCGCATTAAAGAAGACGTCGGTGGTGACGTTCCGGTATGGGTGTGGGAGCGACTTTTTGTTTCGCGAGTTAGTTTTGGCTAGCTTGCTTACTTCTCAGTTCGTCTTGGCATTTGGCCATAGGGACTAGATTGCAACTTCAGACAGCAGCTTAGTCTTGCTTCAGATGCCGCAGAAATGCTAGTGCACTAAAGTTGCTGTATTCAAAATCGACTGTGCCAGCGTCGAGAACAAACTCAATGTGGATAATGAATCCGACCTTACCCTACCACAAGAGATTGAAGTGTCTCAAGATCATCAGACATCTGGTAATCCGTGAAATCTAAAGCATCAGCCTCGATCATTGTCGGACTTCCTTCCCCAGAGCCAGAATGGCGCAGTCCTTGTTACCACACGAACCACGAGCGTGGCATACAGGCTGGTGGAGCCCCGAGACACCATCCACATTGATCCCATGTCGGAGACAGAAGCAGTCAATTTGCTAGCAAAGAAGCTCAATACCCAAACGGACGATACACACTTGCAGGAGCTAGCAGCAGTCTTGGAGTTCATGCCACTCGCTATCGTACAGGCGGCCGCATACGCCCCTAATAACGGCTTTACTTTCATATCAGGGGCGCCAGGTAGCCTTAGCCCGAGATCAGGAGGATATCCATGAATGTCTGGCCCTCTTTCGATGGGTGCTGTTCTCCTTGAGGTCACTCCGCTCTTTTCCAAAATCATCTCCAATTTAATCCGGGAAGGATTGGATGCTAATCAGTTGGATGAGAATCGTCTCGCACCAATACACTGGGCGATACTTCGGAAGCGCAGCAAGACGTTCCACAACCTGGTCACAATGGTGGAGGTGGATCTGAATACTGGATACGAAGGCACTGATAAGCCATTGCACACTTCGCTCAATGAGATATGTACGAGTCTTGGCTTCTTTACCGTTGAAAAGTGTGAAGATCTCAGTTACGACTCTCTCGGGACCCCATAACCATGGCGGAATAAAGATGGCAAAGGAGCCAAAATCATGCACGAAGGGATACATCCTCAAAAGAAGGGGTAAGTTTCGGCATGAAATGCTGGAGAGGAAGGGGATGTGCCAACAGCAGAGGTGAAAGCCGGTGTACCATTCCTCGTACACATAACTGAGGATGAGAAATCCTCAGACGCATTGTCTAGCGAGAGGGGAGAGAATTTGGCTACAGGATCTGCAGTATTTTGGCATTGAGGGAGAGGACAGCTCAGTTTCGGAGACCAAAAAAGGATGGGGACTTTTGATATCTGTTGGGTGTGTATTCAGAAACTCAATGGCGCCGACCACCGGATATGGGCAACGTTGATGCCTTTTGTGTCGTGGAATCGGTTGATGCAGAGGAAACACGCTCCCACTGTATACTGTAGGTCATGAATAGCCCGATAAGTCGTTTTGTCCCGGTTCCATGGTCAAAGATCTGCGCGTACCACAGAGGGAGTTTGTCCAACCTCAATATTACTTGACCCCGTGTGCATTCTCACAGCCACGCCCATCATGCACATCTAAGCTTTGCCTAGAAAAATCAACTACCAGATCTGGCATTGGCGCCTCGAAGGGCAAAGTTCTGGCGCTCACAAGGGTCCGTGCTGGAGAACGGACCCAGAAAGCATGGCCCGTCGTCCCTTGCTAACCCCTAATCTGTGCGAACTCTCTCTAGCCATCATCGTCTATCAAAAGACTCAATGTTCGACCCGGATTTAGAAGCCATATTTGGCATGGACGGTAGATTCGGCACCGGGATGGCGAGAGCATGTGGCGATCCAGATATGTTCCAGACGGCCAGAGTAATCGTGACCTGCGGAGGCCACGAATTAATTCAACATGGTCAAAACGTCAAAATTATGCAAACAACTATTAGGTTCTTTACACACCACTTTAATCAGCAGGTAGAGCATGAAACTCTGGTCGAAAGAGCTTTTGAAATAGGGTTGTATTTGCGCTGCTCTCCCACCTGGGCGCGGAGGTCTTTACATAAATTCGCGAATCTCGGACCGCGATAGCTTCATCTTCTCCCACAGACGAACACACATGATGACCACCGACACCGACACAACGAAGAAGTCCCCAACCATTCCAAAAACTGAAGACCCAACTCGACCCTCCAAGCCCGCAATCATAATCCGTCGTGCAAGGCATTCCGAGCTCGACGCCATCTCCACGACCCTAGCTGGGGCCTTTCGAGATGAAGTCCTCTTCGGCCGCTTCATCCACCCAAATCGCTCGCAATACCCTGCCGAAATGTCCTCCTACTGGCTCCGCCGCCTTCAGCGAGACTACTGAGACTATTCCCAAGTCTTCCTCGCTGCAATTGACACCTCCGTGACACCCCATCGGGTCTGTGGTGCTGCGCAGTGGCACCGTCAAGGTCCCACTGCGTATGAGAACGGGTGGGGATTGAGTAGCGCTGACCCGAGAAATCTGCTGTACTACTTTTGTGTCGCGCAAAGTGCGGTTTGTCGGTGGATCTGGCCGAATAGAGCTGCGGATCCGAATGAGGAGAATGTTATTGAAAGGTCGTACCCCTTTATGAGGCATGTTTGGGTCGGACCCGAGAGGGGAGAGAGTTGGTACTTGAACTTTTTGGGTGTGGACCCTGAATATCAGGGTCGAGGGGTGGGCAAGCGGTTGGTGAGATGGGGACTGGAGCAAGCTGAGAAGGAGGGTGTGAGTGCGAGTGTCATTGCTGCCTATGATAAAGATCCACTCTATCAGTTTTGCGGCTTTGACACAAACATTGGAAATATAGGGGCTGGCGAAGGAAACCCTCTGGGATCGATTCCTGGTGGAACGGTTTGGTTCAAATTCTTTCCGAGGACTTGAGAGCACAGGCGATGGCATGAACGTGGTGGATGAGATCCGAAGCCTTCTGAACCTAGCTGGCATGGTGAAATAGAAATCTTGAACAGTGTTGTCCCACGTAACTTGCCATTCAACCGCAGCAAGCCCAAGCTGACGCACAAGTCAAATGTGCTGGAGGTCCGAAGCAGCTGAGACGAGGGATCGATTCGATAGGGCCTTCTTTGGCGATCATGCCGTCGATTGTGAGGGCGCTTCACAAAAAAGCGAAGCATGGAGATCGCATGTGAAATGCTTGAAATCAGGGTGTGTTTGGGCTGCTTGCAGCAGTTCCATCGAAATGAGGGCCATGCCGTCATAAAGCTCGTTAGACATTCGTGCTTTCTGTATCAAATATTCTTCACCACGCCATAGATCGTTTAGGAACTTCTTGTTTGTCTCTCTTCATGCTGCGCGGGCCTAGTAAGCACATCCAACCAATCCTCGGTCATCACGGGGTGTTGTTGCTCATTTGACCGTCTCTCGCCAGTGGGACTCCTGCTTCTTTCCCTCGTGCTTCGTCCATCATAGTAAGAGGGCGGCGCGCTGTCGAATACAAGGCTGGACCTTGGCGAGTCGCCCACATGGGTCCGGACCACTGTGATGGTGCCTCCTGTATGCGCCGAGGTGATATCCGTGAGTCTTGTCGAAGGTACGGAATAGATCGAGGTTTGGGGAGAACCAGGTCGAGATATTGACCGTCTCGGGTGCAGGTGCTGTATTTGCGGCTGAGGCGGCTTCTCGTCGAAAACGATGGTAGTGCCCGACAGGCTATCGTAGACGATCTCACTATAGGATGGTGGAGGCAATTGTGCCGGTGACTGTGACTCGGCCTCTGCCTGGCGATAGATTTCTACGATTCGTGCATGACGAGCTTCGGCATCGCTTTTGGCTTGTTTTCGGTCACTGATGCAGCAGGATAACAGTTCCATGATATGATGAGAGCAGACTTTGCTGCTGGAGCAAAGATCACGAGAACATGGTTTGCAAGGATTTGAACTTGGATTTGGATTGAATGTCAGAAGTAACAGAAATGAAGCTCTGAAGACGGGTAGTCAGCATGAGATATGGTAGGCGAGGTGGGATTCAGGTAGTGCTGGTCCGACGTGAAAAATGTTGCCTGAGTGCCTGCCACTCTCCATCACAGCCACCACCATTGGTGGGCCTGACACCGGGGACCTTTTACCGGTTGGCCACAGAGTTTGGACTGTCTCACCTATCATGCTTGAACAACTAGGACGCATTTAGGATTCTTAGACTTCTCTTCACCAAGGTAGACCAGAGCTGTGACCATGTCTAACCCAAAGCGCAATTCTCGAATGGATGGATGGAGAAGCCGATGATTGGGTGTTTCCTTGTCTGCCTGAGAGCCCCCGGAATCTCTGGCGGGCCCTGTCAAAATATTCCGATTCGCGTTGGCGTTTATTTGGAGAGGGCTCCAATGGAGATTTGTCCCCTTGCCTTGTGTCCAACCTCCACCAAGGGCTTGAGCGCCACTGCTGTCATTTCCTCAGACGTTAAAGCGCCGTCATTCATCAGGTCGACGGGCGTGCGCCGTGTTGTTCCCCATGTGCCCCGGTTGCAGCTTGCATCTTTCAGACCTTTTGGCGCGGAGCTCCTTTCGGTGCATCAACAGAGAGTCTGTGCACCATTCGGTCTATCATGAGAGACCATGTCACACCAAGCAGAGGATAGGCTGAGATCGAGCAATTGTAAGGAGCCAGTGCGCTATGATCATCCTCAAACCATAACAATGACACAGTTCTTGATCCCCATGCGTACACAAGTGGCCGATGGCCGGTTTGTGTCCATTTGCAATGCCAGCTCCTGGAGAATTCATGGTTCCTAAACACGACTACAAAATGTTTGTGGCAGCGCAAGATCTGAAGTGAGGCCTGTCAGACTTGCTCAACACTGCCTCTGACGGATGGGTCCCGCCCGAGGATCGGGAAACAACATTGTGGGCGCACAAGGAAACTTTTCCAAACATGCTGCAAGATGTACTGGCCAATGAAGACCCGGATGAAGACGAACCAATAAGAAACGAAGATGACCTGAGAGAAATAGGGCCATTTGATCTTTGACTGGCTATGGTGAGCAGATCCGTCGAAAGGCGAAGATGCACATGTGTGATCAGTGCGAGAGGACACTCCATAGAGGTGAAAACTCAGCAGTTAGTGCTCATCTCAATCTTTTCATATCGTCCATTAGTCAAGAAATTTGGCACAAAATATCAATCGCAAGATGTAGGAAACGGAGATTCAGAACCCATGCCGATTGAATGCAAGAAAGCAAAAAGAAGATGAGAGCCCAAGTGCTAGGACTGTTGAATGATTGAAGCCTGCTGTCACAAATTGATCTATATAACAATCGTGATTCATCATTGTCTAGGCAGTCTTCGACGGTGCCCATGAGGATGTACATGGGTCTCGTTGCTTGATCCGGTTGCATTACCCTCCCCACAAAGGCAATGTCTGAACGCTTCCTGATCAATCAGCTTTCAGAGCCATCTAAAACGGCAACATCGGTTGCACTTTCACATTGCTTTGCCAACAGCTTTCTTGTAGATTCGCAACAGTGGTCAAAGGCCCACCGTAATGAAGCCAACCTCGCCTTCGAGAAACTCGGACGTCTTCCGAAACCCGATTGTGCTTGACAACTTCGCCATCAGCCAAACAGCTTCTTTTCATCTCCAACATCTGCATCTCGCTCGCTATCATCTTCAGATGTTAGCACATAATCAGCAATGTCAATCCGCACATCAGTATTCTCCCTCTACCGCCGCTGTCTCCGTGCAGCCCGCACAAAGCCGGCCTCAACCCGCCCAAACTTCGAGCGCGTGATCCGCGATGAATTCCGTAAGCACCAGCACTCTGTTTCTCGGAGGGACTTCGGAACCATTGAATTCTTACTTAGGATGGGTGAGAGGAAGCTGGAGACTTATGGGGCAGCCAGTGTGAAGGATATTCATTGAGACTGAACGATGCCTGTGCACATGGAGCATGCTCGGATATCGCATTGCACTCGCACCTTGGCCAATACAGTTTGTTGTCACCATTTCGGAATTGGAGGGGGACATGGAAGGCTTCAGCGACATATCGATGAGGATCTTTGAAAGCAATGAGCCAGCTCGTCCATTACCATCGCCCGGCAAGACAGCATTGGTACGACTATCCGCCTCGGATGTCGGTAACACCCCCATCTTGCCCCCCATCTTTGCGGACGATACTTTCGAGCGAGAAGTATACAAACTTCACGTCCGCCCTCGACAAGAACAACGCGCGGTGTGAGTCACTCTCGACATGAAAAGCAGAGCCGATCCGGCCATCTCTCTCGATCAGCAGCGCTCAGTCGCGATTCCGAATCGTTCTCAGACAGCCCTTTGGGACTGCAGCAATGATCAGCCACAGGCTCGGCACGGACAAACCTGTCCACCAAGGCGATCACAATCAAGGCGATTGGAAGGACGTGAAAATCGTCGTCCATGCTTCGACCAGCTCGTGCTGGCGCTGGGCTTCCAGCCAAAAGGGCGGATGTCATGTAATTTGAAAAGAGAGAGCGTCACGAGGATGGGGAAAATGCGAATCTGCCTCGACAACTTCCAGATCCGATGATCCATGATGAAATCATGGTGTGAAGCAAACCAAGCGTGCTATGCGAGAGCAATGTCCCAACCTTTAATGGCTAGTGAAAAGCGAGGGACCCCCGAAAGTCAATCTGCAAAAGTGACCACTGACAATCACCCGTCAGCCAATTCAAAGAGGCTGAAAATGCAAGTTGAATATTCATATATTTGACTGTATATGCATCCTACGACCAATGACTTGCCTGCTAAATAACGATCTGATGTTCATCAACACTATGCCAGTGGATCTTATGCTTATAATTCCCTCAGACATGATTCACTTGCGTCGTCACGATCGATCTAATATGTCAGATAGTACGACCGGCAACCCAATGTCCAGGCTCAAGCAATCCAGCTCTTGTTTCCTTTCCCCCTCTCTTCGTCTTCCTCACTTCTCCCTTGGCCTGTCTTTGCTCACCTCCCAAACTCCAAACTAGGAATAACAACAGGACCATATTTCATAACCCCACCATACGCCCCTTCCCCTTGCACCAAAAAGTCCGCAGCAAGACTCAGCTTCCCACTCCCCTGCTGCCCCGGCACCCCCGGTCGTCCAAAGGTCCCATTCACCACCTCCGGATCATAAGCCACAACGGCCACGTAATTCCGCTTCGCCATGAGTCTTCTGTTCCCTGTATTCTGAGCGCCTGCTGCATCAACGGTGAAGATCTCCATCATATCCTCTTTTGTATCTGTCGGTTGTGACGGTGTGGATCGTTGACCATTAGCAGGGATATAGAGCGGGCGGTTGCTGTTGAGGAGTTTTAGTACGTAGCTGTTTGGTGGCGCAGCGACGACAGAGGAGCTGATGAGTTGGTACATAGTTTTGTGGTCTTGGGGATGTGATGGGTCGTGGACGAGACCGGCGCCACAGGTGTTGACGGCGCCGGAGAGGAAAGTGAAGCGGATATTGTGGTTGTGGGAGATGCCCTGCAGAGTGCGGATGAGGTAAGTCCGCTCCAGGTCCTACATAATGTCAGTTTGTGATTGAGTGGCGACAGAAGAAGGATATGCATACCTTTGATTCATGCGTCCATTGGTCTTTTAGCTCGTCGAGGACGTCGATATCTCCAAAGGGATTAAGAATGCCACCCATCAAGCCGGACTTACCGACCGCTCGCTTGACTGTGTCAAAGCCTGAGCCGACAGCACCTTTCGCACCAACAACACCCGCGACGGAGGATGTGACCTTGCCGAGCACGTTATATGCGCCCGTCACCGCTTTCTTACCAGTTGCTACCGTCGACGCAAGCTGTTCCATATTCTCAAGACGTGGGTATATTAGTGGTACAGCGATCATCATGATACAATGCTGCACACTCTGCGGCAACATAGCAATTTTGGGGAATATGCCTTGGTACGTCGGACCAGCCATGACTTGGTGAGGATTTCGTTCTGATCGTGTGTCAGGTCCAACAACAGCGACGGCAGGCCCTAAGAACTTCACAAAGTGCCAGCCCGTTCCTGTTATTGTGAAGAGGTCTCTGTCGTCCGAGACATTTCGCAGGATTTCTAAGGTTGTATGATGCTGGAAGAGGAGGTACATCTCTATTCCTAACCGGCCAATGTTCTTGAACATGTTACTGAACTGCATGTGGTCAGGATACGAGCCGAAGCCATCAAAACTATCTTGGTCAGCACACAACTTTACCCTCGAGGTTCGACGACTTACATGTCATGATCGTCAATAGTACACACATGCGGAATTTGTGCGAATGCTTCCCGCAGGAATGGTTGATCGAAATGGCTCGTGTAGTAATGGAAGTAGGCATGAGAAACATCCTCCTCATGTGCTGCCGTCCAAGCTGCATTCTTCCTGTTCTCCTTTCCAGACTGGGCGAGCCACTGCTTCAAAGACGGGATTTCCTTCCATAATCGATCCGCAGAGATCTGTCCTCCAAGGCCGAGTTGGACATGGAAACCGCCGCATTCAGCATGCTTCTGCATGATGTCTTTCCACATGTATCCTGGGCCGCCTAGGCGTGCACGCTCATTCGCGCTTGTATTCAGGGAGAAGTCATTTCCGGAGGTGGCAATGAAGCGCCAGTTTGTCTCGTATCGACCGGCCACGAGAAACTCGTATCTTGTACATCCCAGGTGTGAGGTGATCGCATAGGTCCATTTAGCAGGCCCATCGATTTCCATTCGCAGATCAACATCGTACCTGTAGAACGTCCACCGTTGATGATTGGCTATGTTTTGGGCTTTGAGTTGACGAGGATTGGGGGACAAATCAGTGCTTTGATGAATGTGTATCGACGGCGGCTGAGGTGCATCTGTGACAAGCATGATTGAGCCGTACCAGAAGCCAAGCTCGAGGTCCATGTTCACGTATCTCAGATATGGTCCAAAGTAAACACCGTTCGTGGGAGCCACTTTGTAAAGCTCAACGCCGCTCGAGGGTGGTGGACCAGTAAATGCGACAGAATTTGGAACACTCATCACGCTTTGCTGATCAAATCCTGGAGTCATTGGTAGCCCGGGTGAATTCAGTGGTTTACCCATGAACGACAAACCGGGAGAGGCCAGAGGTGCCATACTGCCGGTTGGAGACAACGGCGTCTCATTAAGATTCAACGGTGTTGGGCCCTTGGGAAACTCCCATTGCGTCGATTGCGTGGCCAGGTGGATGTAGTAATACTGGCCGGAGTTTGAATCGAGATGTGCGATCCAGCCCTCAGGAAGTGGGGGAGGCGATGCAGGAGTCACATGTTGGGATGGCTGTCTCTGAGGCATCCCAGCTTGCATTGGGGACTGCATGCCATTCTGCTGATACACAGGAGATTGACCTGATGAAGGCCGTGGGTCATTCGCATACGCTGGGTGCTGGTGTGGTTGTGGTTGGGGATGGGGTTGTGGTTGTGGTTGTGGTTGCGGTTGCGGTTGCGGTTGCGGTTGCAGTTGCGGTTGTAGTACTGGTTGGGGCTGTGGCTGCTGGATTCCGGAAGACGCTGAAGCGTGGACTGGCTGTGGACTTGTGGCTTGGTTTGGATACCGACCCTTCTCTGCCGGATATTGGCCACCGGGGCGAACACCAGTAAGTGAGGAGTATGCTGGAGGTGGCTCTTCGCTCACTGGTAATCTGTTGGTTTCATTCTCAAGCTGATTCGGCCGAGCGCTGAAGGGAGTCCCTGACTGTGGTGTACTATTCTGTCTCTGCTGCGCTTGAGATGGCCGGCGCATAGGCGGCTGCTGGTGGCTTGTGACCTCACTGTCGCCTTGGAAGACAATCGGTGCTGGATGCGCCGAACCTGGTTGCTCGGTAGGTGTCCATGGCCTCGGGGGAGGCTGCGATTGCGGCTGGGGCTGACTTGGCCTTCTTCCTCCGTAATTGGCAGCTCTTGCTTGCGCAGCCGCACTTTGCGCCTGTTGCGCTTGCAGCGCAGTCAAAGTACTTGTGCCCGCGATTCCAGAGTTGGCAAATCGTTGCTCGATATCCGTCAGGGGTCTCGTGGGAGGAGCTTGCTGTTGGATAATCGGAGTCTCGGGGGGTGGAGGTGACCCTCTAGTGGCCTTGGTGGTCGAAGTTGAAGCTGTAGAGTCGATACGGCTGATCTTGTTCGGATCTCTGATGTTGAGTCTGGCAAATGCTGCTTGCGCGGCATTCGTAACCGTTGGGGCAGGAAACGATGTTGTACCCGGAGGAGCGCTCTGAGGTGGTTCATTGTATCTCTGAACCGGCCTTTGGAAGAGACCGTCCTTGTCAGGAGCTTCAGGGCCAGGTGAATCTGGCAAAGGCTTCGGAATACTTGCGCCACGTCTCTCAGCCAATGTGGATTGTGCTGGCAGTTCTACCGCGATTGGCACTCTTCCAGAGCCTGCTGATCCTCCGCTTTGCGCAGGTTCCAATGGCGAAGCACTGTTCGCTCTATTCTGTTGTGGCGATCCGACTCTTCTTGGATCAGGATACGGGTAAGGTGGGGAAGTGCCATTCGCTCTGGCCGCCTGCGCCTGCATTTGAGCTTGCCTCGCCGCATCGTCCGGGTAGGGAAGTGAGGGCATCTGTGGCAGTGAAGGCATCGGATACTGGCTGCCACCAGACGATTGCTGCACGCCACCGGTAGCAGACATATTGCTGGACGCTGCAGAGGATCGCTTCTGGATGCGAAGTGGTTCGATTATGGGAGATTCATTGGTTGTGTTTTTTCTTTGAAGAAACATTTCATCCCCTGGCCTGCCATGCTGGCCGGAAGCGCTCATTGCGCCTAATCCTGCTTGTGTGCTCAGGAGCTTGGGACTCGGTCGATTGAGGCGGGGCGCTGGTGGGTTGTCGCAATGCCGAAAATGGCAACAGCACTCGCAAATCTGGTGATGCAGTACTAGACGTGTAGCAAAGTGCAGACAACTTCTGCAAGATGAAACAATCGCCTGTATGTCCGGAAGGCGTTCAAAAGTTAGCGATCCTCATGCCTGACCACAACCGCGCGTGCAATGTGCCTCCCGCATGAGATGGACAACGAATGATATTGATGCGGCTGCTGCCATGCGTGTAGCCGCCCAGCCAAGGTCCATTTAGTTGCGTTTCGTCCCATCCTCAGCTGTCATTGGTCAGCCCATGGTGACTTGGTTGAAACGCCGTGCACACCATCCCCTGTCTCTGACTTTGGGTCGTCAAGCGCTGCAATGAACAAGATTATTGAGATGTGAGCTCCATGGCGGAGACTGTGAACATAGATGGATGCCAGATAATTTTGGATGACGCGTAACGGCCGAAAGCCTTGATTGGCATTGGCTGCTCCATGCGCTCCAAGAGTTGAGAAATACTTCTTGAGGCAGAGACAACATTAGAAAGGGGAGTAGTACGGTATGGATAGAGGAAGCAGCGCCAGATCGCTAAGGTGCATTGGCAAAAGAGGGTAAGTATTAATCGAATTTCCATCATCGTATCAGATGCCAGTAGCAAATCTTATTCAGAAAATCATACAAATTTCCTGCTTGTACTTCCACATGCTCGCAATGTTCTTCCCCTCAACACCCAACATAGTCTGCAAACCCTGAAGACCGAAGCGCCATCGCCATTGGGGAGAGAGCAACGAGAATGGTAAATCCTCCGCGAAACTTCCAACTCTTGCAAATGCCAGCAATAACTCTGCAAAATCGTAAAATTCGGCAATGGATGTGTGTGTGTGTGTGTGTGTGTGTGTGTGTGTGTGTGTGTGTGTGTGTGTGTGTGTGAGAGACCGAAGAGACATCTGACTGTATTGGTGCCGCTGGCTTTGGACCGTTGTTTGCCGGAGCCGTGCCGTTGATTGGAGTAGCCGTCATGCCACCTGGACAAGCTGGAGTATCTGAGCTGGCACTCGCTCCAGTATCAGCAGAAGCACCGTCTGGGCCTGAGAACGCACTGGCTCCAGCTTTGGCACTTGCACTTACAGATGGTATTTGAGAGCCCCATGGGCCAGTTGGGTAAGGATGAGAAGAGTGACTGTAGAGTGGGTTCCATAGACTGAGCATGGGCGACAGAAGTCTCAGAACCGGATGGCAAGGAAGTCGGGTGTGGTGCAGCTGTGCATGGGCACTCTTCAGTGATAGTCCAGGCGGCCGGAGCAAGACTGGTTCCGCAGAAAGTCACGTAAGCGGTTTTCTAGATGCCGTAGATGGTTGTCTTTCCATCCGGACCAATGCTGGTGTCCTTGCCAAGTCAAACACCTGGCCTACTAACCCCATTTTGTTGGTGCAGGAGTAATGACTGCTCCTGAACCGCCATTGCAGCGCGGTCCTGGACAGAAAGTGACCGTAGTTGGCAAGGAGACAGTGGTTGAAGTGATCGGGCCAACCGGGGACAGTGGAGATGGCTGTGCCGGACTGGGCAGCGGCGATTGGTGCGAGCAGAGCTGCAAGCTGGAGGCTTTGAGTTGATCGTTTCAGCGCTTTAGAAAGATTTGTCGAGTTCTGAGTGTATGAAGCAGAGAATGGCCGATGCACAAGTACTTCTCCGGTTAGTATGTAACGAAACGAAAACGCACAACAAAGCAAGAAGCAAGAAACCGAGGGACCAGGAAACTAGCGGAAGACCCGGTCAAGAGAAGGGATCACTCAGCCGGCGAAAAGCGTGCTGTCTATAAATGCCGGATGCTGGGAAGTTCAGAACAGTGGTGGTCGGGCGTCCAGAATGTGTGGAATGTGAGCGCCTCTCAGCAGCCTCAAAACAAGAATTAAAGCTGCTTGAGCACAGAATGTCGGATGGTGTGTAGGCATTGCTTTCGCCATTAGGAACAGCCCAGGTGGCGCATAGCTTGGTCGGCAGCAGATATGTGCATTCTCCTCCGAGTGTGAAGCAGAAGTTTTGCGTGCTGATCTGCCAGCTTCTCATCGAGCAAAATTGCATTGCAGAAAAAAGAAATCGAGTCAACTGAAAGACATTGATCATTTTCAGAACAATAATGCAGGCAGTTCGCAAATTGGACGAGCAGCTCTCGAAACTTGTCATTGACTGACAGCCTTGTAACTATCAGAGCTTATCATCATATGTATCCCATCGTCGACATTCCAACCTCATCGCCTTCACTGAAGAAGACCCAACGAGGAAGAAACTTCCAGTCAAGGAAATTGGTTGATCTCCAGAGCCACTGGGTCAGAGTTGACCCATGGCAACACATCGCTGTCGAAATTGCTGAACGACGGTCGTGGCTCTATCGAAAATGTCAGTGTCAAGCTACTAATACAATGAAAAACATGGCACTCACGGCTCTGTTAGCTTTTGATCTGGAAAAGAAGAAAAAAAGTCGAGACGGAAGCTTCGAAATTTCAAAAGGTTGCCAGACGCCATCCTTGTATCGCCAAGCCACTAATCCTAATTTGCCTAGCCGGATCCGCCAGCCCTTTCATCCCAGATATGCCCGTCTCTACTTCTTGACCCCTGCAGTAGAATGCTCGGCGAAGTCGATTCCTCGGGTTGAGTTTGCATTTGTAGGATCGGAATACAACCTACAGGGTGTGCAAACGCGACAGACCAGATATTCTGAAAATGATGGGACAACCTATTTGGGATCGACTTCATGACTGTTTCAATTCCCCAGATGCACAACGCCAGGTACCCGTCGATTCCATACTCTTCGAGTGTCTCTCTTTCCTCCTTCAAGTCTCCTCAAGCCACCCTCACCCATTGCTTCCTTTGCCCCGTACGTGTCCTTCTTGCCTGCTCCAGTTCATCTTCAAGGTATAACTGAAGGTACAGCGCATATTCCAGCTACTTATTGCGTCGGCTCGCTCTCTGAAGCATCGACCTCAGCCTGTCTTTGGGCGCATTTAGCAAGCTTGACAACTCTGCGCTAGTCAGAACTCAGAGGGTACAAGGTGGCACAGTCTCAAGGAATGAGAATTGGAACGGACAAGAGCTATCTGTAAGGTTTATGCTGCTCCGGTACATACCTTGCAAATGCGCTCCCTTTTGTTATCATCGAAACAAGTATGCCAAACGTCAAAGACAATCAGCGCGTCTGTAGAATGGCTGAACGCTTCCAAAAGCAACAGAGAGAATTATGAACACAGCAACCGCACGGCCTTCTATGCGGTAATGAACTTGCTGACCCCGAAAGCTCAGCCCGACTCTACCTTTTCATCCTCCACGACCTCGTTGTTGGTCACAACGAGATGCTCAATCTGCTCGTCGAGGAATCTTTTGAGAGCTCTTGTGTCAGTTTTCTGACCAGCAGCATGTCGCTCACGCAACACCTTTAGTGCATTCTTGATTCGCTCTCCTAGCATCCCCAGCCTGTACTCTCCAAATTGGTAATACAGTTGGGACAAGTCTGCTATAGGTCTGAGAGTCGCAAGGTTGACATTGTCAGGCACCAAAGGATCTCGGGGACGGAAAGACGTAACCATGGTGATGCGCTCTTGCCCACCCAAAGCAGCCAGTGCCTGGTGGTCAATGTATCTACCCTGGAGGACGAAACAATGAATTTGGGACATCTTTAGCACACACTTCATGAACATAAGAAATCTGGAATTGGTACAACCAACTCTGGCCCGCGGATCTTGATGGCCTCTCCGGAGCCCTTTCTCACTGCGATCTCTCCACCTACCATGATTGCGGTGTCACTCATCATCATGACGCAGACGAACGGATAACTGTCCTCGTGCCATTTGGAGACGCCTTTGGTACTGTCAGCTCCAGAATCAGCATTACCCCCTGAGTGAGCTGAGATGACGAAACTTGCGATCTCGAAATCCATGTTAGGGAGTAGGTCAATACCAGCAACTTGCGAGATGATGCGCAGGGTGGCAGGGTCTCACCATGTGTCATAGATGAAGGGTGCATATCTGAGATGGGAGCAGTCAGCATGAACACTTCAAAAGCGCTGGACGCAAACGAGCCAGATCATTGCCCGGCCGGAGAAAGGTCCTGGCTTGGGAGCACGGCCACGAATCAGGCATGGAGAGAAGTTGCTACTATACACGCAATGCCCCAAACCTCATTCCCGAATGCTTCTGCTCTCATCAAATTGATAGCTTCTCGAGTGAACAGAGGAAATGGGTTCCGAAATCGCAACGAGTGAGATTCTATTGTCCTTGGGGCATCAGATATCCTCCCAGCCATAGACCCTTTTGGGAGGAGAATGGTTTAGGTGCTTTGTAGCATCAAACTTCACCGGAATATCATCGCCACGTTCGGGGATCTGCCATTTGATATTGGTGGACGGAATGAAGGCAGGAGAACTGGAGCGAGAGTTCCGGGTGTCGCCATGGGTTTGTGGTCGCTTTGAAGTATTTGCTATGTCGGAGTGCTTTCTAACACTTTCACAGATTCATGTTGACGTCCATAAAGCCATACCAGACAGAATCAGAATCACTCTTCTGCCCAAACATTGAAGCCGTTCATGGTGAGCAATGTCCTTGGTCAGAAGGAAAGTCTTGAATTGCCAGTACCCAGCACCCAAACATTTTTGTGATTCGGACCGATTTCCACCTGTGAACTCCTTTGGTCCCTTGTATTATGAGCTTATCTTGACAGAAACTTTCATAGTAAACCGAGAAGGTTATCGTCGAGCACATCAATAATCAGCTACAGCACAGAGTTAAATGTGTCACAACCCTCGTGACATCAGCAGCCCCCTTTCCTCCCTGCAATCTCTCAATGTTCAGATCTGAGACTCATCGTAATCCGCGTTGCGCGCCAACCGCGTTGGCATCCGCGGATGCCGGCAACGCAGGATTCGGGTCGGTAACATGCCGCCCATCACTACTGAGGCGGTCGCCGAGCATTTTTGGGCGTTTCACTCGGCTACAAAGCGTGATGCTGTGCATATACGGCAAGGACATCGGGGTTTGGGGAGGCTATGGAGAAATGACCAGCGACTGGCTGGCACGCCCTTTGGATGGATCACTCAGAATAGGGTCAGCTGGAGCGGAGCTCAGGATGATGAGGACAGATGCGCTGTCTGTGGCAAAGGAATAGACGAGGATAATATTGTTAGGGCCTTTGCTGATTTTCCAATTGAGACCCTGACCGTCTAATGTGCCTACTTGACTCTTTCACCTCACATGGGATGGTGTAGTAGCTCGAGCATGAACGAAATTGCGGAATTGTTCCTCATTGGTTCTCCTTCAATATTGTTTCTTTCGAAGTGGATCTCTCTGACGATAGAACAAAACAGATTATAGATTTTGGGCTGTGTGAAGCGCGAAGAATGCTTCGTTGTAGTTATGGATTTTGCAGGACATATACACTTTTAACCTTACACGTCGTTCCCCTCACAGCTTCAAAGCAAGGTTGACATGAACAGCTTTCGTCTGGGTATATGCTGCCAAGCCAGCCTCTCCCAGCTCCCTTCCAATGCCACTCTGCTTGAAACCACCAAATGGCACCCTGATATCAGAATCCTGACTGCTATTGATCCAAACTGTTCCAGACTCAATCTTCTCCGCGACTCTGTGCGCTCGCTCTAGGTTCTGTGTGAACACTGCACTGCCCAACCCATACGTCGTATTGTTCGCCATCTTGATGGCCTCTTCCTCCGTCTTGAACGTGGCCACAACACAGAATGGACCGAAGATCTCTTCTTGGTAGACACGCATGTTCTCCGTGACGCCAGTAAACACAGTCGGTTCAATGAAGAAGCCCTTCCCGTCACCGACGTTCTTGTAGGGCTGACCGCCGGTGACAAGTGTGGCACCGTCTGATTTACCAGCTTCGACATAGCTCAGCACACGTTCGTATTGAGCTTTCGTGACCTGTGGGCCCTGGAAGGTGTCATCTGCGAATGGATCGCCGACCTTTGACGTGGTCTTGATTGCTTCTTTGAACTTCTCCATGAATGGCTCAAGGATTGACTCTTGGACAAGCACGCGAGATGTGGCGGTGCAGATTTGACCTTGGTTGGACATGATTCCGATCTGAGACCATTTCGCTGCTTGGTCCAGATCGCAGTCTTCAAAGACAAGAAGCGGTGACTTGCCACCTGTTTCGAGTGTGATGTTCTTCATATTCACGGAGGCAGTCTTCATAATTGCCTTGCCAGTGCCGGTGGAGCCCGTGAAGGCGATCTTGTCCACGTCCAGATGTGAAGCGAGAGCATGACCGGCCTCCTTGCCATATCCATTGACAATGTTGATGACGCCTGGAGGGAAACCCGCTTCGGCAATGAACTGAGCAGCGAAGAGGATAGACAGCGGTGTCTGTTCAGCTGGCTTCAAGACGACCGTGTTTCCACATGCGAGGGCGGGTCCAAGCTTCCAGGCGGCCATGGCCAGGGGGTAGTTCCAAGGAATGATCTGTCCGCAGACGCCAATGGGCTGCTTGAGTGTGTAGGCAAATTTCACTCCGGGTGTTGTTGGAATGGTCTGGCCGTGTATCTTGTCGGCCCAGCCGGCGTAATATCTAATGCAACTGAGGACTTCATTGAGATCTTCATTCAAAGAAACGCTGTACGGCTTGCCGTTGTCCCAAGTCTCGAGTGTGGCGAGGGTCTCCTTGTTTGCTTCCAGCAAATCGGCCCATTTGAACATCATTGCACCGCGGTCACAGCCAGGGATATCGCGCCAGGCGGGATCATTGAAGGCTTTGCGGGCTGCTTTGACTGCCGTGTCGATGTCATCTGCCGAAGCAGCGTGTACTGTGGCAATCTCGGATTCATCTGAAGGGTTGATGCTTGTTATGGTTCCACCATTGCCTTTGACGAATTCATTGTTGATGAAGATGCCGGTTGGCAGAGTAATCTTCTTGCCATTTGGAGCGGTCAGGTCAACCTTGAGGTCTGCCATGGCTCTCCTGATATTGGACGTTACGAAGGTTCGGCAAGTGCTCGGCAAGCGTTTAGTGGCAGCAGCCGAGGTGGGAATGAGTTGCGTGTTGTTGGTGCTTGCTTTCAAAGTCCCAGTAAGCCGCTGCAGGGGAGCTCGAGGTGGAAACAGTCTCAAAGCTGTGAACAAGTAATGAGATCTCGATATCATCAGGTCAGAAATTTCACTCTTCTTATATTACCAAACCTATTCCCCTCCTGTTGACGTGTTTTACAAATGAGTACCAATGAAACGCGAAGCTCCGATGAGAGGGGCCGTTACGATAAGGATGGACTTGCTATCTTGAGCTTCGATGTTGCCCAAAATTCATGCGCTACGGAGCCTTGGTAGTTTATGGGATGGTTCGCTCAGCCTTGCAACTGTGGCCAAAGCAAGTCATTCCGAAACGTCGAACGAAGCTGCACGAGGCCAACCCACGCCACTGGCCAAGAAAATCCGTCGGAAGCGCGAAGCACTTACGCCACTACCAGCGAGGTTCTATTTGTCTGATGTGCCTGGACAGGCGCAAAATCACCCGATAGGCTTTGAAGGTAACCACAGCATAACGAGCTTCTGGCAAGTTTGCCACAAGGAGGTAGTTCCAAGCGCCACCAATCACAGAAGACAAGGCGCAACAGGGCATATTGCACGAGCCATATGAGCAGCATTGGTGTGCGTAGTGGCCAACCCAAAAATCAGGCACTCCCTAACACAATTCTTCACCTCGACGACTAGTTCAGACAAGTCATCCTCCAGGCGTCGACAACAATGGCAGCCACAACAGACCAGACCATCCCGGAACCGGACCCAGACCTAGGCAACACCATCCCAACACTCGATTCACAAATTTCCCATGCGGACCAGATACAATACTGGTCCTCCCAGTCTGCAGACGTGAACGGCATGCTCGGCGGCTACCCACAAGTCAGCCGGATAGATCTACAGGGATCGAAAAACTTCATCGCCAAGGTCAGGAGGCTGTCCAGGGTATCCAATTCAGCATCGGCTTCGAGTTCAGCTCAGGACGTAAGCCACACTAGGAGCCCATCTTCAGGGAAGGCTGTTTCTTCTTCTCATGGTGGTAACAGCTCCAAGAAAGTGAAACTGGCGGTGGACTGCGGCGCGGGGATCGGCAGGATAACATCGGGCCTGCTGGTGAACTTGGCTGAGACTGTGGATATTGTCGAGCCTGTGACAAAGTTTACTGACGTCCTTCGCGACCTGAAACTGTCGCAGGATCAGGGCAGTGTGGGCGAGATCTTCAATCAGGGCCTTGAATCTTGGTCACCGCCTGTGGGGAAGAGATATGACTTGATCTGGAATCAGTGGTGTCTGGGTCACCTGACGGACAAACAAGTTGTTGACTACCTGAAAAGGGCAGCTGGCACACTGGCGGGTTATGATGGTCAAGATGAGGAAGGAGAAGGACAAGGATGGATCATGGTCAAGGAGAACTTGAGCACTGATGCGTGGGGAGAGGACATATTCGATGATGTGGATTCTTCGGTAACCCGGAGTGATCAAAAGTTCAAACAGCTATTCGAAGAGGCAGGCTTGAAGATTGTGAAGATGGAAGTGCAAAGTGGGTTTCCGAAAAGTTTGTATCCTGTCAAAATGTATGCGTTGAGGCCGAAGTGAACAAGGCTGTATATGAGATGCGTATTGGCTCCACCATCCCGCCCCAGCTTCAGCATGATGTAGACTCAAATTGGAGGACACTGAGGCAACTTGTAACGATAGAGGACCCTCGCAGAAAGGCAAGTCACCACTAATCGCCATCGGGTAGATGAACCCTACGCCGGATTGTGATTGAAATGATACCGTTGCAGAAGTAGGGCACATTGTTGGAAATAGTTGAGCCGCAGTCCTTTGCTCTGCTCGTGCCGTCATGGTTGGCATCTAGCCCAAGGCGTTTGATCTGCAAGCCACGCAAGGAGAGACCCTTCGGACATCGTCTCCCGAACCTGCGGTACCATCTCTGTCGAGATCGTCCCCTCCATTTGGTTCAGGCACAGCGTACCTGCTAACTTGCGGCTCGAGTCAGCGGCATCATCGTCATCAATAATGTCATCGAGGTTTCCGTAAGCGGCGACCTTTGCGTCATCGATATCATCAGCCCTCGTCGATAGCGTCCTTGTCTGCCTCATGGCCGCTGATCGTGCTCGTAACACCTAGATCTTCGGGTTCGTTTGCCATCTTCAGAACAAATTTCCATTGATCTGGAGTAACCTTCTGTACACTCAGTCGGCCATAGGCCTTCTGAGCGACTTGCATGTCTGACAATTCAGGTGTGCTCTTGAGCTCCTTGAGTGTGATGATTTCGGCAAATTTCTTGACAAAGCCGACCTTGACACAGTCCCATTTAGGCTTGTTTCGGTCAGACTTTTCGTCGTAATAGGGATGAGCAGGGTCAAAGGCAGATTCATCGGGGGCATGCTCTTCTACGATGCGCATGACACCGGCGATACCTGGGACATCGCAGTTGGAATGATAGAAGAAGGCTAGGTCGCCCTTCCGCATGGCTCGCATGTTGTTTCGAGCGACTGCATTTCGAACCCCTGTAAGAGTGAGCACCAGACCTCGAGGGGTAGCATACTGACTTACCATCCCATGGCTCAGGTTCCGTCGCCTGAGCGAGCTTGTCGATTGGATAGGCAACATCCACCCCTTTCGTTATTCTAGTATTGGGCTCAGCTTTCATCAACCAGTACTGGCGCTCGCTCCCATCTTGTTCATCCTCCTGTGTAAGCCCTGCGTTCGAGTTCTCCATGTCAACCGTTGGGTCCTTGGGAGTTTTGACTTTCGCACCGTTTGTCGCCGCCGCCGCCGCCGCCGTTGTTGTTGTTGTTGCCATCGTCACGCTCTTTGCACGTCGGCTTCTCCTAGCTGTTGGCTGGGCCGTAGCTTTTGAAATAGCATTAGGTTCAGCGACGGCTTTGGATTTGGCGGAGGATTTCGGTTCCGGGCCATTCTTTCGCGCAGCGACTGCAAGCGGCTCACTAGGCGTTGTCGCGCTTGTGTCGGCCTTTGCAGAGCGGCCTCTCTTCTTAGGAGGCGCTGCTGGAGGATCTTTGTCATCTCTCTTCCGTTTTGGCGATTTGAGATCCTCTGGGGTTTCGGTCGCATTTGACCTTCTTGGTCTGCCTGGGACACCTTTTGCTGGAGCCGCGGCAGTAATAGGCTCCTTTGGTGATGTGACTCTGCTTGTAGCAGCATTCGCAAGTCTGCCTCGTTTCTTTGGAGTTTCGTTGGCGGCGGTCTTTGCAGCTTCGGGAGTAGGGGCATCTTGAGGAGATTTAGCCAGTTTCTTTGTGCAAAAATCCATTTGGGGGGTTGGAGAGATGGTAGCCTGTAGTTTGATATCAAACAGCGACCACTCTTCTGGGACTACCAGCAGGCATAGTCGCTAGTGATGGGATGGCTGCAATCACCAGGTCGGAGTTTTCTTACCAGTTGACGCCCTTCGCACAGGGGCTTTTCTTCTGGAAGGCATTGATTTTCCGGACGAAGCAAGCGGACTTGGCCACAGACTGTTTGATCCGTGCAGGAATAAAGCAGTTCGACATGCAACTCTGGTGGTGAGGAGGGTTCCAAACTGGTTGACCAACGCTTCTGACGAGAACGCGTCGCGTCAGGAAAAGGCGAGAAGTGACGACATTCTCTCAGCCACAATTTTCTAACTCCGTCCGTCCCAGGAAAAAGACATCTCATAATCCGAGAATTCATCAAGATGGAAGTGGAATTGAAGTATCTCTTGAGGCTAGTGAATGACAATATGAAGCGATCAGACAGGAAAACAGCGGATTCTTCACCATAATGTCGGCGAATGTGAAGATAAATTCGAGACTCTCCATGTAGGGAAGCTCCTCAAGAAAAAGGCAATTAAAGGACTATGTCAAAAAGCTATGAAAGTGCTCTTCCGAGCAATGCTGAATAGCAGGAAACCAACCAACGCCTCGCTAAGCTCAATTTCTTTGATCCAAGCCAATGGTCTTTTATCATGACCACGAGATAACTGTGTTGACGAAGATGCCGCAAGATGATCGTTCTTGAATCTCTCCCCGTGAGTTGGAAGGCTCAACTCTTTAATGGCTCCAAATCATATGTCGTAACAGTGGCCAGGCTCGTTTATCCTCACCCTTCGTCCAGTCATGGCCTTCTCGACAGCCTTTGGAATGTTCAATGGCTTGGCGACTTCCTTCGGGAAACAAGATTGACACCACCAGTATGAACGTCCTTGCGTGACGTGCATTTGATGAGCCCATTCAGCTACGTCTGAGGAAAGTTGGATTTCCTGAGCCTTTAAGCTAGCTTCTCTGACGGAGATCGGGCCTTGGGTAGGAGGCGAAGATGCCGATGTTGAGGTTGACGATCTTGATGTGGATGCTGATGTCGCAGCAGAGGCTGAGCTCTCGTGTCGCTGATGTTGTCGATTGTGGTTGAATATTTCTTGACTTAGGGGCGAAGACTTTGTCGGATTTGAAGGGCCACGGCTGTGTTGATGACGTTGTCGCTGGGAACTTGAGGTGGGGAGAAAGCTGGTTCCCTTTCGCCGGCTGGATGAGAGAAATTGGGATTCGTAGTCTGCAAAAGATTGAGGCATGCTGGGTTCAAGCGCGCTTCTACCTCGGTCGGTATCCTCAACGAAAACGTGTTTGATGGACGGTCTGGGATGGGAGGACTGATATATTATTCCCAAGGTGGTAGGATATTTGATGTGAGTGAGTGACGGGCCCAGTGGTCGAGAGATATCTTGGGTCCGGGGAGGAGAAAGTCTGGAGACAAGGTTGGATTACGGCCAACCAAGCCAAGCGTCAACTTCCTATTGATGCCGCAATCCCACAGATCGGTATGAATCGTTCCACAAATTCCAGTAGGGTGGCAACTTATGAACAAATAGTGCTCAAGAGAGGTGGGATTATGCTGATTTAATCGCGGACCCCGAATGGATGAAGAAGTGACGGGCCAAAACGCTCGAACTGACCCCGTGACGGAACCGGGGGCGATGCGGAAAAGAGTCACGCCAGTCGAGATGTGCCGTGTAGCGAGTTTGAGCTTCTTTGTGCTGGGCACGTGAAACCGCAACTGGCGTGGAGGTGAGTTCAACAATATCGGGTACACCGGATGGGGGTACGTCGTCCGAGGTTCGCCTGAGAAGTTCGCTGGCAGGTCACGGAATTGAGAGAATTGTAGTTGTTCGAATCTGCTACCTCCGTTGACTGTGGAAATGTGCAGAAGGAATTTGTCTGAGGTGCACAAGCAAGGTTAGAGGTGGTTTGCACAATCACGTACCTAGTTGGATGGACAAAGGATCGTCAAGCGCTCTGTGAGGCAAACTATATAGAAACGCGCACCGACGATAAGACAAGCGAATGAGACGCCAGGATGCAAGGCAAAGATGAAGCACGGAACAAGAATAGATCATCAAATCAACGAATCGCTCAAAGAAAAGGGAGTTTCTTGGGCCGGAGGATGTTCTCCATCGACTCTGTTTTGATGGAGAATGCTTGAGACAATGGTGGAGGATGAGAAACACTCGCCGTGAGCGGTCGAGAACTCTTGGCTGGAACCTTCCGCCAGCTTCCGGAAACGACAAAAATGGGTCACGGCCATGTCAGTTGCGTCTTGTTCCATTGAGAAGTCAAAAGAGAATATTTGTCGTTGGCAAAAGGGACTTGAGTGAGATAAAGTTTCGTCGTGGCTGGAGGCCAAAAAGCTTAAGTTCGCTGCGGAACCCGTCAGCGTAGTGCCATAACGCCCGTGACAAGGGGCAAACAGTGGCGCCGAGAAAAATCTCTATGGTCCTAAATTTAAGAGATGCAAATTTTTCCTATTGGGGCTAGAAGAGAGCATGATGAAGTCCCAATGTGGAACATTCTTGGTGAGTGGGCTCCCGGCTGGCGGTCTTTGCTTTCGCTTGAGGAGGCCCTCAGCCTCGCACTTTGCCAAATCTTCCTTCAAGACTTTCAAGAAATTTGTCCATTGGCTCTTCCTACGCTCAGGTAGCACTAGCTATCCTACACAGCCCATTTTGTCTTGTCTCATGGGTTTTCATTTTTCACGTGCCACTTGACCGCTACTACGCTCAGAGCGTGGCATGCGAGAAACTTCTCCTGCAGCATGCATGAGAAAGAAACGTTGACTAGCTTGTCCTTTTGGTTGACTAATACATGCCATGGGTGAAACGACAACTGTGGCTTTTCCAAGTCCTTTTGAGTGGCATTCTCTATTTGAAGAAAGCACATACGTTATCATGGATCTCCATTGACAGCTCGTGCACTTGGGCCTTTCAGCTTCTCAACTTGCTCCTTGAACATCGCCTCATACTCCTCCTGCTTGAAGACTTTGCACGTCTCAAGAGCACTCGGCGAGCCGAGTTCTGGATCTGCCCCTCCAGCAAGTAGAGCTTCTACGCACTCCCTTTCATTCTTGAACACCACTCCTGCAAGCGGTGATTGCCCTCGGTCGTTCAGTCTGTTTGGGTCTCCATTGTGTTGAAGCAGGAGACGCACAAGATTGGCATGTCCATGGTACGCTGAGAGCATGATCTGAGGAAACCATTAGTAGTGCTTCAGCTAGGCCGGACCCACAACGGTAGAGTCTGGAAGCGTCACGTTGTCTCCGGTTGCTTAGGCAGGTAGCATGGCTTATGGAGTTGAGCTGAAGGTGTGCGATTGATGAAAAAACGAACTTACTAGGCTGTCACCCTTGTCATTTGTCAAATTTGCTGGTAGTCCCAGTTGAAGTGCTTGTGTCAGTAAGGCAACACTCTGCTCATCGCCTCTCCTGGCGGCATCGAACATCCTGCCGGCTAGTGCTATGGCCTCGGGCTGGAGATCTTCTGCTGAGCGTGATGTGCCATTGGTTTGCGGAGGTGCCGGATCCATTGTAAAGTTGGAGGCGCCGTGTTCGTGCAGATGATCCCGCTGACTGTTGGATTACGAGCTCTGCTCAAGCGACTTGAGAGGAGTGTGCAACTATCTCAACTATGTTGGTCGGCGACTCGAGGCGAGTTCTTTAGTCATGGCCGCAGAAAAGTGCTCACTGATCGAAGCAGTCCCAAAAAGTGGTAAGCGAAGAAAAACCTGGATGACGTGGGAACGAGCCAATCATCGCATGGCATTTGGCGCTGTGGAGTAGACGCTCCGCCCTGCGAAATTTGCTCTATATGCAACACTTTTAAAACATGAGGCCACTCAGCAATGAGCTCTCGATTGCAATCCAAATGATAGCCTCCGATGGCACTGCAGCATGGGCCAGAAACCCCAATGCAGCAGTTCCATTCGAACGATGATTGGAAACCGAACCTAGACTAGATCACCGCTACTCATCATCGTCATCCTCAGCGTATCTGGGGCCGCCTGCTGCAGGTGTAGGTGCATCGTATCCTCCCGCAAATGGTGTTGGAGCTGTCGTTGCCCCAGGCGTGGGCGCATTCAATCTGTTATATTTCAATTCCTCCTTATTGGCGCCTTTGGCGAACCCTGGCGTAGGAGCATCGATCGGGGCCCCACCGAAGCCTGCGCCAGGGGTGGGAGCACTGGCACCATAAGCTGTGTAGCTTCCATCGTTGTTGTCAAATCCCCCTGGCGTGGGGGCCGACACAGCAGGGGTGGGAGCATCGTATGGCCGTGCAGCTGGCGTTGGCGCTGTTGCGGCGCCGCTGTTGGGACCACCCCATGCTGGAGTCCTTGAGGAGCTTCCACCCCCATACGGCGTCCGTGAGCCGGCCGCGAATGCATCGTAACCCGAGCTGCCGGAACCAGCGAAACCATGATCTGCGCCATAGGGTGTCTTCGCACTGGAGCTCCAGGCAGGCGTTCTGCTGCCTGTTGCACCATAGTTGCCAGCTCCGCCATAGGACGTCATGCCACCAGAGCCTCCGTACGACGTTTGGGATCCAGATGACGGCTTCCAAGCCGGCGTCCGCCCAGAATCCACGCCGGAGCTTCCTGCGCCTGACCAAGCCGGTGTTCGAGCGGAAGATGCCCCCCACGCTGGAGTTCGACCCCCAGCATCTCCAAGTGCAGGTGTTCTGCCTCCTGCAAAGCCCCCGTCTGGTACTCGTGATCCCGATGCACCACCCGTGCGTATTGCAAAGGGTGGACCTCGTGAATTAGCAAAGGTATTGTAGTCGATGGTCTTGTTCGTATTTTTACTACATTCGTCAGTGATTGTGGTGTCATCAATGTGAGGTATACATACTCCATAACGGCAAGGTCCTGCTTTTCAATGTTGATGACCTTGTTTTTGGACTGCAACTCGATTCTCGCACTGGACACAGTGGTATCTTTGACCAAGCCCTTGTGACCCTTGTAGGGGCCCTTTCGAATGTGTACGAACTGTCCGATAAGCCGGTCCCGGCCAACTCGAGGTGGCGGGGCCATGGCTCCGGCTCCATTTTGACCTCCCAGAGCCGGGTTCATTTTCGAGAGATCTGGGCCGGAGGACTGTGTCATGTTGGCCTTTGACGCGATTGTGACCACATTCATGCACCGGGTTGTCCACAGACCAGAGTTCTCAATCCTCGTCCTGTCGTGGACAAAGACGTGACCGCGATGTATATGCAAAATTCGGCCTAATTTGTTCTCTCCGCCGGCCTCACGAATTGTGTCTCCGATCCGAATTTCGGCACCGTTTCTATCGGTAGCGACCGCGTTCTTCTTCACCTCGACTTTTTGCAGCTGGGAGGGTAGGCGTGTGATGACGGAAGAGTTCTCGTCCAAGATGCGAACAGCTTCAAGGTCCGCCTTGATCACAATACCGACTTCGGTGGCATTGATCTGCACCAGATCCTGCACATCGAACATCGATGCTTTGATATCACTGCCTCCCGCCTCTGCAGCTTCTCTCAAATCTTTGCTAAAGACCGTGATCTCTTGCATGCTGGTGTCCGTCAAGACAGTGACTCTGTCGTCCTTGAGCCGAATGACCATGCCGACTTCACCGCTGTAGCGACTGCTGCCAATGACTTTGACATGGTCACCCTCTCGAAAGCGCTTCCGAACCCCTTTGACAGGTTGCTCCACGATTTGGCCTGTGAGCTCGCCTTCTGACACTTTGATGCGCAGGATGCTGCCGGCAACGCCCTCGATTTTGCCAACGATGCCTCTCTGTTCGCCTTGATACACTTCCACGTCGTCTCCGGGGACATAGCTGCCTTCAGCGGTGGAGTTTTTCAAGCTATGTGCGAGTGTTTCGAGATCCAACGTTTCCGAGCCATCAGCAGCCGTCTTTGTGAGTTTCGTGATTTCCTCGAGTTTGGGGTTCACACTTTCGGTCTCAAGCAGGGTTTTCCGGAATTTTTTGAGGAGGAAGCCATCATCGTAGAGTTCTTTGTCGTAGATCCACCTTCTGCCTGTAAGAGCGCCGACAGGCTGGAGGAGTCGCGAGTGTCTCTTCTTAGCCTCATTCTCGTTGAACAGCCGTTGCGGAGGCCTGCTTGTCGGCGTGGCCGCAGGGGCAAAGGCATTTCGTTTTCGCTTCTCCTGCGTGGCGGGCTTGTTGTTGTCCTCATCGAGCCCATAGGAAAGACGAGGGACGAGTCGTACCGTAACTTCAAGGCCATTGTCTTCGAAATCATCAACCATACCGAGATCGCCGCCGTAGAGACCACGTTTTATTCTGACATAGGCTCCGATCTCCAGGGGCTTCGTTTTCCTAACTCGAAGCAGATCCGGCATTTCTTTCACAGGGACGAGGTTGATTCTCGACTTGTAGACGTTGGGAACATTTTGCAACGCCTCCTCGACATCGATCTTTCTTCTCGCCTCTAAAAAGACAAACCCCTGCATGGGAGCGCCGGGACCGCCCCGTTCGAAAGCAGAGCATAGTTTGAGCGGTCTCCCGGAGGCGAGTCTTTGCTGGATCTTCTTCATGAGAATCATCACGACTTCCCTTTCTTTTCCAGGTTTGCAGGTGACTCCCCAAATGCTGGGATCATCCACACTAGGCATGAGTAGATTTTGAGGGACAAATGAACCCTTGGCCAGGCCCTGTGTCGTTCGTCGGCCATATCTCTCCTTCAATCTTTGAGCTGCAGCTTCGGCGTCGAGGGATGCTTCAATCTGACGTTGGCGGTCGAGTTCTCGATGTCTCCTATCGTCCTGGTCTACTTCTGGCCCAAGGTCGTCGTCTGGGTGAGTATCTTGAATGAAGCCAGTCTCTGCAATGTCGTCCTCATCTGCTTCGAGCTCGTCATCATCTTCGTCAACCTCAGCTTCTTCTTCGATGAATTGGTTGAGACCGCGTCTTCTGCGCTTTCTCGGTCGACCTGTGACTGCGTCTTCGTCGTCCTCGTCCTCATCCTCATCCTCCTCCTCGTCTTCGTCCTCATCATCATCTCCGAGCTCTTCACCCTCGCCCTCACCATCCTCCTCGTTATCTTGGTCCTCCTCCTCCTCCTGCTGCAGGCCTTCACCGGGGGAAATCCTCGATTTGGGCTTGCTGGCATTGGCCGTCTCAGTGGGTGTCTTTGTCTCGAGTCTACGAGGTGCATCATTGTCGTCTTTGGCATCTTGGTCCTCATTATCTGAGCGCTCATCATCCGATCCTCTCTCAGCGCCCGGATTAAACTCCGTCTCGGACTCCTCATCGTCGAAATTCTGATCTAGGATTGAAGCCATGTCGCCGGTCTGGTTTCAGGAGGACAAGAATATGAGGAAGGGGAGCTGGAAGTACCAATCGTAGCGCCCCTATGGCTAACACAGACAGGAAAGGAAAAGTGGAAGAGATGGATTAGGCCGGCATTGTTCTTCTGGTATCAATTCAATGGACGGCGCACCCTTCGAATGCAGATGCCCGTTCACGTGCAATACGCCCACCAGCAGCGGAAACGCCAGCAAGGCTGAGTAGCCTTGTCGAATGTGCACCATCTGTACGGCTTGATGAACAAAATCAAAATGTGCTAATGATTGGCAGCTCAGATTTGTTACAGCGGCTCTTCACAAATCAAGCCTCATCCCAGCTTGTTTTCATTGCCATTTAATTCGTAATATGGCCAAATCCAAGCGAGAGGCAGATGTTCAGAAGGTCACATTGAGCCTCAAGATGAGCGCCCTTCGCACAACGCTGATTTGAGCAATTGCTTACCGTCCGTTGTTGACTTTGAGAAGGCTCCTAGAAGCATGGCGGTGCAGTTTCAAATCAGTTTATGCCAGAGGTTAATCATTGTCTTGTTAGAGCAATGAAAACCGACGAGGGACGACGATCATAAAAATATGAAAGTTCATAATCATTAGTTATGCAGCACTAGACTTAGCTTTCCCCAGATCTGGCCTGGCACTTCGAGAGGGTTTGTCAGACGCCTCCAAACTTCTTTCGTTCCTCGACCAATCAAGGTTTTCTCGGAAATGCTGCGCTTTGTAATAAGTGCCCATTGTTGCTCTTCCGAGCGCACGTAATTCTTCTTTTCCCCAAATCTATAATAACGCACATCACGCAATCAGTCGAGTTATGTAAGTTTCCAGCATTCGAGCGCTTCCTGGACGTGAATGTCGCCAGTATAAGTTGTCTTGAGTCGCAGTCCAGTAAGTCTCGTACTGGCTCTCATCTCTACAACAGTTTCAAACTTCACACACGCCGTCTCCAGTAACTTCGTTCATGCGATTTGTGACACCCGCAGCGCAATCTCTCATCCGATCAACAGCCAAACCCCACGTCAACACTGTAAGACCCGTACGCCATTACAGCTTCCGAGCGGCCTCAACCATGACGACAGCGACTTTTAAGTATATGGACCCCGCCTCCTATGTCGATAGCTCCGAGCCTTTCGTCAAGCCGTGGGGCAAAGTGGACGATGGCGGCCGATCCTACAGATACACCGATCGCAAGCGTTCCGTAGAGAACATCAGAGGCCAGGAGGAGAAGTTCGGCGTCGATGTTTCCGGCTTCGGAGTATACCACTATCCTGCGAGGGAGAAGGCTTTCACGGACGACAACCAAGTCCGGGAGGTATATTACAAAGACGTAGAGCAGCTTCTACGAGACAAGTTGCCAGGCGTCAGGAAGGTTGTCATATTCGACCACACCATCAGGAGAAATCAAAAGGCATCTCCACGCCAGCCTGTCCAGCAAGTTCATGTTGATCAGACTCCTGGCGCCGCGGAGACTCGAGTTCGAAGGCATGTGCCGGCTGCCGAAGCAGAAGAACTCCTCAAGGGGCGGTATCAAATAATCAATGTCTGGCGCCCAATAGGGCACCCAGCCTCCGACTTCCCTCTCGCTGTCGTGGACTGGCGGAGTACCAAGCCGGAAGATTTTGTCAAGGTGGACTTGCTCTATCCCAAGCGCCAAGCAGGTGATGATGGAGATGATCGAGGCAAAGAGGTCGCAGTCAAGTCCAAGGAAGAAAACTCGACGGACGGTTATGAAATCAAGGGCGAGACATACGGTGTGGCACCGAACGAGAACCACAGGTTCTTCTACATGAAGGACATGACTCCTGATGAAGCCATGTTCATCAAGTGCTTTGACTCGAGAAGTCAAAGTGTCGGAGGCATTCAGGGTCTTGCCGGCATGACTCCCCACACAGCCTTCGTCGACCCGAACTCTCCAGCAGACGCTCCAGGTAGACAAAGCATTGAAGTCAGATGCTTGGTCTTCTACGAGTAGAAATCTTGGTCATTAGAGCACTGTCTTTGGAATTGAGCGTATAGCAATGCCAATCATTCGATCATAAATGCTTCGACTGGATATGCATTTTCAGAGATGTGGTGTTTCTGCACGTTGTGCCCGGCAATGAAACATCGGGCGTTGGATGTCGTGTTTCAGGGGTCCGGCTGATTTGTCGCCAAGATTTGCTTTGAGCCAGTCACAGCCGTGCCAAAGTTTCAAGTCCTCCCAGTGGTAAAGTTTCAAGACGGGGACTTCTGCTCCCCTCCTGACAAACCTGTAACACCTCTTCCCTATAGTTTGTTTCGGTGCAGGCAAGCATTTTCCTCAAAGGCGTCTCAAGCGACGGCTCCCTCATATCTCCGCTCACACCGAAGACCTTTTTGTCCTCGCCAAGGATTTCAGGTAACGTCTGAATCAAGCAAGATCTTCGTTCATGTCTTGAGAGCCGCTCGTTGCACAGGGCCACACCCTGCACACTTGTATTAGTCGATACTCAATCGCGTCTCAGAGTCTCCGGTCAACGATGCACCAGGAACGGTGTCCCTCCAATCTCCGGGCTATCTAATGGCTGCCGATGTATGGAGGTACGTCAGCTGCTACGTTTGATATGTGATAACATGAATGTGTGTGCCATTCTTTTCGCTTTCTCCAAGCAGCTGGTCTGTTCCGCTCCCTTCTTTGCCCTTAACTGCTCAAATTGCGGCTGAAGCGTGCCCTCCTCACTCATCCGTATCTTTCAACTTGTCCTTATCGAGGGGGGTTCAGCATCTTTACTCTCACCATTCCACCGCGCCGCCATCTGGAGGCCGGAGGATACTTCAATATCCAAGCTATGGCTTCTGCCCTTCCGTCTGTAAGCTCAGGCTCGCCGGCTTTGCCATCTTCAACGATCATACCGAACCCACAACCAGGCCCTCCTCCACCCGACGACGATAGTGAAGACGAGGGAGAGACCGATGACGATGAGAGCGACGTCGGCGAGGACGACCATGATAACGACGAGCATCCTAAGTCGAAAACGAGATTGCCACCACCACCACCGCCGCCGCCACCACCCACCCTGGCAACACAAGCACTATCTTCCACTTCCGTGACTGCAACGCTAGCATCTTCAACGACATCAATCTCGATCAACGTCAGCAATACGCCAACCACACCCGTGGCTTCAACCACTACTCTCGTTACCTCATCGAGCTCTACAGGTGATCTGGCTCCCGCCAAAACGACAGATGCAACATTCAACCAGTCAGACGCCACTCCTGTCAACGAAGCCGATCCAAGCCTTGAAACAAGAGCCAACTCAAGCGCCCTTGGTACGGCAGGAATTGTTCTCGCCGCAGTCTTTGGTTTCATAGCTCTGATTACGACCATTTATCTACTTTTCCGTCTTGTGCGTCGCCGCAAAGCATATCGAACCGATCGAAGCGGAGGCAGCGGCAGGTCCAACACCTTCGGCAGCGAAGTAAGTGTCGAAAAGGGTCTACCCAGTACCTGGCCCTCGACAATTCAAGAGACAGGCATCATCTTCGGCCTTCGATCACCCAGCTCCCATCAACCCGTCAACCCCGACCAACCAGCACAAGCAAGGGGACACGGGCGCGGTCGCTTCTCCTTCCTAAACAGAAGATGGTACTCAACCGGCACAGAGATGACAGGCTCCCACATGGCCGGGGCGCGCAGCCCAGGTGGGGCATCCAACCCACCTCGCTGGGGGCCACCGCTGTTCGGCCTTGGAGTAGGACATTCTCGTGCCACAACATCTCGATCCAATTCCACAACTGCCCTGAACGAGCACTACGCGCCCGATCCGTCACCTGATATCCAGCGTAACATCTCCCAGCGCAGCACAGGGTCAGGCCATGCAAGGGCATATGCCTATCACAATGTCCGCGCTCCTCGCTCTGTTGCTGGGTCCATGGTCTCCACGGTCTCAAGCCGATGGCTCAAGCGACGATCGGATTCAGCCCGCTCGCAAGCAGAAGCCACCGTCAGCGAGACAAGTGATATGTATAGGGGTTCACAAGGACGATCATCATGGCGGTCGGAGATTAGCAGGGAGGAGAGGAGAAGGAGTCACGAGGGCGGTCGGATGCCACGACTGCCGCTGCCAGTGGCGTTGAGAAGCGGTGGGACCAGATCATCTCTGTGATATGGATGACATTGCAACGTATTCAGTCAGGAACTTGCGTTGCAGAGCATGATAGATTGAAGGTTCTCAATTCTGCCACTCTGCCGTCTGTCTCTCTACAAACCATATTGTAGGTTCCCACTCACCTGTGGTGTGTAAACAATGTGGAGGCCCATAATTGTTCCTTAGAGCACATCACTCGGGCCACTGCCTGCAAATTGGATTGGATGAGATGCTTGCCTACTAGTACAACCCCATTCTCTCCGTTCTCTGGTCAGCGAGCAAAAGCACTGGCTCTTTTCAATCCACGCAGGATGGTTCTGCTTCGCCACACGCTCAGAATGGATAGTCCCACCGTCACCTTAACAAACCCCATCCGTAAACGCGACCAGTCAAATGTACGGCATCCTACCTTTATCCCATGTTGTGCTTCCATACTCCAACAGCGCGATTTTCTCACGGAATTTTGCCATCACTGGTTGGTCAAGGACAAACAACAGAGACGAGAGGGAAAGGGAAGTCTAGCTACGGAATGAAGGTGATAGGGAAGAGAAATAGAAAAGGGGACATCAGTGGAATTGACGACGTGGTGAGCCTGGGGTGGCTATCAGAGAATGCTCGGTGAACTGCCTGAGCCATCTTTGCCAGAAACAAAAATGACACTGTGACTAGATCTTCAATGCTCTACGCCACCACACTTCGTCCTGTTCTATCGGATGACACTGTGTCTATACATACCGGCCTGCTTGCCTGCACCAAAGCCTCTTTCTGTCATAACGTCGTATTAGGTGTGTTGTACATCATGGATATCCGTGAGAGCCAGTCCCTGTGTCCCTTGTCACCCTAGTTTGCATGCACCCTCGCCTCTAAATTCTTCTTTTGCTTCCCTTTTGAGTTGTACTTCACGAGTGAGGTTCCTAAAGGCAACGATCGCAGTCTAGCCTTGACGGCCAAGTTCCCGCCTGATCCTTTGCTCAAAGAAGGTGGTCCTCCAACTGATTCATGAGTCTCCGACAGATGCATCCGTCATCATTCTGTTCGTGCTTAGGCCGACCCAGGACCCACCATTCCCGTCCTTACTGGTGCTGTGCTGCTACACAATTTCGAGCTCGCCCTCTCGGTCTTTGGCGAATGTGTCTTTGTACGTATCCCACAGGTTTTTCAGTTCCTCAACATAGGCGGCGTGCACCTCATCAATGTATGCCTCGTCGACTTTCCCATCGGAGCCAATACCACCTTGCTGCGTGACGCTAATTGGTTTCCCGACAACAACATTGACAGCTTTTCTGTAGGGCAAAAGACCGACGTCGTAATTGAAGACGCCTCGGGCATGAAAAAGTGGGACTGTGAAGCCCATCACCTTCTTGATGATGAGTTGCAGCTTATGGATGTAGGGGTGGCTAACTGAGTCGACCTGTTCGTAGAGCTCGTTCTCACCAAAGGCCAAGACTGGTACCAAGTCGGCCCCCTGTCGAATGGCAATTTTGACAAACCCCTTTCGTGAGCGGAGGACTAGCCTTAGCGAATGAGGTCGTGCATCCAAAGACTCTCTTGCGCCTCCAACCACGATGGTAACGGCACGGCCCATTCCTCCATCGTTATGGCCACCCCTTGAGAGGATATTCTCGATCGACTCACGGGATACCGAACCCAGACCCATGGCAAGAGCGTAGTCGCGATAGAATGGAATGCGGAAGTTCGAATCGAGTGTAAGGAGTGTGTTCGTGATGCCCGGAAACAGGTCAGAGAAGCCCAGGGCTTCTGTAGCAAAAGCGGCGAAAGCACCATGAGAGATGATGCCGTGAGGGTGGTAACCAAAGATGTATTTTCGAGTTGGCACTAGAGGGACGGTGCGATGTAGGCGAGCGGGAAAGTAAGAAGCGAAGGCTGACCAGATCTTCGATCGCCTCAGGAACTCCGATCGTCGGCGGAGTCGGCCGTCTGTAGAATCTTCGGCGAAGATGAGGGTGTAAATCAGGTACGGAACCAAGAGAGGCCAGATCAAGGGGATGGCGGCGAGGAGGAAGAAGAGCGAAAGGAATAAGGCGATCGACGTGGTATGCCAGAGAACTGCGACTGTTTGGAGTCGGCGCTGTAGAGGGACATTGAGGGGGGCCCAGCGAATCCTAGGCTCAGGTCAGTACGTCCAATGCTGTTCAAGGTGGTGAAGGATGAAGCATACGCTGATCGCTGCCAACCCGCACCAGCCCTTCTGCCAGACTGCAGTTGAGATTTTGTAGCGCCCTGCTGGTTCGTCTTTGACTTGCTTGAGCCATTCTTGGGCGCCGTCTTCTCATTGTGCTTCAGACTTTCTTCGTAGCTGGGGTCAGGTTTCACACTAGTCAACACCGACCCATTGCCATTCGAATACTTCTCGAACTTGACCTTGGCTTTGTCAACTCTCTCCGCCATGTTGGCATCATTTGTCAATGACCCGTCGTTGCGCTGTGCAGTCCCATCGCAGTGTTTGTACTCATTTCCATTCTGGTTCGAGCCGCCGTCTACTGCCTCGTGAGCAGCGCCAGCATACGTCTTGGGAGGAAGATGATGCTCGACTCGGTCTTGAGGATCAGCGGGTTCGGCATTTAGAGAACCTGGTTTCTGCTTGCCATCCATCGTCGGCTCGGTTTCCGGATGCTCCGAATTCAGATGTGTTGTTGTGTTGAAGTCGCTCTTTCACGAAACCATTGGCATTCAGAATTTGTCACGCCGTAGCATGCGCCGTATCAGGCAAGAAATTTCACCGCGACCTTCGTGTGAAAGACGAGAGAATTCATCTTTCCAAAATGCGGAAGCTAGACCCAGGAACCACACGGCTGCGGCTTTCTTGAGCCCACCAAGGATGACGTCGACAATGACGGCGGCTGATCTTGCAGTTGTTGCTTTTTTGGTGGTGGGCCGCCCTGGTTTCTAGGTGCTTTTACGCGCCTCCAGCTCTAGCGCCCTTTCGGGAATTACAGTACCTGCAGACTGATTTCACATGTTTAAGGGGCTACCAGTATCTGATTTCTGATTTCGAATCTTCAAACATCATTTCGCGCTTGTATTGTCGAGATAGTGCCTATGGACGTTGCAGGACGTGCTCGAATCTGCTGATAACTAGCTCGCAATAAACTCCAGGACAGGACTTGCGCTGATCCGCGAGATGGTCTTGAGCAGAATTCCCAGAATTCCGAGTTCAGCCATGCTCAAGGAGTTGACTTTTTCAAGTAGACTTTGGTGCGTAACCAAATTGTTGATTGTCAGCATCGAAGACAGCAAGAACAGCCTTGAGCCAGACGTCACCATAGATAGAGAGCCCCATTCCCTCATTGCTCTGGAGTCCTCCAAAGCAGTTGCTGCCTCCAACACTTCCCAAGCTCATGAGGCTGCCCGGAATGGTAGATTTGCCATTGCCAATTCCGAGCACAAAGTCTGGAAGGTCAGCACTGCATGGGAAGACGTATCCACCTTGCTGTTGGTCCATCTCAGCGCCGTCGACCTGGCTGTAGTAGTCCTGGACAATGGCGTCGTCCATGAGGAGCAGAGTGGTACCAGTGTCGGCAATAGCGTCAATGTCCTGCTGGTTGAAGTTTCCATCGCCAATTCCATATCCAGTTCCGGTGAACTCCCAGAAGCCTTGGGAAGTGTTGATGTCCGTGTAGACTATCTCTCCAGTGTGCTTGCTGTCATCAATGAAGCCAAAGTCATATGTACCTGGCTGACCCTGCTTCAGGTCGACGGTGAAAAGGTTCTTTTCGAAGAGTCCTTGCTTAATTCCACTGTCGAACCAAGTGGTCTGAGCTTTTGGCTGAACTGTATTGATAGAACTGAAAGCAAGGCCGAGCAGGCCATCATTGTCCGTGTCTTGAGCGAACTGAGTACTGATGGTCTTTGCAAGCTCCACAGCCTGTCCTTTGACGGTGATGCCGCCCACCTCGACGTTGTCGGTGTACACGTCTCCACTCGCGCTCGAACCGTCACCATACTGAATTTTCCACGTGGAGCCATTGAGCTTTTGGGAAGTATTTGACTTGGTAGGATCGTAGATACTGTGACCCTTGGTGTATTGGGATGAGAGCTCCGATGAGAAGACCCACCTCCGCTTGAGTCAGTTTCACACGTATGAGCAGAGGTTTGTGCTACACTTACAGATCTGCGGATCCAGTGTCGAAGTCCAGATTGAGCTTCTGCCCTCCAATGGTCACCTCACACAGGTACGCAACGTCAGACTCTTCGGGGATGGCCGGGACACTTCCGCTGGCACTGGCTGCTGCTGCTGCGACGACATCGGGAACGGCTTTTCCGTACTTCTTGAACACATTTGCGAGCTGAACAGGATATGCAGGCAGCGGCTGGGCAACCGTACCGGTGATGGTATAGCCTTTCTTCGTGGTGGTTTGAGGAATTGGCTTCGCCAAGGCATTGCCCAGGAGGGCGCCAGCTGTGAGAATTGTAATGAACGAATGCATGTCTCTGGGTATAAGAGAAAATAGCTGGTATCACGATTCGGGATTGCTGCTTTCGCAAGGAATGAACGTTGGGAGTCGGTGCTATGATCCAAATGGATATATGCACAAAGACTCGGGACAAAAATGAGTGGACGGGGTAAGGTGTAAAGGAGTGACTCTACCTGAGAGACTGAGGGCGTGCCGGAATGAGAGCTCAGAAATGTGAGTCGCCTTGGACTCTTATACCTTGAATGAAAGTCAAGTCGGTTCAGGTCAACCCCGATTTTGAATTCTGAATTCTGAATTCACAGGCACCATCATGGTACGAGCCCCAAACAAAAGAACCCTTGGGCAAACAATGTCGAACGAAGTGGACTCACAGCATATTGTGATTGTGGTCAATGAAGAATTTCTTCTGCCATCAGAACGGCGTTACTATCCAGTTGTGGAAGGTCGAAACAGAAACGAGTGTCGATCAGGTCAGAGGCTGTTCAAGTCAAGCTCTTTCAAGACAGACCATTCGATGCTCAAGCATGCGCAAGAGATGACAAGTAAGGTCACCAAGCTAGCTTGTTTGCCTCACGGTCGTCATCGGACACATGTGAAGACTGTTCAAAGGATGCCATTGGAACCGTCTCAATCACCGGTGGTCTCCGGGAAGACTTGGAAAGGCTCAAAGTGGGAAAGGGGCCGCGGGGCGTGTCGAAGAAACGAGGCAGGATATACACAATCTCAATGGCACACCGACCGCCAGTGTAATTTGGACGACGAAAGATGTGACCCAACGGTGCAAGACTCGTAGCGTGTTTGAGGACAGGGAAACGGGGGAGAGGCTGTCCTAAGCCAAGGCGCCGAGGATGCTGCTTGATTGGACAAGCTTTCACGGCGCCGAGTGCGCTAGCCCTTCCGTCCGCCCACTGCCCATGGCATTCCGACCTCTCATTTGTCTATTTTCTTAGATGAGCTTCCACTGCAGATCTAGAGATTGAGCTTCATTCAAGCCACCGAACCTTGACTCCAACACTAAACTGTTGTTGTCGGGGCCGTGTGAGCATTGAAACTCGTTCGCATTTTCGTGGTCGACAATCTTCTGCGTCTCCTCTAAGAAAGACACGCTATTAACGTGCGCTGCATATAGTTGTAACACTCGCCAGTTGGTTAGATGCTTGAGCCAAAATCGTAAAGAAACTCCGCGATGCTACCATCATGGCACTGTTATGGAGAGCAACATCGACCGGATGCCGAGGCCAATTTTCTCGCTAAGAACAGACGAAGTATAAGGATCCAAGTACAAGCTTTGGTCCCGGGGCAAGGACCATTCGGATGAGGGGCAGCCCCTTTGAAATGACCTCCCCAATCTCACCTCGCCAGTCCATGTTGCATCCAGAATAGTACGACCACAATTGCATGGCACTCATTGGGGCACATGGCCCGAAGAGTCTAACTGCAGAGCACGTACCCTACCCTTGGCTGGAATGCATGAGACTTTACTACTAATCAAAGCTATGTTGTGCCATCATCATCATCTATTCAATGTCGATGACAGGCTTCATGACGACGTGGGCTTGCCGGGGCGAAAAAGCAGAAATCGTCCATGGGGTTCTCGCTTGCCTTTGGAACAGATCATTACAATTCCCTATGTGATAAATCACCTGCATATGACAGCAGATTAGTCTATCGGCGTTCAGGCTGAGTATGTGGTGCGCCAGACTGATCGAGGGTTTGGCGTCGCTCGGCGAGCTCTGCTAGTGTATCCGCAGCTTCGCTCTCAGACTGGTTGGGAGGACGGCGAGGAGGCCCGCGTCTGTATGCCATTGGCTCAATTGATGGATGATGTTGATGGACTGGGCTCGTCGTTGACGATCCTCCAAATCCAGTGAAATGGGTGTTCGTCGGTGTGCCACCCAACTGCCGGAGGGGTGGTAGTATTCGTTGCGAGCTAGATGAGCCTAAATCTTGCCCTGAAGCCGGACCAATGAGCTGTGATATTTGAATCGACGTTGATTGCTGTGGTGGCAGTGATGCACTGCCGGTATGGAACGACCTCGGGTCGGCACCCCTATCGCGCCACTGGTCCGTTACAGTGGTGCTTGCGGACAGAGTGCTGCTTGGACTAGTCGCTGCCGCCGCCGATGGTGGAAAATTGTATGCCGCTTGCCGGCCTGACCACGGTTGGCTGGCCGATCCATAACCGTAATCTTGGCGGCCTGGTCTAGAATTCGTCGTAGAAGGCGATGGAGTGCCCATAGGCGGAGTGCCCATAGTCAACGTCGCTGCACGCGACCATGTTTCCGACGAATCAAACCGTGGGCCAGCGGATTCTTCTGATATAGAACTTTGACCGGAGCCTTGTCCAATCAAGCGCCTGTCTTGAGGATAGGGGACTGGTGGAGAGCCCCTCCGGCCGATTGGCGCATTGAGGACTGACATCGGAGTGATCAGCTGTAGAGCTGCACCTCCCGTCTGCGAAGTCACACTCGTTGAATCCACCGAGTCGCCTCGTCCGTGGCTAGGCGTGCGGGCATACAACTCAAGATTCTCGACTCCGGATGCCCCCGATAGACTAGAGCTGCCGTGTTTCTCCAGTTTGGGCCTCTTCGCTTCAACGGCGTTGCTGTGCTTTGCCCTGAAATCGACAAGATACTGCATGTACTCCTTGTAGGCATCGGTCTTCTTGTACTCGGCAAGCTGTGCATTGTAGGCATCTTTGAGGGACCCGGCGTGGGACTCAAAAGCCTCCTTTTGGGATGGGTCGAGCTTTTGCCATTTCTCTCCCACCAGGCGAGCAATTTCTGTGAACGACAAGTTTTCGGCTTTGACCTCCTCCCTCACCCGGTTCGAGAACAGGACGTATGCAGACGGCGGCTTTTCCGGCGCATTCTCATCAGGTTTGGGATGGCGGCGGTACTTCCTCTTCTGCTCGACCGCGGCAGAAGGTGCCGCTTCTTTGCTGGTCCCCCCTTGGGAAACAACTTCAGACTTGGAACTGTCTGTCGGGGTTGGGTCTTGCAGGGGCGATCCTATTGGGCAATCGTTTGAAATGCCTCGAAAATCAGCAATGGCTCTTTGCAGTCTCTGCCGTCAATTAGTCACTCTGAGCAGTGCGTTGCGCAGAAGCTTACTCGGCGATGACCCAACTTGACATTGAGGGTCTCTCTGAGGCCTCGTTAGCACCATCGCCGTCTGGGAAGGGCAGCCACACGAACAAATCACTCTCTCGTATGTCCAGCACTGTCTCCCATGTATCAAATCCTTCAGCGAGAAAGGCATCATAGTACTGATGAAGGCCAAGCCGCTGCAGGAATGGCTCGATGTCTGTCATTCACGCGTGTTTCTTCATTGAAAGACTTAAATAAGCGGTCTCGGCGACGACTGGAGGGCTTCTTGGTGGGGCGGTCGCTAATTTCATTCAGTTCGGCTTTCATGAGATGAGACCGCAGACCGCCGTGAAGTTGCCAACCGACCAGGGCTGCCTAGGGGTCTCACTCAACCTTGACCTCATGGAAAAGAGTGTAGCAGGGTTCCAGAAGGCGCCGCCAAAAATGCTGTGGAAGAGCCGTGTTCCTGCAAATGGTTTTTCTTCGGAGTGAAAAAGTGGTTTCGCGCTTGGAGTGGACGAAAGTTGATGGCCTTCTGGGCTTCCCCGGTCAACAACAAAGGGCAAAATTCCACGACGCTTGGTAAATCTCAAACCTGCTCGATGTCAAAGACGATCTCCTGGTAGAAACAATCTTAGCAGACCCGATGGCGGGGCTTGGAGCAATCAGATGCGTCGTATCAAGACCCTTTGATCGTGGATCGACGAGGCGCTTTTTAAAATAATTGGAGCTTTACCAACTGCTGCTGGGTCACGAATCAGAAGGAAGCCAGGCCTCTGACCCCACTGACAACGGCGGACACCCCCAGGGCTGGATGGCAAGAAAGACCCCGGTTGGACCGAGTTATTCGGTGACGGAAGATGATGTGAAGATCAGAGCGCGAAAATTTTAGGCGACAAGCGCCAGTGTACGGAAGAGAATATGGTGAGCAGAGGGCAGGAGTGGAGGAACGACCAATGGTGATGTTGTTTTAAAGCTGAGCAGGAGATGCTGGTGTATAATGGCCCTTACCCAAGGTAAGAAGGTTGCTCTGTGTGCCCCACCGTGAAATGATGCAAGGGAGCTGCTGGCACTAGAGCTGGAAGCAGCAGGTTTGCTCGCCCCCCCATGCAACTTACCAAGCAGTAGCTCTCTCATGCCGTACCTGCGTTGAACAATGGGCACCGTCGCCCCGATGCCATACCGAGATGGAATGGTCCATAAGATCGTGGAAAGGCAGTGAGGATGGGGGATGCACAACACCGCCATTCATGCACCGGTCACTCCGACCAAGTAGCCGACAAACCCACTGTGCAACCCATATCGAACTTGTTGCTGGATAACCTGGCAAAGCGCCCCGTGCATCCTTCCAGGAAGGTCTGATCGCATATACGCTAGCGCAAGGTGAAACAGCCGGAACGGACTGCGATCCGGTCAAACGCGTTTCATTGGTGTGGCATGCCCTCAACACCAATTCGAGCATTTGCGTGGAGCTCAAGCATAACCCAAAAGGATCTCCGGAAGTCGATCACCAGGCAGTGCAAAACTGAGCAAGATGGCGACCGATCATTGTGCAAATGGCGATCGACGATTTGACGAAATGCTATTGGAGACGTGGTGCTGTGGAAGGCTGGGGGAAAGATTGCACCCCAAAATCTCGATGCCGCCAACGTCATGATTGCCAAGATCTAGGGCAAGACCCACGGAGCAGATCAATCTACAACGGGGGAATGGCACTTCCAATCCAGAGTTGCTGCGCTCGCCGTTATTGGCCTTCTGGGTGGCTTGCATGCATCGAAAACAGAGATCTGGAGATCATGTCGTAGTGGGGTTCTTTAACTCCAAGATTCCGAAAGGTGTGCATGTCAACTGTAGTCCGTTGAGCCAGTAAAATAGCCCGGAAAATACCTAATTCAAGCCATGTGGTTGGAGCAGGCTTTGATCACACCCTGCGGCATACGTCAAAAGGTGACTAAAGACACCGGCATTTTCCTTGTCAGAGCTTGGGAGCTTGATGCAGAATGACGGGGGTTTCACGGAATAGCCCGAGGGCAATTTCGGCAAACTACCAAGCAACAGACATCCTGGTTGAGTAGTGATTATGTCATTTTCGATGGGCGAGGTTGAAAATACAGCAGATGGAAAAGGGGAACATCAAGCTCTCCATGGGATCGACGATCAGATAGAGTTCTCACTACAGCAAAGTCCTAGAGGAGAAGCTTTGCCATAAATGTACTAGCGGTATGTGCAGCTCAGCCTTGGATCCTTTTGGCTTCCTCCTGATGTCCTCATTCCCTCATTCTTGGTCGGAAACCCTGCTGTCCACAAGAGTGCCCTTCCCCCTCCAAACAGATCAGTAGGGCCTTCTCGGTTCTCGGAAATTCGACACAAGCGCCGAGGGCAGATTTCGAGAAAATCCCCACAAACGGGACATACACCCTTGCGAGGGCAGGTCGCCACCAATTCCCGATATCTCCTTTCCCAAATCGTCGCTGTGTTACGAGCAGAGCATGATGTCACAGGCTACAGATAGTGACCCGGTGCGGGAACAGAACGGCGAGGGTGCCAATCTGCAGAATCCGCAATACATGACAACGGAAATGGCCAAGGTATGTTCGACAGCCTCGCCAGGCAAGTCAGAGTGAGCTAACAGGAAGGGGAAGGCATTTCAAGAACTTGCAAAGTGAGTCGAAAAGGTCCTAGACCCCTTTAGCCAGCTCACCGCTTCCAGGGGAGAACAGACGGCATCGGCTCTGGAAAAACAGCTCGACGGCATAGAAAGTCGAATAGACGAATTATTAGCTGCAGCAGAGGCAAATGCAAGTGAGAGCACTTTACAAAGCTGGGCCGGAAAGCTTGACACTACTCCATCAACCAACCCGGCAGAGAAATAATGTTGCGCAAGTAGCTTGGTAGGTATGATGAGTTCTACATATTTCCAATGGTCGAACTTTAGCCCTCAAGGCCTTCTGCCATGCCCGTAAAAATCGGCCCAAAGTCAAAGACCCCATCGACTTTCTCGACAACACCTAATTCGGTGATGACACCATCTATGAGATCAGCCGGAGTCACGTCGAATGCTGGATTCCAGACATCAATGCCAAGAGCAGCAGTGCTGATTGCAGCAGGTTCACCCAGACGGCCATCCGAATGGATCTGCGGGCCCTTGACCCTCGTGACCTCGTGTGCGGCGCGCTCTTCAATTACGATATCTCTGCCCGACGCGGTGGCAAGGTCAATGGTTGTTCGAGGAGCAGCCACGAGGAACTTCACGCCGTGGTAACGGGCCAGCACGGCCAGAGAATACGTTCCAATCTTGTTAGCAGTGTCGCCATTCGCGGCCACGCGGTCGGCGCCCACGACGATCGCGGCCATATTTGCGCCTTCTCTTGCCAGCAAGGACGCGGCCATCGAGTCAGTGATCAGGGTTGCAGGAATCTGATCGTGGACCAGCTCATATGCAGTCAGCCGAGAGCCTTGGTTGTAGGGTCGGGTTTCCGAAGCGTAAGCGCGTGTCAGATGCCCTGCTTCTCTCAAAGAGCGAATGACGCCGAGAGCCGTTCCATAGCCAGCGGTTGCCAACGAACCGGTGTTGCAGATGGTCAAGACTTTCAGCTCCTGAGCAGCATTCGAGGCCTTCAACCGGCCCGCCTCGGTGTTTGCCATGATCCATTTTGCACCATTTGCGCCGATGGCCTTGTTGTCGGAGACATCATCAATCAGCATACGCTCCGCGGCCACAATGTATTGTCTCGCAACCGACCGAGAATCGGCATCTGATGAGGTGGCCGCGGCGGTGACCACCTTGCTCAGCTTTCCCACCGCATCGCCGAGATTGACAGCGGTTGGCCGACTCGTCTTGAGATACTCCAACCTTCGTATGATGTGATCTCGCGCTTCCACCGCCGTCCGAGCTCCATCCTTGATTTGATTCAGTTCTACAGCAAGAGCAAGGGCAGCCACAATGGCAATGGCTGGCGCGCCCCGTACTTTCATCTGCTTGATTGCATCGAAGCCATCTTCGCAGGTTGCGATTGGCACATATACCGAGTGATGAGGCAGAAGGAGCTGGTCCAGAATCTCGAGAGAGGCCGCGCCACTGCCGGCGGCGGACGTGTATTTGATCGCTTGAAGCACCATCAAGGCCAGGCTCTGCAAAATTCCTTTCTCGAAATTCTTTGAGACTGAAGCGGCCTGTTTGAAATCTCGCGGCCAGTCAAGCAGACCCTTTTCCGCTCACGCAGATCCGCCACCAGGAACCCAACACCTGCAGGGGAAAAAATGTTGCTTGCGCCTGCGGCTCTATGTGGGGCAAATTGTTTGGTCTCCCCTCACTGCGAAGATCGACCCCAAAGAAGCTATGGGTGCAGCACCACAGGGCTCGGAAGGGAGCCGCCCGCATTTTGATTCCATGCCAAACAATCGCTCGTTCGATAACCGCAGACACATCGCAAGATGTGCATACAAATCACAACTGTAGCATTCTCCATGAGACGGTCGGTCCTTGGGGGTTGAACAGGTCCAAAATCACTAGCCCCCAATGTCGATCGCAGATGTGGCCCAAACAGGGTTCGCATCCTCGAGCACATATGATATCTACCGTCCCTCGTACCCTCCTGAGGCAGTCGACAGGCTCCTAGAGGTCATTGAAATCAAGGGACAACCCGGAGCCAAAGTGCTTGACCTAGCGGCAGGTACCGGCAAGCTCACTCAACTACTGGCAGCGAGACCTGAAGCATACGAAATCGTCGCCGTTGAACCTCACGATGGCATGCGCCAGGAACTGGCGAACAAGCAACTCACGAATGTTAGCGTGAAGAAGGCTGTGGCCGAGAACATGGTGGGCATCCCGGACCAGTCGTTCCAGGCAGTGGTGGTGGCGCAGGCATTTCACTGGATGTCGAATATGGATGCGTTGAGAGAAATCCATCGTGTGCTGAAGCCAACAGCCGAGCTCGGAATAATATGGAACATTGAGGACTACAATGCTCCAAAGTCATGGGAAATACACAGTGGTTGGGAGGCAACCATGAGAGAGGTCATGCACGAGCTCGAAGACGGCCATCCTCGATTTCGGGATGGCCAATGGAAGAAAGTCTTCGACGAGCAAGATAGAAGCGACTCCACCCCACTCCATGCCGCTGGTCCATTATTTCGTCTGCCTGTCAGAGAAGAAACGTTTGGCTTTACGAGGTGGTTATCGAAAGGGGACATGTGGAAGACGTTCACTACATACAGCCAGATAGCTAACCTCGAGGCAGAGCGGCTGGCCCAAGTCGAAAAGACGTTTTGGGAAGCCATCAGTTCGCCGCAGACTGAAACAGATGAACAGGGAAGACTGGCTGTGCATGGAAAAACTGTCATTGCCTGGGCAAGCAGTATTCCAACTCAACCTCTCGAGAGTGGTGGTGGACCAGCTGAGGCCATTTATTCTCGCTCAACTCCCAAACACGTCTCTCTCTGATACACCACAAACCACCTGTGCATGCTTCAGTATCAGCCTCCCTCCTGATCCCCAAAGCTCTCGCGTCTCCGCATCCTCGAGCGCTCACCACGATGCCTTCCAATCCTTGTCGTCGAAATCATCCTGTAGGCGCAGACACAGGCGCAGACATAGACAAGGCCCTTTCATGATGACGACAGACTGCCATGCATTTGCTGTGATAGTGACTCCCGCCTCGGCCGTCTCCACCTGCTGCTGTGGCTTGAAACTTCTCTGAGCACATTGCGCGCGCTCTCGTCTTTCAGGTCGAAATGTAAAGCACATTATTCCCTCGCACAAAGGCATCACCATAATTCCGTCGCAATTGCCCGTTGACATACTCTTCACATTTTTCGAGTGCGATGTTCATGTAGCCATCGACAGATTGTAATTCGCCTTTGTAGACCACACCCGAGTTGAGCTTGACGGTAACTGGGGCGCCAATGATGCTGGAGAGGAAGCTGGCAGGGTCTTTGCTGTCACCGGAATTGTGGTTTTCCATCCTGACTATCCACGTATAAGCGGGTGGCAGCTTTCGCGGTGGTCGATAATTCGAGGTATTTGGTTGGAGGATGTTGAGTCCCAAATGCTGTCCCTGCGGCCGAAGACTCGAAATTCACCTGCTGTCAGCGGAACCCACCCCGCGCCGACTGAGGTTCGCAGCCTGATTCTCGAAACAAGACGTCCTGCAGTAATGCAAGGACCACAAGATTCCCTACAAGCATAGTCACGGACGGCGACTTTTGGGACACCACCAAGATGCATACACAGCCACTGCTAAGATATCGGTAGCACAAACATCACATGGCAATCAAGAAATCACTCTTCTCGAAACCCTCCTGGGCTGCAAAGGCTGCGGTTCCTGCCCATGACGATCAACCAATCTTCCAGCAGAATGTGTACCAAGATATCCTCGAGGTTAATCGCAAGAAGGAGGAAAAGCGTCTAGCCAGGAAAAGGCAGAAAGAGGAAGAACGAAAGCGCAGAAGTGAAAGCCGGAGTACCCAAGTCGACGAGGAAGATCAATCCGTCAAGAAGAGACGGATCGTATCCGAGCCTGTTCCGCTCCAAGACAATGGAGAGGACGACTTTGATGCTAGGAGATCCGACTCCAACTCAGACGCAGGCTCGAACAAGAGCTCGAGTAGCACGTCGAGCCATACCAGGAGGAACGCTAGCATCCAGCAGCAGCGGGACAAGCCAGTCCTCCGAAGTGCACCAAAGAAGGAGAAAGGGACTGGCGACGAATTCGACTCCAGGTCACCCAAAAAGTCTGGAGAGCAAGCAGTATCGCCCGACGAAGACGATGCCTTCGCAATCATCGACGTCCGACCACCACCAGCAAAACTCAACAAAGCCGGGCCAAAGCCCAAACCTCCTCCACCTCCCGAGTCAGAGTCAGAATCAGATCCTGAAGAAGACGAATACATCAAGGAACTAAAGCGGCAAGCGCGAGCAGAAGCGAAAGCACAGAGAACAACAAGCACCACCGCAGTCACAGAACCACAAGAAATGGCTCAGACCAACAGGGGATACCGTTCAATAAGTCCTCCCACCGACACAACACCCTCAAACCCCTCAAGGCCAACACCGGCAGCCGCATACCCCTCGTCATCCTCCCCAGAAGTCCAAATCTTGATCCGTACCATAATCCCCAACTGCGCTGACCTAGTTGTCAAACGCAACGCTTCTCAGCCCCTTTCACAAGTCCTCTCATACTTCGTCGAGAAACACAATCTAGGCCCTCACCTCGGTCCCAAAGTCTTCTTCACGTGGAACGGGACGAAACTGTTCAAAAGCACTACGATGCGAAGCATTCTAGCCATGATCAAGGACAAATACGGCACCAAGAAAGACGGAAGCGATATTGCCGAGGGGCGCATCGAGATCGAGGCCGTAACGGAGGAAATCTTCGAGTATCGACGCCAACAAAAGGAGCGGGAACGACGCATGCTGGAGAATGGCGGGTTCCTGGACCCTGACGATCCTCTAGACCAACATCAACCCGGCGACGCATCAGCAGACGCAGCAGCAGCAGCAGCAGCGCTAACAGGCATCCCAAACACAAACACCTATCCCACCACCAACCAGGATAGCCAAGCCCAACAAACAAGCCGCTCAGGAGGCACGGTAATCCAACTTAAATCCGACGATTCATCTCTCCCGAACATGAACCTCCGCGTTCACCCAGACACGACCATAGAGCGGATCGTGAAGGGCTACAAGAAGAGGATGGGCGTTGATATGTCGAGACATGTGTACTTGACGTTTGATGGGGATGTCCTAGAACCTGAACAGACGGTTGAGGAAGTGGGATTTGAGGAAGGAGATTCTGTTGACGTTAGGGCTAAGAATTAACGAACGGAAACACGATGGAAGGGAGGGGAAGAGGAGAAGAAACTTGACGGTGTGGAGTATTTCCTTAAGCCATACCAAATTTTGTTGGTAAGCACAAGGAAGAAGCTCTGAACAGTCGGAGCAGTTGGCGCAAGCATCACCACTTGATGGATTTCGTTTGGAGACGAGCTACAGGCGAAGTGGAAGACTTTTCGCTTCCCGGCGCATCTGGAGCCCAATTTCAACGGGGGCCATAAATGAACCGAAGAAGCTGGGAAGATTAGAGTTTAGCACAGGTGTTATTGGCGATTGCTGACGGGGAGATGTTTCTCAATAACTAATGTTTTGGTGACCGCATGCACGAGCGCACTGTAGGGCCATGAACAAAGGCCATGAATTTCATTATCAGCTATGTGTGCTCGTCCTTATCTTGTTCTCTGCAGCGCCATCAGAGCAGGAACACCTGAAACATCGTTCCGTGCCCGGCAGTAATCCAAATGGGTATTTCCTTTCTTCAGCTTTGGTGATGCTGACACCGGCTGTAACAGAACATAATTACAGCTTCCCGTCTTCCTTTTGCATTTTCCACATCTTGACCAAATCTCGGACGCCGAGCCACTCCCTCACTCGCCTACCATCCGTAGCCATCGCCAGAGACTGACTCACAAGGGCACCTAAGCAGCAGTAGGCTCTTCCTGTCGTCCCCTTGCTCCCTCGATGTCGTCCTCCTCGTCCTCCTCAGCCTCGTACTCCCCATGCTGACTAGCGGGCACCCAACTGTCCCTCTCCCCGTGCATGGGTGCATCCTGTTGACTCAAGTCAAGCCCCTCCCCATTGGCAATCTTGTTCTTCCGCCTCTGGCTGAGCGTTCGTGAGCGCGTGCTCAAACTGGCCTTGACAGTAGCCTTGCTCTGCACCCAGTTCGTCAATGCATCCTCGCAGTCCTGGATGATCGCCTTGGACGCCTCATACCCGTCATATGCAGCGCGGGACTCGCCTGGTGTGACGGGCGAGTCGTCCACCAAGTCAAGCAGGTGCTTTCCGTACCCTGCGATAATGGCCACCTTCTCGCAGTGTTCCCGGATCGCGTCAAACTGGTATGTAAAGGCCGCCTTCAGCTTCTCTCTCGTGATGTTGCTCAGTTGTGCCTCAGCAACGAGACTCTCGGCCTCCGCACGGACGAGTTCCTGCTCCAACACGACGATGCGGGGAGAGTTCGGGTCCTTGTATTTGAGCTGGGCGATCTGGTCTGTAATCTTCTGTTTGCGATCGCGGGATGGCTGGACGGATGCCTCAATGTTCCGGATGGATTTGATCGTGACGCGGTACTGGTCATAGCGGTCGACGAACTGGTCTTCTAGCTCGCCAATTTCGTAAATGAGCACGCCGAGTTTGTCGGTGACGTCACTGACATCGTCGTCGCAGCCTTCGCCCCAGAGGGAGAGTTGTTGCTATTGCCAAACATGTCAGTATATGTGTCTCTCTCTGTGTGTGGACTTGCTTCGTTTGACTCGGTGCAGGGGATTGAGGAGGCGCACAGCTACTTCCATCCTTTCTCGTCCGACGAGCTCCATGGATCTCATGACGTTCTTCTCCATTTTGACCAGTTGGGTGAGTTTCTTTGCAAGGTCAGGCCCGAATGCGCCGGCTGTGGTTTTGCGGAAATTGTGGCCTGCAGACATGTTAGCTTCAATGAGCCCGTCTTTCGCAGGGGATGGACGGTCGCACCGAAGTTGCTTCGACCGAAGAGCCTGCCAGATTTTGTGGATGAGGATGGCGGCGGGGGGTTCTCAATCTGCGACGCAGTCGGCGCGCGTGACTGGCGCATGGAGTATGTTCGATGCATTTTGGCGGTGGGATGAGATTGAGAGCTTGTGCCGTGTGCGAATGAGGCGGCGGGAAGAGGTAATCCCACGAGGTCGTGCTATATGCGCACCTTTCGGATATCGGATTCGAGTTCGATGGTGCCTTTATGTGCTTCTCTGAAGGAGTCTGTGTTGGTAAGCTTCAGCTTTTAGAAGAAAAACGGGATAGTGTTAGGTAGCAATAGCAGGGTCGTCGTGAGACAGTGCACTTTTTGTAGCTCGATGACGTTGGTCTTTGTCCAAGCTTGCTACCGGCAGCACGCGGAGACCTCTCAAAATCGACGCCACAAAAGTGGCTTGAGCAATGAGGTCAGCAGAAAACGGTGGTGCTCTTACTTTCACGTGCGCCTACTCTGCCGCCCCCCCAGTTGAAATAGGAAATGAAGATGTGATCTAGTGTAGACTCGGAAACGATGCAGAATCCAAAAGTTATTTGGAGCCTGCAGCTCTTTGCTCTGCCCGCTGCACATCTCGCGTTTCTTTGCTACTGGTTGCTTAGCGACGGGTAGCTCAACACTTGGGTGAGCCGCTGACGACATAGCCTTGTCCGAAACTTTAGACTCTGCTGATCAACAACGAACATTTCTCGTTTTGCGTGATCGGCGAAACCAAGTTCCCAGTGACCTAGAAACCAAACACTTTTCACATTCGGTATAGCTCCAGTCCGTGACTTGGTCAATCTAATTATGTTGCTGTGGTGGCAAAAGCAGGCAATCTGTTTTCATATCAGGCAGTCCACAATGGAACACTTTGGTCCGTCTCGAGTGAGCCCCTCCTTTGGTGATGTCCGCATTGGCGTGTGCAGAAAGAGCCTCTCCGTTCCCACGCGTCCCAGCTGTTTAGATGACTTTAGGACATGGGTAGTTTTGACACTGCCTTGACTTGGCTTCTCGGCAGCATCGAGCTTCTCGTGCAATAGGACATCATCTTCCGTCTCGTTGGCGTCAATAGCTTTGAATTCGTGTGTTGCCGTAGCTCTCCTTCAAAAGGCGTGTGACGCTGGAGCTGCTGAGCACCAAGCTCATTTGTTGAACCGGCCCCAATATCAAATTTGCCATGGCCCAGATGTACAACTTCTCCTGTCGAGCCACAATACCGACACTCTCGCCAATTGGAAGCTCCAGTAAGAAGATGGAGAAAGCACCTCGTGGCTGCTTTCTCATCTGGACAGTAAAGTCTTGACCATAAGGCCAAATGCACCATTTGTCGTCAGTGTCTGTGATTGGCTTGTCGGTGTAAGATCGAATATACATTTCATCCAGCCTTTGAATGGCAATTTGAATATGCTAAGATGTTCCGAGACTAAACGTCTTCTAGTCGGATCTCCTTTGTAGCCCATATACGCGAAAGCCGCTTGGTGGCTCTTCCACCGACATAGCCTGGAATGATCGGTCGCCTGGGAAATCCGCGGTCTGCAGGTAGGTTGGTGTCGTTCCTCTCGTACGCCAGGAGCAAATCGTTACATCTGGCGAGACTATAATCGAGAAGTAATGAGGTCTAGCATTTGCGCGCGCTTAGCTCGTCAGCTCCTTCAAAATTGACCCATAGTCTCTGGCCATTCCAACTTTTGGCTTTGCGCCAGCTGCATCGAGCGCATGCCAGAGTAGAGCCCTTTTCCAGGAAGTTCAACGGATGGCACCAGGACCCCAGCCGAAGACTTTTCTCTTCTTGATCTGGTTTAATTGTCTGGAGTCATGGCATCTTTGTTCTTCGACTTGCCGTAAGCTCCGTGGTACTTATCTGCCCTTGTGCCTCCTGTCGATCTGTGTGAGTAGTCCTCGCCGATTGCCTTTATCTTGCCATCACCGCTTTGCTGCTGCTTCCTTTGCTCCTCTTTCTCTCGTTACTTGATATTCGCTAAAGGGCTTCATTAGTGCGTCACTCTATCAAATTAGCTTTCGCATACTGGGCTAACCTTCTCCTTGTTTCACACAGTCTTTCCAAGCCCGAACCGCGAATCGGAAGCAAAGGACGGTAGCAATCCGGCGATGGGAATCAGATTGATTCTTCATGATGTCTTGGAAGCTGAGACTCTCTCCTTGCCTGCTTTCTTCTGTAGCTCTGTGCACCTCCGCCTTGTCTCTTCTGTAAACCTCTTCTCCCCCTTTTCGTGGGGACCATGATCTCCATCGTGTGCCGAGCCCGACCCTCGACCGTGCTGATTTCGACGACCTATCCCATGATTGTATCTCCTGTCCCAGTTAGGTTCTTCTACAATTCCTCTTCTCGGAAGACCCTGAATGTTTGAATACGACTGCTGGAGTCGGATAGTCCCACGGCATTCTGGCGACGCTCGCGGAACTAAGCTGGCTGGATAGGTCGGCAGAACAGAGAGCTGGTTGCCTGACTACAAAGAGAAGAACTTCATTGTCGCTAATCCTAGTGCATCACTAATTCAAGTTTCGACATGGCGTAGGAGATCGTTTCCATCGGCTCGAACTGGCCGCCTCAGAAGACTTGACTCAGATAAGCTTGGTTGAGGTCGCATGTCGCTCGCACTCGTCAATCCGGTTCCAGGTAGTATGGCTGCATGAAGGTGCTCCGTTGAGAGCACCTGTAGTAGCTTGCTTCAAGCTTGAGAAGCTCCATTAGAAATTGGCACATCAGACAGACAAATTAAGTCGAGGCTTGTCAATCATAGAGATTCCGGCCTAGCGTCGATTTCTCCACGTTTTGACCTCCACATGTCCACGGGTAAGCTCGTATCATTAGCGGCGCGGGCGCTTGTGTGGTGTGCTTACCATGGCAAGCCAGTGTTGTCTTCTAGTACAGCTTCTCAAGAACGTGAGACATGGGGTTTCTTACGGGATGTTCTCGCGGCCCCATCGTGGCAAAAGTCGTCGGTGCCGGGTTTGATTGTTCTACCATGCACGATATCTCACACTCAAGGAGGAGGCTTTCGTCAACGCAATGCAAGCAGCATTAAGAGAGCAGCAGGAGCGACGAGGAAGTAGTGTGGGTGCTATTTGAACGAGGAGTCAATGCTTCTCTACGGAAATGAAAATTTGATATTCCCTCGATAGTGTTGCCCATCCATCGACTCGCCTGGACATTGATTAAAGGTGCTGTAGCAACGCCAAAGTGCAGGATCTTGCAGAAATCACGCCTGCGGCTGTACGCGCAAGAGCTCTAGCATTGTAGCGGACCCAGCCTTTGCAAGACTATCTTTTCGCCCCATATCATTTCCTCTGATTCGATAGCCCAGGAAAATGCTGACACTCGAACATACTTGTTCCGCAAATCGAGGTACGAATGTGCAGCTGATCGGTTAGCTTGAATATGTATGAGATGACATCTCATAGAGTTCGGAATCTTGTAGAAACACGCGTCCCCCTCTCGCGGACACCTATGCCACTCTCCTATCCACAAACCTCACCCTCAACTCCGGCTTCCACTGCACCAAATGCACCCTCACCTGCTCCACCCAATCCAGCCCCTCATCCACAAGCTCCATATCGAACGCCCAGACCATCTTCGCAAGCTGCAGTGACATCTGAGCATACGCGAACATCTTACCCGGACACGACCTGGGTCCCAACGAAAACGGCTGACTTGCCTCTTTGACATCTGCACACATTGGGTCCAGCCACCGCTCAGGCTTGAACGTTGTGGGTTCGTGGAAGTAGCGCTCATCGCGGGATACGGTCCAGCCGCTGACGTACAGCTCGGTGCCGGCGGGCACGAAGTGGCCGTCGACTGTAACCCCGGAAGGTGGAGCTTTGCGTGGGAAGCCTAGAGATGTAGTCGGCACAATACGCAGGCCTTCTTCAATTACGGCGTGGAGGTAGGGTAGCGAAGAGGAAGACGTAGAAGCAATGTCGATTTCCTGTAGTGACTTGAAGCGATTTCTGAGTTCGTTCTTGAGCTTTTGATAGGACAGGGGTGATTTGAGGAGGAAGTACGTTATGGTTGCCATGGAGGTCGCGCTTGTCTCGCCTCCGGCCATTCTGCGATAGTCCAAGTCAGCGACTGCAAGTAGCAGGTAGCATAGGAAGAACACCCACGCAAGCGTCGAGCAATGAGCTGTCATCTCCTCTTCTGAGACTTTTCCTGCCCTAACTTTGTCGACAACGACGGAGAGGAAGTCAGGTCGATCGCCACTTTTCTCCAGACGCCTGTTTGTCGATAAGCTTTGATTCAAGAACTGCAATGCAGGAGAGTGCTACCTTCTGGTCTTGGCCCTGGCAAAGCCCGTGATTCTGTTTCGAAACCCAGCCGTCCATTTCGTCGGGATGAGTTTAATCGGGCTTAGCACCAGAGGGATTCGTCGAATATTGTCTAGAAGTGTTACCGCGTGCAGATGGCCAAAGATTGTGTCGAGCCAAGCATTTGGTGCCTCTAAGAGATTAAGTCAGCCTTCAAGGACGCCTGAGCACTGCAGGAGAAGACACGGCCTAACCGGAATCAACACACCCAAAAGACTCTCCGAAGGCCATCTCACCGCCGATGTCAAAGGATACCATCATGAACCACTTCGCCATGTCGAGGCCTTCGGGGCAATTGCCAAGCTTCGCTAACTTCTCAATAAAACCATCGATGCACCTCTGGATGACCACTTCCTGCTTTATCAATGCCTTGTTTGATAGTGGGCCAAGAAAGAGAGCTCTCTTTTGCAACGCTGTCTTGTGGTCCTTCTCAGTAACCACGCAGGGCTCTGAGAAGCCAGCCCCGACCATGTCGTAGAATTCGCTCTTTGGAATTGCAGGGTTTCGGGCATAGTAGATGTCTTTGTATGCCTGAACAGATGCAAATGACAGCTCGTTCGGCCCAACGCGGAAAACATCGCCTGTTCCATCAACGTGAGCTCACTCCCCTGCAAAATCTCGTGGCATTGATGAGAACGGCTTACCATACTTGCGGTGGCAGTCTTCGATTGTGCGATGTGACAGACCGGTCATAGAATGGTAGAATCTCCAGAACTAAAGGGCATTCAGATTATGCTTGTGGCTGCAAGAGGACAGACCCGACTCACGATTGTCGCCCTTGCCAAGACGGGTCCAGGGTATTTTGCAAGAGGGTGGAAGTAGAGGTTGTATGCCAGGAGGCCCAAGAAGTATCCGGTGGTCTAACTGGTGGGTCAGCTAGCTGTCAACATTTCTCGATGGCGAAGCGTGGCTTACCAGAATAACCCATGGCAGCGCCGTTGACATCATGGACATAACAATGCCGAGATAGCTGCTGTTTGTGTTGTCTTCAGAGTAGCCATGTCCAGTTGTTGCCATTGCGGTCACTGCGAGCGGTTGCCTATTAAGTGTGATGTCTTGAGGGGAACAACTTGTGTAGCTCTGCGTTGCGACACTTCGCCTGGGTCGACAGTCCTTTTGTTGCCATCATATACATATTGCTGAGCTGGGCGTCCTGGGAGTTTCACACCCGTAGGCAGCTTCGTCGGCCCTGTCTATGATGCACTCTCCCCATCATGTGGTTATACCACTGAGCATGCATATGCAGTGCCACGTACCAAACTCTACTTTTGGTGATCGGCCGATCACCAGAACCACTAAACCTGGCTTAGTCTGTAGTCGTATGGGTAATGATTCAGTGCTGGCCTTCATCCTCGCAGACCATCGGATATTGACCTGCTCTTATGCATGAGACTATGGTTCATGAACATTTTAATATCATTGAAACACAAACACAAACGTCTCGGTCGTAAGAATCAGGCTGACATTTGATCTACGGCTGCATGTCAATTGTTAAAACATTCTCTCCCGTCAGGCTGAGAGGCGTTTTCCCCCTCGCTTAACTTCATGCAGGAAATGTTACATCGCTCGGACGCTGCAGCGCAACGCGCCGTCCCTGGCTCCCCTCATCCCTGGGCTAATGCTGGTGGACCATTCTCAATGTCTTGAAGATGTGCAAAAGCGTCCAATAGGCTCGCTAAGTCTGACGACATATGGGGAAGACTCATGTACTTTGTGAATCTTCGGCCAACCTTGCAGTTACCAATTTTGGTGACCATGAACTCCTGGCATGATCGTCAGTTCTGGAAATTCCCTGCCAATGAGCGAAGAATGATTGCTGTCTGCAATGTGCTGATTCGGCGACGAGCCTTGGGAGTAGATGTTGGAAGCATTGAATGTGAGGATGTGGTTGAGGTGGACGCTTGTGAGTCGACGAGATCAAAATATCAAGGAGCGGCATGGCGTCCAGCGAGAGTGAAGTCTATATTTCAAGGAGCCTGCCAGCGTCCATTTGTCTGACGGCATTCTACTGCCTTTGATCTCCTCTTCCTCAACAACCACCTCAAAACCGCCCTCATGTGATCTCTACCGGCCGAGTGTGAGCCGATATCCTCATACAAGCTGACGCCTTCGCTCTTGAGGTCGAAATGGCATCCACTTGTCGGCAAGATCTCAAAAGAAGCAGACGATCACTTCTCAGGGCACTGGCCTTGGAAGAATGATGAGGCTCGGCAAGGGTTCCTTTCTCGTGGATCCCGCGAGTGACCTGCCTGTATTGTGACAAGGCACTGGACGACAGGAGCATTTTTGCCTGCAAGCTAATCATGATCACTTTCCTCACAGATGTGAGATTATCCCGCGTTACCGCAGGAGTTTGCTTGTTGACACTTGCAGATGCAACTGGCTGCGTGCCTCTGGACAAAGGTATTGCATATAAAAACCAGCTCGTGCGGTTAACTCGAGGTGAAGAGCTTCCTCATCGCTCGGTGCCTACCGAGTACATGATGTGCGATATCTGGAAAGGCATACGCACCCATGACAAAGAGCTGGCAGATGAAGTCCGTGAGCCTAATTTCGTGTTCATGAGAGCACAAGTCGACAAGGAGCTGCTGAAGCCGATGGGTCTGCTGACAGGCTTCAAGCATCGAGAGAAGTAAGTTGGCAAAGCGTGAGTTTCACCACCATGACTCGCCAACTGTTCCTCATACGTTAACTGATCAATCTTTCCAGCTACCTCTTCGCCATTATGCGTTTCTCAATGGACTTGCGCTTGTCTGACACAAAGCATGAGCTTGTAAGACAGGTCGAAGAGAACTGCTCAAAAGCGTATCCCCGTCGTCAACGATGTTTGCAGCTATGACAAAGAGGTTCGAATGGCAGCTCGAGAGCACGAGAGAGCCGCCTTTGTCTCAGCTGTGCCCATCATGGCGAATATTGCAGACGTTGACATTGGGAGTGTCAAATGCATGTTGTGGTCGATGCGCAGAGAATGGGAAGTCCGGCATTTGCAGCATGTATGGGAGATCCTGACGAAGAACTCTTCGCCTGCGATGGCAGCGTATTTGAAGGTTTTCAAGTACCAGATGGCCGGAAATGAGGTACGGAGCCGTCACACACCACGCGACCATTGGCATTTCCCTGGGGTAACTTCGTACGGCTGGCCACCAACGACTCCTGAACATCATGACGGGCGTATTCCTCACAGGTAGTATGGTGTCGCTGGCATCCATCAGCTCAACCGAGTACAACTCATGCAAGTGCTGGGCCAGTCCACTGGTGCGGCGTACAATTGTTGCTCGTCTCTCATGCTCGGTGGAGCAGACATTGCTGATGCACTGGTTCAGTTCTTTGACATGCACATTGCTCCACGCGCTCCTTGCGCTTAGTGCATGGCGTGCTTCATCTTTGGCTGTGGCATCATGCTTGAGCTCTGCATCAAAGATGATACCGCTTCGAGGTGCTCGAAAGTTGAAGAAAGGTGAATTCAGTGGACCGACTAGAGACAACTTGGTGGTGAATGATGTGAACGAGACTGCACCAGGACTTCGATCGAAGCGGATGGAAATGCTGGGGAGGGAAAGTCCAGTCGGAGCTGCCCTGAGAGCGTGAGGTCTACACTGCTTTATCTGGGGACGACTGCCAGTTCGGAAGCCAGATCTAGTGAGATCAACGGGTATGATTTGCACCACCTCCGTGGCATGGTGGTACCGAGCCATTTCCCCACTGGATGCAGGGGACTTTTTCAGGACGTGGACCCAAATTGTACGATTTCAGCCATGTAGAATAGGTAGCAGAGAACAGACCCAATCTGACACCCACTCCACGATATTGGTGAGCACTCGTGTAAGCCACGAAGGCGGTAGCACCGCAAAGGTAGAGCCGTATAGCGGGGTGTTGTGGCTGGAGTACCCTCTCTTGGATCACACAGGGGCAATCGTCTCACATCCTGTAGGTAAGGGAGGAACGGCGCTGACCGTGACAAAGGAAGCAACAGACGGTGAAGAAACTGTGGAGCGACACCGATGAATACGGGAAACACCGTGCATACGGATGTATGTATGGGTGGAGAGTTGTAGTACCTGCGCTGCTCTCACCCTGATGAGATTTGGCGATCACAGGACCGACAGTGTCAGGTCGGCTCTCCCATCTCAAGTTGCTCCATTGCTGTAGTAAAAGGGGACACCTGGAGAAGGTTGCACAACGCTCGGTGAAGCATCATATCGTGAAGCATGTTGTTGCAATAAGACACAGTGCCTCTTTCATTCTGCTGTTTGGTACTGTATACTCGGCTTATTACCGAATCCTGAAAACCCCGTAAAATGTTTTCCTGGGCATGTGGTCATTTCGACCATTTCCAACCACACAGGTATCAAAGCCTCCCCTTCCCAGACATCATGTCCCGAATAAGGCCATGGTCTGTGACCCAACGCTGACACTGACACAAACACTAGGAGAAGTCCTCATCCATGGCTCGATCTTGCAGTTGCACACTAGGCGTACCATCCCGAGGAGAATCATCTGTGTTTCCTGTCAGATTCAGATTACTCCTATTCTTCAGACTGCCATATCTACCGCTGGGCGCTGGCCGTCTTCCAGACCCCGTTGGACCGGCCGCCCGCCTCAGGGATCCCGTCGATGACTTGGCATCCGGTCCTGCAGATGACGTTCTTACTGGGTGGGACGTACTGGGAGAGGGTACGTCGTCGTCCATTGGTGGTGGGATGTGTGGACCGGGACCAGAAGTGAAGGCTCCGGGCATCTCACCATCTGGAATTGCTTGCACTGTCTCCGCCGATGTGGGGGTTGGCGTCGAGTCCCGTTTCACGCTATCGCCGTTTCGGATCGGAGGGCTGGTGATAGACTCTGGAGTGGCAGCTTGTGCTGTCATACTCGTCAGGGTGTCTGTTCTCGGAGGGCTAGTGTTTGACGTGGCGCTGTTCGACCCAGAATCGTTTGCCTGCTGCCTGGTGCTCACGGGGCTTCCAGATGCGCCGCCAGGTACCTCCAGGCTGCCTCGCTTGGCACTGCTGAATACCCTGCTGCCATCAGGTCGCGGGCTTGCAACGACTGGAAAGCGGCCTGAATTGCTTCCGTCTGTGGACTTATCCCGTCTATGTCGACTGGTTGGCGCGGGAGACTTCGCGCGTTGCCTCTCGGAGTTTATGGCCCTTGCTCTGGCTTCCATCGCCGCCCTTCGGCTCGACTCATCGGCGCTGGATACTGCGCGCTGTCTTGCGGACTGTGCACTCGCTGCCCCAGAAGCAGCCGATGATGCTTGTCGTTTGAGCTCGCCAAAGATGGCTTCCTTGTGGTCGAAGAGGTCACGGATCAGTCGGTAGGGATGGCGCTCCTCCATGGTCAGAGCATTGACAGTCCGGGGCCGGAGCACACAAGGAGCTAGAGTTTGTGCTAGACTTGCGACATACTCCTCGTCTGCAGAGGTGAGGTCGATGAGGCGTGTGAAATGCGTCGTAATGGCATCGAGAGTGGCAATGTTGTTCAGACGCAGCTGGCCCAGGGTGGATTGAAGGACTTTGATGCGAGGGGTGGAGTCAATTGACTCTGTCGAGATCGGGTTGGGCGTTGCATCTGAGGTCGTGTCATAGATCGTCTTGATGATTTCGTAGACTTGGGAAGAAACGAGGGAGTCTAATACCGTCAGTGGCTGCATGATTCGGACTGTTTGTGCAACACTTACCGGGAAGTTCAAGCAAGTAGAGCTTCAATACGCTTGCGACAATGGGTATCTCATATCTCTCGAGCAGCTCCTTGGGTATTGGACCTCCTTGGTTGATGGCGTTGCGAAGGTGGTGGGTTGCTGCAAGTGGGACGTCCACTAGCCAAATGCTCCTTCTTGCTCCGTCGCCGTCGAGATCAGGGTAGTGATTATCAAGGAAAGTCAGGAGCGCCGTAATGATCAGGGGCACCCTCTTCTTGTCGGCTCTAGCTCGTGCTTCGAGGTCAACACCGAAGACCTGGCTATCGACACTTCCGTAATAGTTCTCGTATGGTGTGACTTTGGGTATGAATGGACCCGTTTTGTAGTTCTCCAGCAAATACCTCAGGTCTCCCAAGGGATTTATGGTCTCCTGGTAGAGCATCATGTGATCGACTTGGCTCTGAAAAGAAGGTATGCTGTTGCTGATGGCGCCGGAGAAGTCCAGAATGACAGATCTTATCGCTTTCAATCGGTCTGTCTCACATCGCTCCAGAAACTTGAGGTGGGTCATCATGGTCTCCTCCAATTCGCATCTCAACAGATCCAGCTTGAGTATGCCGGCTTTGTATCTCTCATCTGCCTCTTTCGCTTCTCTTCGCAATCGTTCGGGGGGCGTCTCGTTCGGATAGGGGTTGTTCAACGGATTCCAGGCTTGCAGTGTTTCCGACAAATTGCCCACCACTGGAGACTCGGCGATGCCATCGAGGGAAGACACGGTCGAGGCTCGCCCGAGGCCCTTCTTTTTGTCCGGCACGCCAGACACGTGGAACGCTCGCGGCCGCCACTGATACTTCATCTTGGAGCTGTTTGCAAACGTGCTCCCAACGTTTCCAATCAACCTCAAGAAACCTCGATCGACCAAATCTTGGCCAATCTTCTCTGCGTACCCGACATTCGAAGCGTTCATGTGTTTTTGTATGTACTCTGTAATATCCGAACCCGCCGACGTGTTCTCGTACACCCCTAGAATGGGCACTTTCGTTTGGCCGAGGGGTATCGTCTCGAGCATATGCGTCAGCAACTTCTTCAGCTGATCGGGGGGATAGGTCTGGTCGCCGATCTCAACAGGCAGCTGCTCAACTTCTTCTTGCACCACGATCGTCGGCGGAGGGCTTATCGACGGCTTGGGGCTCTCAACAGCCTTCTCCTTCCCCTTGTCTTGCGGGTCCTGGAACGCCAATTTGTTCTCCTCCTCCTGATCTTCCACGAGCCGGCACTTGTTGAAGTATGCCGCTCTCAACTTCTTGACTCCCTCTGCTTGTCTGTCATGTGCTTTGATCTTCGACTGTAGGTCGTCTTGGGAGTTTTGTATTCGTTGCGCATGGGCATCGCACCATCTAGAGAAGGGGTTGACCACCAGCTCTCGAATATTGTTAGCTATCTTCTGGTGATTTTTGGTCGCTTCGACCATCTCGCCGCGGACACCTTCGTATGCCTGCCCTGGTCAGCTTGTCTCTCCCGCGCGGTACATGAGATTGATCTGACCTTGCGCACCGATGCCCCGTCGTCTCTACTGAAACCCCCAGTCATGCGATCTATCGTTGGTGCAATATCGCCCAGCCTTTCACTGTACATCTCTTCGGCCTCTGCTCTCATGCTTGCGATGGTGAGGATCTGCTGGTTTTCTACAACACCCTGCTGAAGCTTGGTGAAGAGGACACCGAGGCCACCAGCATAGTCGCTCGACCAGAAGGAGTCGACAAAGCTAGGCACTCTGGCCTTCTTTGCCGGCGGCTGCGCTGTTTCCGCTGACATGCTGGTGGCAGGAGAAGGGACAGAGAGGAAGCTCGGTGAGCGAGCGAGTCAATTCGACGGAAGGGGACTGCTGTCAGCAAATTGCGAATACGGGCTGCCAGCTGAGCGCGATAGTAGGAGGGCCAGTTCGTGCGTCGTTGAGATGCCAACGCACGCCAGTCGACGGATCAGGATGTCTATTGTAAAGTTACTGCAAGCAACAGATGGCAGCGGGCACAAAACCAAACGTGAGTGTTGGAACCTCTGAAACGAGATTGTGGTTGAGACGGCCTGAACCCTGGCATCAAATGCGACACCAGGCGTTGCGCCAGCCCAGTCAACTGGCCGCCGCCTGGTGTCCTGGATTCAGCTTGACACAATAAGCTTTTAGGGAACTTCTTCAAGGGGCTCGTTTTCCCTCCCATTCATGGTTAGATTAGCGGCGCTAAGCCCTAACATGGCATTTGGCCCCCCATAGTCTGAGGGTCTCTTTAGGATGAATGAGCAAGCATGATTTGCGCCTACAAAAGGAACCCGCGTATTTTCATGTCGACGGACAACGCTTTTTGCGCTCGCTCAACTTCACTTTCGTCCTTCATAGGTTTCTAGCATTGGGAACATCCCGCGTCCCCGTAACCACTTTCGTGACGCTTGACAAGACATCCATCACAGCGTCCCCTTTCTCATCCTGGCAGGGAAGGTGTCGAAGAACCGCGTGGCTTCCTTTTTGCGGTGAGGCGACTGAGGTGGCTCTCGGGCCGCCTCGTGGACCGCCGTCTTGTCCGGTTCGGCTAGTCAGATTTGTTGCAGACCAAGGTCTTCCTCTGCTGGTACCACACGGATGGTGTTGGTGTGACCCATGCCACCTCTCCATCCCTGCACGCAGATCACCGGTTCGCCCTTGTTCAAGACACCGAGTCTGATGGCCTGGGCAATACCCCACTTGAGTCTCTTGTCGACGTCTTGTTGCCAGTCTACTCCTCGGAAGTCGGGCTTCGGTTCGGGGAAGCAGAATGGATAGACGCCGCGGTACAGGTGGGCGTATCTCGACGCACGTGCGTTTCTGGTGATCATGATGATAGGGCAGACTGGCCGGTACTTGGACAGGAGACGGGCCGTGTGGCCACTAAGTAAGCGGGTTAGGGCCTGGTCAATGACACTCAATCATGAGCTTACCTTGTGGTGAGGGTGAGGATGGCACCAGCGTTGAGTTCCATGCTGGCTCCGACGGCGGAGATAGCAATTGACTCGACTGTCTCGATGGGTCGTTGAATGCTGGATCTTAGCTCATCAAACACATTGGCGTAGGGAATGGCCACCTCGGCGAGCAAGCACGTTTCGTGCATCATGGTCACGGCTTCTTTCGGATAGTTGCCCTTTGCCGTCTCTCCCGACAACATCACGCAGTCGGCACCATCCAAAACGGCATTGGCGACGTCGGACACTTCGGCACGTGTCGGGCGAGGGTTGTTGGTCATGGACTCCAGCATCTGAGTGGCACAGATGACAGGCTTGCCGGCCATGTTGCACTTGGCAATCATCATCTTTTGCGCAATGAAGACCTTGGCAGCGGGGATTTCGATGCCCAAATCACCACGGGCCACCATGACACCGTCGGTTTCCTTGAGGATTTCGTCAAAGTTGTTCATGCCCTGCTGGTTCTCAATCTTGGCAATGATCTGAATGTCTTTCCCCTCCTCGCCGAGGACTTGTCGAATGTGCTTGATGTCGTCGCCACGTCGGATGAAAGAGGCAAAGATCATGTCGACACTGTTCTTGACCCCGAACTTGAGATCTGCTTGGTCTTTCTCGGAGAGCGCTGGTAGGTCAACATCGGTACCGGGAAGGTTGACACCCTTCCTGGACGAAATCTGACCGTTGTTCAGGGCCTTGATGCGGATGGTCTTGTCGTCTACAATCTCGAGGACTTCAAAGGACTGAATGCCGTCGTCAACGTAGATTAGCTTGCCAACGTCAATGACCTTGGTGATGTTCTTGTAATCAACGTATCTGCCTGCGTCAGCCCAACCGTGTTGCGCACCATGGTCTCACTCTTACAGGTTCTTGTCGTCGGAGGCGGTCTTGTACCGGTCGTCCGTCGTGAGGTTTAGCTCCAGGCCTGCCTTTATCGGAATGTCGACGTCTCCTGGAGTATTTCCAGTTCTGATCTCCGGCCCTTTCTATCTTCTTGTCAGCCTCGGGGGTCGTTCGTCTGTCTGTGGCCAGGCGCCCTGCTTACTGTGTCGAGAGCAATGGCCAGAGGTCGACCGGGCAACTCTTCGGCCGAATTGCGAGCATTGTCAATGACGGATTGGTGGTACTGTGCTGGTCAGTCCAGTGCTCGAATCAAGGCTGAGCTGGTGCGTACCTCGTACGAGCCGTGAGAAAAGTTCATTCGGACCACATTGAGACCAGCTGCGTCCCGTCAGCGCTGTAGTCGGTGTGTCCCCGGGTATTTGCCCCACCTTTTCTCAGCATGGTAATCTTCTCGACACTGTTGGTCTTTGGGCCTGCATCGTGTCAGATGTGTGCGTAGACGAATCGACCTTTGGTCTGACCGATTGTCCCTATGATGCTCGTTCGACGATAGTTTCGTTGAGGAGCATAGTTAATGTTCAAAGTCGAGTGCCACTCCATTTTGGTGCGGTTGTTGAGATGGTCCAAAGCGTCACCCATGGTGGAAATTATGCTGTCTCTCTTTCCTGCTCTTGTAAGAATGCCTTTTTTGTAGTGATTCGGATGATGGCGGTCAGCAGCGGAGCCCAAGTGATGTGAACTGTGGGAGCACCGGTGAGCAACGTGTAACAGCGAGGGTTGCTACAAGTCGTACCTCTGGGAGTGGCACGGCCTTCGAGATATGCAACACGTTGGCAAGCAATAGCGTGCGAATGGAGGGGCGCCGCAAAAAAAAGCAAGTGTTGAGCGGTTGAGGGTTATCAGCAGCGCAATAGTATCACGGAAGCTATGTCCTGAAGCTCCAGCGGCTAGCAAGCAATCTGCGTCCACGTAAATTTAGGAGGGCCGATAGGAGCACATGGATAAAAAGACATTCTACCTGACTCGGCTCTTCCTGCACGGCGAATTTTGAGTCTGCTCGTGCTTATGCTGTGCTGCTAAACAGGGGCATCCATATTTGAGCTTTGCTGGCCGAAGGAGTTGTGCTCCGTCCCCCCTGGGAAGGAAACTGTTCAAGTGCGTTTGAGGAGGCTCTCAACATCCCTTTTGGAGCACTTTGCCATGCGCTGCGTCCAAAGCTGAGGCAGTCAGCGCAACCGGACTCCGTCATTCTATTTTCCAAAGGTTGAGAAGCTAATAGAGGGGCACATTTAGCTTCATTGCTGACCTACACACAGGGACCCAGTCCGAAGCATTGAGCGGTCGCGCTAAGATAAGATCTGGATGGGTAGGCCGCATCCAAACCTGGCATCCACTCCAAACACATGATGGCTGGTGTCTCCCGAGTTGATTGGCTGAAGCCGTCCAGACTGGTGTTCGCATGTGTTGAAACCACTTCCGAGCACACATGACAATTCAGTGACCTGCCTTGCCCACGTCGGTGCTCTACGTACGTTTTTCCATCTCGTGCAAATTCAACGGTCAAGATGGTGGTACGTTGGTTCTGCAGATGGTATGCGGCTGTGTAATGCTCACCGGGTAACAGCTGGGACGAATCACTCACTACGCATTTGATGCGGTTCTGATATCTGCCTTCCTCGCTGGCGTGAGAAGGAGTACCGGTCTCACGTACGTCCTCATCCCGACGACACATTCCCTCGACTGATTGTCGCTATTTTTCCATCTGGCTCGCAGCGCTTGGCCATCGATACCAGACTGACTGACACCACAGACCTGTTAGCTTGAAATCGAGCACCTTCGGCGACAACAACAAAGAAGCCCAGTCGTGGATCGATCGCTACCTCGGCGTCGGCGAATGGTTCATGGATCAATCGATAGCTGTCATGGGAAGTAGTGGCTATTTTGAGAGAAAAAGATGATGCGTGTGGCATGAGCATCGGGATTTGCAAGATGCACATCAACAGAGAGGGGGTCCCTGGATATACAACACAGCCAGGGAGCGGACGGATACTCGCCTTATGGAGAAGATGAAGCTGAGGGATATTTATTTCAGGCGACAGCGGCATAGACATCACGGCATTTGACTACGTCCGGAGGGAGCAAGCTATGTTTAGGACGACGGTCTCTTTTATGTACGATTACAAAGATACAGGTATGAGGTCAAGGGATGGGAAAATGGGAGACGGAAAACGGAAAACATCCCTCCTTCATCACATGATCATATTTGCGCAGGAAGACTCCTTTTGGGCACAGCTCCCACCCGTCTGACAGGTACTCTCGGATGCTCGGATGTCTTGATTTCCTATGCACGAGCTCTACCACCGATTTCTATTCACTCGCCCTCCTCTCGCTCACCGCGCTCTGCAGCAGTTCGTCTATCTCTATCCTCTTGTAGAACGATATATGCTCAAATGGCAGCCAGTACTGCGCCAGTAAGTCCGGATTGATCAAGAACAATTGACTCGGTATGAATTCATCTGTCGGCGCTTGGTTAGCAAAAACACCACGCCGCTAATCCAGCGCTGAATCGCTGGCGAACTGGGACACTTACCATTTCTAAACCCCCTCGCAGCAACATGTCCCCGACTCTTCACCACCCTTGCCCCCCTAAACGGCGCTTCATGCGCAATCCGAATAGTCCCCTGTGGCCCAATGTCATCCGCGATAAACGTATGCTCTCCCCGGGGCACATTGACATCCCCCGTCAACTTGATCGCCTCAATCGCACCTCTATGGATTGTCCCGTCCTCATCCGCCACGTTCGGGCACACGTCACGTTCCTGTCCCGTGGCGTGCGTGGTGTGCACGACATCAGGCCCTTGCCCCTGGAAGCCATGATAAATGCTCGCCTCATCCTCTCCATCGACGACTTGCTGCTCTCTCAACGCCGCTAGAACGGTGGAGATGAAGTTCCTATGGCGTGCGCCGACCCCATCATCCTCCCCGCCATCCCCATCCGCCGCAGTGATGCTGCGACGGTGCCGCGGCGCCTGCTCGGTCTGCAGCACAAGCAGAAACTCACACCCATGACTTGCATAGTCGCCCACGTAGACACCCTGGTATGGCTTCTGCCTTGTGGGCGTGTACAAGCCCGGGTCTAGCGTGCTCCACGTACTCAGCTCCTCACCAATACGCACGCCGAGGCTCAACATCCCCTGCGTGAAGTGGCTCCACGTGCGTAGGCGGAACGTGGTTTGTGAGATCTCGCCGAGGGTACTAGGCTTGTGACCCCTAGAGATAGAGCCGTTAGTGCTGCTGATCCCCGTTGAGCTTCGCGTGCGTGGCATATCGGGGATGGTCCGTGGAGGCCACACCGCTACGTTGGGTGTGCTTGCCGTTCCAGTGGGAAGGTTCTTGGCGAGCGTAAGGGACGCATTGATCTTCTGCTCTGGTCTGCCAACACGCATGCGGACTTCGGAGGCCGGCGACCAGGATTGCAAGCCATTTCCGTGGGTGGTGGTGTGGGAGAGGTGGTCGTGAGAGTAGGTTAGACTAAGAACCGGATCGTCTGTTGACACATAGACGCGAGGTTCGACGTGGTGGATCATGACGGCGGGTTTGACTGACCATGGTTGTGGGAGGGCCGGTGGGCGCTCAGCTACGAGGCGGTAACCGGATATTGTTCCCGTTTGGGGGTTGAATTTGACGAGGATGAGTTTGCCGGTGTAAGCTTCGTCACTGAGCCAGATGCGGTGGTGAGGGAGGAACCAGTAAGGATGGTGGGATAGGTAGAGCTCGCGGTATGTCGGTGCGGGCGAGGGTGTGGCTGGTAGGTCATGGGATGGCAAATGTGGTCGGAGGAGGGAGAGCCACAATTGTTCTTGCTCGGCATGGGCCTTGAATTCGCGGCATGTTCGGTAAAGAGATATGAGATGCTCAACGGACAGGTAGGACAGGATGTGTTGAATGATTTCCGGTGGTAGTCTGAAGATTACCGCTGATACCTCATGGGACGGTGCATCAATACCATGATTGGTCTCCATGATGCTGCCGCTCGGTTCCAGTGAATTGTGAAGCAATATGTCCCTGGTATGAGGAAACAGGGAAAATATGCTGCTTTTGAGCAGGCCCATCCTGTTCTTCAATCAGCGGAAGATATGGTCACAGCATGCATGTTTGATGATTATTTGTTGTGGTCGAATCTTCCGTTCACCGCAGATGGACGTCATGGAGAACAAATTCAATCGTCCTGAAAGTCTCCATCAACCAGAAAACCAGGGACCTCGTCACCACCTTGAAGCTGTTTGACTTGGACTTCAATCGAAAGCTATCTCCAGCTGGTGGTTGTCAAGTACAGTTGCCCAACCAAACTCGCTCGCTGACTCATCGGCTACTGAGCAGGGCTACACGCGTTACAGCTTGGCGGTGCTCACGAGGAGACAATGCGTGACATGGGTCTTGAGCAGAGTCGGCGAGTAAAATGTTGCACGAACGGAGTTGTCTCATTCCAGGCATAATTTAATGGCCAGGATGACCTAAAGGGGCCGAGACTGCTGCCTGGACCCTCAGCCGATACTTGAATTCCCCAGACCCCGGACTGGATCAAATCATGACTCCATGACATTTACCTATTCCTTCCCTTAGAATTCATATCAGAGCTGCACTTCAACACACCTTTCCAGGACAGATTGTGCTGAAGGTGACCAGAACGAAGATATCCGCGATGGCATCAACAAGAACGCCGGCGCCTAAAGCGCTGCTACACAGCCTTGCCGCAAAGTCTCCATCAACTTGCCGAGCAGAACCGATCGACTTCGAACAGCTTGGCATACCAGAGTACAAGGGCAAATTCGCCATACTCATCCACGACCTCCTTACGCCCACCGAATGCGAAGAACTTCTTGATGCCGCAGAAGGCTCGGCAGGCCGCCAATGGGAAGGCGCCATGGTTAACATCGGCCAGGGCCTGCAAAAGCTCATGACCGACATTCGTCTTTGCGGCCGCATCATCTGGGACACACCTGAAGTTGTCGACAGACTGCTCGAACGTATCAAACCCCATTTACCAGACTCGGTCGTAACGGTCAAGGATTCCACCCACGCCACGGGTGTTGGGCCGGTGAGGAGCAAAAAGACCTGGCAGATGACAAGGCTCAATGAGCGATTGCGCTTTCTGAAGTACACCAAAGGCATGTACTTCCGCGAGCATTGCGACGGGAGCTACGTCACCCCAGATGGCTCTGAAGTGTCCTTCTTGACGGTGCACATATACTTGAACAGCCAGGGTTCACCGGATGATGAGGTTCGAGATGTCCTGGAAGATCATGAAAAGGCCTTAAAAGGCGGCGCGACTCGCTTTTTTGGGTTCGGTAACAACGTGTATGACGTCAACCCAGCAACGGGGGCTTGCTTGGTGTTCCAGCATCGTGGCCTGTACCACAGTGGAGAGGAGGTCGACCAAGGAACCAAGTACACCGTTAGGACAGATATCATGTACAGCAAGCTTGAGGACAACTAATGCATTCTCCTGGTCGGGCTATTTCGCCGGATGTAGCATTCACCCCTCTGGCGCTGTGCCGCTCATCCTTTGCCAGGCGATGGGTCATTCTTCCAGAAGTCCCGTTCAAGCTGTTTGGTGTCGAAGGTCTTGACTTCATGCTGCTGAGGAGCGTCCGGAATGAAAAATTTGCCTAGTGTCTCTCCAAAAGCGTCGATGAGTTTCTTCTGGCGTTCCAGCCTGCCCTCGTTCAAGGTAGTTGTATACTTGAAGAAGTCGTCAGCGTAGGTTTGTGAGATCTTGGTCTCCTCCAGAATAGCTCTTGCAGCGACCTCTCTTTCGTGAGGAGGCAGTTCGTGCAACGGCGTCTTCAGACCCTTGGCCAGATTCGGCGGCAAATTGATCTCTTCTATCGTCGGTGCGGGCCGAGCTGGATTGAATATGGAAGTGAGCGGTGGGATAGGTTCACCTTTGGCTTTGGATTCGTCAACAGCCGCTTCGTAGTCCATCATTCGGTGATAGAGCTTGTCTGCATGCATCTGAATTCTCTCATCGTCCTCAGCAGAACTGTAGGCGGTGCCCTGGTAGCCCAGGGCTTGCAGGAACTTCGCTTGAAGCTGGAAGCAGCGATTGAACGCTTTGGTTTCTCGATTGCACAGAGTCATTCTCGCTCTCAGCCTGTTCCATGCATCGCCTTCATTGAAGCAGGTTCTCTTCAGCTCCTCCTCAAACGCGCAATTTTCCAGCGCCGCCTGCGACAATGAAGCCTTTCTGTCTTTCTTTGCGTCCATTACTCTTTGAGCTGGATTCGAGCTTGTGTCGGTGAGGTCTGATTGAGGGACATATGTCTTCCACAAGTCTTTGTAGCGTCCATCTTGGAACAACGATTCTTTCGGCAGTGGTGGACCTTCGGGAGGCAGCTCGGCTCTTGTCTTGTCTGGTTCCTTGCTTTGAGTCACTGGTGCATTGCTCGGAGGTGGTGTCTCTGTTGTTGTATATGGCTTCGGCTGCTGCGAATCCAGAAACGCCTTGAGGTCGGTGTCGAGTGATCTGGTCGGATCGTCGTCCTTCTTCCTTCCCCAGAACCAGCTCATCATGAATAACTATCTTTCCCTGTCAATGTCCGCACAGTGGTGGAAGTATCAGCTTGAGATGGACATGTCGGATTGGGATTTCTGCCAAAAGTCGGAAGATGGACTCTGAACTCGATGACCAGGAAGATCCCTTAAATCCGGTCAGGAATGTAAAATCCGCGCCGAGAATACCTCACCAAGCCTAGATTGATGCCAGCCTTCCCTCACTGAATTACCTTCTTCAATCGATCCTCTGAAGAAAGGAGGGCAGCATGCACAAGGATAGCTTACAATAGTCTACGCCCCGAAACCCCCTACACATCTACTTGCTGCTTCTCCTTGCAACCGACTCCCTGCATACGTGTGTCATCCGAAGAATATCATCAACAGCAGCAGTTTGTCAATATGCAAGGACATCAATAGAATCCAGCTCTTATTCAGCAAATACTACAGGTTGCCGTCGAAGTTGCGATCTCGAATGGTTCCCGCTCATCTGCCTGCTGTCCATTCGCACCTTTCCACCTGTTGAGTCTTATCATATGCTGTTGGCCTGCAATGGCTTGCAAGGTCTCACCTCATTTTGCCTGCCGTCGTACCACCGTGAAAATTTCATCGGCCTTCTCGATTCCAACATTACCACGATCCGCAAATCTTCCCCCTGGCTTCATGGCGCCGTCGCACCAAGCCGAACTCCTATCCCTAAACACCCATCCTCTTCACCTTCAAGAATGCTGCATGTTCATACATGATCGTTCAATGGCAGCTGACCATAGAGGGACCTGGAGTATGACTCGCCATGCTTGCGTCCTCCTGGGCGCCATCCCATTCGTACACTCGTCTCAAAGAGTTGTACAGTCTGTAGTTGTCCGAAACAAGTCCACCATCGCAGTAATCGTCGTCATCATCATCCTCTTCCAAGCTTGGCCATTCCGCAGCACCAGACATTGCCACCAGGCGCTGGAGAACCCATTGCATATCCAAGAGCTCCTTGCTTGGTAGCGGTAGCTTGTCGGGATCCTTAGTAGTGAGAGTAAATACATCTCCAGACTCAATATAGGGGTTTGGGCTGCCTTTGCAGCGAGCCAAGGAATGTGAGTTTGCCTTTGTTGGGTTGTCCGATACTTTCGTAAGCAAATCAACCTTGCTATTATATCCATAATTTCCTTGCTTTTGCCAGAAGAATCTAACGGTAAGCTGCTTGCGATCGTCCGAAAGTTCCAGCGGCTCAAGTGCGAACCATGCCCTGGTCCATGCATCGTGTGCGTCAGGTGACAAGGAGATGAGATTGAAGCATACGTCAACACCGACGCCAGGTCTCGTAGAATCCGGAAAGATTGTATTTTTCCATTTGCTGACGCGGTCGGAGTCCCAGAATAAGGCCAAAGAATTCCAGAACCCAGCAAGCGGATCAGGTGCTGTCCTTCCACCAGACTTTGGGTGTGGATTGAGCATGTAGTGGGGAAATATATGGGCTGCCTGAGGCTTTTCTCTTTTCGTCAGGACGCATAAGCCGTTATCTCGCTCTTTGCACTGCGTATTGTCAGGAGTATTCTGAGGGCTGAGCAATAAAGGCTTACCTCATTCACGGCTTTCGACGATCGTGATAGTGCATCAGAATTCAGTTTGCGCCTCTTTGCGCCCTCTGTACCCTTTGCACTCTCTGCATATCGTGAGGCCGCCTCTGATCCTAGGAATTTCAGAGTTCGGAATTTCTGATTCCCTACTAACAGTGAGTACATCTACAGTCGAACACCACCTTAGCTTAGCTAAATATTAGTAACTCACATTGCAACGGTAGATCTTGGATGTTGTTCGTGAGATATCTGAGTAAGATCGGATCGCTATTGGCGATGATTTGCAAGTTATTCAAATCGGCAAGCAGGCAGCAAGCCCAGAAAGTAGGGGAAACGGGTTGGTCCGCCAATGCCGTCTTAATCCGGGTCAAGAGCTCAGTACGCTCAGGTGAGTAAATGTTGTAGTCATCATTGCTGACGTCAGCGGGCTCCCCAGCAGGCATCGCAGCAGGCCTCGCAGCAAAACTCGTAAAAGACCCCGTAGCAGGCCTCAAATTAGCCGCCGTTGAATGACTCCCAGCAGGCTTCTCAGCAGGCTTGCTTGCAGACTCGTTAGGCATCTCGTCATTAGTCCCGTCAGTATACATTGCGTATCTTGGCACCGGTCTCCCAGTGGGGCCTCTGGTAGTTGATTTCTGTGAAGGGCTGGCCATCTGATTCAGTTTGGTATCCTCAGACGGCTTAGTAGGCGGCGGTGGTTTTTCTCGTTTTCTCCTGGGAGAGCGAGTGGTAGTTGAAGGGCCGACCATCTGATTCAGCCTGGCATCCTCAGACGGCTTAGCAGGCTGTGAAGATTTTCCTCGTTTTCTCTTAGAAGAGCGTGTGGTAGCTGGTGAAGGGTTGGCCATCTGATCCAGTTTGGTATCCTCAGACGGCTTAGCAGGCGGTGGACGTTTTCCTCGGGTTCTCTTAGAAGAGCGTGCGGTAGCTAGTGAAGCGCCGGCGGGCTGTGGAGGTTTTCCTCGTTTTCTCTTAGAAGAGCGTGTGGTAGCTGAAGGGCCGACCATCTGATCCAGTTTGGTATCTTCAGACGGCTTAGCAGATGCTCGGGCTGTAGCGCTTCGGGTCACCCTCCTCTCTCCCTCTGACCAGCCGTCTACTTGAAGTGGAAGCATATTCGTCGATCGGTTTTTCAACTGCTGGATCCTTTCTTCTTCGTTCCCAAGACCTCCGCTGGTTGAAGACTTCTGTCATGAGCGGGGCCGCTTGAAGCAGTTTCGTATCCTCAGACCGAAAGAACAGAGAAGGGTAGTTGTGCTTGCTACTTGACAAGTTGAAGACGAATTGTGAATGAATATCAAATATCCATTATCATGAGATCATTTAATTGAAGTGAAGGTGGCTAATTGCATCGTAAAGAATCTACAGCGAATCAAATGAAAGCAAGCCACTTTAGAGTTGCCAAACAAGTTTTCTCCACAGGGACGCGTCCATCCTCAACACGTCCCAGGCAAATCTACTTGCTTTTGCATCCCACAACGATGAGGAGTATCTCCCAATAAAGTTCGCATTTTACCTGTTGATGTGGTTATGTACATAGGAGACATGGTAGATGATGCCAGAAGTGAGCAACAGCAAGGTGCGGATGTCCAAGATGTCACGAATACAGATTTCGGCTTAGACTTCGGGGCTGGCACGCGGCGAGAGCGACAACTCATGCGACAGCGTGGTGCTGGCAACAGGCAGATCAACAACATTGATTTTGGCTTTGCATTTACAACACCCAGTACTGTTAGAGGCCGGAGGTCTCGAACGCGAAGCAAAACTCCTGCTACGACAATTCGACAATCCAGACATTTGAGGACGACACCTGTGCAGGCAGATGACGATACGCTGAAACAGGACGCACCGGGTGCATACTCAAACAAAAGCAGACGACCGTTGGCCACGGGTAAGCATGAATCGGGCGAGAAACCACAACGAAAGCGTAGACGGCTGAGCGAGGTTTCAAATCTGACGAGAGCCACAAGTGTCGACCAGTTCTTTGCATCAAATGACAACATTGTGATTGAAGGAGAGCCAGGGCTGGACGCTGAAGTGGTACGACGAGTTGACAAAGGCCTTGATTATGGATATCAAGAGCGGCAGACGACTGTGCCGACATCTCCCCTCTTCGTTTTGGGCAGTACCCTTGACGGAACAGACGCCGCAAACCCGGAGAATGAACCAGCGAGCTCCGCAGCTTCCAGGCCAGCTACAAGAAAGCGCAAGAGGAAGTCCATTGGGCAGCAAAGCCTGTTCAAGAAAAAGCGGAACTCTGGGATAAGTAAGCCACCCATGCCGACGCCACCTGAAACGCAAGAGGGGGCTGTATCAGGGGAAGAACTTTGGAGGAATAGTCAACTGGCACCTCACAGCCGCAGGCGAAGCATTGCAAGCAGCGAACCACCACCAAGTCCTTCGCTTATCTCATCACCTGACAAGCAGACTCAAGAACAACCCGCAGCTGCCCCAACAGAAACTACTCAGCCGAAACGACGAAAGAAGCGGAAATCCATTGTAAAAGGCAAAACAAAAAGACGCTCATCTGGAACGGTAGTATCACCACCATCAAGGATTGTGGCAAGCATTGAAGACGAAGACGAACCACAGCAAGACGAAGAGAGATCCGAGGTCAATGAGCTCTCGCTCGATGTCAACTCCGAGCAGCGATCAGAGTCGGAAGAGGAACCACCTCGATCAGGCCGAAGAGACGTATCTGCTTCAGCAAGATCCCAGCGCGTTAAGTCAGGAGAACCAGAGCAATTCAATGTCCGCGACGACGAAGACGCCGACGAAACATACCTCCCAAACAATCCAACCCCAGAACCGACCCCAGCACCCAAACGGGCGAAGCAGATGCAACAACAGAAAGATGCACGTCGGCATCGTTCCAATAGCGCTACCGCCCCCAAATCAACAACCATACGCCAGCAAAACCGCAAATCCACCTTCCCAATCCTCACACACCGCATGACAAACATCCATACCCTACCAACCATTGGCGAAGAAGCAGAAGACCTCACCAGGATCAACACCCACAATCCCGATCCCGATGCAGACGAACTTGCTCTCTCGACCCCTCCAACCATCACAACCCGCACAACCCCTAACGCAGTCGACGTCCTAGCCCAAGTCTGCCGTGAGGCAATCGACACCTCCATCTCAGACCTGAAATCTCAGGCTCAGCAAATCTCAAGAGCGGACTTGAGCCGCTGTACAGCCGCCCTACAATCCTTCCGCGCCACTCTCGACACCCGGCTCTTCGATCTTTCACAGTCCCTAGATCAGCGACTTACCATGGAGGCCCGGCTGCGAAAGATCCGGAGAGAAAAAGCGGAGTTACAGGCGAAGTGGCTCGAAATCCGGAGAAAAAGAGACCAGCTGGATTTGAGGAAGGACGCGGTTCGACGGAGGCACTGGGAGAGCGAAGTCCTGAATCGGAAGAGGTTTGAGGCTAGCCAGGCGGCTTTTCGCGTTGAGAGTGCGGTGGGAGGGGAGAGCAATGAAGAAGCGGCTGGAGAAGCGGGAGGGCTAGAATTGGTGCTCAGGGACATTGCGGGGGACGTGAGCTCGGTTGATGGAGGAGGAATATTGGAGGCAGTAAAGAGCTTCAATGCGCAGCTAGAAAGGCTGGCTGACGTGCTTGGGTGAGATTACATTTCAGTAATATGCGGCGGGGAGGGTTGAGGAGATCTGATGTTTAATGAGACTATGGCTTTTATTGCTTCATGATGGCACAGTATTGGTATCACGATAAGAGGATACAGGGATGCATGTTCCAGCATCTCCCATCGACTCCATATCAGGCCGAACGTGCACAAACGCTTCTCAATGCTAGACCGGCATGCAGGCCTCGACCGACTTTACTGTACTCCGATATCTTGTTCTGCCAAATCGAATTCATGTTTCCTCCCATACATGCGGCAGCCCAGATGTTGTCTGCGCATTGCAAGTCTTCCGCGAAAGTCGTGCGAAAGCGAGTGAAGTAGCAAGTTGTCATGAGCATGGGAACTTAAGCAGGAAAAAGCCTCGAATCTCACAGTCTGCGAAATTCAGGCCCGCAAAAATGAGCACTGCTCGACTGCTCGAATGTCAGGCTGTATTCAGCGGGCATTCAGCAACCGAAAATGATGCGGGCCGCCTCGTGAGAAGAAAGGGAGCTCGAGATGGAAGGGGTCCCCTCGAGTAGTCATCGGCCTCATTTGCAACTCCAGCCCTGCGGTCAGATGCTTTTGGCGGGTTTTGGGTGAGCATGAATGCCATCCTCATTCTCAAGAGCATTCATCTTATTCCAGGAGGAAGGAAAGCTCATCGACCCATCCACTCACAATCTCCTGATGATATCGGTCGTCACCTGCTCCGTGGTCGCTGTTCCACCCAAGTCGGGTGTGACTAGCTTGCCCTCGGCCAGATTGGCGTCGACAGCCTTGTAAATGACCTCGGCGGCTTCCGGCAGATCCATGAACTCAAGCATGACACCAACACTTCTGATTGTAGCAATTGGGTTGGCTATGCCCTTGCCCTCAATATCTGGTGCAGAACCGTGGCATGGCTCTCCGATGATGATGCCTTCCCCAACGTTCGCAGATGGCACAAGTCCCAGACTGCCGACCAGTGCAGCCGAGCCGTCAGAGAGCAGATCGCCGTATAGGTTGGGTGCAACGATCACATCGTAGTACTCGGGCTGCAAGAAGAGCTTGTAGACCATGCTGTCCACTATCTGCTCTTCGATCTTGAGCGCCGAAAACGGTGGCCGGGACAAAGCTTCGCGTGCCGTCGATCTGAATAGTCCATCTGTTTGGCTGAGAACGTTCGACTTATGCGTGATCGTCACCATGCCCTGCTTCGTATGCGATGCCTCATTTCCTGACGCCTGACGCATCTTAGCCCGTCGAAGTGCGATCTGGCCTGCTATGTCGGCTATGCGCCATGATGCTTTGCTCGAAATGCGTTTAATTGCTTCGGCGATTTGCCCATTGCCTGCGGGGTCAGGGTATGTCTTCTCTTCCTTGACGTAGAGATCTTCGGTATTTTCGCGGACGATGACGAGGTCGATGGGGGTCTTTGTGGGGGAGGGAAAGGCCGGCGAGAGGACAGTCTTGCAGGGTCGTACGTTGGCGTAGAGGGACAGAGATTTGCGCATTGCGACGATGGGGGAGGAGTAGCCTGCTACTTTAGTTGTTGGGGAGCTGCCGGACAGGCCAGTGTCAGCATACACCTCTTGAGGTTGCTGAACAACCGGACAGCAAGGCATCCACGTACCTAACGGCTCCAAACAGCGCTCCATCGCATTCGTTCTTCAAAATCTCCACTGTCTTGTCCGGGAGGGCTGCTCCTGTCCGCTTGAAGCAGTCGAAGCCAGCATCTAGATCGACGAAGGAGAAGCTGAGCCCCAGCGATGAGGGCAGGGATTCGAGGATTTTCTTGCCAGCCTATGCATTCCAGTAAGCAATGGCTCGCGTGCTATGGTAGGCCGGAAACTGACAGGAATGACCTCTCGGCCTATGCCATCCCCGGGAATGAGACCTTCAGGTTGTTAACATTTGCATGGCATTTGGCAGAGTCACAGGTTCGAGCCAACCTATTCTTAAAGATCTAGCTGCCATTTTCGCAGCTCCTAGAAGCTCGTCTGCAAGCTCACAAAGTTGAGTACTTCAAAGGACGGACCTTCAAAAATTCATGCCGATCTCGCTGGTGACGGCAGATATTCTGCCTGAGGCATCAGCCACGGGAAGACTTCGGCTTAGTTGTCAAACCTGGAGGCAAATTACTCGGTCGCCGCAGGACGGATTCAAGACAGCACAAAGTTCCTCAAAATCCTCAGACGCTGCGCTTTCTTTCAGATATGGCCGAACCAATCCCCTCTGCAAATGACAATGAAGAGGTCCAGCAGCCCACCAATGCTGAAGATCGCAAGGCTGCTGCTGCGCTTGATGCCCTCAATGCCAACGCCATTAGCCAGGAAAATGGGGAGGGTCAGGGAACAAAGCAGCCCAGCGCTGCGGATCAAGAAGCTCTGATGCAAGCCATGGGCAGATTAGAAGCTGTTGCAGGAGGAAGCAAGGGCACCAGCAAAAAGACCGACGAGAAGAAGGAGGTGGTGAAAAAGGAGGCAGAGGTGAAGAAGAAAATCAAGGTGTCTGCGGAAGACGTGCAGTTCTTGGTGGGTGAGCTGGACTTGTCCAAGGCGAAAGCCACCGAGCTTTTGCGGGCACACGATGGCAGTCTCGATGCGGCTGTCAAGGGCTTCATTGTACCCACCGCTAATGCATGATGAGCGGTGCCGACCCCTCGGCCATGGGAACTCATTAGGAGGGTCGTCAACGACATTGCCACATTTCGAGAAGTGCAGTGTTGCTCTGACATGGTTCATGAGGCTCACATGCTATCCGCAGGCCCTACAATATCCCGCTCGGCCTTCGCAGGGCCGTGTGATCCCGTGGCGTACACCCAACGGAGTCACAACACAGCATCAGCCTGGAGCCAGCTGGTCCGGGTATGCAACCAGCTGCTATCTGCCTTCGTTGAAGCTCGCAATGCGAAGAGCGATTTGGAATTTATCTCAAGTGCCGCGCACAAGGTAGTGCGTGGCGCAAAACCACAATGCGGCAGCAACACATCTACCTCCTTACGGTCTGGAGCACAAATGACGCCAAGTGTTTCTGAGGCATCAACCCAACCGTCTACTATCACACAGCGATTCAACGCAGTCCTGAGAAGGTTTCTTGAGGATTTGAAAGTCTGACTACAGCTACGCCGAAGCGACTACAAATAGAGATGGAGACTCATTGTCCCTACAAGTCTCACATTGACTCAATAGCTCTCGTACTTGTCAAACGAAACATACCACTTTCCGGACGTTTGTGACCACTCCAACCCATCTGGATAATGAGCCTTGGTGTACCAGCCCGTACTGGTTTTCTCGATGTATTTGTCAGCGGTATCGATCAGCCGATGGTAACTATCTATCAGCTTGTTCACGCTGGACTGCGTAACACACTTGTCGTGCGAACCTGCTACGCGAAGACTGTTGACGGTATTGTTAAGATTCGTGATGGTGCTGTTTGCATTGGAGAGCTGAGAAGCAACTCCGTTGTACGAATTCTGCCAGTATGTCACGTGGGATGTTGCTGTTGCAAGCTGGCCGCGAGTCTGTCCGTGAGCTGCCTGTTCGTTGTTTAGTCTTTGTTGAAAATCCTCTCTGGCCACCCTCTCGTTTGTGAGATTGGTATTCAAGTTGGTGATGGTCTGCGTCATGTTTTGGACTTGTGTTCGGAGGCCTGCTGCTATGGTTTGTTCCGCTCGGAGCCTTTCCTCAAGGTCCGTGATCTTGGCCTCGCGCTCTCGGATTTTGGTGTCCCGGGCCTTGATGTCTCCTTCAAGACGACTGATGCTGGCAGCATGCGCGTCCTTCTCCTTCCGCAGCTGTTCACCGAGAGCATCAACATCCGCTTTATGCGCGGCCTTTTCATTGTCGAGTTGCTCGTACAAGCGTTCTGGATCATACTCGAGCTCTCGTTGGATCGCCTTGTTCAAGTCTTCCTTGAGCTTGAGGACCCTCTTCTTTTCGTCTTCAAGGAGGCGTCCTTGACGATCGAGATCTGATTGGAGTTTATCCACGTCTCGCTGCTTTTCTTCTGCCTCGGCCTCGGCCGTGGATTTGGCATTTTTGAGATCCGTAATGGTTTCGCTCGCAGATTTGACATCACCACTAAGCTTTGAGATTCTGGCGTCGGATGTCTGTTGGAGGCCTTCTAACATTCGCTGGGTCTTCGCGTGATTTGATCTCTCTTGCTTCAGTTCATTCAGTTGTTTCGTGCGCTCTTTTTTCTCTGTGGCCAGGGCGTTCTGGTAAGCCAAGCGTTACCTTCACCTCATCGAGATCGGCCTCCAAGGATGAAGCCTTGATCTCCTCCGCGGAAAGGTCCTCCTTCGCCTTTTGGTAGGCCGCTTTGATACGCCCATTCTCGCGTTCAGCACCAAGTCGCGCCCCCTCTTCCTTGGAGGCGGCCGTTCTCCAGCCCGAGCTCTCCTGTTCCAGATCTCTCATGTCCGATTCCAGGCTTTTGATTTGACTTTGTAACCCGGCAATCTTGATCTCAAGATCGCGAGCTTCTTGTGCAGCCTGAAGGCCCTCGTCCTCCCTACTTTCTTGGCTTTTTTGGAGCTCGGCCTTCGCGGCTTCATGGTAGGACTTTTCCGCTCGCAATTCTCTGTTCAGCCTCTGAACTTCCTTCTCCTCATCCTTGAGCCTCGTCTCGAGCGACTTGAGTTCGCCGACGGTACGGTCAAGCTCGCGCTCAACACCTGATCTGAGCCTTTCGGACTCGGTGAACTTGGCCTTTGCTTCCCGGGCATCTCTTTCTAGTTTGGTCTTCTCGGACTCGAGACGCTTCTTTTTCCCATTGATCTCAATATTCTTCGCGACTTCATCATCATAACTATCTTGAAGTGACTTCACAGTTTCTTGGAGGGTTTTGTTCTCACTTGCAAGCTGCTTGTTCTCTGGAACGAGAGTCTGGCGGAGGTCTGCGAGATCGTTATCGAGACGCTTGTTGTCATTGTCCAAGTCAGTATTCAACTTCATTTGCTTTTGAATATCCTCCTTGGCAGATGCGAGAGCTCGGTCGGCAGCCTTTTTCTCATTCTCCAGTTTCTGGAAGGCAGTATCAAGCTTGTCTCGAGCGTCTCGGAGTTCCTTCTTCTCACTCTCATGAGCCGTCTCACCCAGTTCGAGTGCCTTGCATAAGTTCTCGACTCGAGCTTTTTCGGTTTTCACCTTGTTAAGCTCTTTCAACTTCTCAGCTTCCTTTTTCTCAAAGTCTTTCTTCAAAGAATCTCTCTCCGCAGCGGATTCGACTTTTAGTCGTTCAAATTCCGCTTCCTTCTTCTCAACCTGGCCTTGAAGGACTTTTTTTTCTTCGGCAGCCTTCTTCGCCTGCTGTGCGAGCGCAGCTTGCGCTTCCGCCAATTTCTCAGCTAGTCCATCGTCCTTAAATGTGAGCCATGTGCACCTCCCTCACTAGGGGGAGAATTTGGCACTTACAACATCACCCATGGCTGCACCGGAGCCCTCCAGAGCAAACACCAAGTACTCGTCCAACCTGATATTAATCGACTTTTGCATCTTTGGGTTTTCAACCAGGTCAATAACCTCTTCCACGCAAGGGATATTCTTTCTCGACATCATGTCGGGGGTGACGATGGTAGAGCCACTACTCCATACTCGAAGCAGGACCTTGGAGGCTTCTGCCGGCACACGGGCGCTAGAAGATACCCAAGTAGTGTATAGCATCTTGTTGATCTCGTCGTAGCCAAAGTACCAAGTGCCATGTGTGAGTCCGAGGACTCCTTCATAAGTCATGTCATCGCCGCTACCCCCGGTCCGGACGCATGTTTGGATGGCGACAGTCTGCCGTCTGTTAGCCGGACAAACTTTATGTCTCTGGAGAGAGACTTACCATCTTTTCCCGCTCTGAAAGTGGGTTATCTTTGTGAAGCTTTCCCGGGTGATTCTATGGATCCATCGGCAGGAAGGCGTTCATGGGCTTTATAAGCCATGCTAAATGTGCTGCCTCGAATTCTTTCCTCATGCTCGGCCTCAACTTTTCACTTAGCAAAATTCAAACCACGGACCACATACTGGTTGGCACCATATGGCCCCTGGGTGAAGGTTGGGCATATGCTGGGCGAGCTGCATGACCTGAATACGAGTACATTTCCACCCAACAGGCTCATCCTCTGGAAACGCCTCGTCAACGTAGCGACACCCGAGAGGTCTAGACAATTTAAAAAACCTGATGTCTTTTTGCACAAGGCAAAGATATCTATTCGAGTCATGAACGCAAAAGATGGATAGAGCATCCAATGCCATCCTGTGGGAAAATACATTGGGGACCCATGGGACGCGAGGGCGCCATTTTCTGGGCTGTCTCAATTGATGGAACAGTTGAACTGGCCATTTTGCGGGCAATTCAGCCGAAATTCCACTTTCCGGCGCCCTCCCATCCTTGTTCCATTTATCCACCCCAAATTGAAGCTGGGTGCGGCCTCTTTAACATTCGTTCGACACCATCTGGACACCCGCAAACCTATTCAAACAGGACAAGCACTCGCGTTCTTCAACCGCTCGCCTTCCACCGTAAATTTGCAAAGATGACTGTTCAGCAATGGCGGGTCACAGAGGTATGCCACGTGATCAGGACTTCCTCCACGAAAAAGGATTGCTCACCAGCATAGCCATATTTAGCAGTGCCCAGCAAGCTCGGTGAGGGCGCATTCTACAATGAAGAACGCCACGAGCTACGCTTTCTGGTAAGGCCTCGGCATGGCATCTATTGAATAGCCGCTCATAATCTGGGAAGGACATCAACAGCTCGAAGTTGTACATAATAGATCTACACAAAGGCCCCAGCTCGGTCAGAGAGATCGACACAGGAATGCCAATTGGCGTGACTGTGGATATTGAAGGCGTTGATTCATCACAAGTTGTGCTCGCCGGTGCCAAAGACGGCATAACCAAATTTAATTTGCAGACCCGCCAGCATGAATACGTCGCCAAGTATTGGTCTGGTGAGCAGGCGACGGACAAGACTCGAAGGTCAGCTGTGTGAATCGTTGGTTTCCAAGACAGTCGGCTGACACGAATTCACAGAATGCGCTCCAATGATGGCGCGGTCGACAGTGCCGGGCGGTTTTGGGTTGAGGCATTTGTTGATCCCGAGATTGCTGAGCTCACGGACGAAGGAGCCGTCTTTCGGCTGGACCTGGACGGCTCTCTCAAGACCGTCTATGAAAACATTGTGATTCCCAACGGCATCACCTGGAATTTGGCTGACAATTCCATGCATCTGACAGATACCACGCTGGGCAAAATCTGGTCGTTTACTTATGATCCCGAATCCGGCGGTATATCCGAGAAGCGGATATTCTACCAGCATGAGGGACCAGGGAGTCCTGACGGACACACCATGGATGAAGATGGCAACATATGGCAGGCTTTGTATGGCGGTTCCAGAGTCGTGCGCATCTCTCCTCAAGGTACCGTCACCGGCGAAATTTTGTTGCCAACAAGAAACATCACCTGTTGTGTCTTTGCAGGCACCGACTTATTCATTACCTCCGCCAAAGAGGCTGAACCTCAGCAGCACCCCGAATCCGCATCCTTCGCGGGCAACCTCTTCAGAGTAAATGTTGGTGTTCGAGGTGCGCACAAGCACAAGGCTCGCGTCGCGTAGCTCGTAGCAACTCCTCAAGCATGTCGCAGCCGAGACTCTGGCCGTCGAGCTAATTTGGCAAGCGTGTTCACTTGCTCTTGACCCTTGACAACTTGATGGACGACTAGGGGCTAGGCAAGACCCAAAATCTTTTTCATGTCAGCCTACCAGATCGACCAGGAACATGGCTTCGAGAACAGGAATGCGGAATCCCAATCTACTTTGAATTGAAGAACGACTCCTCACGCGTGCCGTGTTGATGCTGAGCAACTTTGTTCTTGCATCATGTGGAACCACAGGCCTGTGTTCCTGTGGTGTGGCTGAAACGATCGATGGCTTTTTTGTCTTTGCAACTTATCAGCTGTTCGTGTCAAACACCTCCTCGTCATTGGCAGTAATAGCAATGGACGGTTGACTTGAGACACAGTCACCCTAGCTGTTAGGTCGGGGCGATTGAAAGTTTTGTTATTCCGCATTGGACACAAACAGGCACGAGTATGGATCTGCGAGGTGAGTTGCTCAGAACCTTGGGCCGTGGATCGTGTGCCCTCACGACGGTCATTGCTCAGCATCATCGAGCGACATCCTGGCGATGTCGGACGAATCCATCTTCCAGACTTTCGTCCTCGTCTGCGGATGCGGGACAGCGTTCCATTCACTCCCTGAGCGTCTCGAAACTACAATGGCTCCGCACGCTTTTCCATCGAGCTAGGGATGTTCTCTCTGTCTGGGAAGGTGACAAAAGGCCCGTAGCACACACGCGAGAAGCTAAATTGGCGAAGCAGCCCACGAGCATTCCCTTGCCACCTCATTTCAGAAACAAGGATCGCGAATGATCAAATTAATAGCAACAACACGGTGATGGCGTCCTCCAAGTCTCCTTCACGGAAGCCCCGCGTGGTTCGATGTTTGATCTAGCTTCGCTTGCTAGCCTATCCACTTCTCCCCAACGCGGCGTACGAGTTTTGGCGAAAGTCCGATGCGCTCATTTGTGTCCCGGGCAGAGTTACCATGAATGCTCCGCTCACAAGGTTTGGGAATGCAAATTGGCATTCAAACGATGTATGGGTAGTGCGCCGCGTTGCCGGCTGCAAATACGAGAGATTGATGGCTTGTGTTCTGGCGCCGGGTGCGTCACGTTGCCTCATCTTTTGGGCTCAATGCGAGTCATGAGCCTGATGGACGTTCTCCCTGGTCCCAAAAGCATCGAATTAATGAATTCTGCATACGAGCTAGTGTCAAGGGTGTGTGTCTGACAAAGATTACAAAAACCGCGGATGCTGAATCTCTCGACTATCCCAAAAGGGCATTTCACCTCTCCGTCGGTGAGCGGGGTTTCCCCTTTCGAACCGTGAAAAAGAACAGGAAGCTGTCAGGTCAGTAAAATACTCCCCGTCGTGCAGCTTCGTCAGCAAGCAGAGCTGGAGCTAGCTCCGGCCCACCACGCGGCAGACAAGAGCCTGAAAATGCTCCGCGGCTCCGAAGCCGTCGTTAACCTTCGAACTTGCGGCCCAAGCACACCCCAACGTGCATATTTCATGCGGCAATCATGCAGGCCGTGGTGTGCTCCCAAGTACTTGCATGCGGCGGCAAGTCCCTGGCCCCTACGCTACTCAAACTAGGGTTCAGCCAGGATTTGGCACGAACGGTGCCGCCTAGAATTCCATGCCCAGGGCCGGGGTTTTTGTCGAGCCTAGGGCCAATCAAGCAATGTCGACTTCGTTCTATTGGTTTTCGAGGTTGATTTGTGTGATGAGTAGGTTGATGACCGTCGAACGCACCGGATGGGGAGTCTCGCCGGGTTTAGTCCGCAAGGACAACCTACATGTCTCGCCATGTGATGCTGTCGTGCTTGCAAGGGACAGCTGAGCGACAACTTTTGCTTTTGCGCTGAAGGGCCCAAAGCTCTGGTCGCTGCGAAACCCCACGTCGACATTTTGTGGTAACCGAGCAATGCATCTTCTGAAGCCCTTCAGTCTGTACTCTGCATCCACCGCAACCCATGTTGTGGACCTGAACATCAATTGCGTTATAGCCGGCTAACCTGGCAAATGCTCGCATACGTCAGGGACCTGGCCAAGGGAAGGAGTACCTACAGGCACGCATACATATCGCCAGAAAGCGAGATCATCCTCCGGAAAGGCTCGTGGCCACCAATCGGACCATTTTAAGAGCACCTCTGCCGGCCATGTTCGCCTCAATTGATGGCGATTGCTACTGTGTCAAAACAAGTTGCGCTAGCAGGAGTACCACCATTGACCGATACAGCATGCAGCGGGCCTATGCGAGAGACTGAGCCGCTGCAAAGGCTCTGCGCATCAAGTGATGAGAGCGATCGTGATAAGTTTGGTTACGCTACAGGACTGCCGACACTATCACGGCCCAAGAAGATGTGACTGGTTCCTGGGTCCTTCTGCTTCCGCTCCCCAAATTGGTAAACTTTTGGTCAACGAATGTAACATCAGCCTGTATTTGTCAAACCCAATCAGGTCACAGGTGGCCAGCAAATGGTCTAGATTTCCCTGCTCTATTCTCCAGAGGGCCGTGGCGGACCTATTTGTGCATCATGAACGATCCCGTGAGATGCTCGCCCCACGTTAACATCATACTTCGGCACGGTTGTTTCATGTTTGCAAGTCTGGCCAGTAGCCATCACGGTAACGCCGGTATCAGGAAACAAATCTTCGATGGCTTCTCGGTGGCATTGTCCGTCCAGTCCACACGTGCTTCAGTGTACATCATTTGACCTACCCTAATTTGTCTGCCTCTGAGGGTATCCACGGTTCGGATTGGGAGAGTGTTTCTTGAGTTTGGGTATCGAGTCCAGTTCGTTATGCCGTGCTGATTCTCATCGTGTGGTGTTAGGCTAGTCACTTCTCACTGCGAGCCATTAGATGTGCGCATTGGCTCACTTCCCGATAGTCACGGCTCCCATGCCCATCATGCCAAGCACATCTGCCACATAGAGATGCTGATCAGATCCATGGAGCACTTGATCGCTAGGTGGAGGACCGGTGCCGCTGTGATCAACTACATGCTTGGCTCGGAGGTGCAGTAAATCTCCGTTAGAGCGAAGGTGGATACGGAGGGGTTCATCAATGGCTTTTCGTAATGACCAATACCAAGGCTGAAATATAGCCTCGTGGTGCCACTGGGGGAGCGCCCCGAAGCCACGCCTCAACATCAACACCTCCGTCTAATCTTACATCCAAACAGCCACGCGATGCGTCTACACTGGAAAGGAGCTCGGGCACTGAAGGGATCGTGTTTTATTTGTAGGAACTAAATGGGCGTCCCATCGGGCCGATCTCCCTGCAGCGAGAAGTACTGTTTTGGGAAACACTCTCGCGGAGATTTATCGCATCATGGCTGACCTGCGTCGCGGCGTAGTCAGCCCACGCAATTCAAACTAGTCTGGAGGCTTTTGACAAAGGATGGTACCATTAGTCCAATCACGATTGGCAGGGAGATCGTGCCTTGATTAAAGGGCCGGTTTGGAGCACTGGGGCCTCTCCCTTGCCGGACCATGCTCTAGGCGCTGTGAAGCGTGGGAAACCAATGCAAGGTGGAGTGGAGCAGCAGTTTAGGTTCGCCTTGCTTGCGCTCTACCAAACCGATGGGCTGGTCGTTGAAATGCATGCACGTTTGATCCTTTGGGCCCACTCCGACCTGCTCCCGTACCCAACCCATCCCCCAGATGCCCATTCGGTTTAACGCCTTCGTGCATCATCAACAGTTGCTGCCCAGGACGAAGTGCCGCGCTACAGTACCTCTCGCGCGTCAGGTGGAAACCTGGGTGTGCTAGCACTTGCGCACTGATGGTGGACTTTCGACGAGACTAACTTACGGCGTCGAGTACCTGTCCCACTTCCCTGAGTGAGGGTTGTGCCGGAAACCACGATTCTCGCTTCGTCTGCTCGCGAGTCTGAGACGAAAGCCCTCGAAGCGATCGTGAAGGACAGCTGGAAACGCTAGAAGGCGATTCACTTTCAACTCCTCGATTGCACCCGGCTCCCCGAGTGTTCAAAGTCCTTCCCGGAAACTCAAAAAAGAGCCCTGGCCGTTTTGCTGCGCCGGCTGACCTTACAACCCAAAGTCGTTGCTCAATCTTTTGGGCCCTGCCGCATTCTGTCCTACGACCACTTACACCTTTGACTTGTATGGAAATTTCCCTGCGCTGAGGCAATCAACCTGTAACGGAGCTTACCATCACTTCGTGCCTTTTATTTGTGGCTCGGATCTCCACCAGGACGAATGACCCTGACACTGTCGCAATCCACGTCCAGCATCAACCCCCGCTGGAAATTTACTTCTTCTTGACACTCCCGTTCCTCTGGAAATCCGCCGTCGCTTATGAGTCGACCGATATCTGCATAGTCGATCTGTCCATCTGTCCCGGACATATTGTTATTTGTCTGATACCAGGCCTCCCGACGCCAAATTACCGCCATATAAAAGACGACGCCTGTGCGCAGGTAGCCCTCCACACAGCGCCCGTTGTCGACAAGCTGGCGGAGGTTCAGACTGCACCCTTCCCCGGACCACATTTCTCTCGTGGGTTTTCAAATCGTCACTGGAAATTCGAGACACATAGAGACGTCAAACGTTTGGATACCAGTGGGCCGTGGAGGAGGAGGGAGGATTGGGAGCAAAGGGACGGCACTACATGGTCGCGAACACGCGAGCTCCCACCAGAGGAGAAAGATTACATGCCACGGCCATCGCCACCAGCGGAGTATCCTTCACAAATTTCGCCAGGGCAGTGTGACGCAGTAGCGCCAGCAGGACCAACCTTCTCGGGGAGAGAGACGTCCAAGGGGCAAGGTTTTGTCCCGCAGCAAGCTCCCACGTTACCGCCGGTTGCGGCACTGACGGGCTATGGCGCTGGAGTCTCTCAAACGGCCGCGCCCGTAGAGACAGGCACCCCCGTGTCAGTCCGACACTTGGGCGTGCACAGCATCCTCAATCCTCCTGCAGATGTTGAGCCTGCGAGGCAGCCCCGCAGAGCAAGCCGATCGCCCGGCAGGAGGGTTAGCGCGGCGTATGGTCAACATCAAACCCCCTTACTGTCGCCTCGGGTTCGGAAGAGGAAAGATGACCCTTCTCCAGGACGAGCGCCGCAAGCACCGGCCGAAACGCGGCAAGGAAGGCGCATGTTGACTCCCAAATCACCCGCCTTACGCTCGATGAGCCAAGGGGTGCGCGGCTCTCCTTCGGGCGTTGGGTCGTCAATCATCTCGCATGGCTCTACCGAAGGTCGGGTGTACACTGCGGAACCGGGCGAGACAACAAGCTCCGCCATTCCCCCACTCCCTTCCTTTGCAATGGCTCCACAAGGTCTGTTGGCTACGGCTCAGGCTCACGACCACATTCTCAGCATAACTCCTACGAGCTACAGCAACTCAACGACGTCATATTCGGCGAATACCCAAGGCCACGTTGGCAGTCCTGGAGGTGCATCTAATGTCGTCGAACGTGAGAATACATCGCCTTTCCAGCCATCTGCCACAGATGCTGGACCTCGTGCCTCTGGGCTCCAACATGCTCTGCCTGGACCGGAATCCCAGGTACGAGCAGCAGCAAGGCCTTACGGCACTGGTCAGCCATCATATCAGATGCAGCTAACCACAGACCAAGGGCCAATGATTCTTCCAGTCGAAGTTGACATTCAACAAGCATCAAAACTAGCTGATGAGAAGAGAAAACGAAACGCAGGCGCTTCGGCGAGATTTAGGCAGAGAAGAAAGGAGAAAGAGCAAGCCGCGGCCACGACGATCGCTGAACTCCAACGGCAACTACGCGAGATGACGGAAGAGCGGGACTTCTACTTGGGGGAGAGAAACGTTTTCCGGGATTTGCTTGGACGAGCACCAGGAGCTCAAGTGCCACCACGGCCCCAATCTCCGCACGTGCGTCGAGCTCAAGCTACAGGGCAATTTGTGCCTATACAGGCAGAAGGGTCTTCCAGCCTGGACTACGGACGCCGGGAGATGGCCGAGCCTTCGCCTGCACAACGACGCAGGACCAGTGATTACCAGCCCTCGTTTGCGGCAGCTCCAATCGCACCGGCAAATTATCCTCCTCCATATCCAGCCCCTCAAGCTCCAGCGTATGCCCTGCCACCGCCCTCCTTACCGGCGCCAATACAGGATCCGCGAGCTCAACCCCCCGCGGCTGGGTCCTTAGGCCATTCAGGACCTCCGGCTCATCCAGCCCATCCACCCCCCTCTCCTCTGCCGCCAGGCATGCGGCCTCAACAATATGATCCCTTCCGCAGAGAGCCAAAGCCGAGGTGATCCGCCAAATTTATCAAGACAGCAAGCCATTTCCAGGAGATTTATTGCTCATAGAATGCAGACAGAGAGGCAACTCCAATTTCGGTTTTTCAGTAATAAGGGGTGTTTTGATTAACAGAATAATGTTTTTTCGGTTCATCAGGCAATTTCATTCTCAGCAAGCGACTACAGCACGATTGGCATTACAGTCGAGGGAGTAAACGGCGCAGCATGACGAGCACGCAGTTGACCACCGCTTCGTTCAAATGATACCCTTATATCCATCTTTTGACAGGACCCGGCGTCGGACCACGGAAATTTGGAAGCACACTCCCATCTTACATTATCAGCCTACGATCACAGCCTCACGACCATTATGCGGTGACGAACGGCCGAGCTTTCTCTATTGTTGTTGACCATAGTTCATGCTAAAAGGCAGATTGGACCCCAGTATGTCTTCTGTATTAGAAAACCCCAAGACCAGCAAATACATCAAAATTTGGTATTGACTGCCCTTGTTGCGACCGCTGCCCTCTTCGTTTCGTGCGACCCATCACTGAGGAGCATGGTGGAGAACCCCCAATGATGCAAGCAAGACTCCCTTGGCACCATCTTCTCGAGAAGCAATTGGGCTCCGAACAAAGTGCCATGGGCCTGGCGGCTGAACGCCCAGGATATGGCTTGTCATGTGAGCCGAGGGGGCCTTGTGGAGCGTATACCGGGTGGAACTTACGGTGGCGGTCAAACTCTAGCAGTCTTGGTGGGACTACCAGTTGTTGGAATTACATGAGCCTAGACCAAGTAAGCGAAAGGGTGCTCACATTTGACAGGGTAACAGCGCCGTTAAGGCTACTGGTTGTTGTCGACACGGAACCTGTGGCGCCATGGGAGGGACCCTGTTGGCGGCTCCGCCGCGACGGGATACCATCTCCAATGGCGTCAACTTGTATCAAGATTGCATCCTCTTCAGCCTGCCACTCTCGCACGTTTGCGTCCAAAAGATCCTCGTGGCCAGCATCTCAACACCACTGGCTCATACGATAAAAAAGTGGCATCCAGTGTTCTTCCATCCAATGACGATGCTACATAAAATGTCTCAGTTGATGCACTTTGAATATTCAAGTGCCATGGCCTATCAGCGTGCTCATCAGCAAGGGCTATTTTCTGATTCGCGCACATTTCACACAATTATCAAGGCCAGTCATAGCGGCATATGACCAGCTCTCAGGTGGCCCTGCTGATGCATGACAGAGCCGGGGACTGAATGTGTCGTGACCTGCATGCTCTAGCCTTGGGCGAAGTGTTACACTTGCTGCCCAAAGAAAGATGCAAGGTAAGAGCCTACCTCTCACATAGGCGGCCTCACTATTTCGGCAGCAAGACAATTCTGCATTCGTTCATTCGAATGCGTCTACTCCGGCGGCTCCAAGCAGCTGTTCACATATGAACAATGAATCGATCGACACGCGCCATTTGTACAGCCCTGGTACCGACCGCCACACGACTAGGACCATCCATGACCAGCTGGGAGACACATCAAAGGTAAAACTAGTGGACGCATCACTCTATTCAGATCGAGCCACTCTTGGATACTCTGTTCGCTTTTGACGCTGCCGATCACATTGCCACTTGCCCTTGCGATTCGCGGGTCTGCTCACGAAAGCTATGTCGCGCTCAGTTGGTCTGGAAATTGCACCATGGCACTGCCGCTGCTAACAAAGTTTGTCCCACCACTCCAAGGATCTTGACATAGCGTGATTGATTTTCCTGAAATGAGAAGAAGATGCTGCAGCCTGCTACCAGTGCTGTTTTCACAAGCGAAAGGGGGTTTTGGGCTGCCCCTCTCGCTGCACAATCTGCGTGAGGCTAGGGTAAAGTTAGATTCTCAGCCATACCATTCAAATTTGGGCTATGAGCAACTCCATTCCCAGAACTGAAAAGTCGGTCTGATTCATCGTTGGGGCAAATATCTGGGCTTGGTTGATCAACGCTGCTGCAGGAGACCTTTTTCAATCTTGGTACTTTACTTGCAATGAGGCACCGCGTGACTTATTTTTGATGACTAAAGGCTCTTCTTAGCTTCGGGGAAGCCAAATCGTGTCTATGATGGAGCGAAGGACCCGCAAGTCTCTTCGTATCGAGGCACCCGCGAAGGGGGTGCGAGGTTGGAAAGGATTTAGTCTGCAGACGGAAGAACGACCATGCAAGCTTGTTGCATGCAACGGGGTGAACCCAGACGTTGAGCTAGCATCTGAGTCTCCATACTTTGATCTCCGGGCCGCATTGCCGCCACGTCACGTTATAGTACGCTAACGATGGATGTGCTTGATTGCGAAGAGCCCCCACGCCATCCTATCCCAAAGATACTTGCTGGCAGTATTCCGAATTTTGTCGGTAGTGATCGATCCGCAGCTGATCGGCCCATGGGAGATAAGATGTCGAGCTTCGCTTGTCCCAAATCTGGCTCGCCGGGAGGCTGGGCCCACGTCCGGAATTACCAGGTCAAAACGTGCTCAAATGGCAGCCAAGCGCACGACACCGGCCCGAAGATCTAGCAGCATCCAAGACCAAATAGTTCCTAGTACTCAAATTAGCAAAGGGGGGCTGTGCCCTTAGTGTGCAGTACTCTCAGTTACACGGCTGAGATTATGGAGTGTGAATTGAAGCTCTTGCACCCTTTTTGGTACTGCTGGTCATCAAGAAGCTTGGAAGAAAATCAACTTTGTTGCTGACAGGAAATCTTCCGTTAGAGTTGACCCAAAGCCTCGACACCTCCAGCTGGGACCCACATCGTGAAACGGGCTTGCGGATGCGCCCCTCGTATTGGGGTGCGTTTATGGGGAACAAAGTTTGACCGGCACCAAGGTCTGTTCTTGGATGAATCCGATCTACCTCACCGGCGATGTATCTCAGCCAATAATGTCAGAGCATGAGATGAGAGTGACGCCAAGTGTTTACTGCTGCATCTAGGCCCAAGTCATATTATCGGATATTCTTCATCAGCAGCGCTCATGTAGAGAATATGCCTCACAGTCAAGCTCCGTCTGAGACGCGAAAACCCAGCGGCTGAAATGTCCTGCCTCCCCATGGATTCCCAGCAAGATCAGGGTGGATGGCTCGACAAAGTCGACGAAATACGACGGGAATGCGGATCGCCAGGAAAATGAGAAGCGGCCGATCATGCTCATCAGACAGTTGATGATGCGGGGCTTTGAAGATTCAACCATTCCAATACCTCTTGCACTCGAGATTCCCGCCGCAGCATGATGGTGCCCTGATCCCGTCATCCTAAGTTCAAAGCTCCCTTGCAGCTCGCTCAAGACCAGGCAATCCTTATCAAATGCAAGCCATCTTGTAACATTCATGCAGCTAACGATGGCCATCCAGACAGTGTTTGACGAACTTTCCGATAAGGGTGTGCCAATTGCGTGAGTGGCTAAAGGCAACGGCACGCCAGATGAAGAGCGCTATTTGACATGAGCTCCTGTTTGCCGCGAATGCGACTTTGACAACCAGCCTTTCCACCGGACTCTGAATCCGTCAGGAATAGAGTTTGGAACCGCCTGCCGACATTTCCGCACAGGGATCTCATGAGTGAGAGCCGTCAGCAAGAAATTTACTTCGTCGGTGCCGTCAAGGTGATCGTTCGCGCAAAGGGTAAACCACGGTCAGTACCACGCATCAACGGGACAATCGACAGAGCTAAGGACATCGGCTGGAATGGCTTGTACGACACGATGATCAGCTCAGAAATGATGGCGCCAGTTCGAATTGATATTCACAAACACACGTCTCAATAGAGCGGATCGCAAGATTGAAATCCGCTTGAGATTTGCTTCAACAGTGGAATGGGCGGATCATGTTATGAAAGATGGATTGTTTTCTCGGAGCAGGGGCCTGATCACTCTGAGACGGTTGGAGGGTAACTTAGGCGATGTGGCTGATTCCCCTGGCAACAACGCAGTCCGCCAAAAAAGAGGACGGTGATGAGCGAACGGTGACATCTAAATTTCCATGAAGCCTAGGATGTGGGAGTGAAATTTGCTGACTGGAACGCCAGGAGAAGTGATATACCTGCCGCCGACGTCTTTGTGCTCGCGAGCTGCGCAGCCTGCAGCACCATAAATTTCGCTGGCATCTCCTCCCTCGGCGTTTTCGTGACGATGAGATAGATGGCCTTGAATTTTGCTGGAGTGTACTAGGGGTCCACGGGGTACTGCCGTCGCCACCGTTTTCTCCCCATATGGTGCAGGCGAGAGGGGCATTGGCGTGGCACTGTTGTCATCATGGCTGATCAGGAGCTTCAGCTTGCGGGGTTCGGGCTCACTGTCGCCAACGATTTGCCTCTCTCGTGTCGAATTCATGGGTACACTTCCCGCTCCAAGGCGTCTGAAGGATAGGTTGAAATGAATCACAGCCAAGGAATTTGAGGGTCCGATTAAATTACGTTCCACCGCAGCTACTCTTGTGCATCCACCCCACAATGCTCCATCCTCAATGCCCAAGACATCATCAGAATTGACATGGAGCAGGTCACACAGAGTGCGTCATATTGATATGGTCTGCAGAAGTATTTATTCCGGTAGCCAAGGAAACGCCGGTGTTGATTATCTCGTATCCCGGTGCCAGGGATTCGCTTTGGTCAAGGATAAGCGAGCTGAAGGAAGTAATTGTCTCGTACCCTGCATGGATACCCCTAAAAATGCGGACCTTACGGCTCCTCTTGCGGATACAGAAACCTCCTGAACGTTGGAAGCTGGGTCAATTCTTTCGCATGGCCCATCAATACCGAGGACATGGCTTTGGAAACATTCAAGCTATTTCATGCATGTGCGGGGATGTCATGCGTGGGGAAGTGACTTGCATGACAAAGTTCCACACTGCTCGATTTTTTGCATCTGGTCTGCAGGGAGCAGTCTAGGGGTGAAGCTTCTGCAGAACTTTCTGGTCATTTCAGGAGATTTGGCTCGAAACACCGACGGCATTGCACTCAACCAATGTCATGCGCGGATGACTCTATTTCGCCATCCCTTTGATGTCCGGAAACGGGTGAATGGCAAGACGTTGTTCCGGAGAACCTTTTTCGGATGTGGCAGTTCTATCTTTCAATTTGTTGTTTTCTTTTCTCTCCCTTGTGCGACTGTCTCAGGGTCCTTGATGATTTGTGTTCCGAAATCTCGTGAGGGCGCCAGAGCAATGCAGTTCGGAAAGCGAGCGTCTCGAAGAACGGTAGCATTCTCAGCGCTAGACTCGAGTCCAAATCCCGGGTTGACCACGGACTATTTCTTTTGACGGCACTGATCAAAGCAACCACTCCCCTCCAAACAAGCCAATCGAGCAAATCCTTGCCCGAGTTTCCATTTTCAACAATAGATATCGAAATGCTACTGGACCAGCCTTTGTCTCACTTTGGGACAACATGTCAGGCACACTGGTGGTCAAGGTCACTGCACAAGGAGGCGGCGAAACACATCAAGAGAAATATCCGCTAGTTCAGACAATTGCTGTGCTGTTTACATCCCTGTTCTATGACCTTCGTTAGGTCCTTGTGTAATGCAAACTGCAGCCATATCGGGGCTTGAAGGAGTTATGGCCGCGATCTCGGAAGGGGATGCCATTCTCAAAGTCATCGAAGCTCCAAAATGCCGAGCTGTCTGACGTTTCACGTGACACCACAACTTCCCAATTGGGACTCGACTCAATGATGCCACATATCAGCAGAATCGGGCCAGTCATCGGACGGGTTTACCCAGTGGCCCTCAATGCTTGACCATGCCATGTCAACTTTTCAACAATCCCTCTGGACCACGTTTACGTTGCGCAGAGGCCGTGTGTGAATTACACACTTGACGCTTCAAGCGCCGCTGATACGAGGGAGGAAGCTCGTTATCAACAATCTATCATTATGGGAGGCGGACCCCCTCAGTATTCAGAGTAAGTTGGTACTACGCGTGCCTCTGTATGCAGTGCAGGTTGGATTGCAATTCTCATTAGACAGCCAATCGCTTTCGCTGCAGCAAATTGCAAGAAGGGCCAGGTCGGAAATGTTCCCTCTCGTATGACAACTGTTGCCGAGATTGATTTTCCGTACGCACAAACTATCCCCTACCAGATTCCAGCATCTCAAGTTTTGCCGTCTGCGACATGTCTCGAATACAAGCTAACGGCATGGGGTGTTCTTCTAGTCTGAAGAAGCTCGTCAAAAAGCTAGCCGAGCAAGGACCGTTGAAGGTGTTGGACACGCCCAAGCGCATAAGACTCCTCTTCAATGGAGCCATCATTGCCGATACCTCTTCAGCCCTCTACGTCTGGGAGCATGAGTATTACCCTCAATATTACCTTCCCATGGAGTCCTTCATCAAATCTCATGGTTTTGACGTAAGGCTTTCCCATGGTGAGGCAATCACGGACGAGGAAGGCAAGATCATCGGCGGTGAGCTGGAGATGGCGGTGCGACGCGAGAACACCAACGACGAATACAGAGTCCTGAACAAGATGGTGCTGTTTGCAGCAGACCTCGAAGGCCCAGCGAGAGTCCTCAGAAACTATGTCAAAGTCGTCTTCGGTGCTGTTGGTCAGTTTGCTCATTTACCATCCCTTGGCATGTTGATCGTCCTCCTAACCCTGTTTCGTCGTAGATCAATGGTTCGAAGAAGAAACGCCCATCTACGTACACCCTCGGGATCCTTACAAGCGTGTCGATTGCCTCCAGTCTTCGACGCCGATTCGCGTGACCGTACCTTCGAGGGGTACAGATGTTGTCCTAGCCGAGTCCGCTACCTCAGTTCACCTGTACGAAACAATGCTTCCGCCGCGATTCTACCTTCCGTACACGTCTATCAACACGATCTACCTGAGACCCAGCCGCACAGTATCCGAATGTCCATACAAAGGCGTTGCGCAGTATCATCATGTGGTTGTGGATGGGCAGGAGTACGAGGATCTAGTGTGGTGGTATCGTGCGCCGACTGCGGACTGCATTGCGGTCACAGGATTGAGATGCTTCTACAATGAGAAGGCCGACATTTGGATGAAAAAGGGCGAAGAATGGGTCAAGCTGAAGCGGCCGACGACGCATTTTGTCTGATGTGCCTCGGATAACTGCGATCTAGGCAACGACGAGACTTGGGCAACAAAACATTCGCCGGGCCATTCAGAAGCAAGGATTGTCGAACCAAAGGGAGCCGAAATCTAGATCTGAACCAGGGGCAGCCAATCTTTTCTCTGCTTCAAGGATGAAGTTGGATATGAAGCAATTTTACCGAGTCTGACTCTGGATGGCTGACAGCGGCCGTCGAGGAAGAAAGTGGCAGTCTGACTTTGCACGCAACCATGTCCATATTCTCCAACGGAGCTGTTCTTTACAACGGTATCTTCCATGAAAAGGTGGATGATGCATTCGAAGGGCAGGTCTGACAAAATCGGTTTACCTTCCCAGTGTTGTTTCTGGCCGACTTCGTGTGACGCCGAAAACCTGCGGCCAGCAACACAAGCAGCTTGCTGACTTACAATGCTATTCTTTTCCATCTCCAAACCGGAGCAATCAGAGCCTCCCCTCCGCTGTTCTCATACAGATGACGATCGAGTGATGCCGCCGCTAGGTCTACATCGCCACCAAAGTATGCTTTGCATTTGTGAGGACCATCGACGCGCAGCACGATTCGAGTTGACCGTGATACGTGGGCGAGAGCAATTTCTCTTCCCAAACATACAATCCCCATATGCCAACAGATTCGAAAAGTCCCATCTCGATGTTCATACATCCAGGTGAGCACATTTACCCCCACAGAGTTGCAGGCGTTCCCGTCTGCCAAGTCTTATGGTCTGAGCCATGAGCAAGTTTTCGTCGGAACAACCAATCAGCGCTCGCCTCGCGCTCTCGCAGCAACTGTTGACCATGTCGTGCTCATGCTTTTCCAGCTCCTTTCTGGGTAAGAGGAAAACTCGCCCTTGCAGAGATGCTCAAGCCACATACACTTGGTCCAACATCGTTCAGTGGTCTAGTCACAAATTTGGTCAACTGAACCAATATCAAGCAGCGGTAAACAAGATGGCACGTCGCGTGAGAATCGCATTTATTCTCGACTCGTGCCGGACTCGCCAGGGTTTTTCTAGGTGCTTACAACATTTGACCAGAGCTTGCACATCTTTGTCTTCATTAGCATTTGCTCAGAGGTATTTTCAGCCTTCAACATAACCCTAGGTGACCAAGAATCAAGGCTGCTTTCGCAATGAAGACCGCAGCGATCACGGCCTTCACTCTCCCTCTCAGCACCCTCGCCCACTTCGGCCTCACATACCCAGCTTGGCGCGCTGACTCCCTCGCCGAAACAAACGATTCGATCTCTCAGTGGTACTATCCTTGCGCCAATGTCCAGCCGATGCAGAACGCCTCGCAAGAGCGCACTCCCTGGCCATTGACGGGCGGCTCACTCCTCCTCCGATTGCACCATCCTTGGACATATGTCTTTGTCAATCTAGGATTTGGCAGCGAAGTGACCAACTTCAATGTCAGTTTGAATCCCGAAGGTGGAAGACTGGTCAATGAGACAGGCAATGGAACTTTCTGCTGGAATCAGCTGACGGTACCTTCTGCCGATCTTCTAGGGCTAGAGGTCACAGATGGAATGGAAGCCAGCATTCAGGTTGTGACCGTGGGGGATAGCGGAAGTGCACTGTACAATGTAAGTGAACCTCGGCAGATCTCTTGGCGTTCTCTCCCTCCCAAGCTTATACTGACACATACAAATGCAGTGCGCAGACATTGTCTTCACCTCAAATGCCACGCTACTCCCTTCCGACCAATGCATGAACAGCACGGGTGTCACAGCTCAGAGCATTGAGGGATCTGCAAGTACAACAGAATGCGATGGGCAAAGCGGCGGCAATGCGACGTCTTCCGGATCAGCATCTTCGAGCTCTAGTACAGGCGCGGCGTCTTCAATGGCGGTGCCAGGCTTCCTGGTCATGATGGCTGCAGGATTGATGGCTTTGTAAAGGAAACAGCAGTCTGATCCCAACGATGACTAGAACTGATTAGATGAAGACAAAATATTGCAATGCTCCTGGTTGAGATAGCCGAAGCTGGCTCAAAAGCTGTCGTGGCTTTGGATGCTTCTGTCCATTAGATTTCAATGTCCATGACTTTGCCATGACCTCCCGCTCAGTCGAGTGGCTGTCATCTTTCACTTACTCTTTTCTCCGCATCCTTCCTGCGCCCTTTGCGGCTCGACTTGGTGCCACCCTTGCCCTTCTTCAATGCTTCGATGCTTGTGTTCTTCCACTTGGGTATTCCCATTGCTTGCCTTTGGAATCTGGGTTGCTGGCTCCTTCGAAGCTGCCTCTGACTGTAACATCGACGAAAGCGTCCAGCAAAGATGTCTCAAGGGCTTCAATACAAGAACAAGTTGGTTGTTGAAGTAAGGTCTGCATAGGTATTCCAAGATTTTGGATTGATGGCTAAATCCAGTTGTCTCAGGGGGATCAAGGGTCCAAATCTCAGTTTTGCCAAAGGTCCCAGTATCCGCGATGAAGCTTAAAGGTCTCATATTGCTCCTGCAACGTATGTTTGCTTGCTAGAGTCACACCTGCATGACGTCGGTGCGGGGGCTCCCTGCCACGGCTGCTTGGTAGCACATTCTGATGTTCTGGCACAAGCTCAAGACTTCCAGAATACCATATGGAACGCGATAAATATGAACATACGAAGGTAGCGGATTCCAGAACGTTGCTGAAAATCGTCAGGCTCAGTTGGAGTTGTTGTCAGCAGTGTAGGCGTAGCCGAGCCTACAGCTTTGCATGCAGGGTCGGTGTTGACTGGTAAAACGTGATGTTCGACATGCTGTGCGTTTGGCAGAGAAGATCTAGTATAGTAGAGCTCAAAGTCAGAGACATTTCCACAATCGGCGGCAATCCTGATATTGAAGTCAGGTTGGGATTGATTGGATGTCTGCGTCTCACTGGCTGACTGACTGACTCTTGTGGGCTGGTTGAGTTTGAGGACCGGTCTTCACGATGACGGGTGCGCTGGGTTCGCGGACGCTTAACAAGCTGTCGCCTGTGGATGTCAGCAATATGGTTTTCCCGCATGGCTTGGTGTGTTGGAAAGGCTGTCTATTTGCAGACTCAAAATCCATTGATATCCCGACCACAGGCTTATCATGGGTATGCTTTTCCGGTGCAAGCACGTCATGGATGGTCTCACCATCTATAGGTCTTTCGTCATTAGGCTCATCGTCCGTAGGCTTTTCGGTTCTGGGCTCATCTTTACTACATTCATCATGTGTAGTGCCTTTCTCCGTGGGATTATCATCGGCAAGCACATCATCGGTAGGTACATCGCCTATGGGTCCACCAGCAGTAGCCACATCGTCGCCAAGCTGATAATCCATGGGATGCTCGTTGTGTCGGAAAGCTCTAGAAGTCGTCGTTGAGCTAGGGGCTACTGCCAGAGGCTGCTCAACATCACTTTTGATGTGACCGTAGAGGGGTTCTGTTGTATAGGTCTTGAACAGATTGAGCGAAGGTCCTGTGTTATGGCACTGATATCTCGGTCGTTGGATGGCTGCAGGGCATCACCTTTGGAAGCGGCGTCGTCGCAGGCATCCTCATTGTAGGCGTGCTCATCATAGGTATCCTCACCATAGGCATCCTCATCGTAGGCGTCCTGGTCAGAAACTTCATCATCATAGGAGGCGTTGCCATTCGTCGGTGAATTCTGAGCCGGCCTATAGTCCCAGTCGCGAAGCGATAGATCAGCTTGGCCTTTGTGCTGTTCGCAGAGCACTGAGTCTGCTAAATTCTCTAGCGCTCCTATTGTGACTGTTTCATCGTCTGCGAGTTCGGACAAAGAGCCTAGCGCTGTCCAGTGATAGTCTTCGATGCTGTTGCCACAGTGTTGCCGTCTTGTCCAGGACCCGTGACAATGCTGGCTCAATGGGTAGTTGATGCGAAGCAAGTGGCCGGTGCGTGCGAGACTAGTCATTCCCCATCGCCCCATGGTAGCGAGAGATCAGATAAGACGGCTACTTGGCAAGGGGACCGCTTGCGGGTTTAAATGCCTCAGTCATGGCCAGCGGTACTGCTCGTTCCGTGGGAATAGCTTCCATCCTGGTGTACTTTTGTTGCTGCAAGGATGCTTGCGACATGAGAATCTCCGACCGTGTTGGATTCCGCCGCAATATCTGTGTTAAAAGCTCCACTGACGGCATAACGGCGGTGATCTAGCCGGATGTTCACACATATTCGCCGTTGCTTTCGGCCAGGTCTGGACCCCTCATCAAGGGCGCAGAAGACAGCCCTGCAAACCAGACTGTAAAAGCTGCCTTTGCTTCTCGAGGAAGGCTGCCTTGGAGTACGGAAGCTGTGTTTTCACGGCCACAGCGCACTACCATGCGCTTGAGGTTGCACAAAGCTACCCCTGCAATCAAGCCAAGCCGAATCACCTTCGGATGCATTAGCTAGTAGACTGAAACAAGAGAACTTGTTCCCTGCATCCGAGCATCTCCAGATAGCATTTCTGATATCCAGCTTGCTTGATTAAAATCGCTGTCGATCGATGTATCACTAGCCATCTTGTCTTTCAAAGCACTGATCGGGCAGGCGGCGACAAGTTCCAGAAATGCGTTTCCAGGAAGTCGGGGAGTGAGGATGTGGCTAGTTAAGGGTCTCAGAAAGTAGGCCATGCAGCTTCAAATGAAATGCATTCTTCTTTCATTTCCCAGACCATCTCACTGTCAAAGTCGGACTCGTTCGCTCGCCTTATTCCTCAGGGTTAGGGTAGGGCAACCCTGCAGGTGGCCCATCAACTGTAATACCAAGCTCGATTATCAGGATCCGGCTAGATCGGCAGCTTGAATCTTCGAACGGGGTGAAGAGATACTAATTCCAGCCCTGTTGTCTATGACAACGATTCAACACTTAGGAAGAGAAGTTCTCCGTTCCTCCATACGATTCGCATGGGTGGTGGGAGCCAAGAGTCTCAGCCTTTCCTGCCTTCCCAGCTTTTGTCATTCCAATTCCTTCGTTCACGACAATGTAGTGAGGTGTTCAGGGTCGTATGACTAGGTTAGTTAGGATTTGTATAGTAGCAGATGACTTGAGTTGAGTGTATCCAAGGGGTGAAGTTAGAATGACCGTAGCATGCAGCCTTCTTATGTTCTGTTGTTTTGTTTTGCCCAGTCTAGCCCTCCCAGGCATGGCCAACAGAGCGACCATTTCCCTAGCCGTGCAGATTGCCCCTGGACATGGCCCTGCCTTCATGTCCTCCAATTGGTCCATGTTCTGTGTTGATCCGTATGGCGGCCATGTTTGCATGGCTTGCCCTAGGGAGGTCTGCAGCGGACTCGTCGTTAGTACGGAGGAAACAATAACCAGGAGTGTTTCCTGTGCCACCAAGCTGCAATCAAGCCCAAAGCAAGCGGGAAACCCCATCTGGTAGTCGGAAAGCCAACCCGACTTTACCATACTTTTGGTGATTTCCCTCGGCATGTCTCATGCACCCCGCCAGGTCTCGCCAAACTCGGCGAGGCGACAAACCACAAGATCTGGAACTTCGCTCCTTGCACTTTATGGGATGTCGAGAGCCCTAAGTAGCTGCTTGGCTAACAAGTGTCATACGATCATTCCATCCCACGTTTTCCCACACACTCCAAGGCTGGACCTCGGTCTACTTTCTCAGTCTTCATTAGGCATAATTCTAGTCAGAGAGACTTGCCGTTGTATATAGGCATGGGCCGGCCATTGAGATGTTTATCTTCTTGACTACTGACATCGATACGCATCTGTAATCGGACACAGCAGCATTGTCGTCTTTGGCGCTCACTTTTAGCATCTGAAACAACCTGCTCACCTTGTTCAAGTCCACCTCCATTCAAGCGTGCTGACCAAGCTCGTTCGTTCTGCCTTGGCTGCACACCTTGTGTCCACGTGCATCAGCCAATATTGCCAATACCAATCACCGACTTGAACAGACCTCTCCATTCGTGCTCGGACCATGGCGACTACGAACGGCACCACGAACGGCACCACGAACGGCACAACAACCAGCACCACAACCACAACAACGCCAGCCACAGATGTCGATGTTCTCATCATCGGCGCTGGTTTCTCTGGCATCAGCACCCTCTACCGTACCCGCAAGCTCGGATTGAAGTCCTTGATCCTCGAATCCGCCTCTGACTTTGGCGGCGTATGGTATCACAACCGCTACCCTGGTGCCCGCGTCGATTCAGAATGGCCTTATTATCAACTCAATATCCCAGAAATCTATCATACATTTTCCTTCTCTGAGAGGTTTCCTGGACATGCCGAGTTGAGGCAGTACATGGCTCATGCCGACAAAGTGCTTGGTTTGAGGAAGGACTGTATTTTCAATGCTCATGTGAATGATTGTTCTTGGGATGAGAAGTCGGGAAGGTGGACGGTGAAGACACAGCAAGGTCATGTTGCAAGCGGAAAGTACTTGATCTTGTGTACCGGTTTGCTGCACCGGCGGCATTATCCTGACTTTCCCGGACTGGAGAACTTCAAAGGTGCTGTGCACCATTCTGGGTTCTGGCCTGAGGATTTGAGCACAAAGGGCAAGAAGGTTGCGTTGATCGGAGCGGGTGCAACGGCCGTGCAGATCACGCAGGAAGTCGCGAGAGATGCCCAGGAATTGGCAATCTTCTTGAGACGGCCCAGCTATTGTCTACCCATGATGCAACGCAAATTGGGCGAGCTTGAGAACAGAGGGTTTCAAGCTTACTACGATGCACTCTTCAGGGAAGGTAGAAAGAGCTTTGCCGGCTTCCCATCACCAATGCCCAGCAGAAGCGCTTTACAGGATTCGGTCGAGGAACGAGAGGCGCTGCTCAATGACAGATGGACAAGAGGGGGCTTTCAGTTCATGACCGCATATGCGGACACAACGGTGAACAAGGAAGCCAACAAGCTAGTGTATGAGTTCTGGCAGAAGAAAGTGGCCGAGCGGATGAGACCGGGCAAGAAGAGGGACCTGGTGGCGCCCCCACCTGATAAGATGCCTTATTATTTTGGAACAAAGAGGTGCCCACTGGAGCAGGATTACTACGAATGTGTGGATCAAGATAATGTGGATGTTGTGGATATGAACGAGACGAAGCTGAAGACTTTCAGCGACAGAGGAATGGTGTTTGAAGACGGATCTGAGAGGGAATTCGACATCCTCATTTTGGCCACTGGATTTGACAGCTTTTCTGGATCGTAAGTCATGAATGTGTCAGATGTGTCTATGCATTGCTAACGTGAAAAAAGGGTCACCAACATGGGACTGAAGAACAAGGATGGCGTTGATATCAAAGATGTATGGAAAGATGATGGGATCAAGTCGTATCTTGGAATGAGCTTTGAAGGTTTCCCGAATACTTTCATGATATATTCTCCGCATGGTAAGTGCAGTGGCCCTCAAGAAGCAGCAACATGTCTGTGGCTTCAAGCCTCTTGGCCTCCATGCTGATGCCGATGTGCAGCCCCGACTCCCCTCGCGAATGGGCCAACAATCATCGAATCTCAAGCTGACATGATCACCGACTTCATCTCCACCCTGGAATCGGCCAAGGCAAAATCCGCCACTCCTACGTCTGGAGCACAGGAACAATGGGTTGACCTGGTGGACAACCTGAACGCCAGGACGCTTTTCCCTCTCACCAATAGCTGGTGGACCGGTGCAAACATTCCCGGGAAGAAAACACAAATGTTGACATATATACTAGGCATCCAGCAATACGAGGCACAGTGTAGAGAGCGTCTAGATGGCATGGAGGGCTTTGACATCGAATACGAAGATGGAAAGAAGAGAGTTGATCAGGCGTTACCTGTGAAAGCCGCCGTGGCGCTGTGAGGGTTCCCATAGTCAAGCGGACAACTCGGTTCCAAACATAGTTCTACAATCTCCGCACTTCACAGATTGAGGATGACCAGCCTGATTTCTAACTTCGATTGCTCTTAGTCTCTAAGAATCAGCGTTTCCCACCAGAGCGCTCGCAAGTAAGAGCAGTTACTGTGGCTGCAAAAATGGAGGGCCGGAGACTCAAAGCGTTGAAATCTGATGGCGCCCAAGCATGTGGGAGAAGGGCGACATGGCACAATAGCAGAAGTCCAATTGGATAAAGTTTCCGTCTCAAACGTCTTCCCCAGATGCTTTCAACATGAAAGGAAATGTTTCACGGCGGTTTTCGAATATATTCGCGATTTTTCTGACCACTCCCTTTCAATTGCACTGCTAACAAGACCGGATAGGACTTATGACGGCTCCGATTATTGGAGTTACCGCGGTGCCACTTGAGTACATCAGACGGGAGCATGCGCTGACGAGGATTAGGATTGAGCTGGTCTGGGAATTTCGTCGCCAGACTGATGGCTTGCGTGATTAACCGCTTTGTGTAGCATGTTGGCATGGTTCGTCTAGTGAATAGGTAGGCTATTTCTCCTCATGCTTATCTTCCTCCTCTCTCAATAGGGGCCATACCGGCGCTTCCATAACTCGATGCTGTGCGTCTTCTCTCCTTCATCGTCGTCATAAGCCGCCTCACTCATGAAAGGGCTCGAAGCTCTAATGGCAGGTCCCTTAAACAGTAGCACAATTGGCACCAAGCTGAGCGCTAAACCAATAAAGCCCAACAGCGACCCAGCCCATCCGAAACCAAGATTGGTAAACAGCGGCTGGGAAGCTAGTGGCAAGAAAGCTCCAAAGGTGTTTCTGCCTAGCGAAGCAGCGGAGAGCGCTGACGCGGCGAATTTCTCGTAAGCGTCGGTGAGATAGTTGACGACGCCGAGGTAGATGCTGTAAATGCCGATACCGACAATGGCAATGGCGATGGTCGAGACGATCCAGTGAACACTGTGTCTGCTTGTCCAGCCGTACCAGAAGAGGCCGGTGGTGAAGAGTAAGCTGCCTGGAATGGCGAAGTAGAGTCTTGCCTCTGGAATGGGCTTGCCGGGTCGTTCGGCATTTCGATGTCGGGATTGGAGGTAGAGAGAATCCTGAATTGGGTTTAGGACAGTGGCAATGGCAGCGCCGACACTGATAGCAAGCTGAATTAGACCTGTTTGGAGGACGCCGAAGTTGTATGTCAGCGCCAGAAGAAAGGAGAACCCCTCCGCTGATTCAGAAGCCCAGATCAAACTGAAGAAGAGGCCGAGGTCTCAGCTGCTCTTGAAAAGGTCGCGATTGAGCTGAGTCAGGGCAAGTACAGGCCGTACACCGTCTCTGCAATTGCACTCGCCTACGTCATGGCCAAGGCACAACGGTCTTCCCTATCGTTGGAGGACGCAAGATCGAGCACCTGAGGGATAGCATCCGCGCTCTGGAAATCAGATTGAACAAGGAGCAGATCTGGAAAGTTTGCACAACCGAGGAGAAGAACAGAAACAAAATGCCCCATGCGAAGCTGACCCACAAAGTGAAGAAACTGACAACGCGCTCGGTCAGGAGCATCTTGACCGGCCGCCAAAAGGAGATCTTTATGAGCAGGATCGTTGATGGCCTGTTGAGCTCACCTTCCGCATAGATCTCTTGCCCAGTCTGCTTTCTCAGCTTCGCAGCGCGTTTGGCGAGGATGACGTCGCCTCGAGTCTCCTTAAGGATGAGCCAGAAGACCGGGATCAGTGCAGCGTTGAAGATGATCTGAATGTAGAAGATCCAGCGCCAGGGGCAGTCTTATTGATTTGCACGATCACCGAGCCGACAAAAGGGCCAAGCGCAATACCGGCAACGGAAGTGAAGCCGAAGATCGACATGGGCAGGGAACGAGCAGCATCCCCCCGCCAGATGTCTGCGATACTACCGCCGACGATGTTGATTGCGACAGACGAGCCACCACCGCCGAAGAAGCGTGTCATGACGATGGTTGCATAATTCTGTGCAAAAGCTGAGCCGAACATGCTGGCGACGAATATGATGTATGCTCCGAAGTAGCTTGGGGACATTGGTGCTCATTTTTCTAGAGGATGTTCAAGGTGCCCTCACTTACCCTGGCATTCTTCCACTGGATTCAGTCAAGGGCACAAATATCAAGGGCCAGAAGGCCGCACCCATATTCCAGCTCACAGTTGCCCATATCGTGTTGTCAAAGGGCTGATTCTGAACGTTGAACCGCTGCGCGATGTAGCCGCTGCCGGCCCCGTATGCACCAGCCGGAAGGCGTGTTAAGATGGAGATGAAGCAGATTGTGAGAGTAACCATCCATTTGTAGGTTGGTGACCAGTTGAATGGATTGTCCTTGTCGTCTGGGCCACTCCAAGTATGGATGGCCTTTCCGTCGGCCAGCCTATGGCCGGCAGGGATATTTTCTGCATTTCCAATTCTTGTTTCGTCTGAGTTAGTTGAATTGGATCGATTCTGACTGGTGACTACAACGCCAGTTAGCTGGAACAATTCTCATCGACGGCTGAAGCAAGTCAATGAGGCGAAATTTGCTGTGACATCTTGTTGTTGAGGTTAGTTTACATTTAGTTCCAGAGCATTGCGATCCACTTCTTCACAGTCCGCCATGCTGAGATACTGTTATCTGATCAAAGTGAAGTGAAAGGGGTTAGAGGATGGGGATGACGTTTGATCAGCCTCTTCACGCTTTCACGAGTCTACCTAACCCCAATAGTGTCCCGCAGTGTCCTCTCAAGATTGAGGAGGAGTTTGAGAGCCAGCATGGTGTAGGATCGACGAACTGGACCTCCTTTAAACATCTGGCAAACGCTGTGGCCATCTCCACTCGCCGGCAAGAGACTCTCTCTCCATCGTCCAGAACTTGAGCTTATGTCTCAGTTGGTCCATTGTCAACTCTCAATTGCTGACGCTATTGCGGATTGCGCACCGCTCAAGCTTGCGAACCGTGGAGTACTGATGCGGCAGGTTTTGTGTGTAGATGAAAGTCAATCAGAGATGCATTGCTCATGGTGACGTCAGAGGGGAGCACAATCTCTTCCCGATGCATCTGGGGGCAGGAATAAAGCTGCTCGTGATGCATAGGCTGATCGTGTGGCCTGATAGCAGCTGAGGTGCAACGTGATTCCAATCCTTATAATGCGAGGAAATCTACGACAGAAACCCAGTCGTCTTTGCGCATGCATTTACATTCTTGTCATTGTTGTAGTACTCCTTTTCCCGGAAACTGGGCTACACAATGTCCAGTACCACTACTCCCGAGATGTGCTCCTTGAATCATGAAGCGTCGTTGTAGCTTACAAGAGGTCATGCGTCTTATAGGGCGAATGTGGTGCAGAGAAAACATGTTGTGCTTGACATTGTTTATATCAACTTGAGGACCACAGCCAGTATTGCTGAGAAAGACTCACTGTTGGCCGTGAGCTCTCCCTTGGAGGTCTTTGGTGTTTTGAGTCCCCAGTCATCTTCCCACATAGCTCCGAGCTTGCACACATACTCCTCCCATAGCTGGGACTTTAGTGCCTTCTCTCTTGCTAAACATCTTTTCAGGCTCCCCTCCACAAATGAACCTCAAGTCTCGTTGAGTTTGGTAACGCGGCCTTCTCGAGCAGTGGCGACTAGCTATGTAACCCAGATATGCCCGAAGTTTGACGAGCTGGTGATGGTACTTGTAGCATGGGAGTAAGAATGGATGTAGCTCGGGAACAAGGTAGCTGGGCCGCCCGCAAGATCTGATGGAGAGATTGGCATGCCTGATTCTGCCAAGTACGTTCGTTCAGCCAACACCGATCACTGGTGAGAGTCAAGGTCGTCACCCGTTTTCAGCGACAGCTGGCTTGCTTTCCTGTGGCCATTTCACACAGGGGGACGCCTCACAACAACATCGTCGGCGTTGCGAATGCCCAAGGTTGCCTGAGTCTGAGTGCAGTACATCTCCCTGCTCTCGGAGCCGCCGCATATCCTGGACTCCGTCCTGAGATTTGAAACCTTTTTCGTGCGATGCGGCTGAATGCCAGGTCACTGAATCCAGGCAAGTTCTGCTTCAGGGCTTGGCGGACCATTAAGCCTACGTATGAGGTGTTGATGCTCGCGCGCAATGGAAGCGGCGGGTTTGCTCGAGTGGCTGCTAGCAAGGCGTCACAGAGGATAGAAGGATGAATCAGACCTTGTACTCTTCAATCATCCTCTACATCTTCAACTGCTTCATCCTCGGTGGCAATTGCACACTCTTCCAGTGCTGATGAGCTCTTCAACTCAATGGCCAATGCTGGTGCTTCCTCCTTGCCCAACGTATGTTGGTACCTAGGGGCACGAGGTCCAAGCTGCGGTCTAGGATGACCACTGATGCGTTTCTGTGCCAGGCTGTGCTCACGCTCTCGAGCGAGGTCTTCTTCCAAGCATTTTGTCGTTTGATCGAAGAGGCTCATGTGTGCAATCATTTTGTCAAGTCGTGGTGATCTGCTGGTTGACTCAAAAAGGAAACCAGACTTTGAGTGCCGGCGCACTCGTGAAACGAGAACAGGGCGGTCCTCGATATCATTGTAGGAAGTCATGATGATGTTGCAATACTTGAGATGTCAGATACTGGTAGTTCATCAATCAGTCAAAGTCTGGAGAATAGAAACCGAGTTGTGGACCTGGGGGTGGGTGCCTCGTGTTCATATGTGGTTTCCCATGCCACGTATCTCCCATGTTAGCAGTATCGTGAAAATACAAGATCCCCGTGTTGCCTCTCGATCGTGGGAAACGTCAGAGATCGAGATGTGGTGCATGGCCTGACATTCTTGGTGACCCTATCGAGTGCCTGATACATAAGTTCAGTCCGAGGATTTGCCCTGTTTGCCGCTTAAGACGGCTCCGCAATCTCGATGACACGGAGGCTGAGTGTAGATCACGACGATCCCGACTTGAAGCCATGCCTCCCCACATGGCAACGCCATGGTCAGGTGACCGAACAGATATCCTACAGTGACCAGTCTTCTCTCGGGAGTGCCCACGGTTTGATTCGTCGTTGGGGTAAGAAGTGGTTTCGCGACACCCCGGATCGAAAACGGGCAGACTTGTCTGACTAAACGCGGTAAATTCAAATAACATTCTTTTTTGTACCTGTTCAATCACTCGGATTTGAAGGAAGCAGCAGGGAGCACTAGTCATCGTCGATTCGAGCAAAATACCAACGGCGGCTGGGCACGAACTGGCGGTGTCCGGCATTAGGTTGACATCCTGCTGCAGCTACCAGCTCGTGACGTTATCATGCGCTTTCATTCGCTTTCATTCGGCTAAGCTGCCCATTCTGTCAACTTGAAAATCAAAAGCTCTTTTCAGTCCTGCTGATTTTCTTGTTTCATCATTGAATCAGCAAGAAAACCGGCATCAGAGTGCACTCATCCGCCTCCACGCATTCCTTGATTTGCTTATCATGATTTCTTGCGAGATAGGACACCAGCTAGTTTGAGGATATCCTTCTTTCAGTGATCTGAACTTTGGTGGAGGACTTTCCATAGATGTCTGGGACATTCACAGCTCGGGATGCTTACGATCAGTGGCAGGCATATGTCCGAAGCACTCAGGATGACAATAGATAGAAGCCCGCCGAGAAAGTCAATAACATTATCATCAATACGCGGTGATCCAATCAAAACCGCAAGTCCATCCCACATACGCGGGATTGTCGCTGAGCCTCACATTCAGCCTACACCGCTTGTTTGCTCCGATGACCTTTGACACCTTGCTTTAACGAATGAGTCGAGGTAGCGTCAACCTCGAGTACCTGCGATCTCTGTCCCGTGACCCTCACTTTTGCCGTAAAGTTCAAATCCACCATCAGATGTGCCATTGCAGCGCCGGCTTTACTTGCATCGGCTTGCTCACGCCAAACACCACTCCAGGGAGACTATCTCAGGATCCTAACAGGCGCAAGGCCAATTGGATCATTATAGGCCATCCTATTCGTCTCCCGCCTCAACCCTAACCAAAACCTCCTCCAAGAACCCTTCCAAATACTCCTTAACCCCCCCTCCCATTCCCACGGGCGCTTCATCGTCCAAGCTCTGTATATCCTGAAATATACCTGCTACTTTCACTACGAGCTTCTTGACCTTGTCGTGTGTGTCGATCAGCTTTTTTTGTTGCTGTGGGGAAAGTGAAGAGGCTTGTTGAGACGTGATCTCCCGCAGCATGTGAGTGCGGCGGCGAAGTGAGATATCAAGGGCTGGGAGTATAACCGAGGAAAGGGCCGTCAGATCTTGATTGGCGTTTGATACTTGTTGAGATTGTGGCGGCGCTTGGGTGGAAGGATGTTGTTTACTTGCTTTCGTTGGAGTCGACGAGGACAACGTGGTATGGTTCTCCTTGGGTGTAGAAGGCAAGGCCCTCGGGCCTGACGACTGTGGTACCGGAGGCAAGTCTTGTTGTTGGAATGGTGGCATTGATGTTTGATCAGTTTGTTGTGACGAAGTGCTGCTCGACCGAGCTGGCTGCTGTATGGGCTCCCCTCTTCCCGGTTTGCCCTTGAACGGGGGTATCTCGGGAATCTGAAATTGTGATGTCTTTTGCCGTTGAGGTGCTGATGACGGAGCGTGTCCGGGTTGCACAAGAGAGAGAAAACTCATGTCTTGAGACAGCTGCGCCTGAATGGCTTTGTTGTATTCGTCCTCGCCTGGGCTGTCTCTGTGACTTCGCTGCTGTTTGTTGTTCGAGATGGCTGGTGTTTGTGGTGCTGGTCTATGTGGTTGAAGGTGTGAATCCCTTCTCGGTTGTGGCTGTTGCTGCTTGACCGGAGACTCTGGCAGGGGCACCTGGGAAGGCGAGACAGATGTGTGGAGGTTGGCCGGGAAGACATCTTTTGCGGGTGAGCGAGGAGGCGAGGCTGGCGCCTTCACTGTATCATCAAAGTCAAACTTCGTTTTGGAGGAGCTCGGCTCTACCGAAGCTCGAGCATTCGTTTCTGAGGCTTTCATGGGTCGAAGTCCACCTCCCCTTGCACCTCCAATGGGTCTGACGGTGCCAAAGTCCCACAAGTCCTCATTCTCTGGCTCTCGTTCCTGCTGATAGGGTTCCTCTTCCTCCTCATCGTCCGGCGACTTGTTTCCATACTTTGCCTGCCATCGTTCGTGTCGCTCAATGAGTTCAGTTAGATATGTCGTCTTCTTGGCCTTTTTCACAAATGGATGTTTGAGCAGCTCCTTCGCGGAAGGTCTCTCTCTCGGGTCTCGTCTCAGGCACAGTCCAACAAAATCTTTGAAAGCTTGTGTAAAGTTGCCCTGCAGGATTGGAGGAGGGTTCTTGGGGATGAGAAACAGGACTTTCATGGGATGTATGTCCGAATAAGGGGGCTCGCCCTGGGCCAGCTCAATGGCGGTTATGCCCAGTGACCAAATATCTGCCTTGTGGTCGTAGCCGGACTGCTTGATCACTTCCGGAGCCATCCAGAATGGCGTTCCCACAAATGTGTTCTTCTTGGTCATAGTCGCTGATAGCTGTCCTGAGACACCAAAGTCCGCCAGCTTGACTTGGCCATTCGCACCCAATAACACATTTGCAGCTTTGATGTCCCTGTGCAGTTTCTTGTCACTGTGTAAATAGTCCAGACCCATCAACAACTCCCTGATTATGATGCTGATGTAGTCTTCGGTTATCAGCCCCGGTCGCATAAGGTCTGAGCAGCTTCCTCCTGAGCAGAACTCCATGACGATCCACAAGTCTGAGCCTCTGAGGAACGAGCCGTGGTACTTTGTTACATACGGCGACTGCAGTTCAGAGAGGATGGAAATCTCTTGTATAATGTCCTCGACTTCATCCTCGGCATTCTCGACGTCGATGACCTTTATCGCAACCGCTTGCCCTGTTCTCTTATCGACACCTTTGTACACTTTGCCGAAGCTACCGCCTCCGATGCAATTCTGCCTCGTGTATAGAGTCTCGGGGTCCGCCATGATTGGGATGGCACTGCCAGGTGTCGGACACTCTCGGTCACCAGCGCTAGTTTATGGTTGATAATGTGGAGGCATAAACGAGGCCAGTGGATGTTGGTGAACTTCAAGGTGACGGGCGTCTCAGACTGGAGAGGCTGCGGCGGGTATGGATTCGGGAATTGTTTTCGAAGGGCGACCTTCGGCTCGCAATGTGGTCATAAACGGCCAGGTAGTGTTTCTGGGGTTGCAAGAACTCTGGCACTGTCCCCGCCGGGGGTTCGCGTACCGCGTTTCAAGTATATGCAAGGGATATGATTTGGTTGGCAGGGCTACAATCATGGAGGCAATCGACTATTGGCTATTGGGTTGGCACTCCAAAAGACTTCTTGTATGCCATGAAACACTCCTTATGAATGGCAGCATTCGAAGTGCTTACGTCCCAACTCTGTCGAGCCGGAAGTCAGGATGTGCTGGGGGTTCATCATCGCTGTACATGTCTGCCCTGATAGATTCCCGATTTTCAAAATGCTACTGTTCTCCCATTAACATTCTTGACAGCCTTGCAGATGACGCTTGCTGCCCATTCTTGTTTTTGTCAATCAAAATTCGCTGGTGGACAAAACTTTGTCCGTACGCCTTGCTTGAATGTCTTTCCAAATAATACAGATATTCTAGTCATGTCCATCATCAGTGTCTCAGCGTCTGCAAGCCGTAAAGTTGTGCTTCAGCGATGACGTCCATCACCGATCTCGTCGATTGTCTTCCGAGACTCGTTCGAGGACGGGTGAGGGCGGTTCACTCGCTATTTGTACATTGATCGTGGGCACTGCGAGTGGTGCTGACCTCATACTTTCTGCTCTTCGCAGCTGTTCTTCGTACGCTGGGGCATCTCCCCAATCAAGTTGCTCATAGTCAGGAGGTCTTGCTATGTCGTTGTCTGAATCTTGTATCATGGACACGATTCTAGGATCGATATTGTCGTTGCCCTCAGATCCCGGAGGCGTGAAACGCGCCGTCCCCGGAGAATCCGAAGTGGATGCTGAATTCTGGGGCTCGCTGCCATCGCTCGTTCGATGCGCCGCCTCGTCTGTTGTGGTGGGCGTGGGCTGTGGCAGGTCGATGCTGGATGCTGTGGAAATCGACAAAGCACCACTGTCTGATCGTTCTCGGCCGCCCGCCCAAGGGAGATTTGGCCGCGAGAGGTTTTCTAGAGTCAGCAAAGACGTCGCATCGGACGCAGTTCGGCCATGAGTGCCTTCTCCCATAGGCGCCGCTCCGTGAAGCAGGCCACCACGCTCAGACTCCGTGCTGTTTGCCCGGAGTCGTGTCCCATCATGCCGGACCTGTCCGACGTCGCCGTAAGCCACACTGGAGACTCTGCGCTCCTTCGGCCTGGACTGATGCTCGGCAATTAGCAGGTCTGCCGTCAGGTTGCCACTGGACCCATTTTGTGCTGTTTGAGTTCGTTGTCGCGATTCTTGCCGCAATTGATCCAGTCGTCGCCAGTCGCCTCTTTCTCTTGCCTCACGCCGCTGACGCCTGCGTTCTTCCCGCTCTTCGATCTCTCGCCTTCGAGCCTGTCGGATCTGATAGAGGGATTCCATTTCCGTCTCCCGGGCCGCTTCCTCTTCCTCTGCTGTCTCGGGAAACTCAACCACGGTATCCATTCCTGCGCGTTCGCCTTCGCGACCTATGGTTTGTTCGGTTTCCTTGGGTGTTTGGGAATATGCGGGCAGTGTCATGACGCTTCGCACACTGGTGTTGCGGTTGACACCTGCTGTGACGGCATTGACAGCGGCTGCCTCATCTCCACCACGATATTCCGTCCTTGCGTGTGTGATGCTTTCGCCACGTTCCGTAGAGTTCACTGATCTGTATTTCCCCTGGGGCTGCCATTGTTCCCATTTCCGCTTCAAAAACTTTGTTGGGACCCATTTGGAAGATCGTCCTTGGGCCCTGAGCCTGCGGAGGAGTATGTAGGAAGCGATTAGGACCGCAACTAATATTGATACAGAGACGACAGCCTATGTCCTGTGTTAGGAAATGTTCCAGATGTTGATCTTCGGAATGCAGCTTACTATAATTACAATAGTCGAGTTTCCTCCACCACTGTCGGTCGAGGTGTTATCTTGATCTGGCCTACCAAACTGCCGCGATTGCAATCCGTCAACCATGGCTCGTATCCTGAAGAATTCCTCGTAGGCAATGTGAGAATGGAAGAGCGAAAGTGATGGCCGAACGCTTACAAGTCGCACAACCTTGAGAGGTGGTAAGCGAGTCCAGTCAGGCGTCCTGGGTGGAAGTCGACTGATTCTCAACCATCACTGTTCATTGCAGTTCGAAAACGCAGGGCAAAAGCCGGTAGACCTAAGCAATTACGCACCAAAAATACAGGAAAGTGAAACAACCATCGAGCAATGGGATGAACGACTCTGGTCCAAGGGCAGTGCAATTGGTGAACGAGCCACCTGTAAACGAGGATGGGGATTGACAAGGGTGAAACGTCAGCTTTGCCACAATTTGGGAGGACGTTAGCTTCCCCAGTCGCGCGAAGCTTGAGCGTTTTCAGCCTGAATTCCTGCATCAATTCGGGGCTGTCCAGTGTCGCTGAAGTTGTAGGAAACATTGATTAACAAATGCAACGCCGTTGCGGCTGAAGTGGATTTGACAGCATTAGAAATTCCAAGCGATGCATGCGACAATGATGCTACTAGGATTGGGTTGTTGGCTCAGGCCCCAAAATTCGAGAATGTGATCAATCTCTGGAGGGCCACAGATCAGCCATGTTCGCTCCGGGTCGGGCCAGGAAGTCGGGTGCAACACCATGTAACAGAAAGTGAGAAAAGGAGAGGGCGCTGAGGGACTCGACACCGCTTGGAGGGCATTTGCTGCAAGGAGCAGGGAGTTGCATGACGGGGCACGTGCTAGCGCGGCTTTGTTGACATCGCGTTCCGCAAAAACATTGACCCATTCCCGGAGTTTGTTTACATCGTTGCATCTTTCTTGGAAATGGCATGGTGATCTTTGGTCAGCGTCGAGTTCTTTTACTTCCTACATCTACTAACCAACAGCAACTCAGTAGCATTCTGTCGAGATGGCTCACTCTCCGGGATTCCAACACGACAAGGGCACACGTTTCACCAGTTACAGCAGTATTCACTCTGCAGATGCGTTCGTGGGAGACTACCAAGTCATGTACACTCCCGGCTCAACTTCACCACAACAAGCAAAGGCAAACAGGAAGTCTACACGTTTCGGTCGAAACATGTCGTCCTCGAAAACCCAACAGAACATCTCTCAGTCTTACCTCCTACCTTCCAACATGCCAAACACATCTCAGATTATGCCCGAGCACGGTGCCCTACCCAACATCCAAGTCCACTACAATGTTCCTGCAGACGAGAAGCAGATCGTGGCATCTCTACGAGCTCTCCAACGCGACCTCAACGAAGCCATGCAGACAATCTCGAACCTTACTAGGGAGCGTGATGAGGCAATCCAAGAGCTACGACTGCTGAAAGCTGGTGCACGAAAGCCCATGTTTCCGCCTCAGCGACAGAGTAGGAACATCGAAGATGAACTCTTTGACTTGAGCAGCCCTCTCCAGGACTCGCCCAAACGAGCCTCACCGAAACCTCAGTCAAAGAAAGAGACCAAGGAACCAAAGCAGACACAGGTATCGGATGATGCTCGAGTCATCTCTCGGCAAATTGCCAAGGACAGCGCTGCGGCCGGCAGACATGCCTCCGGTAAAAGCGCAAGAGACGTGTCAAAGCAGTACCGGAAGCCTGCAATCGAAGACACAGACCGAAGCATGATGGAAGAAAACCCAACCGCTGCCTCAAACACTTCTCGACGACGACGACGACACTCTCTTGACGAGAACATGACATCGGCATACATTCTCCCGGACATCACTGTGCAACGGCAAGCTGAGAGTCCAATCAAAGTCTCTCAAGCTGCTCAGAATGTGCTGCACAGCTTAGACTCTGAGCATATCAATAACTGCGACGTCTGCCACCGATTGACCAAGCATATCAAAGCCACGGAGCGGGAACGAAAAGCATCCGTCAAGTCCCTGGCGCCTGTCTCGAAAGTGCAAGATTTTGCTGCCAAAGCTACACCACAGCCAGATTACACCGCCGCTCTTGCAGGCTTCGCCGACGAATCGGTTCTTGGAGAACTCACAATGCGACCCAAAATCTCTCCTGGCCAAGCCCTCATACGCGTCAAGATCTTGATGGATGCTCAATTCCGAAAAGCGAAAGAGAGACACGGTCTGGCATGGGACAAGTATAACAAAATTGAAGCGCCACTCTCGAGCAAAAAGCACGCTGAAATCAGCAAGGAGATGCAACATTGGGCTGAGAAGATGGAGGAATGTCGAGTTCATTTGGACTATCTGCGAGATGTTGAGGAGGGCATGCGGTCTGACGATGAATGAAAGCCACGTGCGTGATAACGGCGTTGGGGGTAACGTGCAGGAGATTCAAATTGCTAGTTATAGTCTGGAATTATCAGGCGTTGAGATGTTCTAGATGGTGTTTGGTGTGCTAATTCAGTATGGTTTTCTGCTGTCGTTATGAGCTGGCAATGTACGACTGACACTTGGGGAGGGGAGAGGAAGAGACAGTCGCATTACACTTTGTATGACAAAGCTTGCCTAGGCATTTTGAAAGGTCTTCCCGCACAATGTGCTCCTGGAGCTCCAGCGCTTCTTCTCTTTCACTTCGTATAGCACAGCGCCCTTGTTGAGCTTCAGTACTGCTCCCTAGGACCACATGTCCGGAATTAATACCTGCTCTTGATATCCTGAATGAACAAGTCCTCCAGAGCAGAGCTGTTAGTAAATGCGTCTCAGCCTCCGTCGCTTGCAATCTCGTCAGACTCCTCCGTCTGTGCACCTCTCACCAACTGACTCCTGCTCTTCTTTTCCAATGCATCCAGAATATCCCCCAAGTTGCTCCATCTCCGCTTTCTATCCACCCCTGCCGTATATGTTTCCAAATCGTGTACAGAGGACCTATTCAGCTTTTGACACATTGAACAGTCGACTCGGCTGTTCGTTGAGCAACCACTGGCGGTAGCGTGTAAGTGCAGCGGCGTGATTTGTGAGGGACCAGGAGATGACGGTGGGGAAATCATTGGATGCGTAAGCTTTTTGAACTGATGAGAGGGCTGTTTCCGAGGGGGTTGACAGAATTTCGCGCTTGAGCGCTCTGAGGGTGTCGTGGAGACTTCTATCTGAGATGTTGGGGTGGGCCTCGAGGATCTGAGAACGGATTGTGGGCCAGAGACGTCCTCGTGCGATGAGGGTAGTCACCTCCTTCTTTTGAGTCTCAAAAGCTTCCCTGACACTGTCGCCAAAGAAGCTGAAGACGTCCTCCTGCACTTCATCTCGATTTAGATGGGCTGAGCTACCGGGCTGGTCGTTGCTATGTGCTGGGAGGAAGGTGTTGAACCAATACAGGAAAATTGGACGCTTGTCGAGGCGATGGTTGCCGTGGAGATGTGCGAGGGCTCTGGTTCCTTCTTCACCTGTCTCCGCGTTTAAATCGTGTGAACGGAAGCGGGCGGGATCATGAAATCGACAGGTGGCAATGTAGGCCATCATTTCGTCGATGGATGAGAATTGGTTCCAGAAACGAGCAGGTGAGAGACCGAGGTAGCTAAGGACTTGGTTTGCATCGCGCGAGAGCTCTACACGTGCGAGCTTGCGATTGTGAGCCTCGATGTCTTGGATGCGGAGGTAGAGTGCTTGATCGGTGATGGTGAGGCCTTTGCGGCGAACCATGGATGAGACAATGTTGATGAAGTCTCCATGGCCGTGGACGAAGAGGCGCCAGTTGAGGTCTGCCTTTGAGGGGCAGATTCTGAGGTCAAGTTGGATGTACCGCTCACCGCTGCTTTCTTTCGACGCACCCCCAGCCGGATCGCATGTGTTCTGAGTGTTGAATGGCATCCCTCCAACTGAACGGCCTTCAGGCCATGGTATGGCAAAATGTTTTGTGCCATCTGACTGTGTATGATGGCAGGCCCTCGCGTTCAAGTGATGGGCGATTTCTTCGTTTGACGGCACTGGCAGATCAGGAACTGGTAGTACCAGGATGTCGAGATCGCCATGGTCGTTCTTCGCAGGCCCCTCAATGGCATGAGCTACCTCCTGGAAGAGAAGAGAGAGCTTGTCCTTGACCTCGTTCAGCGCGAGGTGGTAAACTGCTGGAGGCATGCGAGGAGTATGAAGGCCCTGCTCGGTGAAGGCATGGCCACCCATGGTATTGGACCTTGATTCTATTTCTGACGTTATTGAGAGAAGGGCGATGAAGAACGTAAAGACCTGTGCGTCAAAATTGATGGTCTGACCTTGTTTGAAGTGTTTACAGATGAAAATGCTGCAAATTGTCCTATGCAGCATACAAGTCCATCATCTTGGTCAAGGTATCAAAGCAAACAAGTGAACCTACTCGACAACTTGTATACATCTGCAATTTTGGCGACTGACTCACCTTCAATGAGAGCTCTTCAGCATGGAGGTGACTCACTTCGGTCCCATTGTGAGATAGTTCAGAGGCAGTGTGTATGGCTTAGCAGGAAGTGTTGAAATCATTTCCGATTCAGAAATAATGCTTGCTTCACGTCCTTCAACCAAGTAGACTTGTGTCTCAAATTCCCATCTCCTGCTTACTTGTGGATGGTGTTGACACCAGCCCAGGGCATCTCGATCGCAGAGGTAGCGTACCTCCTCCTCATCATCGAGCCTAGGCTATGAGCAGTACACCAGTGATGCAGAGTAAAGAGGCGATGGACAGACCAGTGACATACGTCGCCATAGGAGCCTGCCGCTGCTATCCATCTCGATACTGCTGTATGCCGTCGTCGGTTCTTCGATATGATGAGGGCCAGTTGGCGTCTGAACGGCGTAGGGTGCCTGAAGCTTAATGGTTCTCGAGCTGCACATGGCGTATGGTCTAACCTTCCAAATGGCCGGTTCTCTCCTCGTGCCTTTGGGCGCTTTAGAGTCAGGAACCGTGCTTCGCGTTTTGGCGAAAGTCCACTAACTACGGCAGCATGTGGAGCAATCCCTGTGGGGCCTTGATGAGAGGTGGCTTGTCCCATGCGCCACGACCAAGATGAAGCCGGCGCCGCCTCCTGCGCCGGCACGGCTGCTAAAGCCATCAATCGGAGGGCATGAAACGCCTCCGAAGGGCTGAAGTAAGCTGAGGGGCAATGACGGCATCCGACAAGACAGGCTAAACTGCCCACAGAATCACATGGCGCAAGCGGCGCAAGTGGCATGAAGAGCCCGCGAAAATGAGCTATCCCTTGCCCAACCAGGGAATTCTGCAACAAACATTTTTTGATACCAAAACCTACCTCAGACTCACCCAACCAATACGCGACGACACAGCTGTACGCAAGGTACGCCTCAGAAGAGAGACCAGCAACAGCTTCCATTCCGAGTCATCTGTTGTGTACCTGCCACTGTTGCCATTGTGTCGTGTGTGGGGAGGACCTGATTTTTTACTTCCAGCTCTTATATTCTTGCATCTTGCATGTGCCCTTCGTCGACGCGGTGAACCATTTTTGTTGGCCAATTTTTCGTAGTCGTACCCTCACCGCACAAATTTGGATCATCTTCCAACACAAAAATGGCTCCTCAGACACGACAGGGCAGCCGGATAGTATACAAGCTGCCACTGACCGATGCCGGTGCACCCGACGTGCCAAATCAATATGTCTACCTCCCAGCGCCGACTTCACCACCATATCATCTACGGTTCGCAATCGAGGGCACAAGCTCGATATGTCGGGAGGGAAGCTTATGGGTCAATATTCCCGCAGAGGGAGAAGAGTTCAACAGATCCAAGTTCAGGCAATACAAGCTTGAACCCAACTTCAACAAGACCCTGCACATAGACATCCCCATTACAACCGCTGGCGCCTTCTCCTTCTACACTACCTACACCCCGCTGCCCAAGTTTGACACGGAACCAGTCAAAACTCCCGAACCAACGAAGACCGAGACCTTCTACGTCGATATCGAGCCTCACTTGTTTGTTGGCGGCTCAAAGCTCCCTCTAGATTCATTGGGCATCATATCGGTGGTGTCCAAATTTTTGGGAAGATATCCTGAGGACTGGGACAAGCACCTGAGAGGCATCAGCAGAAGGCGGTACAACATGGTGCATTTCACCCCGCTTCAACAACGAGGCGAGTCGAATTCGCCGTACAGCTTGTTTGACCAGCTCTCTTTCGACCCAGAAATGTTTCCCAATGGCGAATCGGACGTGGCGCATCTGATCAAGAAGATGGAAGACGAATACGAGCTGTTGGCGTTGACTGACGTGGTGTTCAATCACACGGCAAATAATAGTGTCTGGCTACATGATCATCCTGAAGCCGGTTACAATGTAGAGACGGCGCCGTGGTTAGAATCAGCACTTGAACTTGACAATGCGCTGCTCGAGTACGGTGACAAGCTTGCTGAGCTGGGCATGCCTACGGAGCTCAAAAGCGCCGACGATTTGACAAAGGTGGTTGGCGGCATTCGAGAGCATGTCATAGACAAGATGAAGCTATGGCAGTATTTTGCCTGTGATGTAAAGACCGACGCTCAAGCTGCAGTCGATAGCTGGAAGCACGGCAAGGTGAAGAAGCCGGATTCATCGATTGAGACTGCCGGCTCATGGACCCTCTTCGATCAAGCTGACTATCTCAAGCGCAAGGGTCTGCTGCATGGTCTCAGGATTGACGGGCGTTTTTCAAGAAAAGTCGATCCCGAGGTTGGAGCTGCTATGCTAACGGCACTGCATGGAAGCTATTCTGCTCATGGCGAGGATCAGGCATTGGAGACAATGAAATCCATCCTCAACGAACTGAACCTGCCATTCTACAGAGAATACGATGACGATTGCAATGCCATCATCGAGCAAACCAAGGGTCGACTACAGTACACACGGTTAGATGCCAACGGACCACAGCTAGGCGCCTTCACCAAAGAAAACCCTCTCATCGAGAGCTATTTCGCAAGATTGCCACTCAACGAGAAGACGAAGAAGCACAGCCCCAAGGCCCTGGCACTTGCTGTCAATGGTTGGATTTGGGCCGCCGATGCCATGAAAGACAATGCCGGCCCCGATTGGCGGCCGTACCTGAGGAGAGAGCTGATCCCATGGAGTGACTGCGTCAAGTTAAGATATGGAAAGGGTCCGGAGGACAATCCATTCTTGTGGGACTTCATGGCGCGATATTGCCGGCTGATGGCCAAATACTTCACGGCATTCCGTATCGATAATTGCCACTCAACTCCAATCCACGTGGCGGAATACATGCTTGACGAGGCCCGAAAAGTCAGGCCGAATCTGGCCATATTCGCTGAGCTCTTCACCAATAATGAGCAAACAGACTTTGCATTTATCAAGAGACTTGGTCTAAGCGCCTTAATTCGAGAGGCCATGCAAGCATGGAATACGCAGGAGCTCAGCAGGGTCGTGCATCGCCATTGCGGAAGGCCCATTGGCAGCTTTGAAATCGACATGCCCGTTCCTCCGAAGAGCCCCACAAACGGGTATGCGGGTGGTGATTCATGTTTCACCAAGGAAGTCGTCAAACATGTTCGGGAGAGCCCAGTTCATGCTCTTTTCATGGACTGCACACATGACAACGAGATGCCAGCGCAGAAACGAGATGCTCGTGATACCTTGCCAACAACCGCCTTGGTCAATATGTGTGCCTGTGCGACCGGCAGTGTCGTTGGATTTGACGAGATCTACCCAAAGATCGTCGAAATTGTCCACGAGAAGAGACTCTACACCTCCATTAGTGCTGAAGGTGAGGTCCATATTGGGCAAGGTGAAGGCGGTATTGCCGGCATCAAAAAGCTCTTCAATCAGATTCACACCTTGATGGGCAAAGACGGCTACACCGAGACCTTCTTGGACCACCAAGGAGAGCTCATCACGCTCCACCGAGTGCATCCGGGATCTCGAAAAGGATATTTCCTCATCGCCCATACTGCTTTCCCTGGCTCAGGCAATGGCAATGGAGGCCTAAGGCCAGTCCATCTCGCTGGCACCAAGGTTAGACAAATTGGCGCATGGACTCTAGAAGTCGACCAAAGTGCTGAAGCGAAGCAAAGTGCTCTCTCCGACAAGAATTTCCTTCAAGGCCTACCGGCCAGGACGAAGAGCATCAAAGGTTCCAAAATTGAATCTGACAGTGGCAGCACCACCATCTATGTTGACGACTATTTCCCTCCTGGATCAGTGGCACTCTTTGAGACTTGGATACCGTCGGCAGAGCATACTGCAGGTCTCAACAACTTCATTGCAAATAACGCCGATGAGGCGTTCAGAGAACTTGATCTGATCGATCTGAACTTCGTCCTCTACAGATGTGAAGCTGAAGAGCGTGATTCAAGCAATGGTCGAGATGGCGTTTACACTATTCCCAACTATGGGCCACTTGTCTACGCTGGTCTGCAGGGGTGGCGGAGCGTGCTTGAACCTATTGTTCGAGAAAATAACCTTGGCCATCCACTTTGCAACCATCTTCGGGACGGCCCATGGGCTCTCGACTTCATTGTTGGCAGAATAGAACGAGTATCCAAACAGGAAGGCTACTCTAGGTTACAGATCCTTGCCCAATGGCTCAAGGAAAGATTCGATGCAGTTCGTGCGGTGCCGAGCTTCCTAATGCCTCACTACTTTGCGATGATCATGCAGGTCGCATACGAAGCTGCACTCAGAAGAGCCACAGCCCTTTTCAGCGCGAATATTCGCAACGGTCAGCCATTCTTGCAGCAGCTTGCTATGGTGAGTGTGCAGCAGACAGGCTATGTCAAGTCGGCCTCCCTCTGGCCAAACAAACGTGTACCATCCCTCGCAGCAGGCTTACCTCATTTCTCGGTTGAGTGGGCGCGATGCTGGGGCCGAGATGTGTTCATATCACTTAGAGGGTTGTTCTTATGTACAGGACGATTCGAGGAAGCTAAGGAACACATCTTTGCATTTGGCAGCGTTTTGAAACACGGCCTCATCCCCAATCTCTTGAGCAGCGGTGCCAATCCCCGGTACAATTGTCGCGATGGCCCATGGTTCTTCCTTCAAAATGTGCAAGACTACACCAAGATTGTGCCGGATGGCATCTCACTGCTAAAAGAGAAGGTGCCGAGGCGGTTCCTGCCCTACGATGATACATGGTTCCCCCACGACGATCCAAGAGCGTATTCGAAAGAATCGACAATTGAAGAGATCGTTCAAGAAATCCTGCAAAGGCACGCATCTGGGATTTCGTTCCGCGAGCACAACGCCGGGCCAAGCCTTGACATGCAGATGAAACCTGAAGGGTTCCAGATAGACATCACCGTCGACTGGAATACAGGTATCATTTTCGGTGGCAGCCAGTTCAACTGTGGCACCTGGATGGATAAGATGGGTGAGTCTGAGAAGGCTGGCAGCAAAGGAGTGCCAGGCACCCCTCGAGATGGGGCAGCAGTCGAGATCACTGGCTTGGCCTACAGCACCATTCGCTGGGTCTCAGAGCTCAACAAGGCTGGCAAATACGCTCATTCTGGCGTGAAAGCCTCCTCTGGCGAACAGATCTCCTACGCAAGTTGGGCAGACAAGATACAATCGTCCTTCGAGAAATGCTATTGGATCCCAACTGATGCATCGGATGATGGCAACTTCGACATCGACCCCAAAATCATCAATCGCCGAGGGATATACAAGGATCTCTACAAGTCCGGCAAGCCGTACGAAGATTATCAACTGCGCTGCAACTTCCCCATCGCCATGACTGTCGCACCGGATCTCTTCACTCCGGAGCGAGCACTTGGTGCACTCAAACTTGCCGATGACGTCTTGCGAGGTCCCACGGGTATGGCCACCCTCGATCCATCCGATCTGAACTACCGACCATACTACAACAACTCCGAAGACAGCACCGACTTTGCCACCTCCAAGGGTCGAAACTATCACCAAGGCCCTGAGTGGCTTTGGCCGACCGGCTTCTTCTTGCGAGCTCTGCTCAAGTTCGACCTCATGCGCAGACACACCGACGAAAGCAAGCTGGAGTCCTTCCAGCAGGTCACGCGACGACTTGCAGGCTGCAAAGCTGCCATTAAGGAGTCACCATGGAAGGGCTTGACCGAGCTCACGAACAAAGGCGGCAGCTTCTGTGCCGACTCAAGCCCAACCCAGGCTTGGAGCGCAGGATGTCTTATTGACTTATTCCACGATGCGGCTGCGCTGGGTCTACACATGGGAGATGAGGAGAAATAGAGCACTCCACCCAGAACAAGCGAACAGCCATGGACTGCCACGACACACTGAAAGATTCGAGTATATGAGCATGCCTGCCAGCGTGCGAAACAAGTTTTGCGAATAGGAAGGAACATCACACTGTGAAACAAAAAAGATGACAACTCAAATGCCTGTAACGTCAGGCGAGTTATCGAACATGTGTCATTTGGAGGAAGATTCAGAATTTTGGGTGGCTCTTCCGAACAATGCCTTGATGGCATCCCTTTACCGAGTTGTTGCACAGCACAAAACGGCGTGCCCTAAACTGGAAGGAATGATGATACGCATATGGATGACCTGGGTAGATTGGAAACGAGAAATGCTTGATGACTGATAGAGCTAAATGGTAAATATCTAGATAGATCGCTTGAATACTTCGATTATTTACTCCTCACGTTTGTCCGCTTTCAAGCTCATCACGATGCTATTTTGGTACTGTACCTTCGAGCCTTTCTTTCGGTCCCCCATCTTAAATCCGTCTCTAAGCAGTCCGTGACTGCACCGGTCGCCTATATGCCCGAACTTCTCCTTGTCCGTCGCATTAATACCGATGCATGGCACAAAGAGTGTCATTGTGCTTTGATCACTCTCGGAGACTCCCCCCCCTCAAACTACAACTCCTGCTTCATCATTCCGAAAGGCCCTTCGCCCCATTCGTAGCATTCTTCAGCGGACCAAGCTTCTCTCGTCTCGTCTGTACTGCCTTCGCTAGCATCTCGAGGACTTCCTCTGTATCTTCCCAACCGATACATGCGTCTGTGATTGACACGCCATATTTCAGGCCTTTCTTGCCCTCTGGTGGGACCTTTTGGTTGCCTAATCACCGAAGTGAGCATACATGTTGGATATCTGGGGGACGGAAGACAGGAATTGCTTACCTTCATTAATATGCGACTCAATCATCACACCCATTATCCCCTCATCACCAGCCTCGATCTGATCGGCCAGCGTTCTTGCGACTTTGGGTTGGTTCTTGTGGTTCTTAAGACTGTTTCCGTGACTGCAGTCCACCATCAACCGTTCTTTTAGCCCCTGGCTTCGTAGCTTCTCTTTTGCTTCGGCAATACTCTGCGCGTCGTAGTTTGTGCCTTTTGTCCCGCCCCGAAGGATGACGAAGCAGTCTTCATTCCCTACCGTGCCGACGATTGCAACAACGCCCGGCTTCGTAACAGACAGGAAATGATGTGGGTGTTTGACAGCGCCGATGGCATCAATTGCGACACCGAGTGTTCCGTCTGTGCCGTTTTTGAAGCCAACGGGGAAGGAGAGACCGCTCGCGAGTTCTCTGTGCAATTGAGATTCGGTTGTGCGCGCACCGACTGCGCCGACGGAAAGCAAATCGGCGAGAAACTGCGGAGAGATTGTGTCGAGCATTTCGGAGGCGATGGGCATGCCTTTGGAGGTCAAGTCCACGAAGAGCTGTCGGCTGAGACGCAGGCCTTTGTTAATGAGGAAAGAACCGTCGATTTCAGGGTCGTTGATGAGGCCTTTCCAGCCGACTGTTGTGCGGGGCTTTTCAAGGTAGGAGCGCATCACAATCAACAGGTCATCCTTGTACTTTTGTTTTAGGCGGAGCAGGCGATCGCAGTAGTCAAGGGCGGCGTCAGGGTCGTGGATGCTGCAGGGTCCGATTATGACTAGGAGGCGGCGGTTGGGATCGGTATTTTGGACTACGCTGACGCATTCGTTGCGGCCGTCGAGTACCGTTTGTTTGCTGGCAGGTGTTTGTAAGACTTCATGTTGGAGGAGGTCGGGGGCGGTTAGGGGGTTGTAGCCACGGACTGGGAGACCGCCGGTCTGTTAGTAAATGTTGGAGGAGGTGAGGAGGAGGCGTATGGCGGCAGATGTGCCTTATGATTGATGTTGCAGGGAGAATGTTGTGGGTGATACATACTTCGCCAGTCTTCGGTGCTCTCTTTATTGCCAACGTTGGGATTCTCAATGAAGAACTGTGAGCGGAAAGTGTCAGCGAGCTCATACGGTGTAAGACGAAAAACAACAAGCTCAGAGGGATGTGTAAGAGCGCACCAAATGCAAGAATTCGAAGTGTAACAGGAGGCACATTGCTGTTGCTAGGGAATATGGGGAGTTGTTGACTCACCGACATGAGGGCAACTGCGGTTTTTTAGATCGTCGAGAGCCAAATGGTGGTGTCTAACTTTGGCACCGAGGTGGTGAATGCAATATCCTGAGGATGAGATGCTTTCTGACAACAAGCTGAGGGTTTAGACAATGAACAAAGCTCTTATAGGAAATCGATGAGTCCGCGAGCAACTCAAAAAGTTTTGGCCATTCTTTGTCGCACTTTTTTCGGGCTGCTGTACCTGCATATGCATTCCTATGACGCGCTCACTGCCCGCAATCCCTGCATACTCCGCAGCCAGCCAGAGTCCAGATCGTCCAGGAAGTGTAGAAAATGGTGCTTTGTTGTGCGTCACGATCAAGTCAATTTTGTATGGACTGCTACTGCTGGCCTTTGATTCTAGCAAAGATTCCCGTTTCTTGAACCATTTAGGATCTGGCCCAAAAGACCATTTGAGAGCACAGATCGCAAGTACGGAGGTGGAGAGAGTGGACCTGCTATCAATCTACATCGAAAGTCTGTCAAATGTTTGCTTTGCCATTGTCAAGCAGCTTCAATCTGTGATTGACGAGTTGCCAGGGAGTCTTCCTTGAGCTAGTGCAGTGTAGAAATGAGGAATTAGGACATGGACAATGGCCAAAAGCCATGCATTCTCGAGGAGCTTCGCGCCGGCCATGTTGCTATCTGCAATGGTTGTGAGAGCGAAAAGTGTGCTTGTAGATCCTCGAGGGCTCAAAGTGGGCTTGAGAAGCATGGGCAAGCAATTGCAAAATTGAGAATGAAGACGGATGCGTTTGAATGTGAACGATGGCGCGATCAGCTAAAACCCCCCCCAGAGCCTTGATCGACAGTCAACGCTCCCTCCGGCACACTCTCCGAACTCAGTTCCAATATTTCCCTGTAGATCAGAAGCTTCGTCATCGCCTTCTGCGATTGAGCGGCGTGCTTAGCATGTGTTACCAGGTGTTGACCGCACAAAGCTGGGCATACAAGGCTGCGATTACACTTGGTCACCACAGACAACTTGTCCAACCATTAACCAGACTGTCACCATACCCGGATGTTCGCAACAAGCAACTGGCTGGATGCTAGGCAGCCTGTGCGCACGGCGACAGAGACCTATGCGCAGGTTGACCGATATCCATAGATACATGGAGACTGGCCACTGGCCATCCCTGGTCCAAACCATATTCGCAGAAGTTACTATGAATGTGCTGATGAGCTTGGCTGACGCTTTTCGAGACTTGTTTCAACCTTTGGGCCCCCAACTCGCCCGGCCCCAAGCAGGCCCTGGTGCTATGCCGGGGTTTTGCCTGTGGGTAATGAAGTTTCTTTGCTCCTGACCCCCTTGAACCAGTATCTAAGCCTCCACTAGGGAGAGGCCTAGACGATGTCAGACCAGGGGGCTTTGCCCAGCTGAGAAACTTCGCAGCAGCTTGCTCCTCAATATTCCACAAAGGGCTCTTCGGAGATGGAATCAGACAGTTCTTGGGATCGCGTTGGCGAGACAGTAACTGGCTGGTTCGCAACTCTCACGCTGGCCGCAGGCGTATTCTTGTCGCCGACCTCAGGACCATCCTCCACGCAGTTTCTACCAATCGCGGTCGACGGCCATGAATGGATGGAGAGATGCATCGGCATCCTAGAAGTCGACAGGCGCATGGTGCGACGCAGAAAGACCGACTAGGTGGGTCGTGGATCGTCGAGGGGTGAGCAGCGGGTGAGCAGAGGTGAGTGGAAGGTGAGCGGATGATAAAAGCGGTGGGACGAGGCTGAGCGCCGGGTGAACGCAATGCAGATATTACTTTCCTTGACCTGCCTGCGGGATTCAGGTCCGCCAGATTGGCTCGCCAATAATTGTAGAGGCAAATATAATCTTGAGATGATGCGTATCCTGTAGATTTTTTAGCTGCGAGGATAGCAGTTCAAACAACAGTCGTGGAAGCAGCCGATGGCCAACCCGGGGAACTTGACATTCTCCAACCTGATATCATTTACGCAAAGTAATTCGGGCCTCACTCGACTCAGGCTGTGTGGCTGATGGAGACTAGAACAGTAGTATCCCTTGGTCGATACAGATTAATCGGAGGTATGCCGTCACGGCAAGGTGGTCGAAACGTGTGGAAGACATACCTCTGAATGAATGGTGTCTGGTAGCTGCTTCGTCTGCGGATGGTTCCATGGGACTTCGCAAGCGGAATGCTCTCAGGACCACAGCCTCCGCATGAGTCCCATGACAAAACCAAAGTGTAGACCAAGATGATATGACACACAATGTAAATATTTGTGCTGCAGACTCCATCCCGACGACACGCATCATGCGATCTATCAGAAACCACGATACCATTCAACATGCACAACGATGCAGCCCATTCCGCTCATTCCTGGCAATCCCAATGCGCCAACAATGGCCCTGTTTCGAGTTGCTTTTCTTATTCCGGCATGAGAAATGTTGCTCTGTCTGTCATCATGTTTCTTGGCCCATGCTTTGTCGCACATTGTCTGGAGACACCGCCGAATATGGATCGTCATCAGAGTCATTTGCGGTACTCTGTTGTGTATCAGCGTCCACAATCTCCGTTTCGGCATCACTAACACTCTCTCCCGTTGCACCTTCTTCCAATACCCGAGGCGCTTTACTGCGTGGTGGTTGGGTATCAAACTCTGCATCTTTCACGACGGCACCTTCGGGCTTGGCTTGATATTTCTCCAGGACTGCCTCCCTCACAGCTTCGTACAGGAAGGAGAACTGAACCTCACGAATGACCATCATCATACGCTGCTCTCTCAGAGCATTCACTGTCTCGTCGATCAGATCGTGCTCATCCTTGTCAAAGCCATCTTCCTGCACTGGTGTCATCACTTTCGGCGGACCGGACTTGCCCCATGTCTCAGTATTGGTGGCTTCATCGCTCGTTCCCGCCGCATCCGCGCTGGGACTGATGGGGGAAGCCTTCACGCTATCAAACAGTCGACCCTCTTCCACCTCTCGTACCAAGAAATCCAACGCGATCCACGTACCCGTCCTACCGACTCCAGCGCTGCAATGCACGACTCGAGGACTCTTCCCAGCCTCCACAAAACTCCGCCTGGACAATTCTATCAAAGCTTTCCTATCGGCCACTTCTGGCTTGCCGAAGTCGGGCCATCTGCCGAAGAGGTAATGAATGATCGTCTTCGGCTGGCCGTTAATCGTGAGTCGGAGCTTTCGTACTTCGCATCCCACACTGCTGTCGAATTCTTTGGATAGAAGGGTAATCGTGTCCGACGAGCCAGGTTTGGCTTCAAGGGTAGCTATTGAGGTGGTCGTGTTATCAAGAGGGCTTCCTTCACTGCCGTCAGTCCCCGAACGATTTTCAACATCCCCGAGGGTGATGCCACCATCGGTAGTCGATCTAGCTTCGTCACCATCTTGCGTCTCCTCATGCAGAAGCGTCATGGTGGGGGTCCCAAGATCGGCAGGATAGTACAGCGCGCATTTCTCCTTGTTCTCTTCGATCAGCTGTGTTAGCATAATGACCACTCCGGTATCGCCGCTCGTTTCCTGATGGACCATGTGCCAGAAATGAGATTTCTGCCCCTGCTTAGGGCCTTGGGTTGCAATGTATTTGACCTCCAATGCGGATGGATCACCAGCCTCTTCTGAAGATGCTGGGTGTCGACTTTTCAACACGATCGGAGACGCGTTGACATAGTCAGATCCACCAATCGGCGTCTTCAGTTTGATTCTCGAAGCATCCCAAGGCTGTACATTCCCGTAACGATTTCGGCTTATGACGACCTCGGATCTGTCAACTTTGTACGGCGAGGTGTCTGGATGTTCCATGGCATGGAAAAGTCGGAATCGTTGTTTCCATTCAATTTCTTGGAAGGTCGCCAAGATTTCTGGGCCATGTCAGTTGTGCCGCCCTACAAGCAGAGTCTACGTAGGCACTCACCACTTCTTGACTTTTCCAGGTAGGAAGGCATCCTTATATTGGGTCTCAGTTGGGTCGTGCTCGATCTTGAGCTGGCAGGGTTTGATCCATTCCGTCCAGCAGAAGCCGATCGAGGCTGAGGATCCCGGCTGTCAGCGGAGCGTTGACGTTTCGTCGCATTGCCTTGTGGTGGGGTGCTGACTTGCAAGGACCGTGGCATGATCCTCGTGATCTCCTCGATGGTGGCAGCATTGGACTGAGACGGGGAATTTCTGACCGCGGTGATGGAAGAAGGCCCGCCAGAGACTGCAGCCGGAGCCGTTGGCGGGCGAAGCGGCGTCGGCGACCTGCCTCGTTTGATCGATGTGTGGATGTGCAGACGCTGGAGTAAAGATCGCTGTCGTCTGGGTGGGGAATCCTCAGAAGAGTCAACTCTTTCTGTGGCGGCGCCGGAGTGTTTGTCTGTGAAGAAGCGGGAGACAGTCGTGGTGACTGATGTAGAGTTACTGGTCAACCTGAGGGTAGCCAAAAGATGAAGGTAGGGTGCACGGTGGTGCGGCACAATAAGTCAGGCGGGCAGATTTTCTGACGAGCAACTGGCTTACTCGCCACCATTCAAATGGTGGGGAATTCAAACAGTGTTCCGGTGATAATGAAGACGTGCAGACGCAAGATCGCCTAGTCAATACCTTTCGACAATGATATATACTCAACTGAATGAGCTGCTGTAAGTTAGGAGGACCAGGCGCGTAACTGTGGCGAATTACGATTTAGGATGAATCAGCTGTCAATCTCACTGAGCTTGCCGCCGCTCGTTTCTCAACAGGTTTCGTCTTCAATCGCAAGAAGAGTAGGGTGATGTGATGCTTCACCTTGGGGACTTTATTTTCTTATTATTTCTAAGCAGGCGTAGACATTGACCTTGACCTCGATAGCTGTGGCATGAACGAGGATTGATTGGCGGCGTCTCGCCTGCCGAGCTTCGGAGACTTGCAGTCCATCTGCATCATGTTGATTATCTCAACTCTACACCTCAGCTTTTGGCTCTGCCATTCACTTTGACCATCCAAAATATTGTGTATTGCGACTGTTGCCCTCATGACCAAAACCACCTGACCGCCGAATGCCTCTTACATGGTGATGATAACACTAAGCCGTAAGTCAAGATGAGCTGGCTTTGGTTGATAGAGGTAGGTGTCGCACACATCAACGACACGGGCAATCTCTGATCGCAGAAACAGCGCAAACTAGTCGAGACCCTCCTCCGAAGTCCGGCTTTTCATCGAAGCGTCCAAAAGGTGCATAAGCAAGTACACCAACTACAGCACGGCAAACCGCCCGAGTACTATGGCGGCACCAACCTTGAGGAGCCTGCGAGCAGCGGTGGTTTGAAGAATTTTGTGAAGTTGTTCTGGGAAGAGCTAAAGACGGGTCATAAGCCTGAACCACCGAAGAAGAGATGATATTCTTTATGCGAGAGTTTGAATTGAGCATGGCGTCTGGCGCTAGAATGTGGAGGGTTTTCCTCGAGAAGCACTCTATTACACTGAACTATGCGCAGAAACAAAGGTCTCTCGGCCGAGCGTGGCCGTTTGTCAACACAACTGGGTGTCTACAGAGTCGTGAGGCAGTGCAGGAATTACCGACTTGTCAGCGGCATGGTACCATTGCGCCACTCGGCTCCCGTGATGTTTCTCTGTCTTGCCTTGTCTTGTCTTGCCTTTCCTTTTGGGAAGAGTTGACCGGATAAGATTGGGTTGGCTTCACATCCGCCAATTGGAGTTTGACCCTCATTCCATCCGGAGATTGTACTGAGTGCCCTATTCCTTCTACCCTCGCGAGAAGAAATCTTCAATGATAAGGGGATATGGTGGTTTGTTTCTTCACATGAAAGGCATACATGTCTGATGTGGCACCCCTCGTGTCGTTCTGGCAATATGGAGCTTGTCCTACGTGTGGATACGGTGACGAACGACAAGCGGGTTCCTTTACGTGTCTGAGAGGGGTGTCTGCGAACAAAGCCGAGCGTTTTAGTGGATCGGGGTAGATACTGGGGCATTGTGCTACAGGACGACGAGAGACAAGTCCATCGCGTGGATATTGCGCCATTCAATATGGTTTGGATGCCGCTTATCATGATTTTGACACAGCCATGACGGTAGCGTTGTTTGGAAGATGCCGATCTTTTGCAAAACACCTCTAGACTTGATTTGATTGCCATGCCATACACGGACAATTTCCTGTTTCGACCGAAATCCCGAGTCCATCACGTTCCCGGTTGTCTCGTTCACATGTCTGCCCGAGAGTAATCAATGACGCCGGGAATGGTATGAAATGGCAACCAAGCTAACTTGGCTGTGCGCCAGGAAGGAAGGCAAATATCCAGGACGACACAGCATGCAATCGTGTTAGCTGGTCAATGTGTATGCAGCCAAGCACATTTGATGTGCAACGGCAACCATAGCAAACGGCCGTATCAACCAGAGATGTCCGCTGTCAAACTGTGCAACGGTGAAAATTGCTGGATCCGGGGAGTGTGCCACCACCCACTTGAGGGTCTCCCTTCATCTTTTGGGATTGTGCTATGAGGCGACTAAGCAGATGGCTCATGGACCGAGCCTGACAAAGGCACACAATTTTGATGTGAGACTAATCACAGATGCTTGGGCCGAGTTTTCACAACCAGCGATTGCTGGCATTGCCGCAGGTACTTTTTACGAGCGATGGGCATGTGCGATTTCGGCACAACCGGGAACCACATCCACGACGGCTTCTGTCACAGCAGGAAGTGATTGATACAGCTTCTTGAGAATCTATAAAACTCCTTTTGGTGCGAATTCAAACAATCGACTTGGCTGGTTGAGATAGGGCAGACGATGGCAGGTCTTCCAAATGGAGACTTTGCCATGTCATCAAGTCCCAGCTGGTAGCTGGGTCAACAATGGGCCGACATCATCGAACCGTCGAACCGGTATGTTTTCTGACCATGGCTCGCACTCTTGGATTGGATTTAAGGTTTTGATTTCGTGAGAGTCGACACGTATATGACGGAATCTCGGCTCTTGCTTTGGCGCTAAGGGCATTTGTAACTTTGCGGATCGTTTTTGACGGAGGGAGTTGACAAAAAACATATTCGAGGTGGACTTGCTACACACGAAGATGTGGCGAATTGATCGCATTGTCCGGAGCTGGTCCCGCAAGTAGGATCACGGATGTAATTGCCCCGGATGGGCCGCCAATGATGAACTGGCCCAGGTTTTTTTTAATGCAGAACATCGCCGATGTGGGAGCAAGGATCTATTTCCCTCATGCATGCAGTCCGATGGCCAGAACCAAGGCAATGAACAGCGTCTGAGAGCAACAATGATGTAGTGGTTGATCGGCAGCATGTGATGTCTCGTAATATTGTCGCTGACGGCAGTCATGGCGCGTATTGGTAGGATGAGGAGCAGATGCGGCGGTTGATTTGGAACAGCACCGCGGGTCGAGCAAGTGATGCACGTATAGTAGATGTCCTGTGGCGCTAGGGGAGAATGCTGGAGAAAGTTTTCAGGTCTCGTTTTCCCATCAGTGCCACCAACCCATTCAGCCCCCCTGTTTGTTTGAGCAAAACTTGGATGTGCGGAGAGCTCTACCTGGTCCGAATCGTCTGCCTATCACGCCATGTTGACAAAAATTATTGATCCGGCACAAGTCAATGATGCTTGAGAAGCCGATCCCTGATTGTCGCCATGCAAAGGTGAAGCACCCAGCTGCTTGTAGGTAAACGGTCTGATAGACGATATGTTTAGATTGCTCCCCACCGTGCCATCGTCGAGTGGCTGGTGTGTAATTCCCTCGATGATTACAAGGAAACTAGGACACAACGTGGCAGCCAAGAGATCGGGGTTTCTTGTCGCTCTGCCCAATGACCTGGACGCTCGCTCGCATCCTCATCGTAGCCATGTGTGAGCGATTTGCACCATTTTGCTGCAGAGAGGGGATTGGGCAGGGCCAGATGCGGTCAGGCGAAGATGTGGGCATGAGTAAGAATATGCGCACTATTTTTGTGCGTCTCCGGATCGTCGACAGGAGGGCCTTGGTCCAGCGATAGATCGTTCAAGATCTCCAAAGCGATGCTGAAACCCCGGATCTGGACCTTCGATCATGTGGGTTCTAGCGTGCACGCTCTGCATGGGGAGACAAGATGACTGCATGAGCGACACGAAGTCCAATCTTAATGACTGGTGGGCAAGCTGTCCGACCCAGAATGGATGGCAAGGAACACATTTTGTAGAACTGCCGATGCTGCCTATACGAGCCACCAGGGAACGCAACCATGACTGGCTGGAGGCTAAAAAAGTGATGACCTGAGGACAAGATTCCATCAGAGACCGGCACTGAATTCGTCAAGGCTTGATTGGCTCAATCGCGCACATTTCCGCCCTCTCCCGATCTTCTTCGTGTCCTTTGGAACGACCGGGCAATTTTTGGCTCTTGGTCCACGTGTAGCAAAGATCTCCCGTCTGCACCAAACCGCTTGCTGATAAGCGAAGCAAGCCACATTTCGACAGTGTTGCAAGCTAGAACCCCTTGGACCAAAACGGCGTCAAACCATCACAATGATCAACCCCTGCGATAATTTCAAAGCCCTCTTCCACTTGAACGCGGTATGTTGGGGGGTTGTGCCTGACCGTGGTCGGAGATAGATCTGGCTTTCGATGAGATTCGCGAGTTTCACATGTATCAATCTGGTGAGACAGCAAGGGTGGCACCGCCGACAGAGGAAGGGCCAGAAAAAAAAATGGACAAGGATCGGGGCCAATATCCGTGATGCAACGATCGTCAGAGACCACTCCAAAAGTCTAATACGGGTAAGTTTGATATGTAGCTTCTTCTCAAGACCTTGCCAGGATCTTTCGAAAGGTCCTTAGCAGCAAATTTTGTGATCACAGCCGGAAAAAGACACTCACGGGGCCCCGGTCGCACCGCAATGAAGACATGGAGTTGGTCACTCGCTTGGACCAGTCTGGCTTACGCAGGTGTCCAACTTTTCCTAACCACGACATTGTTTATCGAAAGACATTCGTCCGTCAACTTGCGCATTTTCCCTCAAGCGTCAGGCCACCACTGGTTCAATCTCTAACGTCTGCACTAGCACGAAAGGCAATCAACCTACTGCCATGGCTGATTTCTAGACTGGCGTCTGGGCTTCCCACCCTGGCCTGTTATCTCAACGGTCGTGGCGAGATCGTATCTGACTCAATGTGGGCAAGGGCACTGGGCTTTTGTGCATGCAGCTGAAGGCTACCTTCCAGGATCATGGGCCTGGCTCAGCACCGCCGGATGATGGTGAGATGCCACCCGGCATGGAAAACCCGTTGTTTCGAGCATTCCGAAAGGCCTCCTGGTGTGCTTGGGTGACGTGCGGCATACTTGCCATCGCCCATGACCATCGAAGGGTTGACAAAGCTGGAGTGATTATCCTCATGGATCACCATCACGGATCATCATCACGGATCATCGCCTTGATTGCTCACGCAGTCTGGCGGGGAGGATTGCCAGGAACTTGCTCAGAACGCCTTAGCTTTGCTGGCCCTTAAAATCAGGGTGGACCGGAACCCTGCTGAGCTCCTCAACTGTGGTGCCTTTGGAGTCGGCCTCTGCACAGTAATCCTAGGCACGAATACCGGGAACGGCATCAAATAGCTAACTCCCACCGAGGCTTAGCCCCTTGTGCACCCCCTCTGCGGCCCTGGAACGGCGTTCGAAGGTGCAGACGACTCCTCCTGATGCCCCACCTGGCTCCTACTAGCAAAGTGGTTGAGCCTTTACGCTTTCGGCCAGTCGCAGCCACGCTTGACGCATGTAACCACCACCTATCTCGAACCTCCCCGGCCCACAAAGTCTAACGGTAATACTACGATCTCTTGCATCTCAGCCGGGGAGCGTGGTCTCTAGCATTTAGCACGTCCGACGTGTCCCCAAAAAATGCCCCACTGAGCCTAGTGTGCGATCTCTCGATCTTGTCTCCGCTGCGTTTTGTAAACCTGTAACCTAGAATCCGTATCCCAGTATGGTTGATCTCCGTCCATTGACAGGCTCGGCATCCCGTAAAGCCATCTGTGCTGTGTTGAGGAATGCCACCGTGCGCCTCCTCCCATTCTCTGACTCGTCTAGACCTCTCTCAATTTTGCCCTCTCTGTTTCTCTGACGCTTCCACCGTCAAATCCTTCCCTTCTTTCTGACCTGAACGCAGCTTTTCGACCTTTGCGTTCCTCTGCGCCACGATTGCCAATTCAGCATTGCACACTCCCTACGTAGAATAATCGCTCGAGATAGCACATCACTCAACCCTCAGGTCCCCCTTGGCGGTCAATCCAACATCTCATCGTTGACAATCTCGGCTGTCCATCACATTGCGACCCTCAACGTCAACTCGAGACTGAATCTCGCGCGGGCCGCTCGAGCTGGATCGCCAAATCTGAAAGGAGTGTCGAAAACGGCCTGACATAGGTGACAAAGATTGCGTGCGCTCTGCGGGAAACCGACAACACTGACAACACACTGGGCATATCGTCAACCAAGCATTGGAGTTGGGGGGCCAGTCTTGCTTGCATGCTGTGCGCTTGTGGCAGTCATTCCTAAAATCTAGGCGGAAACTCACTCAAACCTCTCGAGCCGCTTGCTTTGCCGTCCACATGGTCAACATCTCCCCGTGAGTAACGCAGACGATACATTATAACGCCTAGATCTCATTTTCGAGTGGCATGGCGTCACTGGAAGTTCCTGGCCGACAAAGGTATGTACTGACATGAAGCCCTTCCGCCACACGTGCTGAGTGGTTGCGCAGTAGAGATGCTTTGCCGTCAATAAACAACCTCGATTTCGAGAACTATCGACTGGACAAGGTTGATCACGCTCGGTACTCGCTGCCCAACTTGAACACCATCTCCAAAGGCATCATGAGCAGCCCGCCAACAACATATTCCGGCCCACCCCCGCCTTATTCGTCAAATGGCTCTGCAGGCAACTCGGGGCAAAGCATGTCTGGGTACATTTCCCCGCCCGAATCCAATTCACGGCGTTCCACCAGAGATGAGAAGGAATCGCCCATGGGCATTACCTCCCTGCCATCCATCTCGGAAGCCCTGAAAAGTACGGACATGACGCCTACCACCCAGCCATATACTCCATCCTCGGCGCCTGGGTCCACTGCCACTCAGTCATTCATCGAGGCGCCAAAAGGCCCTGGGAATCCCTTTTCGCAGCCTGTTGTACCAGCATCGGCCCTACGATCGTCAATCTCTTCCGTGCCTGATCAGTCATCGATAAAAGCCGTCCCTCCGCCGCCAGCCCCACCAGACACTAGACAACCACCTCTGATCGGTGCATTAGGTTCTCCGCGGTCCAATGGAACAAATCATCGGCTTTCGGGGTCGCTGCCGCCCAGCAGCGCACCGCCAGACACTCCCTTTCGCTCGTCATATTCGGCAGAGTCAACGCGGCCGGGATACCCGTTTCCGGATTATCACGCCCAGCACACTGCGTTGACGCCGCATTCTTCGAACAACTTCCATTTTGAGCATCATGCGAAGATGGATGAGTTACGAAATCCCTTTGCAAAGGCCGACCCCAAGGCATACAACGAGACAGCGAAGAGGCATCTGGACATCTACGATGCCGAGCTCGCTTTGAATGAGGTACGTCCATACTCTAGGAAGGCAGCACAGGGCCCTAATTCGTTTGTAGGTCGCAGAGGCGTCCGCACATACCCTGGACTTTGCAAAGGTCTGGGGCCAACGGTATCATCAGGCGAATCGTACGAGCTACTTTACCGAGGGCCTTCCAGGCACCGCAGAGATCGATGACATGATCCGGTATTCCCACCACGTCCTCGAGAATCTGACCCGCATACGTGAAGTGGCGATCATGCAACAGAATGCGCTGAACGAGCAAAGGGCACGTGCAGCGCAAGGACAACATGGCGAAGACGACTATCGCAGGATGTCGGATGACTACAAAGCCGGCGGCTTCGCTGGAGGCGATGCCAAGAAGCGACGTGGGAAAGCAGCACCTCCTGGACGATGTCACAACTGCAACCGAGCAGAAACACCCGAGTGGAGACGAGGTCCGGATGGCGCGCGAACACTGTGTAATGCATGCGGCCTGCATTATGCCAAACTGACCAGGAAGATGGGAGCCAGCAAAGCTGCAGTGCTGTCAGGATCCAACTTGCGCCCGAAGAATCTGACGGATCCCTGCGCGTGAACATGGTGGGAACCCGCTCGCCGACAGCATGCATTTCTATCGTCCGAGTTCAATTCCTCTTTCGGTACCCACACCTTTTTCAACGACTAATTTTACGACTGATTCATAATGGCGTTTCCAAAATGAACAACACCACGATTACGAGCTTCGCAGGCCAATGCAACTTGCTATCTTTCTCGACTGTACAGATTAGCGACTTGGAGAAAGATTTATTTTGAAATCTAGCAGAAAGTGGAGGCATACACCTGCAGTCCGATTTGCCTTATTAGAGGCACCAAAGCATAGCGATGATTGTTATTGGGTCAGGGTCAGGGTCATGAATGATACCCCATATCGCCTTATTAGAGGCCGATGAAGCGATTTGTTTGCTGAAACCAGGTCAGCCTTTCTTTTTTTCGTTTCCAGCACGCGACCACGGGTTGTAGTCCGTGCTTATGATTGATGAACAAGGGGCGGTTCCTGTTTGGGTATCGAAAGGAGATACTGAAGGGAAAAAAAAGTATAGCTCTGTGCTGGGTTTGTTGCCAGAGAATAGAAAGCACTTGAAACAAACCGGCTGCCATCGATTTGTTGCTCCTTGCCCCCAATTTCTTGCTTGATCACGCTCGCAATCTCGGCCCTCGCCATTCTCTACCACCGGACATCAAGCAAATCGACTGAAGATAATCAAACTGGTTCATACTTGATCTCGGTACCACAGGACGAATGCTCTTGGTGATCGTAACCTTGTCCGCCACCATGGCCGGTGGTGATTTGACTGCATTAGCCCCAACCTAGAAGCCGTCGTAAGGACTGGAATATCACGTGATACCAAAAGGGCATTCAGCTGCACTTCAGCAGCGTCGCAGGCACACCCTGGCCACGTCTGAGTCTGCCACCGGGGATGAAAGGACAGTGAGCACCTTCTGGGGCCTGAGCAAAATCTCTACTTCCATCGCGCCATACGGCAATCTATCGTTAAAGGAGCTCCCTTGCTTCCTCGAAGCGAGTCTGGGTAGCTTCGAGTCCTTGGTATGTCAACCAAAGAGCACAACCAGATGACTGCCCCAGAATAACACGGACTTGAGGGACGATGGAATGGTCACCTACAAGGTCAGATTTTCCAAAGAATCAACCCGTTTTCACACTGACTCATGACACATGCCAACGTCAAATTTACTCTGTCCACGAAGGAATTTCCCGGCTCCACTTTCCTCTAAGGCATCCTTGCCCCGTGGGCTGGCCTGATCCTCAAACTCAAAATTCTCCAGAAGAGAATGGTCAAACCCACATCAGCCGGAGGTCCTACTGAATGCTGGATAGTCGAGAAATCCTGCCCATCAACGATTTAACTTTGTCAAAATGCTAGTAGTGCCGAAGCCCTTGCTGCACGGGGAGAAACATGCCATGACTAAAGGCTCTCACAGGTGTTCGCCGAGACATTGGGCCAGTGTCAATCATCTCAGAGAGCCGTTTTCTAAGGGGCGAAAGCTGACAAGGATGCCCCAATGCGATCCACAAACGGGGTTTTTTGCTTCGACCACCTCGTTCGTTTCGCCAACCGTCGAATCCATCAATGGGCCATTTACCCTGTCTTGGTGCCACAGAACACATTGCTTTTTCTAGAGCCTTAATATCAGGTCCCCTCAAAGTGCCCACTCTGGAAAGTCCCGGCGCATCTGTGCTCCGCGCATTTGTCCGAGATATGCTGGCATCTCGGAGGTCGATCATTTGCCGATCAAAAGGATGATCAAACGGGATTGACCCATTCTGTGTACTTGCATGCTCACCTGATAGTCTGGAATCTCGGTAGCCATGATTTGTGCACTAGATACGATCAGCGGTTTCAAACGTGGTCTGACTCCATTGCTTCCACTGGACAATCCCTTGGCCCCATCTGCTCAATCTGCGGCAGTCGTCGATCATCCGCAGTCCCCGCATGAGGACCATGCCTCTATCAATTCTCCGACCTCCAAGACGCTGTGACGAACTCCTAGTGATGCCCAAAGTTGTTCCAGGTTGCAAGATTGTTTGGCCAATTTTCTATGTGGCTGGTCTAGTGCCCACAGACAAGCAGGTTTAAGCGCCTGCCTGGGGCTTTTCTAGATGCTGTCCATTTTAGTCCCCAAAACAACGCTGGACCACAAGTCAACATTGGAGTTAGTGATCTAGGACGGTTTTTGGCTTGTAGTAAGCAGAGTCTTCAACTCACGCAGGGTTTGTCGAAACACGTTACTCCGTAGCTGTGTTCTTATCGGGACAAATTTATGCCCGGCCGGAGCTTCTCGCATATACTTCGGCCCGTCTACTTGTGGCAGAGTAAACCTCTGCACCAATTGAAATGGAGTCGATGTGGGGACCTGCTCGTTGATCAAGTAGACATATTCCCGCTTGCCCGATTCTCGGGCTAAGAGAGAGACGACTCGAATCTGGAAAGCCTGCGCTTTCGTCTCAACCACTGCATTCTATCTATCGCACCCTGTTGGACATTCGGCAAGATGTTCCTACGAGCGGCGTCCATTGCAGCTAATATTCGCTCGTGCGCATACATCTCCTGTCTTGTGAACCCCTCAGCAGCTTGTCTCATACTCAACGAGTTGATATGCTCTTTTCCCACAGCTGATCTCAGATCGCCTTTCCACTAGGCACATCCGGGAAACTTCCGAGCTGTGAAAAGATATCGCCAAGTCCGGCCCCTCTCTGTCCAAGTGTTTTGGCGACTCGACGACTCACCAACATGGAAGGCCCTGATTTGTTACAAGTACACCTGCGTCTTACCATCCACGAACGACCTAAGAAGTATTCTTCTCTACACCATTAGCTTTTGCTAACTTTTGATACCGTCTCCAATAGCGCCTCTGACATGACAAGACTGCGATCATGAATGCTGACGCTGCAACTAGCCCGATAGTAAGTTTGTTGCCATGCGAATGTTCTGGCTTCACGCTTGAACTTAGCGACCAGATTGGTCGGACGTTCCTTGCGGTCAAGCCAAAATTTGGCGGCTGAAATCCGCCAAGTACAGGGAGGTCACGTGGTGGATACGAGCCGATACGAGGCAATCCGAGATAGGCATGCGTTTGGAAGAGCAGCATTTGGTCTTCTTTCCATTCTCCACCAGCTACAGTTGCTGCCGCCATCCAAAATCAAGGTTCAATTGTTGACGAGCTTCTCTGCCATCGGTTGGCTTCTTCTCCAGGGTCACAAATTCTGGAATTGCTGTTGCAAACTGCCGTTCTCTTTCCTCACAACCTCGATAGATTCGTGGTCATGCATAAGCGACTGGAAAGTACACGATGCCTTGGATTCCAATGCCACTCTGCCCAGTCCCTTTAAACATCTTGTCTTTCAGGATCAAAACCTGGCGATGACCTCCCATCTCTGCTGTCATTGGGTAAGTTCTATTCATTCCCGACCTTGGGGCACAGGCCAACGAAAGCCAAGCCTTGGGATTTTGCGGGGTAGGGGTCAATCAGTGCTACGATGTCACAGGGCCAGACCACAAGACTCGTTGCTGGTGAGAGTCAAGTACATCACCAGCTTGGCGCCAGGTTGGCCCGGAAGACGAATCCGACATTATAAGACAACCCCGTTGACACCCACCTCATGTTCTTGGTCAATTTGCAAAACCTCCTGAACTACTACTGCATCTTTTCATATCACCCACGCAACAATGACGGACAGTGACCAAAAGGAGGGACTCGGTGGACAGGTCTCCCACGCTGACCAAAAGGAAGGGTTGCAAACAGTCCGCAGCTCGACGAGCACACAGGAGCATGATCCTCATTACGAAAAGGCTCTCATCCGCAGGATTGACTGGAGGCTTCTTCCCATTCTTGGAGCTCTCTACTCGGTTGCTCTCATCGACCGCGTCAATATCTCTAACGCTCGTGTGGCTGGCATGGACCAGGATCTGGGCCTTCACATCGGCCATCGATACACCGTTGCCCTTGTCGTCTTCTTCATTCCCTACGTCATTTTCGAGCTCCCGTCCAATATTGTGCTTCGACGTGTTGGTAGCGCCAACTGGCTGGCTTTCATTGCTTTCGCATGGGGAACCGTCATGTTGGGGCAAGGCTTTGTCAAATCATATGAAGCGCTAGCAGGTTGTCGAGTTTTACTGGGCCTTTTCGAGGCAGGTGAGTTCAGTGGGAGTGTGTTCAAAGCTCGGCCGGGTGGTAACGATTCCAGGCTTCTTTCCCGGATGCGCCTACTTGATTACTTGTTGGTACGTTCGCTATGAGGTTCAGAAAAGGTAACTAGTTCCCACAATCAATCTTCAAAGCAAGCGTTTACTCTAAACAGATTGGCTGCATTCTACCTCATATCGGTCCTCGTCGGAGGGTTTTCAGCCATTCTTGCGTTCGGTCTCATGCAGATGGAAGGAGAAGCTGGTCTTCGCGGGTGGCAATGGATTTTTGTTGGTAATCCCTCTCTGTTCACAAATAAACTCACTGACCAGACCAGATCATTGAAGGTCTATTGACCCAAGTCATCGCCATAGCCTCGTGGTTTATCATCATCGACTTCCCCGACAAAGCCACTCGCAAGGGCTTCCTCAGTGAGCAGGATGGCGCTTTCATATCCCAACGAATCGAAAACGACCGTGGTGACGCTGTTCCCGACTCTCTCACCTGGGCCGTATTCGGAAAGCATCTCCTGGACCTCAAACTCTGGGCTTTCGCCTTGATGTTCATGTCCGCCACCATGCCTGCCTACGCCTTTGCATACTTCTCTCCCGTCATCATCCGCGGGATGGGATATAGCGGAGGCGTCGCAAACCTCCTGTCTGCCCCGCCTGTGGTATTTGCCGTGATTTCAGCCTTCATGTTTGCCTGGCTGAGTGACAAGATCAAGCTCCGTGCACCCGCAATCCTTACACAATGCGTTATCACCATCATCGGCCTGATGCTCACTGCATATCATGATACCACCGGGGTGAGATATTTTGGAATTTTCCTCGGCACAGCGGGATGTCAGGGGAATATCCCCACTGTTCTTGCCTACCAGTCGAACAACATTCGCTTGCAGTCGAAGCGGTCCGTGGGTAGTGCATTGCAGATCGGATTCGGCGCAATAGGTGGCATCTTGGCCAGCACAACGTTTATGGAGAAGGATGCGCCTCGGTACAGGACGGGACTATGGGTTACGTGTGGACTGCAGCTCATGACGATATGTCTAGTTGCATGCACTTCCACGTTTTTCTGGATTAGGAATAAGCAGCAAGCAGAAGGGCGTTTGAAGAAACCGATTGAAGGACAAGTGGGCTTGAGGTACACACTCTGAGCCATTGCCGCCTGCAAAATCGTATCACCATTAGCGGTGGAACATCGACTTTCTTCCTTTGAGTCCAAGATCGTCTGGTATTCAAACTATAGTAATCGATATTTGATCACTCGAATTTTCTGTTTGCCTGTCATTTCGCCCTCGATGCACTAACCCGTCGTCAAGGAAAGATACAACAAGGCTTGGAATATTTGCAGTTGGTGTGTGGGATCAAGGACTGCTTCCGATGGTGTTCTTTGGGTCTCAACAATTGACCATCTTTCCAAGAAATCAGTTAGATATTGGAACTGACCATAAAGAACTACCGGAACTGTCATGAGATGATGTGTAAATGGTCCAAGATTTTCCTGACTGGCCCGAATAAGCCGTCTATCACATCAGTCAATTACTTCCGGGTCAGCGCTAAGCGCGTGTGCTCGTGACTTCGTCTGATCTGCCTTTCAATGTCTGAGCACATTAAATGGCTGTAATAACGCCAGACAGACAAAGAAACCTGGATGGCATTGTTGAGTGATCGAAAGGGGTTACATTGCTGCCCTGGCGAACGGGGCTAAGTTGGACAGGGATCAGGCTACGCTAAGCCGCAAGAGGGATCTTCTCCTCTGCCGACCCAGCACAGTCACAAAGGCGGTCGACGTTACAGATATTCTTTTTATGAATGTATTGCTCTTTCTCAACTAGCCATAGCATCCAGCTTGTAGCCGAGCTCTTACATCCCGTACATATCAAAGATTTGGACTTTACCACCACCTTTCTCACCGTCTGGAGTGGGAAACCAAATCACACGTTGAGCGCACAAAGACCTGGAAGGCGTTATGGACGTCAACGGCACCCATTGGAGTCCATCAAGCTGGAGATCAAAGCCAGCGAAGCAGGAGGTCGTTTACGAAGACGGAACGACGCTCGAGAAGACTGTCACGAAACTCAACACCCTGCCCCCCTTGGTCACACCTTATGAGATACAGAAATTGAAGAACGAACTGCGAGAATGTGCCTTAGGAAACGCGTTCCTACTCCAAGGTGGGGACTGTGCCGAGCTCTTTGACTATTGCAATCAAGACATGATCGAAGCAAAGGTTAAGCTCCTTCTGCAGATGAGTTTGGTCTTGATTTATGGTGCACGAAAGAAGGTCGTCCGTGTTGCACGAATGGCAGGCCAATATGCTAAACCCAGGTCAAGTCCCATGGAAGTTGTCAATGGCGTGACGATGCCGTCCTTCAGAGGCGACATCTTGAACAGCTACGAACCAGATCTGAAGTCGAGGACACCAGAGCCAGGGCGTCTCCTTGAAGCCTACTACCACTCCGCATCAACTCTCAACTATCTGCGAGCAGCGATTTCGTCCGGTCTAGCCGACATGCACGCACCACTGGATTGGAGCTTAGGCCATGTCCTTGACTCTTCAGTCAGAGACAAGTACCAACAAATAGTCTCCAGAATCATCGACACATTGGAAATGATGCGAACCATTGGTCTCGACACTGGGAGTGGCCTAGAAACAGTCGACCTTTTCACCTCTCACGAAGGTCTCCTGCTCGACTACGAACAAGCCCTCACACGACGCCTACGACAGCCACAAAACACCCCACCGCGGCCAGAGCCTCAGGAATCCACTTCACCCAAAGCCAAGCGCTCCTCGTTCAAGGCAGGTGGCACTTCGAGCTACGTTCGAAAATCTTCAGTCTCAGCCGCAAACCCCATGATGTCCTTCTACAACACTTCTGCACACTTCATCTGGATCGGCGATCGAACGCGTCAACTTACCCACGCCCACGTCGAATACTTCCGCGGCATCGCCAACCCAATCGGTGTCAAGGTCGGCCCTACCATGCCGCCCTCCGATATTGTCCCTCTCCTTGACATCCTCAACCCGGACCACGAGATCGGAAAGATAGTCCTGATCACCAGGTATGGACATGACAAGATTAAGGACCATCTCCCAGCACACATCAAAGCCGTTCAAAACTCTGCTCACAATGGTACTGTGGTGTGGCAATGCGATCCCATGCATGGCAACGGTCGGAACGCGACGGTCACTGTCCCTGGCTCAGACGGCAAGAGTACGATCAAGACAAGGCGCTTCTCTGATATCCTCTCTGAGCTGCAGCAGGCGCTGTTGATACACCAATCTCACAACTCGTACCTTGGCGGCGTTCACCTTGAGCTGACGGGCGAAGCCGTCACGGAATGTGTTGGAGGTGCTGAGGGACTTACGGAGGAGCACCTGAGTCTGAACTATACGACTTTCTGCGATCCGAGGTTGAATGAGAAACAAGCTCTGGAGCTGGCATTTCTGGTTGCAGGCTTCTACAGGGAGGCTGCGGAGTATGAACATTAAGCGGCTGGTCCGGGAGGAGGATCCGAAACCCTGGAAAGAAATTGGCGAAACATGATTGATGACGAACAAGAAGCGGCGCGGTGCCTACAGGGAACAAAAATGGGACGACGAATTTCGAGTGCAGCAGAGATGCACCGCTTGCTACTTGGCTGGTGCAGTTTGGTTTGTGGAAGTGGGATCTATAATTGGCAGACTCATGAACGACTTGGTTTGCTCGCGAAGCGCTTGCAGCTACATCGCTGGCTGCACCATCATGCTCTCTCTTAATCTCCATTTCATCTCTGCGCAGCCAATTCTCCATCTAGCGCTCTCAGTATCGTCTGTTCTAAACTCCGTACCTCTTCCTCAGGCGTCTCCAGTCCAGTCATGAAGTAAATCACATCGCCCAACACCCTGCTGTGAACACCTCGTCCTTGCTCGTCCAATGTGGTCAGGAGCCGAGCTTGTAAACTTGCCGCAGCCGTTGAGTTATAGCCCGAAGTTGCAGATTTGAGTGTCAACGCAAGCACAGTGCCAATGGCAAAGCAGGAGTCGATGAGTTGATGATTCGATATCGTCGTCAGCGTTTCCGGTGAGAAGAAAGAGAAAACCTCTGAGTGAGGTGGAGACGACCAAGACTGGCGATAGTGATCCCACGGACCTATGCTCGGGTTGACAGCCTTTGAGGGTGCAGCAGAACCCGGCGAATCGCTGTGGATGGTGCTAGCAGACAATGCTCTCATTTCATTCAAGCTTTTGTTCGCCACCGTGCAGCCAATTGGATGTGCGGTATAGCTATGTCCGTGAAGCAATGCGTCAGCCTTGCTATCACTGAGGAAAGTGTTGAAGATGCTGTCTGAGGCTGTAGTCAAAGCTAGTGGCAGCAGTCCACCAGTCAGGAGCTTAGCATGGCAGGAAATATCAGGAGATATGTCCGCTTCGATTCCTGGTCGGGTGGAGGCGTTCCAGTAGGACGACGAACTCGGCCGGCCTAACCGGTAAAGGCCCGTGAAGACTTCGTCTGCGATTACGGGAATACCTGACCAATTCATTTCGTCTGTCGCTTTGGGCGAATCGGCTGGCTCTTCAATGTCAGGGTTGATGATGTTCGGATGGGCGCGTATGGTTCTGATCAATGTTCGCTGGAAGAGAGGATCGACAAATATCATACCCCCCGCACCCATGATTAGTGGCTCTAGTATGAGAGCGCCAAACTTTCGTCTTTGCTCATGTGTCAAATGTGTCAGCACACGTGTCACATAGTCTGTGTAGAATCGGACGTCATCTTCTCGAGATTCGAAATCGAAGACTGCCTGCAGAGATGGGAAGAGAGTAGTCGGGCCTGTTTCACGAGGCATACTATCGTCGTCAGGAAGCTGTATCTGCCACTGGCCCTTGACGAGCTTGACTTCTGGTGGCGAGAACCAGTAGCCCCAAGGCTTGTACCAGTCGACTTTCTCATTGAAAGGTGATGGCTCGGCGCAGTTCATAACCCCGATTGTGTCGCCATGATAGCTGCCTTTGAGACCGAGTATGCCAATCTCGCCATTGTGGTCCTCCCAGCCATAGCGTTTTGCAGTAGCGCGGAGTGCCATCTTCACCGCAACTTCCATCCCAGTGCTGCCGTTGTCTGTGAAGAAGACACGTGACAGCCGAGGATTTTGCAGCGTTGATAGCAAATTGTAACAGAGATCCAATGCTGGCTCATGCACCGCGTTCGCAAACATGACATGCCCATATCGACCAGCAGCATAAGCTGCGGTGAGCGCCAAATTTGGATTGCCATGGCCAAGGCCTTGAGTCCACCACGAAGCGGAGGCATCGAACAGTGGTGTCAGCAACGGTGCAGAAGGGGGAGATGCTTGTATTGGCTGGAGTCCTGTGTTTGCATTTTCAGCTGCCTTTATCAAGGCATCTGTCTCCTGATTATAAGCGTCAAAGTGATCCTCGTATGCTGAGTCAATGGCAACCACGTTTTGGGGCAAGCCATACTGTCGGAATGGATGCCATATGATCGACTCGGCATGAGCAGGCATGGATGTTAATTTCGAAACGTGAGAGAAGTGCTTCTGGTGGATGAGGTCAATCGTAGACCCGATTTCAGCGCTTGAAGAAAGCTTCTCGTAGTATTGTGCAAGCTGATCGTGGTCTTTCTGCTCATCAGCTTCTCGGTCAGGAGGAAGCGGCAGGGAGACGGTGGGAATGTCGTGTTGTGAGAAGTAGCCACTCAAATATTCTGCATTCCCCCATTTGGGCAGGTCAAAGAGAAGGATTGACTGGACATCGTAGCCTCGTAAGTGAAGTGACTCGAAAGCTGAGATGGTAGTGGCGATACCACCAAGCTTGGGGTCTCCCACAAGCACGACTGGCAGCCGTAGGGGCCGATACAGATCTGCTTGGGCAGACCCAGATGGTCCTGGGGAGAGGACCCCTCCAGCCGTTTCAAGCACTGCATATTTTCCGCCATTTTGGTGATGTGACTCGAGACTGCCCCTGACCCTTTGCAAGAGAGTCCGATCTGCCGTGTTCAATTTGCCAATACGTTGATTGAGCTCATGATCAGCTTCGTCGATTCTTGCCGCAAGATGAGGGCTCAATGGTTGGGAGTACTGTTTTAGGCACTTGGACACAATCCCTGTTGTGTATCTGGATATGTGCTTGTCATCCGCTTCGTTGTCTGGCCCAGTCGACACCGGCTTCAAGTAGAGCAGGCCATTAGTCGGAGCTCTTCGAGCTAGGGCCTTGCACAATATGGTGGACACGATGGTTTTACCGACATCGGTATTCGCACCGTATATCTGCCACGCCTTCAGATCCCGCCACAGCATCTCTTTGCACTAGGAGCCTCGGGTTCCAAGGCCATCAAAATCACGAGTTAGTATCATGTCTGTGTTGGTGGAAAATCTGTGGAGTTGATGGCGTGCCATGCCAAGGCTGGAAACACGAGCGATCCTCGGGGTCTACGGTATCCTTTCTCATGCGATTCACTCCCATTAATTATATTCGAACATTCCCCATCTCAATTGTTGGCATCAGGGAACTCTGGAACAGTCCACTGCCATTTGTTTGACCTCAGGCCGCCATTCCTGTTCAGCGTTGCACCTGACACTGGCTGAACTCTTGGTACGCTAAGCTTCATTCAACCTCGAATACATCCCCAACCAACCAATCAAGACAATGACCCTTCCTACCATGACTGACACGCAACGGGTGCCTCTGAACTCGCTAGAACAGACTCTTGCGGCTATACTTGGACGTCGCAAGCGCCAATCTAAGCTACGCACGCTCAAGGCAAGCCCTTCCGGCTCAGTCGACTTTTCTTCGAACGATTTCCTATCCCTAGCGACTACTGAAGGGTTCCGAAGAGACTATCTCGCTGAACTGCAGAAGCGCATCTTGCCCGTTGGCTCGACAGGGTCTCGCCTTCTTGACGGCAACTCTGAATATGCCGAAAATCTCGAGCGAGAGATTGCGGCCTTTCATGGTGCTGAGAGCGGTTTGCTCATCGGGTCCGGGTTTGACGCGAACGTCAGCGTATTCACGTGTCTTCCTCAACCTGGCGACGCCATTGTGTATGACGAATTAATCCATGCATCTGTGCACGATGGAATGCGCATGTCGCGGGCCACCACTCGTCTCTCATTCAAGCACAATTGCTTAGAAGATCTCCAGAGGAAGCTGGAGCTTTGTAACTCCACAGGCAACATCTCCAATGTCTTTGTCGCGGTTGAAAGCGTTTACAGCATGGATGGCGATTTGGCACCGCTGTCAGAGATGGTCAGAATCATGAAGCACACCTTTCCTCGCAACAATTGCCACCTGATAGTGGATGAGGCACATGCCACTGGCGTGTATGGGCCGAGGGGAAGCGGAAGGGTGAATGAGCTAGGGCTCGAGAAAGATGTGCTTGTCCGACTGCATACTTTCGGCAAAGCACTTGCATGCAATGGCGCAATCGTCCTGTGCTCTCCGATCATTAGATCTTACTTGATCAACTATGCCCGTCCTGTCATCTTCACTACTTTCATGTCGTATCCAACCTTGGCAGCAATCAAAGTGGCATATGACTGGCTCAAAGCTGGACGAACAGAAGCGCTTTCTGCTCAGCTCACCCATCTGATCGGACACATGTACACCAAACTCAAGACTCTAGAGCCGCTGGCTCAGAGACTTGAAGCTGGTTCCCTCGTACTACCTGAAGCATGTCCTGAGTCAGCAATTTTCGCTCTGATGATGCGCGAGCCTCGGGAGCTGGCTACATTTTGTCAGGCTGCTGGATTTGTTGTGAGAGCTGTAATGCACCCCACAGTGCCTCGGGGCACCGAGCGAGTCCGAATCTGCTTGCATGCCGGCAACACGCAGGACGAGATAGATGCTTTCGTCCACAGAGTCCAGCTTTGGCTTGAGACAAAGGTTGCAGATTTGGGGATGGCTCAGCCCGTTGACAGCGTTTGCCGTACGAAAGAGGCCGAAGCTCCCTCTACGCAGGCATTGCCCGTGCAGCCTACAGCACTACTTGCGAAGCTATAGAAATGCGAGCAACCACTGCCACTCCTGATAGTTTGGTGCTCGCATGAACTGGCTGGATACGTTCGCCCATCTATAGCGACAAGCACAAGAAACTTGAAGAGTCCGGATCCCGATATTGCATGTCATCTGGTCAGCAATTATGGAAGCTAATTCTCAAGTCATTTTCTCGATATGGATGGCTGGCCTACTACCGCAGGGTGTTGGAATAGATACCGAGGACAACGCTCGAGTCGCTTCCTAGATAGAGCATGTCAAAGAAAGATAGTCCTACAATGGCAGAGTTTTTGGTGTCAACCTCTCAGAAAATGCCGCCGGCGTTTGTCGAAGCTCATTCCTGGCGAGTTAACTCAGCATCGAGCTACAACAAACCTGCTGAGTCTGAAAAGGATCCCGGCTCGTTCGTATCACAGCCTCCTGCAGAGAAGCATGCGCACTTCAGAACAGGTATCCGCTTGAGACCTTTGACCTCTCGGTAAGCGACATATTGACCAGCCTCGGCCTGGACTAAGATCAAACAAGATTTGAGGTGAAGTATGCCACCATCTTTCATCGAGCACGAACGAGCACGACAAACATGTAGATTCAAAGCAGTCCCGGCAACGCCGACAAAATGCACACTATGGCTATGAAGCAGAGGCGCTGATCAAGTCGGCTGCGACATTCTTCCGGTCCTTTCGTTCATCAGCTTTGTCTGGTCGCCATTTTTGCATGCATTCGGAAAACCAACTCTGCAAAGACGTGCCTTACAGGTCTGCGGATGGCGGGTGAGGCATGAGACAAGAGACTTGATATCTCCGGACATCGGCTAAAGAATGGAGCAGAGGTGGTTGAGGGCAAAATGGAAAGGGCATTGACGGATTGCATGGCCGTAGCTTGTACGGCGTTTGACGCTCTGTTTAGCGAAACAACACTGCTAAATGTTGGAAACAAAAGCATGGGGAAAGGGTGAGATAAAACAATAGATAGACAACGATCCAGGTCGATCAAAGGACAATTATTAATGTGCTCGTTCACTGCGCACCATGAGTTTGGCACTGAGCCTTTCGGGTCTATTCTATGGTACATCCTTTCATAAAGCACTATTGTTGGCGATTTGCATCCTGCTTTGCTACTTGATAATCAATTCAGTCCCCTCCAAGAGAACCCAGCCATCCATTAAACCCAATGCTACAGGATGTATCGTAATTTCATAGGCTCATCATGACGTCTCAAGTGTCTGTCGTCTTCTAGCCTCACAGCGTAAGCTCAAACTCCTCACCCTCCCGTTGGTCCTCGAATCTAACTCCGAGTTTCCTGTCCAAATCGTCGTCCATGTCCGCGCCAAAGATCATATCATCCTGCTCTTCGTCCTCGCCTCGGTGTCGATCCTTGATCTCAAGTTCTAGAAGGCGTACCCACAAGTCGCTCTCCACTGGCGGCTCACCATATAGCTGGATGAATTTGCTAGGAGAAATGGCACATTTGTCTATTGACTCACTATTTCGTGCTGTATTGGATGAGACCTGACTTCCGGCGCTACTGTGGGCCTTCTCTTTCTCGGCTTGGGGAAGGATAGAAGGGGCTTTCTTCGCCTTGGGGAAGCCAATGGTCCTCCGGGAAACTGGTTGGGGCAATGTGGATGTGGTTGTGTTTTCGTCTCGGGAGACCGCAAAGGCCGGCTTGCGCTTCTGTTTTGAGGCTGCCGTTTCTCTCGTGGCTGCCGATGGGAGTCGTTGGTGAGAGCGTGTTATGGAATGGTGTGAGAGCGCTGACGCCGCTGATCGTGCTTTTATGGTGTTGATCTGTGACTCTTGAATGGGATTTGGCTTGGGCTTTGTGCTCTTGGGGCCTGCTGCCACCCCCTCGACTGGATCCTTTTGGACCACGCACATCGCATCCGGCTCTTTGAGAATTTTGCCAAGGTCTCTCTCCAGCGACTTCCTGTATGCTTCCTCCTGCTTTTTCAAGCTAATGGAGAATCCATGGTCATCCTTGGGAGATTGGAAGTAGACCTCGCCAACTCCACGATTGAAGTTTTCTGGTCTAAGACAGGCATATGTTTGATCGTAATCGAAGTCGATCGGAGGGTCTGGCAGTGGGACGATTGGTGGGGGAGCATATCCAAAATCCGGCTCTTCGTCCTCTTCAGCTTCGACTTCGTGATCTATTGGTTTTGTGACTTGCTCTGGCTCGACGTATATCCTCTTTTTCACAGAGCGACGGGAGGTCGATGGCCTCTTTCCAGCCGGCTCGTTCTGGTTGAGCTTTTGACCGGGGGCTGGTGTTTGAAGGGCCGCTCTGGCTTTGACGTTTGTTGTTTTGGCTCCTAGCGGCGCTCGCGTCGTTCGGGGAGCAGGTGTGAGAAAGGGGTTTTTGGCCGCTTTGCCTGTGTGGAGAGGAGCATTCTCGTCGTTCCGAGCTCTGAAGGGCGTTTTTGGCTGAAGTGCTTTGACTGTCTGGTTTAGAGGCTTGTGGGCGGCAGTTATTTGATGTGCGTTAGTGAGATTTTCTTGCTCAAATGCTGAGAACATGATTGCGGCAAAAGGCGAGAATCTCCGGTGGCTGTACAATGAGAAGTGATGCCGAATTTCAATGTCTCTAGCAAAGTGTGTACGCGTTGAAAGGGTGCAGCAATTACTACAGACCGGCGTCGATGTTGACGTCGTTGCTCTTCACAACCGGCTGGATCCGCTCTGTGCCGCTAGACCAACAAGGATTGGTGGTAAATAGGTCAGGGAACGGTGGACCGTAGTGCTGGTTCTTTGGCCTATCAGTGCAATCAGCGGCTCTTTGATGAACCCTGGACTAGTGTTACCGTAGTGCCCCTCAGCCCACCCCACCGGTGCTCGACTTGCCGTGCCATGTCGCTTTGGGCTGAGTTCATGTGAACTGCGGTCAGTGCGTGCGTTTGAGTTGACAGCAAGGCTACAACCTGCAGACCAAGTTGGGAGCGTCAGTCTGGAAACTTTCTCACTCCTCATTACTGCCTACCGCTCATTGTATTCTCGAGGTCGTTCTGTTTATTTGTCCTGACTGTTGCGAGCGTGTGACCGCCCGTGAAATATTTGTCCAACCTCTCCTCCTGATTTGGCCAAAAATCAGCAACCCGCCATGGATCGAATTAAGGAAGTAAGTAATGAGTTTGCCTGCCCCTGTACCGGCCTCCACCATGAGTGAAGGCACCGATGACCAGCCATTTCCATACGCACACATGGCAGCAGCCATATGTACTCCGGCATGCGGCTTACCAAAGCCCGTGCGCACCACTCTCGACATACATGTGCCTTCGTTGATTCCCCCTCCACCACAACGACAAGCAGACAAAGAAACCCTCACTTGAACTCCTGCACCATCCACGACCATGCCGTCGGTGTTGCTAACGCCGTTGCGCAGAAAATGCAGGCACTCCGCCTCGAAGCGGACGACAATGCTGCCAAAGTCGAGGAATTGAAGGCCAAGGTCAAGACCCTGGAGCAGGAGAACCTCGCCAAAGAGCAGGAAATCACATCGCTGACACACCGAAACCAACTGCTTGAAGGTGAGGTTGAGAAGCTCGAAGGGCAACTCAAGGACGCCAAAACTGCAGCGACCGAGGGTGCTCAAGCTGGGCAACAATCCGAAGCTCTTCAAAGACGCTTACAGGTTCTTGAAGAGGAGGCCGAACAAGCCGATAAGACTCTGAAAGAGACCACCGAAAAGTATGCTGGCTGTTCAACTGTGCTGCAACGCTGTGCTAACCCGTTCTCCTAGACTCCGGCAAACAGATGTCAAGTCTGGTCACTACGAACGCAAAGTCCAAGCTCTTGAACAAGCACGAGACGAGTGGGAGGCCAAGTACGAGGATATGGCCAAGAAGCACGCCGAATTGCAGAAGGAGTTGAACGAATTGGAGCAGAGCATGGGCAACATCTGAGCACCTTCTGCGTTGACGTAGTGCAATGAACGTGTTGGACAGTCAGCCCTGGGCGTATCGTGGACGACTCCCGTTTGAAGACGCATTTGCAGGCTCAAACTCGACCTCGGATACACCAAATGCCAATCAAGAAATAGATGATAACTTTGAAACCAGGCCACGCCCCGATGTATGCAATGGCCGGCATTTCAGTCACCCCTTCGAAGTCGAGCCGCTTTACTTTTCTTTGCTCTCTCCTTGAGGCGATTCAGCTTGCGGTCAGCGGGACTTTCGTACCGGAAGGTCTTCTTTTTCTTCCTGGGTTTCTTCTCCCTGTCTTTCCTGCTTGGAGGCTTCTTTTGCTGCTGCTGTGGCTTCACATGATGTTGCCTATTTTGTGCATCTTCGTCACTATGCTCTTCATCGTCATTGCCTCTCAACTTCGAGATGCCATCTCGAGATATGTCTACCTCTTCCACTGTCACCGTGGTATACTTGTCCTCTTCAATGTATTCGGCTTCGTGGTCTACGGGCTCTGTTACAGGATCCTCTATGCCATCCCATTCGTCCTCCTCTCCCCGGCTCTCAGCGCTGCCTTCTTCCGAGTCCGGCGTAAGATATCTCGAGGGAAGCAAGGCATTGACCTCTCTGACGTGTCGCTCAAGTTCTGCTTTCCGCTCTTCGCGCAGCTAACAATGTCAGCATATGCCACAGAACAGGGTACACTGTCGCCCAACCTTTTTGCGGTCATCGATCTTCTCTTGCCGTGCTCTGCGAGCTGCAGCTTCTTGAGCAAGTTTGGTCCTCTGCACTTTTCGTTTGTGAAATCCAGTCAGATAATCGAACCTTGAAGCAGGGTCAAAGACGATCTCTTCGGTTGCCGACTCATTGAGTTTGCGCTTTTTCGCCGGGCGGCCCATCTTCAATCCAAACCCTGTTCAAGACCTGTTTGTGCCGTGATTCTGTTGCCTTGGTAAAAAGTTCCCAGCAGCGTCGCAATGATGTGCAAACAAAGCAAATATTTGGCAGGCATGGGTGCAGCTGCGGGAGTGGATGATCTGCGGCTATCTGAGGTCGCCGCAAGTGGACGACATCATTTCTCGACCACCTGTTGTCGCCAGGCATTTATCAGCTGTGAACACCCACGAGCCTGCGTCCGAGCCAATCCTGCTCAAACATGTTTATTGCTGCGTTGGGCGCCTTTGCGCTTGCAGCTAGATGTGCCTATGGCTATGAGAACTCGTCGCCTCTGTTCATATACTCTACTTCCAAGCAAGTTTCGATGCTGCCTTTGCTTGCTCCTAGATAGCTAACGGGATATCCAGCTTAAACCTACCCGCCATCCCGGACCTTGCTTCATCCTCTACGGTAGAGTTGGCGCTTGTGGACTCCCTGAAGGCGTGCTCAACAAAGAACTACCTCATAGTATCCCAGCCCGGTGTCTCAGCCAACGACTTCTCATGTCCCCGAAATACGCCACTTCTCAGAGATCGATTGAGCGCGGTGGACAATGGCCAAACGAGCTTGCACGTCAGAGACGTTGTCGACGCAATCAACACAAAGTCCATCGTCAACACCCTTTCGGGCGACTGTTCGCGCTCGGTGCAGAACGTCGACTCTACTGCCATGGTGATCCCACAGCTCACAGGCGATTCCGGAAGCAAAGTCTTCTACACCGAGCTGCCTGCTCTCCACGACGGGCTTTCGCCCGACGAGCGACATGTCATCCTCCTACAGCACGATACCTACGTGTCGAGTCTAATTGACACCTACTTCAAAAGCGAGGACTACACTCTCATCTACACCACCACTTCTGTTCATGCCTCGAGGAACAGTTTGCCCATCGTGGAGAGCGAAGAGTACCAGGCGGACATTCCAATCGCAGACATAATGCACAGCGGCGAACTGAGAAGAGGTCTTACGAAACGGAAGGAGAAGTCCAGCAGCAATCAAACTGTGGTAGATGGTCCCTTGTTTGACAAGTATCAGTTCTTGAGCCCTGGTACGTATATCTCAAACCTCAGGCGGAGACTGGATTCTGTTGTGAAGGGCCCGAGCTAACGCAATTTTTGACAGGTATTTTCATGGGTGGATTCGTTGGCATCATTCTCCTTTCCATCCTCTATGTTGGTGTTTCTGCATTATCGAGTCTGCAAGTCACATATGCCGCATTCGATAAAGACCAAGGACCTCTGGCGGCGAAGAAGCAGCAATAGGATTAACGAGAAGATTAGCGCGTCTGGAATCAGATGACTACTGTACTAGAACTGTTCCGATGACAACTACAATGAGTACTTTACATGATTTTTGCGATGCTAGAATCGATAAAGTACCAGCATTGAACTTGCTCCGGTTCCAAGCTGAGAGGCTGGGCAAAGTTGCTGTCTCTGGAGACGCCCATGTCAATGTATGGTGTAATCGAAAACCTTTCTTCCCGATCGTTTTTTCCCCGTACTCTTCTACTTCAACATGGTCAGTCTTCGAAATCAGTAAGCGCTCAAGCTTCTTCGCCATCCTCTCTGTAATCCTTTCCGGAATCTCTCAAGCCTCTCTAGGTCCGCCGAATTTGTCTCGAGCCGATCCCAGTGGGCCACCAACTTATGAAACTCTCGCTCGGCGTTTCTCCTAGTATCCAATCCACTAGCCTACTTCCGCGACGAGAAGGAGAATACAGCTAGTCAACTCGTCGATATTCATCATGTTGGTGGCGTGGACCCAAAAGACTACGACGTCTTAGTCACAGATATCGACAAGTCCACGCCTGCGAACTGATATTGCGAGAACTCTCTGGTATACCATTCTTCCAGGAGGCCACCAAAGAGGAAGGCCGTAAAGAACTTGAAATTGGTCATGGTTTTATCTACAGCAGAAGGCGTCATGCGATCTTACCATGTACTCTCAGCTTCCGAGAAAAGGCTCGTTGGGTTTCTTCATTGTGGACTGCGGCACCCCACTAACATACATCTCACATCATGCAAGTGTTCCTTCTTGTCAACGGAATGCTTAACGGCTAGCTTTAGTCTAGGACGGCTGAAGCTTTAGGCATCGAGAGTGGCAGCCCAGATGTTCGCATTGCCGGATACTTGCACTGTGTAAATCTGGCGCCGAAAGATTCACACTTTGCTGATCTCAACCTTCTTGGGTCCGACTATTTCGGCGCAAAGATCTCGGTTGCGCAGTATGATGACAACAAGGAAACGGTGAAGATGTACTTCAATTCCAACTGGAATGTCGCACCTGCGACAGTCTAAGGGCGATGATTCTACACCCAAGAACAGGTATGTCATCGGAGGCTGGTCGGTGGTGGGCGTCAGCAACGTGGGCAAACTTCTGGCTGACGTAGCTCAGGAGCTACAACAAAGGGCGCAAGAGCAGTCGAAGTTGTTTCGGCACCTAAAAGGCTCCGAGAGAGATCAACTTGCACAACCTTGCCCTGCAGAAGCTGCGGAAGTCTGAAGCGGATGATCTCCCGGTGGACGACGAGTTCGCAAACTCAGCAGAAGGACAAGGGCAGGAGGGTCAAGCACAAACGTTGGATTGAAAGCCAAAGGTCTCATTGCACAGGGCCGTAACCGTTAGTGGAATAATTTCTATCAGAAAGTTGAAGACTCAACCGATGCACTTGGTGCTATGATTCTCACTGCAGATCTTTATAGGCATTGAGAGCAAGCTGGCCTCCAAGGTGTGCGTAAAGCACATTGCTTCCAGCCTTGATCTCTCTGTTCTGAATCAGGTCCATCATCCCTGCCAGACTCTTGCCCTCGTACACCGGATCTGTGATGAAGCCCTCGGTCCTTGCGCCCCATCTGATCGCATCTGCCGTCCTCTGATCAGCAACACCGTAAGTTCCTCCATGATACCTTTCATCCAGAATAACATCGGCGTCTGTGATATCATCCTCAGTAAGTCCAATCTTCGCAGCCGTGAACTTTGCAATCTTGAGAACTTGAGCACGAGTCTCGGCAGGCTTGGCTGAAGCATCGATTCCGATAACCTTTCGAGGGGGAGAAAGACCGAGCTTCTCGAGCAACTTGAAGCCTGCGATCATACCAGCAAATGTACTGCCGGTGACAGCACAGACAATGATGGTGTCAAAGAACAAATTCATTTCTTGCTCCTGCTGCCGGACCTCGCATGCCCATCTGGCAAAGCCCAGGCCTCCAAGCGGATGGTCGGATGCGCCAGCCGGAATGTAATAGGGCTTTCCGCCAGCGTCTATCACCTCTTGTTGGGCCTTGGCAAGCGTTGACTTGTGCTCGATGCCAAACCCAGAAGCATCCAGCCGGACATCAGCGCCCATGAGACGAGACAGCTGAATATTGCCGACCTTGTCATATCCTGGATTGTTGCCATGGTCTGGCACCCAGTTTTCCTGCACAAGCCTGCACTTGAGACCCAGACTTGCTGCGACTCCAGCTACTTGCCTGGTGTGATTTGACTGATAGCCACCAATCGATATCAGTGTGTCGCACTTCTGTGCAAGGGCATCGGGCACCAGATACTCGAGCTTGCGAGTCTTGTTGCCGCCATACGCAATGCCCGAGTTGCAGTCTTCTCGCTTGGCGTATACCTTGACTTCTCCTCCCAACGCAGCTGTGATGCGTGGCAGGTATTGAATTGGGGAGGGACCAAAGGTCAAGGCATGTCGAGGTAGAGCAGCGAAAGTGTCTGGAAGTTTGACTTCAGCCATGTTGGTAGTTTGTTTGAACTTGCCAAATTGATTTCGCATTCAAAGTGCTATTTGCTGTGCTTATATGATGTGCTGATTTGGAATGCAAAATCATCTCGTCGAATGAAAATCGGAATTGACCGTCGGTTTGGTGCACCCCATGGCAGAAATTCGGTTCTGATGTTACAACAAGAACCATTGGCATCATGCTCGTGTGAAATCCGTTTCAATCATCTGATCCTTTTTGGGGCCACGTACCTCGTGAAGCATAGTCCAAGAAGCCAGTGCAGCATTACTTGGGCTGTCAATTGGCTGGGTCGAAAGTTGAAAGGTGTATGTACTGCTGTAATAGTCCTCAACGCAAAGATGACCGCCACTGCACTCGACAGTGGCGAAGGTCTCCCCACCATTGTGACTCTCGGTCACATTCTGGACAAGGAACTTGTGGAAGAGGTAGTCAATCTGCTCGGTTCCTGGCTTGACAAACCAGATGCTGATCTCAGGCTCTGACGACTTCTCGTCTTGCAGGCGCCAGACGTACTTTCTTGAGAATGGGAACTTTGGTAAGCTCGTCACGTTGCTAGCACTGACCATTTCAAACTCCCCCTGTTCGGAGTAGAGCATCTCTTTCGACGCCTTTTGGAGCTTGCCATCGTCATCGACAAAGACAGCTGGCTGTCGAGATGTGAATGTTGCGAGCCCAGAGCAATTTCCTGATGGTTCAGCTGTGTTCAGGCTATGTAGCTTGCGCTTGAGCTGCCACGTGCCTTGTAACCCTTGCCACAAGGTGTTGAGCGCGGACGACTTCTGTGCCATGCTGAACACTAGCGCGCCGGCTTGACGGGTACCTGCACTAGAAGCCTTACCTTGCCTCACGTCCAGCACTTTGAACATGACATAGACTTGAAATTAGGGCGCGCTTGCATGAGTGGGTGGACGTTTTGATGCCTGAGGTGAGCTGGCAAAAGGTCGTAATGGCCTTGCAGAGGCTTTGATGTGTGTCTCAGGTCAATGACAACTTACCGGACGAACAGGAAGCAATAAGGAAATGCCTAAGCGAGATGGAGATGCCAGGAAAAAGAGATTGGCTGATAGCAAGTGGCGTTCGGTCGAGCATGTTAGCGTAAAGAGTGTCGACCTCCGGCCCTGGTCGATAAGCTTGTTGGCTGTTGCTGCAATAAAGTAAATTTGCTCGAGATCAATCAATGTCAAGGACCAATTTGCACCTAGCATGATGTCAAATGCTATCTCCGGCTCAAGTGCTCCTTTCGTCATTGCCATTTTCGCCTTGGGCCTGCCATTTTGGCTGGCTCGTTAATACTGGCTTGGATCCCCCAGCAGGAGAACGGATGCAAATCATGAAACAAGCAAGCTAGACGCAGAGTGGATAGGCGTTGCGGTAAAGTTTACGACGATTGAAACCAGTCAGATTGCGCAAATGGCCAGTGGTCTCCCCACACTGGTGAATGGCCGCAACCTTCTTCCCTTGCAACCCTGGCAGAAAACAACCATCTCTTTAACTCGTCTTGGATTTCCCCAGTCAAGGTGTTGGCTCGTTAGCTGCGGGAAGGGCATAAATGTCTTGCTCCAAGAGCGCCACAAGGTCGTCGACCGACTTGTTTATGCTCCTCTTCAATCGCACCACCATGTCCTGAGCTGTTGCCCTCGCGCTGCTCATCGTTTCTGCCCACCTCAGGTGCCCGTCCACTCGTTTTGGCTAATTCCGGCAGATTGTCTTCGTCCATCTGCATCTGGCAGACTTCGCGCTGAGCGCATATCCCTAGACAGCGAATCGACCTGAGAAGGACGTTCATAGAAGAGATGGCACAACAAGGCATAATCATACCGACATCATCGTCGGCCACCTTCCCAGGATGCGCCTTGAGCTGCATGACATTGCTCCAAGCACAGGATGTTTGTATGCCACCGAACCAGCCGGAAGCGAACCAATTGGTATATGATCAATGCTTTTGCAACTCTGCCTTCCTGGCGCCTTTCGCCACGACAGCAGATAGCGTATGCGTGACCGAGTGCACACTACAGGCCGATAGAGAATTGCTTCGAACATGGTACAACAGCTTTTGCGCCCAGGTCAGGCAAGGCATAGATCCGACAACCCTTACGGCTACCTCCACTCCACCCACGACGGCAACAAGCACTGTTAGCACGACAAGCGACACAGTCTTAGCTACAGCCACAGCCACAACCACGAGCACTTCGAGTGGGAGCAACACTTCAGCATCTTCGAATCCAAATCAATCCTGGATAGAGGGCCACTGGAAGTGGATTCTGATGCTGGGAATCTTAGCTATAGGCCTGGGACTGCTGGCATGGCTCGCTATCTGGTTCAAGCGTCGACGTTGTCGCAAGCTCGACTCTCAACATGCAGCGGCTTCAGGTTTTGGCCATGACCGCGAGAAACGTCCGGCAAAAGACCCCCACCGCTCGGCAACGCCTGACCTATGGGGTCCACACCAAATGATGCAAGCGACTCAGGGATATGGCTATGCCACGGATATTGTAGCTGTGAACCCAGAAAAAAGTAAAGGCAGCAAGTATCGTGGAGCCGAATCATCGAAAAGGACGGAAACATACGCAACGGAGGCTCAGGGAGTGGATGAGGGAAAACTGAGTGCAAGGCCTTCGAACAAACGAGCTCGACCCTCGGAGCTTGAGATTAATGCACGAATGATTGGTGCTGCAGACAGAAGGAGCAAGAGCAAAGGCAAGAGCCGTGGCCAAAGCCAAGGTCGCACAGACAATGAGGTTGAATCAAGTCCTCCCAGGGAAGGTCAGTCGGGGCCTAAGGCTAGGCACGAGGGTGATCCAGAGAAGACATGAAGAGCAAAGCCTAAGCGCTCATAACAACTCGTGCCGCAGCACGTTGCGGTCTCCCGTGACCAAGGGCAAACCATTTACCCCTAGGTATCACCATGACGCGCCTTAACCGCTGCTGATTTGGGGTTTACTCATTTGTTGACCTGATAAGGCCGGTAATGTGAGCTGCCAACAGAGGGATCTGACGAGATTAGCTGCGACACCTACCGCTCAGGAATGATTGTTCAGATTCAAGCGTGTACCCCTCGGTCCGTTCACCAAACCTTCTGTATTAGCCGTAGCGCTTGTGAGTGCAGAGAATGGCGGGTCTCGCAGCAATCGCCTCAACGAATGCAACCAGCGAGCCAGAGGTCCGTCCTGAGATTCCAATGGCGCTCAAAAATGTCAAACCTACAAGCGGCTCACCCTTCTTGGTGGGAATCCCCAAAAGACACTCCGGCCGGCCTCCGAAGCGATGGAATTAGGTGTTGGTTTCGTGAAACGGCCATCTTCTCGTGTGTGACGAGAATTTTCAACCATTCAAAAGTCACAGGCCAAGTGAGGTACTGGGGTGTCGCAAATTTCACCATGGTCCGTATGTTCCGTCCCTACTGGTCACCCCGGCGGTCATGCTTCCAGAATCATGCACTCAAGAGACAAGGGGAGAGGCCGAAATCAGTACAAACAACTCATCAGATGATGGCGAATTCGGAATAACTTGCTAGTCGACGTCGAGCCTGACAGTCCCATCCAACCAGAAGGTGAGAGGCGATGGCGAAGTAGGCCGCTAAGAGAGCCACCTGCGACAGAGCACCGATGGCCAAAAGGAGGAATCGATTGGCATCAGCCCTGGTGATAGGCAGAAGAAGTACAAATCGTTGGCTTTTGCATCAAAACAATCCACCGTCCATCTCCGAGGACGAAGATAACGATGCCAACAAGAATACGCCTCTAGCGCAGCGACAGCGACCTATACTGGAAAACCCAAACTTGGAAATGTGGACGATGAATCCCATCTTTCTTTAGCACACTATGACACCGATCATTTGAAAATAGTATTGGAACTATCTGCTTGTCCGAGCGACAAACTACATGGCTTTTCCAGCTCTGCAATGAATTTATTGCCCTTGGTATGGATCATTTTTACCTATTGAGTCTTTTGTTCACGATGCCGTTGTCGTCTTAGCAACCCAAAAGTCGCTGCCACCAACCAGTCGTACATCCACCATCGTCGCAAGAGGCAGCCTTATCATAAGCTGATCACGCGACAGATGACCCTTATGAACCGACCTACTATGGCTGGCTTGTTCGAATCCCTAGGAGTCCGAGAGATGGCTTCTCGCTCGAGTCGGGATTGGCAGAAAACGCGATGATATTGGGAGGAGGAAGAGGGTCAAGATCGTTGCCGCCGCGTTGGTACGATTACGCTTGTGTTTTCCTGGGTTTGGATCTTCAGTGAACTATACCATTATTCACTGGCATCAGCCATGTCAGGTCCCAATCACCAGCTCGAAATGCCTTCCTAAGTTCGGTTTCCGTCCTCAGATCAGTATCGAGCCAGACCATTCCGCATTTGCGATCACCGACATACATACAAATATTACTCTCTCCACCCACAATTCAGCCTCCATCAACAGCGGGACTAGCAGCCGTTCAGCCGACAATGAATATGGCCAACGGCTTCAGAGCAAATAGAATGAGAGCCCCCCGAACGGACTGGGGACTAGCAGAGTGCGACCACCTTACCCATTCCTCTCGCATTTCTCTCAGGCCTCAGCACCAACAGAAGTGACCTGGCCGATCAGAGCTCTGGAAGTGACATGGGCGCTACTGAGGAGAGCGAAACGCTGATCGAAATTCGACGGGACGTGGGAGAGTGAACTCGGAACGCTGTGCATTATCAGGAACTTCGGGGGATGAAAGATGAGAGACCCTGTATGGTAACTAATCTGTACTTCCACATGAATACGTTGAGTGGGCATCGGGAGTGCAAATGCCATTAGAGATATTGGTTGCAGGGTGAATATCGATCAGTGTGCTTGGTTCAATGTTCTCGATGCGCACTTCAATGGACGGTCCGCCTCTAGTCATTGCTATGCCATTGAAGCCGACTGGCGGGAGGGCATGACATGGTTTTTATCGACGATATTTGTGCACGGCGAGTCCTGAAAATGCGGCCGAGTTGGGCATGGCATAATGCAATTCAGTTCACCAGCCTGAGTCACTAGGACACTGTCTGACTTGAATTAAGCAGTTGATGGTCCGTGAGCGGTACAAAATGTCGGAGACACGCCTCTGCTTTGCAAACGACAAAGAGCTCTGTCTTTTGAAACACAATTCAGTGGGTGTGTCGTAGCTGAGGCACTGACAAGGCGCGTCGGAGTGTGATTTGACGCGAGCCTTCGCAAACGCGGCGAACCTCATGCAAGCACTAAGAAGCTAACTTTAGGGAATGTCCTGCTACGCTTAGCATCGATTTTCAGGGCTATACTTGCCCATCGCATTCACTGCCCTTCCGATTGCCATTCATTCCCATCACACATGGATCCCCTTCGACGTCAAAGGTGACCAATCCCTCCACCACCCGAATCAAGATGACCTCTCGTGAAGCCTCAGTAGTGCCGTCCAGCAGTGGAGACACGGTCGAAGAACGACCTGATCACGATGAGTCTCGACTGGCGCCCGCCGACATCGATGACAATGCGAGCGCCTCCGATCTCCCCCCTCGAACTGCCACACCCGGCTCTACAAAGGGCACAAAGCGACCTCGATCGAGTATCAGACGGCCACGGCCGAAGAAGGGTACCACGGTCTTTGTGAATGAGGGCGTGGATGGCACCGAGGACGAATCGACTCCGGTCAGGATTAAGAAATCCGGGAGTGCGGAACCCGACATCAAAACCACCGGCACTGCCGTCGGCACGAGAAGGCAAGCAAATGGCACAGTTGGCTCAGTTTACTCTGGCAGCAAGATTCGACATATCAAGAAGCCCGATGGAGTCCCGCTCTGGCGCAAGGAAATACAATATGCCTTTCTACACGAAGTCGTCGACGACAAGAAGAGGTGCTTTACACGCATCAGCGATGGCAAGAAGGACTGCACCTTTGCTGAAATTTACATCGATAGCATGGCCCGAAGCTCCAAGACATCCAAGGTCCTGAAGGATAGACTGTCCGTGGACACGCCAGCTGCGCAGAACATGGCCATGATCTGCCTGCTGGTCAATGTTGGCAGGATGAACACAACCCTGAACTTCTTCCCAGAAATGCGGGCGCAGCTGCGAACATACCACCCAATTCCAGCTCTCCAAGCATACCCGACTCAGAAAGATTACAAATCGCTACAAGACGCTCCTCGACTCAAGAGCATCCTCAAGGGTGCCAGCGAAGATGAGGAGCAGCCCAGGAATCTGTCTCAGCTGCGCTCCCTGCCAGTACCAAGAACGAATCCTGTCAACCTCATTTTCGTCCTGTCGCAAGCGGCCAACGAAATATCGCAAATGCACTTCCTCGATAAAATTGATTTCTTCGACCTGGCCATTCGACCCACCATCACCAGCCACACTCGAGCCGTGGCCTTCCTGTGGTTGATGTGGTGGTACCTCGAATCTGATTTCTCCAAAGACGCGGCACTCAACAATCCTTTCGGACCCGGTGAGTACAAAGAAGATGAAGACCCGAACGACCCGAAGACCATCCCCCTTCTCGTTCCGAAGTTCGAACACATCACCGAAGAGGAAGGTGATAAGGAGAACGTGGACCCTGAAGAAGAGATCCAATTTGGGGAGAGAATGACCAAAGAAAGAGAACGGATCAATGCCAAGGTCGCGGAAGAAGATGCTCTGAACGAAGCAAATGGCAAGGAGATTGCACACAAGGGAGTCAAGAGACTGAAGCGCACCGCACGAGAGCTCGGCGATGACCTGGACAGCAGCGATGTCGACTCGATTCGCGCCAGCCCTGGTGCCTCAGCGAGAAGTCCGGCTCCTGTTGACACCCCCGCTCACGTCTCGGCTTCTGTTCTGCAAGCGGATAGTTTTGAGGACGATTTCGAACCAATGGATTCGCATCCTGGAAGAGGTCGCTACAAGCGAGTTCGTGGCAAGAACACTCCTTCACGAAGCAAGATGCGTACCAGCGATTTTGGCGCCACAGGGTCCATTCGAGGGGGCGGACGGTCGAAACTGGGTCTGGCGAGTGACCGTGGCACACCAGATACCGGTCGTGGCACGCCTCAACCCATGCCGCCTGGGGGAGTCAACCATCCCGTTCTTACTCAATACCCTCGCCATCCTCTTTTCGACCAAGCGAACGCGAGTGCAAACGGCAACTCAGTCTCAACGTCAAAGTCTCGAGCTCGAACAGGCTATCAACGTGAACTGGAAGAACACAAACAAAGGCGCATCGATTGGCTGGTCAACAAGAAACGCAGAGCAGCGCTGAAAGCTCATCGGGAGAAGCGGGAGAACTCGGACCCCGACTGGCTTCTTCGCGAAATGTATAGGATATCGCAGCTTGATGCTACCTATGACAGTGAAGAGGATAACTCCGCAAGCTTTGGTCTTTCACTGCTCCAACGGCAACGGCCAAACATTCCACAGCGCGGTACTGGACTTGGAGGTATTCTAGCAAACAAGAGGTCCGGCTCGACTCCTTCCTCAAGCAAGGAGAAAAGTGAAGGTAGTGACTCTAGCAAGAAGGACAAAGACGACATGGCGTCAGTTGACGTTTCAGCTCATAACCCCGAGGCTACCGATGCACTCGCGGATGACGTCGGTGAGGAAGCTGAGTCTTGGAAGCGGATTCTTGAGCGAACGTCACGGCGTCTGTATACCTGGAGCGGCGACAAGGACGTTCAGGCTTACCTCGACCACAAGCAACAGAGGCTTACGGTTTCGTATCCTACAAACCCTGCTTCTGTGGACATGCGGCCGGCGTCTGGCGGAAACGATCGTATACCACCGAGCAGCATCGCCGGCAGTTCGCCACAGAAGCCGAAGCACGAGCTGCGAAAGAGTCTCGATGCTGAGCTTGTCGAAGAACTCCTAAGAAGTGGAGATGAAGGAGATGAAGATATGGAGGATGAAGATGGCGATGTGACAATGGGTGGAACTTCTAGCGCAGGAAGAGAAGTTCGGTTGAGGGGCGGAGGCGACACGGATATGGATTAGAGACGCCATTCTTCACAGCTACCTCTACGGCTGCATCCCAGGGTAAGCTTTTCCAAACACCTCGAATGTCAAGCGACCCGTGTCGTGGCTAATCCCTCCAATTTCAAAGGGATATAGCTTCTGATGGCTGCCTCCACGCTACTGGTCCTTTCCTCACACAGAGCCAATTTGCCTTGATGGACATAATCTCTTGGCCTTGGCCTGCAGGCTTTCTCGCCTCCTCCACCGGGGCTTTTTTCGGGCCCGCAAGTTATCACGTTCCTACACAAATACATGTTCCTCAGATACCTGCTCGTCCAGTGGCTGCATCTCCAACATCCCTCAGCCTTCCATGTGTATCCTTTCCTTCAGAGAAGGATCTGCGCAAGGCGGGGGAGCGGAGGCTTAATAGTATCAGGTTGCAGGAGAAGGAGGAAACAGCAACGAAAGCCCAAACCGGGTTGTACCCTCACAAGTGCATTGCCCTAGATTGTGGGGAGGGAATTTCTCCTTTCATGTCAGCCGGACAACTCGAGGATCCCCTCTAGAGCTAGCATGAATGAAATGACAAGAGGTGGGACTAGGATGGATGATACTGTACGCAGCCTTATGGCAAAGCGTATAGAGTCAAATGCCCTTTTTGATTATACTCGAGACATGTGATGATGAGGCCTGTCATTGAGTGAGAATCATGTCTCAATGCTTCTTTGCCGGAGGACATTCTGAGATCAGGAATATGGCAGAAAGTGAGGCAGCTTGCAGATAACAGTTTCCTTCCGGCTGCCTTGACATTGCTTTTCCCACCATGGAAGTTCGTGGTGGACCTTAATTATGTACAACATTTGGATGCTTACTACTTTTTTGATCGCTTTCATCCAATCATTCGTGCCGCAAGAGAAAACAGATCGAGCCGTGTACAGTAAAGCACGATCAGAAGATTCAGTATTCCAGCCATCGTGCCTTCATTATTGAAGTGTATCTAACGCAAAGGACCAGACATTACCTGTATCGTCAGATACACAGGCCCCGTCTTGCCGCCTCCCGCACTGGAAAATGGCCCCAAGCTCTATGAGCTCGCACCACAATCAACAATGGTCGGCTTAAACGAGAACTTGATTGCTCCGCTGCTGCTACCCGTCTTCTCCAACTCATCAACAACCTTCTGGCTCTCACTGTCACTGACCTCTCCAAAGACGACATGCTTTCCGTTCAACCAGCTGGTCACAGCAGTGGTGATGAAAAACTGGCTTCCATTTGTGTTGGGCCCCGCATTTGCCATGCTCAACAAGTACTTCCGATCGTGGCTCTTCTTGAAGTTCTCGTCTGGGAACTTCTCGCCGTAAATGCTCTTTCCGCCTGTTCCGTTGCCGCGCGTGAAGTCGCCTCCCTGAAGCATGAAGCCGGGGATGATACGATGGAAGGATGAGCCCTTAAAGCCGAAGCCTTTCTCGCCGGTGCAGAGGGCACGGAAGTTCTCTGCCGTCTTGGGAACTACATCGTCGTAGAGGGTGAAGTTGATCCGGCCGGTTTTGGGAGGTGCGTCGTTGGCCTGGGTGTATTGGACGTCGAAGTAGGCGTTGACTGGCATTTTGAAGGTGAGGGGTGTGTGTGTGTCTGTGATCTGCAATTGGGAGGGGTATCAGATGCTGGGAATGAAGTTGAGAAGTTCCGGAACTGTGAAACTGCAGCTACTTTATATGTTGTTTATTCCTAGGCCGTTCACATGGCTTGACGTGAAATGATGACGAGCTTTTCCAAGGTGGGGTTAGGGTGGGATACCCCGCGACGGCCTGCCAAGTGGAATGGTAAGACTCGTTTTGCCCTGCCGCAAATTGAGCTGTTTGATTTGTGCTTCTCTGCATGAAGGATCCCGGCAGACGAAATATCCGTCATAGGGTTGTTGACTGAATTGTCGACCAAGGACATGGTGAGGAAGGCCCACGGATCTACCCTGTTGTATGTTTGGCTGCTGTGGCCCTGACCCCTTCGCTGGACCCATGAACGCCGGTTTCTCCCATCGAGTGCTGTCAGAGTCCTTGCCAATGCATATTGAATTCCGTCATGCCGCAGTTCTTTCCTGAGGAGTCGTTGAATTTGCTTGAGAGCAAGATCGTGCTACCAAATCCGAGTCTCCTGCCAGGCGCCACTGCAACACTTTCTCGACTGCTATTTCCTCAGCTTCGTCATATGGCTGTCTCAAAGCTGTCCCTTCAGGTTGTGCATGGACCTGCGAAGCAGTCAGAGGGAAGACGAGCTCATCACTCGTGACGTCCCCTCCGCTTGCCAGGGGAGAGAGTGGCTCATTTGGTGTTCCGCCTCTGACAGTGAAGAAATCCAGAGGAGCATCGGCATTGGATGATCGGCCTCACAATCTTCGTGCTTTCGTTAAACCCTACCTTCCCATGCTTGAATTGTAAGACTGGATTCAGGGCGGTACTTGTTGTATCTATCCCGTCTTCAAAGCTGGCTTTCAATACGGCGTGCTCTTCCTGCCAGTCAAAGATGCCATGGTTGCATCCAAAAAGGCCTGATTTCAGACACCTTTGGATTGAAGCTCTATGGTAGGAGGATGCCGTCGCGGGGTAAAGTTTGAAAAGGTATCTACCACACCAGGACCGGCTTGATTGCGCTCCCATCCTCCATGGAACGCAGGGCAATCTCTACATCTTTCGCCGGAAACAACTTCACAAACTTCTCCATAGGCCATCTACCTTCGCGCCACCAGCCTATCAGCTTCGGCAGCAGGTCCCTGGCTAATGCATTCCCCAAGTAATTGATCTCAAATGATTTGGTCTGGAAAAAAAATTCACCCAGGGAAATCGGCAGGACTGCATCAAGTGGCGGCACTCCGATCTGGATCATCTTGCCCTTTTTCCCCAAGCAAGCAATACCAAAGGACATGACGGCTGGAACCCCTGTTGTGTCAATGGCGTATGTGATACGCTCGTCATTGACCAGCTTTTGCAGCTCTTGGGCTATATCTGCGCCAGCTTTGACGCTGCTCGTGTCGAGGAGGTGAGTCGCCCCCAATTGCTTGGCGATCTCCAGACGTGATGGAACCCTGTCAACAGCTATGATGTTTTTGCAGCCGACAATCCGAGCGGCCATAATGACACCCAGGCCGACGGCGCCAATGCCAGAAACCATGATGGACTGATACGCTTGTGCCTTTGCTGCGTTCAAAACCGCACCCGCGCCTGTCATAAGACCACAACCCAGTGGCGAGAGCATCACCAGCTCCTGTTCGCTATGAACGAGACTCCGAACATTCACAACACTATTCTCCTGGACAATCGTCCTTGATGCGAAGCTCGACTGGCCGAAGAATTTGCCGGCAGCATCATTGGGGCCAGAATGGGTCTCATACAACCCCGGCTCGCCGACATTGTTGAGCAGAGTGAAATTGTCGCAGTATGTCTGCTCCCCATTCGTGCAAAGCTCGCACTTCTGGCAGTAATCATATGAAAGAAGAACTGGGTCTCCAATGTTGGCTGCCGTGACTTTGGCGCCAATTGCCTCGACATAGCCGGCACCTTCATGGCCGAGGACTTTGGGATAATTGCTGAGCCCCAGTGCCCCTTGCGGGAGAGAGGCCACGAAGATGTCGGTATGGCATATCCCTGTTGCCACCATCCGGATTTGCAACTCGTGGTCGCCTACCTGGCGTTTGAGCTTGATGTTTTCATACCGCCAGGTTGGGTGCTTGTCCCTCGGTTCATAGGTGACAATGGCAGGAAACTCCACGGCCATGCTGGAGCAGTTGACTGTTTTTACTCTGAAGGAGCTAGTTCATCTCATGGCCCGAATGTTGACTAGCATATATGATGTGCTTGACGACTCGTCCCATCTGAGTCTGTCCTTCGCTCGGATCCATAGTTGAAGTATCCTAGCCGGATGCCCGTTGCAATACTCGTCCAAGGTTTAGTATTAGCCGAATCCCGGATTTGAAAACTGAGAATCTGTTGGCCTGCCTAGCTGCTTGGTGTTTTCGTGGGTGGATGGTCAGAGAGTCCCGGAGCTGCATCATATCCATTTTCGGGTGTATTTGCTGCACTTCACGGCAAACTTGGACCTCGTGATTGCGAGAATCACCCGCTGTGTCGAGAGAGTCGACTCAGCAAATACAAGACATTTGATTGGACCACACACACTCTCTCCCGCCATCAGTGCTACGGCCAACCACATCATTCGAGACATCCTCCACTTACGCATCTCTTAACCTAAATCGGGCTAAGGTTTATCTCGAAATATGAATCGCACGTTAACAATAGATCTTGGAGTTGCTCTCAATCATGAGAAACTGGGGTGCGATCATCCCCCATGGTACAGCGGAGCTGCGAGGACGTACCAAACACGAGTCGCCAAGCTCGAATCGTGCAGCCATGTCTCCGTGCAGCTGTGGCCTTGCTACCGACACGAGCAATGGACTCGCCTGTGTTCATAAGAATGGACGACGTTATGCTACTTATTAGGACCTCTCTTCGTCCCTTTGTCACCTCATGAAGCCTCCACCATCCTAGTCGGCTTGTATTTACTTCTCATCATGGACTCATTCCAGGCTGCGAGACCACTGGTTGCCCTGGCCATTGGTGCCTCTTGTCATGTCTTTCTCTTCCGCAAAGGAGAATGGGATCTGGCCACTCCCAGGCTTATAGCCACTTTCGCTGGCATTGAGGCTGCTCTATGGGCTTATCTGGTCTCTACTTCCCATGATGGCTCATACACTTTTCAGTCGGCGGCAAAGGATGTCTTCGTGCTTGGTGGTTGTCTGGTACTGGGAACTACTTTGAGCATGCTTATCTATCGTGGAGCGTTCCACAGGCTGAATGGATTCCCTGGCCCCTTTTTGGCTCGATTCTCGAACCTATACGTGACAATGCTTTCGGCCAAGAGACTACACCTGTATGAAGAGGTCGAAAGCCTCCACAAGCAATACGGCGATTTCGTGCGGCTAGGTTGGTGTCCCTCACTGCATATGTCAGCCATGGCGCTAATACCGGTCAGGACCATCCGAACTCTCCATAAACGACCCTGCTGCGGTTGCCGCGGTCCATCAAGCGTCATCCAAATGTGTCAAAGGTCCATGGTACAACGTCTTGCAGCCCAGGGTTTCTCTTCACATGATCCGGGATAAGGCTGAACATGCTCGGCGACGCCGGATCTGGGATAGAGGTTTCAGCTCGAAAGGTAACCCTTCCAAGACGGCAAGTTTGTGTTCGGACCGTAGCTGATGAAAACGGTGAACAGCTTTGCGCGATTATGAACCCCGTGTCGCGAAATACACAGACCAGCTCCTTTCCCATATCGATCTCACAGCAGGAAAACCTCTTAACGTCACCGACTGGTTCAACTTTTTCAGCTTTGATGTCATGGGAGACTTGTCCTTTGGCAAGTCCTTTGGCATGTTGGAAGGTGGAACCAAGCACTACTTTATGACTTCATTGCACGCCGACATGACCAATATCGGGTTGTTCAGCCACGCGCAGTGGTTGTTCCCGCTCTTCAAGGTCACACCGGTGCTCAATCACGAACATCTCCAGTTTTGGAAATGGCTGGGCGTACAGGTGGAGGAAAGAAAAAGGGTATGCCTCCGAAAACATGTCATAGGTGATCTGTTGTTGACATCTTGTCTCCCTTCAGATGAAACCCGACCGTCCCGACGTTTTCTCGTGGCTACTTGACGAACATAACTCTAAGAACCCAATCTCCCAACAAGACGAACTCAATTTGCATGGTGATGCATATCTGATCGTTGTTGCAGGAAGGTTCGTGTAGACCTCTATTTGCAAAGGCCAAGTGGCGTGTATCCCTGAATCTGACCAAAAACAACAGCGATACAACGGCGGCAAGCCTGACAGCTCTGTTCTTCGAATTAGCACGAAATCCGGAGCAGCTTCGAATGCTTCAGGATGAGGTTGATGCCTTCTACCGCGAGACGCCCAATCCAGACTCAGTAGCGTTTTCCAAACTCAAACATCTCGACGCCGTAATCAACGAAACCCTTCGATTGCATCCACCCGTCCCATCAGGTGTACAGCGCGTGACACCACACGACGGTCTTCTCATTGGCGACACGTTTATTCCAGGTGACACCATTGTGCAGATTCCTTGTCACACAATGTTCCGAGGTGAGTTGGATTTTGGAAATTGTAGCAGCACATTGATGATTGATTTTCCAGACGAACGCAACTTCAGCCGTCCCGATGAATTCATCCCAGAGCGCTGGACGACGAAACCTGACCTCACCAGGGACTCCTCGATATTCACACCATTCTCCATCGGTATGTCACCCAGTATCTGTTGCGAATTCCGGTGATCTAACACTGTTTCCCATGTACAGGGCCGTACTCGTGTATTGGCAAGCAATTGGCGCTCATGGAGATCAGGTACGTCACTGCTCAGATTGTCCGCAAGTACGACGTCGCCTTTGCGCCGGGCCAGACTGCAGAGAAATTCTTGGAGGGAAAGCGGGACACTTTTACGCTGGCTCTTGGCCCACTGAATTTGATATACAGCCCACGGGCGTAGGTAGCATAGGCGATTTGGGTGGCTAGAGCCAATCCTTCGTGATCAGAAGAATCGCGCTCAAGCGGGAACATAGAATAACAAGAGCCGTCATCCTTCACGAGTCAGCCTCTCGAATCGATCAAATTTAGCCCTGGGCTAGTAAAAGCTCAGCCAGATGCTAATCTACAGTTAAATCTCGTTCAATGAACGGCGGGGCAGCGGATACCGGACCAGGCCGGGGCTTTACTCCGCATTTACGGGGCAGCCACACTACTCGGAAGTCGGCATTCCTGCATAGGACAATGGCAGCGACAACGTCAGTGACGCCCAAGTTGTGGTCCTGATGAGTGACGCTGGGAGCAGAGCCGTGGGTTTACCGGACATCTTGGCAATTGACGTCCTTGTCAAATGTGGATTTCAGGCATGTAATTTATCCGAGCCATGAACCGTCACAGACGCCTCAGAGGCATAGCGAATGCAGAGTGTGGTGCTTCAAGAACTTTTGTCGCAGATTGTTCTCAGTGGACATTCTAATGCTTGATGTATCTCGAAAAGAAAAATCGCATTTGTAGGGTGAAAAAGAGCCTCCCAGGCAGGATTTTTGGCTGCTGCGGTTGGTAGAGGCCGGGGACGCAGGAATGGGTGTTTTGTACATGATCCGGGTGGACCGCTTTATTTCCTGCACATCATCTCCTAAAGCGCACGTCAAGCTCAACCAATCTTCTCAATGCTCAACTCTCCTTTCACCCCACCTTCTAGCTGAATGAGGTTGCCCTGTTCAAGCTTCTTCATCCATTTCGTCGATTCTCCTCGAGCGAGAATGAAAGTCAGCCGGGCACTCGCACCTTTCAGTGCTGACAAGTCTGCTGATGGCAGCGGAGTGTACGTCCATCGGGTGAAGGCCCAGTTCAAAATCCACACTTCCAGGCCAGGAGTCAAACTTTGCCTCCGGTCCCCACTTGAATCGGGAGGCGGTTTAGCTGAAGTTATCAAGCCCTTGATGCGGTAGACCTCGTCCTTTGGTGCGCTCAGCAGGAGCTCTTCAAATTCTTCGAGATTGACTCCAAAAGCAGCCGCGTCCTCTCCGACAGGTCTGAGCACAACGCTCAGAACCTCGACCTCCTCCTGGTGATTCTCATAGTGCTCATGATCGTGCTCACGTCCGTGCCCATCATGAACATGATCTCCGTTCATTTCAGCCACATCCCTCCCGGCCTCCTCTTCCTTTTTAGAGATCAGCGCACCATCAGTGCCTACAACAACGCCCAAATCGACCATACCTTTCCTGCTCTTAACCCACGCAGTCTCCACATCCAAGTCTCCAACCCGATCAAGACACTTCTCAAAAGCCATCTCATCCACCAACTCCCACTTGTTGAACACAATCAGATCCGTGTACTTAGCCTGCATCTTCGCGGTGACGCTCGTATCCTCGTACCCTCTCCAATTCTCCACGTCAATAACACTCACCACACCATCTAACACAAAACTGCCGGGGGTCTCCCGCGCAATCCGATTCACCTCCATCGCTAGCGTAGCAGGGAATGCGCTTCCGCTCGTTTCGATGATGATCCGGTCAGGGGATACTTCGTCTTTGAGTTCAAAGAGAGCGTCGCCGAGTTGACCGACAAGGTTGCAGCAGATGCAACCGTTGAGGAGTTCGCGCACGCCGGAGATAGAGACTTCGGAGGCCAGAGTAGAGTCAACTGCTACATCCCCAAACTCATTTTTGAGGAGGGCGAGTTTGTAGTTCTTTGGGAGTTGGGGGATGAGATTTAGGATTAGGGTTGTTTTGCCGCTGCCGAGGAAGCCGGTAATTATTGTGATGGGTGTTAGGGACATGGCGCTGAAGCAGCACTGTTGCTAGAGGTTTGGCAGGCCGGAGAGGAGTGTGGCTATGACTTCCCGGTGTGGCGGGCTTGCTAGTAGATGTCTAGGCTCTCTGGTGGACCCGATTTAATTGAGAGGCGTAAATCGAGTTGTGTGGTTTGAGGTGCCCTCTAAATTGAAGTTGTATCGAATTCAAATCTACCAATTCAGACCGAGTCTATATTGCAGAAGGAAGAAGGAGTGGTTGCAGTAAGCAAGAATCCCGGAAATCCTCGAATCGATGATAAAATTGTTGAGCGACGTTAGGCGGCGGCCAATCAAGCTGGAGAAGACCCTTGTCCGGTTGTTGCCGTCTTCCCCAGCTGTCCATTGCCCACACCCTCCCCAATCGATGGCGGAGGAAAACAGACCCTGAAGAACAAGATGCATGACAGCTAGAGACTGCAATCGTTTACTTTCCTTCAGACTGCCATGGGACCTCCCTAGGAAGAAGAATTGGATGAGTCGAGCTACCGTCCACGGGCTGTCATCATGCAACCCGACCTGTTGTGGGCTCCCTCGACCTGTCAGCAGTCCACACTCGACAACAGAGCGAGAAGAGATATTCAATTTCAGGGCCATGCTTGAAAGTTGCCATGACAGGTCACTTGAAAGAACAGCGATGCCGATGACTTGCCATGAGCTGCCGTTTGTGCTGACCAAGCGTGATGGTGCAAGCCTGTAGCATTCGGGAGATTGGCAGCTTTCAGTCTGCGCCTACTGTCAGCTTGTCGCTGCAATGAAGGCATTGTACATACGTGTTCCAACTGCTTGGGTTTGTGACCATGTTCTGAACGCTTGGGAGGGATAGCTAGCATGAGAAATGGTAGCATGGAGGTGAGAGAGTCGCTCAGGTGTCCTTCGTAGGAAAAAACCAAACTGGTGAGCATCCAATGGGATCCCAGATTGGTGAGCTTACGACGGGTCTCAATGCCAGTGAACCGGGAACTGTGCCACTTCAGATCCATTGCGCACGTAGCTAAGACTCCATAATCAATCGCTGTGGGTGCATTCAAAATGCACGATGATATATTCTGAACGGTCTGTTTTATTATTATTTAGTACCTCCTCTCCCCTCCGGCCCCAGCATCCCGGTCTGGTCCAAAAATGGGCAGCACATCCCAATCCAAAGGCCAAAAGCACGTTCCCACCTGAGCAGTAAAAGCTCATCCTTCAGGACTTGCCCAAAACAATCCCCCCTTCGAGTCCCTTGCTCAGCACTCCCACCACACCCTCATGTACTCGCGCTGAATTCTCATCCCATCCTCAGCCCCTTAATATCCCTCGCAAGTTTCCCAATTACTCTCTCCCTCTCCTCCCTGGACGCCTCTCCCCATCTCTGAGCAGCCGAAACAGCGAATTGTGAACCCCAACCCATGATCTCGTACACTTGTCCGAATCTGACTTCTATGCTTCGCCAGGACAATAACTGCATGCTGGCTAGTTGTTCGATGAAATGGCTGTCACGGTTAGGTAGCTCGGCGGAGTACTTGGATAGAGGCTTGCGGGTTTTGATGGTCAGAATTCGGTAGGGAGCTGCTTGCTCGAAGTCCGTCCCGAGATGTTAGAATGTGCGCAATCAGGGGATTGGGACGTCGTCTTTGCCCACGAGTCGGGTCGTGGAGAAAGCAAATCATGATTTTGAACAGCTGTCTCAGAGGTCGGGGATGCTCTCCAAGAAGAAAGGGGGAAGGCTGGTTGTTGTTGTGAGGTCTTTGGTGTATTCTGGAGGCAAATTGGTGATGGTGTATGGAATTGAATCAGGCGAGCTTTGTCAACAGGGCATCATCGTGCAGCTGCATAGTTCCTCGAATCCATGATGGACCTCAGCACCTCCTTCGGCCGTCATTGAGTTTGCACATTCCTTGAAGGGGCCTTCACACACTCGTTTGAAGAGTTTGGAGATCCGTGACACCGGATTGGAACGCACTCGCCAGGAGTAGTCGTGAATCCTAAGAGTAAAGTCTGCTTCATTCCTGGGAACGGCCGCTTTGGACATGCAATACTTTGTTACTCCGGTGGTGTTTCACAAGCAGAAGCAGACGCTACGCGTATTTGCTGTAGACAGTTGCTAGACGTGCGTAGTAAGGTTGAATGAAGTGTAGGCCTGGAGGTGTTAATAAGTCAAGAACCATCAGACAGTAGAAGAACAGTAAAAGTGAGCCGACGCAGATATTTGCCGACACGAAAGGCAGAAAACCACAAGAAAGGCGATCAGCAATGAATTGGGCCAAGAAAACTGTTTGAAAGTCATAGTTCATTCCTCACTCACCTCGCCTCGCCTCAGCTTCAAGTGGTCTGCAACAAGACTGAAAGGCCATTCGAAAGGGACGAAATGTCAATCACAGGTCAGCCTCCATCTTTTCCAACAACGCCCTCGTGAATTCATGGGTTGTGGCCTCACCACCCATGTCTCTTGTTCGCACTTTACCATCAGCAATAACCTCATACACGGCCTTTGAGATTCGGTTGGCGTGGTCATCGAGACCGAGATGTCTTAGCAGCATGGTGCCGGAGAGAAGAAGAGCGGTCGGGTTAGCTTGATCCTTGCCCTTGATGTCGAGACCGACGTGTCGGCAGCCTGGCTCGAAGATGGCAACATCTCGGCCCATGTTGCAGCCGGGGACGACACCTGGACCACCAACCAGAGCAGCTGCAATGTTTGTCAAGATACCTAGTACGTGTCAGCACCATGGCAAGCGGGTGAGCAATCATGCTTACCTCCGTAGAGATTAGGCATCACCATGACGTCGAACTGCTGTGGCCGAGAAACAGCCTGCATGGAGGCATTGTCCACAATCATGTCGTTGCATTCCAGAGTTGGATAGTCCTCGGCGACCTTCTTCACGGTGTTTCGGAACAGACCATCGGCAAGCTTCATGATGTTGGCTTTGTGGATGGCGGTGACCTTCTTTCGGTTATTGGCAATGGCGAAAGCACATGCAAACTTGGCAATTCTCTCCGCCTTGGCTCGAGTGATAATCTTGAGGGACTCGACGACACCGCTGACGGATTGGTGCTCTAGGCCGGAGTATTCACCCTCAGTGTTCTCTCGAATGATGCACAGGTCAACGTTCTCGTGCCGTGTCTTCAGACCGGGAATATTCTTGATCAAAACCACCGACGCGTAGGCATCCAGCTCTTGACGCATGGCCACGTTGAATGATTGGTGGCCCGATCGATCGATGGGGGTATGGAGGATACCTTTGAGGCCGAGCTTGTTTCGCTTGAGCGAGGCTATCGACTGGTGGAAAAGGTCTTCTGCATTCTTGTCGCCGGACTCGACGCCGGTCACGTCGACCTGTTCCCACTCAATCGGGACATTGTCTGCCTTGAAGATGGTCTTGACAGCCTCAGCTACCTCCGCACCGATGCCGTCACCTGTTCACCTGCGTGTTAGAAGAGCTCGTCGCTTATCGTAACCTGTTTTCGTACCAGGGATGAGGGTCACTGTATATTTTCCACCATATTTGGTAGGCTTGAAGATGTCGGATTGTACCGTCGCATAGGCTATTCCGAGTCAGCAAGGCTTTTTGAAGGCGTCTGATCCATTCGTACATCGCGGCAGAAAGGGGGCAGGAGGTTGGGTCGAGACTTTGGAGGCCGCCCGCAATAGAGACTGCATCAAGATTAGCATTCGGGCCGTCTGGAGGAGCTGGCCGCTGTGTTACCTGCGCGCTGCGTGTCGACCGTGCAAACGACATGATGGATGAAGCTCTAGCTGCGGAGATAGACAGGCTGGAAGTTCTAATGTGCTTGCAAGTACCCGAAGAGCTCAAAGTTAGGTATCGAAGCAGGCAAAATACTCTTCTCGGCGCGGACAGCTACAGATCTGCATGAGCTTCGTCTCGCTTACACTTTTCTATTTCGGTTCTAGCCGCCGGATAACGTCACACTACATGGCAGCCACCATCTCTCACCGCAGTCCGAGTCCAGTACAGCCTCTGTGATGGTCGAATGAAAAGTGTGTTTCTATTTCATCAAGCTCAATTGACACTAGGGCCTCTCAGCAGCTGGCCTCACCACATGCCTGCTCTGTCAACGTCAGATACAGCTTGCTACACATTCCGCCCACATCCTCACACCCTCCGAGGCAGCTTTCAGCAGTCTCGTTACCCATTCCTTCTCAATCTCGTCAGAGCCCCTCTCCATGGAGCTGTGTGAATATTGTCGTGGTATCAACGTGAATTCAATCGTTCCCTACTTTCCTATAGGCTCGGAAAATGAAAATGACTTCCAGGTATGCTATCAGCATCAGCCGTCTTACGATGCATTACAGATGTCTGCACGGACATGTAAGCTGTGCCACCTGTTCTACGATGGCCTGGAACGCAACAATGCAGAGAATGATGTGCCCGAACGTCACAAGGGTAGTGACCGCAGTGGCATTTGGCTGATAAGTGGCGAGGAGGCCTTCACTGATCTCAGGATGCCGAAGCGTCTTTCCCACCTCCGTGTCAACGCTGGCCGGGGAACATTGCTGGCAGAAGCTGACTTCAGAATTGCTGCTCTTCCAGGTAAGTTGGGATATCGTTTTGGCGACATCCGGCATGACGTGGGGTGGCTATTCGCATTGCCTTGGCGACTTACGACGGACTGACAGGTGATCCCCTTGCCCTATCTGGAGATGTGGTTGGACGTGGATGTATAGCACCAGCTAGGTCAAACGAGGGCTTGGCAAGGCTTCGACAGTGGCTGGATGAATGTTTGGACGGCCACATCGAATGCTCGAGGGCTGCTACCGATTCTCCAACATCAGGAGATAATAAGGTGAGAGCAGATGCGCTTCCTATGCCGACACGCCTGATTGAGGTACGGAAACCAGGATACAGACCTCGTGTCGTCGAGACTGGTGGGCGAGCTGGGCGTTATGCTGCGCTCAGCTATTGCTGGGGAAAGCCTCCTAACGCGGTCACAAACCAGACCAACTATTCAGAGCGCCTCCTCGGCTTCTCTGTCGACGAAATGCCTCGCACAATCGCCGATGCTATCATGATATGCCAAGAGCTTGACATTGAATACCTGTGGGTTGATGCATTGTGTATCATTCAGGGCGATGCTCATGACTGGCTCGCTGAATCGGCGCGCATGGATCAGGTCTACGGCAATGCAATAATCACAATCATCGCAGCAAGCTCTGTCGACAAGCATGACGGCTGCTTTGGCACCTGGAGGCCGTCGCTGGACCCGGTCGCCATACAGTCAAGTTGCTCCGACAGCTCGGGCGTCGGTACGATGTACATTTCGCAAAAGGCAGCCTCCGTGGCCAAGGAGCTTGATAGGAGTGCTGTGTCGAACCGTGCATGGTGCTTGCAAGAGCGTGTCTTGTCCCGTCGGGCCACACACTTTACACGAGAACAGATGTTCTGGGAATGTCAGCGCTTATGCCGTGCAGAAGATGGCTTTGTCATTGATGACCCGCAAGCGTTGAACAGGACGATCTCCCGCTTAACTTCTGCCGCCCCTTCACACAGTTTGCGGAGATGGAATAATTTGATCGTTGACTACACATTCCGCAACCTGACCGTTGAAAGTGACAAACTGCCTGCACTGTCAGGTCTCGCCAAGGTGTTCTTTCAGGTGACGGGCCTGACCTACGTGGTTGGAATGTGGCGCGAAGACCTTCCATCTGCGCTTCTATGGGCTCAGAATCAAAATCAAGGCGGATCATTGACCAGGAGGGTCAGCCCTTGGCGGGCACCTTCGTGGTCTTGGGCGTGCCTGGAGGGGCCCATTTCGATATGGGCATACCGAAATGAAAAGAGCATTCAGCAAATCTACGAGGAGATACAGATACTGGAGGTGAATGTCTCATTAGCAGATGCTGAGCTCAGTCCATTCGGGAAATGCACGAGTGCCGAACTTCTTGCACGTGCACGTTTGCGCAAGGTCCGACGCCGGCCCGAAAAAGAGAAGTATGACTATGGTGGATGGGTCGGCAATATCGTGAATGAGTATCAACTTGAGGACGACAAGGAGGGTGCAAGGACGGGTGGAGTTGTTTTCGATTGCATGAAGGATTGGGATGGCGGCCATGGGGCCCCACCCATGGAATTTGAATCTGTCTTAATACGCAAAGGTATCACTAATGTTGGTATCATGAACATCTTCCTTGCAGTTGAGCGTACCGGTCACCGCGAAGATGGCATTGAGACGTACCGAAGGATTGGAATAGGTGTCATCAAAGGAGAGAATCGATTTTCTGAAGCTTCGGCGAAGGCCATTCGTTTGATATGAACACTGCATCGACGATTTCAGCAAGATCATGTTGTCAAGGAGCGCTTCAATTGCCAATCCTACCTTTTGACCGGTGAGCTGAGGTCGAGCGAAGAGCAGCCGCAAGCTCATGCAGATTGGCGTCAATGAATGAAGCAGGGTATACACTTTGGCTTTCCCAACTTCGATGTACACATCAGTCATCTGGAGAAGGACGTCATGCGAATTTACTCTCCTGAGGACGTTCTTGTACTCAAGCCTCGTCTTGCTTCTCGAGTTACAAAGGGGAAACCCGAAAGGTAGATGCCATCAGGGAGCCAGAAACCGATATCAATGGTCTAAACGCTATCTATGCTGTCTTAACCCTTGGTCTATAGTTTACCCTGATTACCTTTTCCAGCTCTCGTGGTATTCCTACTCGCGTCAACGGCCAAGCAGGAATGAGTGCTGAGTGCTACCAAGTCGCCCGACTCATCGAGGACATGCACCTGGATGTCGAACCTTCCGTTCTGGATCTTCTTTGCCTGCAGTCTGACGAATAGCCACTGGACACCCTCTTTTGGAAGCGCTTTCTTGACGTCGAGATTGAGGGACAAGGTTGGGTACCAGTACTTCGCATGTGGCTGACTGTTGATGAGAATTTTGGCCTCTTCTGCCGAGAGGTCCCGGCCCAGCGTGGCAGCTTCAAGCTGTGGATTGACATATGTTTCGATCAGTTGTGGGAATATATCCACCACAAATCCGAGCGCATCATTTGTGTGTCTGCCTTGTCTTCCTCGTGGCTGAAATCGAACCCACTGATCGATCAACGCCTTGGGGAAGTGCGACGGCCTCTTGGGTGGTCGAATGAGATGCATCGCCATGTTCTGGCCCGCTCGTCGAAAGTCGGCAAACGGATCGCGACCTCGCCTGATGTAGTTGACGTCTTTGTTCTCAGAAAGTGCTGGCAACGAAACCGGCAATGGCTCCGGCCACAGCTTGTACCCTGTATTCAATGACAAGCCATCTTCAGCGCTTATGTCTGACATGGTGATGTACCCCTGCACCTCGTCCACCAGTTTCGGCGATCGGTCATCTTTCTGTGCCAGGGTGAGGTGGAGGTTCGATATCCTTGAGCCGAGTTTGACATCTTTCACGGTAAAGATGGCTTCCCCGATAGCGGTCCTGCGCATGAACTCGAGATGCAAATTGATAACATTGTGTTGCTTTCGCTTCGGGTGAGTGAGCTGCATATGCCTCGAGGCGACGATCATAAAGGCGCTCGTAACGTACCCTCCATTGGGCACGGTTCCAATGCACCAGTCATTCTCAAAATTAAGCGAATACTTGTGTGATTCAAGCTGCTTCAGGGGAAGGACATCCGCGAAGGTGGTCATTTTGAAGCAAATATCGTCCACGGAACTGATTCATGCAAGGTGCTACAGTCGTGGTATGAGCAGGGTTTGGCCAACTTAACCCCCCAAGGGGGAGGGAGGCATGTTTGTGCTTCCGGCGAAGCTGCTTTGCGTGAAAGTTTGCTCCCTACAACCTCGGTTACATGTAAATCCGCTGCTCACTTTACCTGCAGCTTCCCCGATCTCTAAACACCGTAGTCCAATAGCGGCAGGCTGATGCGGGAATGTGGACTTGAGAATCCGCCGCCGGCGTGCAGCACGAAAGCCACAACACTTGAGCAGCCTCGTCCTCAAGGCGAAGGCCTAATTACATGTCATCATGGTGGTTTGGGCATCCTACCAGCCACAGAAGCAGAATGCATCCGGCAAGATTTCGACCTCACTGTCGATGCACTCGGGGAGTTGTAGGCAGAAGGAAAGCTTTTAGTGGTGGCGCAGTAGTGGGCTGAGCTCGATCTGGACAGGAAATTTGCGTCACCAAACCTGGTTCGCCCAATTACGGCTTGTTGGCATGCTGGCAAGGCCCAGCAATGTCAATGGTGGGCGCAGGTTGTGAGTTTCACAAAACATGAACATCATCTTGGATCGTCTGTTGGCCGGATAATGCTATCACTGCACACCTCGCACGCCTTCGTTCCGGATACTATCCACGTCGATAATGCTTCACGTCGTTAGCTATGGAGACAACGCATCGACGAAGACGGCTCGTGAAGCCTCCCGAACTTGTGTTCCTCAGCACGATCGCGATAGTGTCACTTCTGGCGATATGCAGCTTTGGTATTGGCTCCACTAGATATGATGCGGGAATACAGCAGTCGCTGGCGTTGCGCGCTCTACAAGAAGCGGGCCAGGAGGTAGGAACACCGCAGCTCCTCTACATGGTCAAGCTGACGCCGACACAGTGCCGTCTCGTTCACACGGTTCAAGGTGCGGCCGAGCAATGTGCCTTTATTCGAACGAACTGTCCCGATGAAGAAGCCGGCTTGATCTCATATCTGCAGTTTTATTACTGCTCGCTCTCTCACTTGAAGCCTATCGCTTTCATCATTATCGTGATGTGGAGCGCCCTTCTCTTCAGCACCATTGGAGTTGCTGCCTCGGACTTCCTCTGCATCAACTTGAGCACAATAGCAACTGTCCTGGGCATGAGTGAGAGCTTGACGGGGGTGACGTTTCTGGCATTCGGCAATGGCAGTCCCGACGTGTTTTCGACCTTTGCAGCCATGAAAAGCCACAGTGGGAGTTTGGCGGTCGGCGAGCTGATGGGAGCCGCCGGTTTTATCACCGCAGTTGTTGCGGGGAGCATGGCCATCACCAAACCCTTCAATGTTGGACGCAAGAGCTTTGTCAGAGACGTCGGATTCTTTGCCGTCGCCGCCAGTTTCAGCTTGGTCTTCTTAAAAGACGGCAGCCTACGACTCTGGGAGTGCATAACCATGGTGGCCTTCTACATGTTCTATGTCATCTTTGTCGTCGTATGGCATTGGTGGCTGCAGCGACAACGACGGATCCGACTGTCCGAGATGTCGGCGAGGCTACAGCAGCACATTCCGGAGCATCAAGAACTGGAAGTTCCACAAATCGAAGTCGATGACGAGTCACAACCTGCTGGAGAACGCCGTCCCTTGCTTCGTACTGGTTCTAGCGCAGGCATCCCAACAATCATGAACGCAGGGATCCCTGTGTGGATGGACGAGAATGACGATGACGACGATGATGACGACGAAGCACGAGACCGAGCTCTCGCAGAGCTCCAGAGCAACATGCGCATCGGTCGGATGCCAGGGAGGGTTCGGCGCAACACCATAACGCCCATTCGGCCTAGTTTGTTCGGGGCCATCGAGTTTCGATCGGTGTTAAATGCGCTCGAGAAGAGGTCGACCAGCAACGCTCAAGCAATTGGTTTACGAGGGTACTCAGATGATGGCGGCCCTGATGGTGGCATGCCCGGAGGCCTCAGCGCTTCTCAGCCACAGCTCGCAGTAACGGCTGCTGAAGGACCTCGAGGCACTGGTGGACGCAGTAGGGCTGTCTCCACCAATGATGCTGCAGCGCTCCGCATCAATCCAAATCTTCTCAGTCCTTCTCGTGGAACGCCTGACACGGCCATATTCGCTCCAGTCGGCCGACAGTCTTCTGTGGCCAGCCATCGACGGATTCAGTCCGAAGCGCCGGGTACAGGCTACCTAGCACCTTCATATGTCAGCAATCTCTTGTTATCGCCTTCCTCCATGTCGTCCTCCTCCGGCGCGCCTAGCCCGAGGCTTGGTTACATTGGGCAGGACGGCTTGCTTGCGCCGCCATCAGCGACAACAGACATGTTCCAAAATCCAGATTACACAGAAGTTGAACATAGCCATCAGCCCTCACCTATGCTCAGCCCTAACATGGATGTACCCAAGCTGCAACTGCCTGACCCTGGCCAGAGGAAGTCACCACTCACGGTCCAGTTCGCGTCGTCTGGCGTTAGTCCAGCATCATCCCGGCCCCCCAGCATTCGGCTACCAGCTCCCAGCATGTCCCCAGAGTCTTCAGGCCAAGCTTTCACATTGCTGGACGATGGAGACGAGTATCCTTGCGCAATGCGGCGATTCAGCTGGTGGCCTTATCAATACCTTGAGCCACCTCAAGTGATTCTCGCAACGCTCTTCCCTCAACTAGCTGATTGGCAAAACAAAGGCTTTTTGGGCAAGGTTTCTGCACTTGCCATAACGCCTTGCATCTTCCTGCTGACGATTACCCTACCCGTAGTAGAGCCGAATGACGACCTGGATGTAGAGGAGGAGGTCCCATACCCTTCAGTAGCGACGCCGGTCAGATCACGCTCCCTGGTTCCTACACAATTCATGTCAGACATGCCTTCTGCACTGCCTCTGGACGCACGTGCCAATGGAGCTGGAAATCATCCACACAGCGCTGCCCTTGCACGACGCAATACAGACTACGGGAAAGACGACGCAATCGACGAGCCCATTACGGACCAGAAAGAATGGAACCGCTGGCTCGTCATGGTACAACTCTTTACTGCGCCTATTTTTGTGGTGTTGATCATTTGGGCCAACCTCGATGATACTCCCACCGTGAAAGAGCTGCTCCTGCTGCTCCTTGGATGCCTGGTGTTCTCCTTGTGCGGAGTTTTTCTTCTGTTGCTGACGACGACACCTAACAAAGAGCCCAAATTTCGATCAGTCTTCTGTTTCCTCGGCTTCGCGGTAGCCATTGCCTGGATCTCTACGATTGCGAATGAAGTTGTGGGAGTGCTGAAGGCCATTGGGGTCATCTTGAACATGTCGGACGCCATCCTTGGATTGACCATATTCGCAGTCGGCAACTCTTTGGGCGACTTGGTCGCTGACATTACAATCGCGAGGATGGGATTCCCCAAGATGGCTTTGTCGGCATGCTTTGGAGGACCTATGTTGAACATTCTGCTCGGAATCGGACTGGGCGGCGCATACATGACGATTCACAATGGGCTGCACAAGCATCATAAGCATCCGAATCGCCCCATTCAGTACAAGCCGTATACGCTCGAAGTCAGCACTACGCTCATGGTCAGCGGGATCGCGTTGCTGGTGACGCTGACCGGACTATTGGTTTTTGTGCCGCTGAACGGCTGGCGTATGGACAGGAAAATAGGAGCGGGATTGATCATCTTGTGGGCACTTACGACGACGGGAAACGTGATTATTGAGGTGCTTGGATTAGGTACGGAGGGCTCGACTACTCTTTGAGACATCCGCAACAGCTTCGTACAGCCGATCCTCTGCTGGAGTCTTTAGGGCCACGGCGTTGAGGAGGTGGCATACTTAAGCCACAATCTTCCTGGAGATTTGGGACGCATGATACCCTTTATCAAATGATACCTCCTACATTTTTGGTTCCTTCCGTTTGGCCGTCTCATACTTTATCCAACTTCTCATTTACCATGCAGGCCACCCCGACTTTGCTCATGTTTCCACACCCTTGACAACATCGTATCGCCTTTTCCTTGTCCCTTCTCCGAAATGGATCCATGTCTTGTCTGATCCACTAATGCACTCCTCAAGCGGGACTCAAATCGAGGACCCAAGAATATATGCCGAAGAGCCGATCGTGTTCTCCAAGAGCGAGACGTTCTGGAACGGATGGATTCAGGCCTTTCGTCATTATCCTAAGGTTGCATTTGCGACAGCCCGGTAGTCCGCATATGGCCAAAGGTGATCGGACAAAGCCCTTTGATGTGGCAGTTGACTCTTGTTCTAAAGATCAGGGGTCTGCAGGCCGGAAGGGAAGCCTTAACGGCGCCGACGTCTTGATGGGGAGCTTTACCCGGATTATCGAGGCTCACACCCTCCCAAGCTCTCGGCAAGGAATAGCTTGATTACTATTATCATACGTGCCAGGGCTAAACTTTCTGAGCAGCTCGCCATGGGGGTGGACGTCCGTCGCCCCTAATTATTGACCTACAACCGAAGAGGCTGTCAGCCAGACAAACAGGCCTCAAAGATGGCCGTTGCGAATGACGAGGTACCTGGACTGCTGGAACAACTTTTCCCAAGCAATCGAAGTCCAAGATTCCGCAGAGGGCTTATTTCACCACTCCTACAGCTTCAAAAAGGAAAAGGAATTGCAACCGGCCTTTGGCCTGCCGAATGGATGAACCGAGTTAAGATCAGCCGTGACATGCGACCCTTGAGCGCCCATCTCCACGCTAGGATCGCTTGAGTGACTCGTCGCTTCAGGAAATGCCATTTCTCTCCTGTACACCATTGCCCGTTTTACGCCTTAGCTGCTTTGGTGTAGGGCTTCAATTCGGACACAAATGTGCCACAAGCTCGACAGCGCAATTGAGCAAATATACATTATGCAGGATGATGTCGATGCCGAGGCCATCTTACATATGTGGGCCATGGCTCCAGCCAAACACAATCGCTCTTTGATTCCTGGTACCTACTGTGGCTCCGAGCCACTCCCGGATCAAAGAAGATCGGCGGGTCTATCGAAGTCCAGAACATCAGCCATCACGGTTTGACCCTTGCCATGGAACATGGACGTCTCTGGTGGAGGACCATTCCTTGCAACCAACACTTGCGCTCCGGTCTGGCATGCGCAAACGATAGCTACATACCGTGGTGATCGTGAAGGGTTCGCATTGAACAGAACTCGTCAGCTCCAAGAGCAATCGGCGCAGGGTTTTGCCAAAGGTACAAAACAACACAGATGGGGTGGTTGTCGCAGAATCGGAATACGAAATCATTGGGCCAGGGTATACGGTTCTCTATGTGTTTTAGCATGCCCGATGCCTTTTTAATCTCTGCCTGCAGCCCACATTGCATTGAGCATTGCCAATAATCAGAGCTTGGATCGACCACGCGCCCCGAATTTTTTATTGTGAGACCATGAAGCGTTCCTTCACCCTATTAGTGCCAAATTAACTGCGAAGCGTTGTAGATCTCGTGAACCAAGCCTTTCCTCGACAGTCCAAAAGGCAGGATCTGGCGTTGGAGTTCCGGAAAAGATTCGCGATTGAATTTCCAAGCTCGAAAGTTCCTCCACACGTTCTTAATCAACGTTTGTCGACTTTGTTTCTGCACTCACTGTAGCGGGTCTTTCGACTCATATCTCTACAATCACATTCTTCCACTCGTTCTAATTTCGCCACATACAGCAAGACCACCAATTGCGGTCTCAACTAGGCACGATTCGCCGCTTTGTAGCTGTTCACAAACCCAGGTCAATCACTGGTGGACAACCCGGAAATATTTTCCGTGTCAAAGCCCCATTGGATTGTCGGTGCGAGCATTAGAAGACAGCTGTGTAGAAGGATACCCAGGAGCGTTTACAGTCATTCCAGGCAGAACGTCTTTCGAAGCTCAGACACTATCTATTCCAACCGCCACGACCTCATTGTCGTCCAAGCTCAAACGTCGCCTAATCTTCCGCTCACTCGGCTTTGAGGGCCAAACTTTTGCAACCAGAACTCTTCAATATCGCTACACTGGATCACCGGCAAAATTCTGTGTCTGCGCAATAGCGCCGCCGGCTCGACCGCGAACAACATGAAGGTCGCTGTCGAGCCACCCCCTGCGCCTTTCATAGAGCGACAGACTTTATGCATGGCAAGCTCAACTTCCGGTCTTGCAACCCATGCCGGTGAGGATGATTTTTCAAGACGACTCCGAAAGAACTTCCACCCAGACGAGAGTAATGTAGCAGAACACCTGGTCCATTTCAAGGACGAGCTCAATAAGTTGGATGGGGAGGCTTTCTGGTCGAGGCTGGTGACCGGGCTGACGGAGATATGTCATTCCCAGGTCGCTTTTGTCTCGAAGAGGGTTCTGACGGACGACCACCGGAATGCTGTGGAGATGCCAAAGATTGGAGAAGTGGGATCTTGTTTGATGGCGACGGCAATTTACTATAACAATAGCCAGTCGATCAAGGGCCTCCACCACGATTACGAGTATCACGCCTGGAGCTGCCCCTGCGCCCACATGAAGCACGACAAGGTGTTTCTCATTGCGGAGGATCTTTGCGACTTTATTCAAAACAACCCAAATCAATTTCCCTTTGAGCTGGAAGCCTATCTGGGGGTCCCCCTTTTTGCGGAGGGAAAGTGCTTTGCTCATTTCGGCATGATGTGGACAAAAGAGGGTGTCCGGAAGAAGTCAAGGCTGTCCTGGGCGTTTATCGAGATGTTCATGCACTCACTGGAGGACCTGATATCAAAGAGATTGCTGACCGGCCAAGGCTTTGCAAAGCCCACAGAACAAATGAAGGATGAGGGATCGCGGGTCATACCACAAGGAGCAGTCGCCGCCACACAATCTCTTAAAATGTACGCCAGATCGTTATCGCACGAATTAAGGACGCCGATGCAGGGCGTGGTCGGCATGCTAGACATCATGCATGCAACCGTACAGGAGCAGATTGAAGGCGAGAACAATCAGCCTCGTCGACGAATATTCCAGCACCTCAAGGACAGCATCGAAGTTGTCCAAGACAGCTCCAAACGTGCCATTGAAGCCGCAGATAATGTCGTCCAAGCGTATGATCTCAACATGCAAGTGCCAGAAACACCGTCAATGGATTGTGATACGCAGTCCTCAGGGAGTTATTTCGATATGAGGCCAAATATGACCGCGGGGAGCCAGATCGTCAACCCTCACAAAAGGAAGAGGAGTCTCGAATCAGCTCAAGAATTTCGTAGTATTACCAAGTTTCGAAACACGCAATCCTCACCCCATAATGAGCTCATGCTGCTCAAGTCATCCCCGCAAAAGCCCATCGCGGCAGATCACGCAACTCCAAGACGCAAGTCACCACCGCTGTTCGCAGACAGTGATAGGGCCGATCCAGTTACGCTTCCCAAGCCTTCAAATGATATTGATGCCACCGTATCAACCCCAGGACCAAGACAAAGCAACATTCGGGAGATACTGCCACTCCTCATCAACGAGTCACTCCGAGTTGGTGGTCGACCAGATTTTGCCGTCTCGGAACCAACCCTTCTTGGCGAACGAACCGAAGTCAAGTCTCACTTTTTGAATGGTGAGTCGTCATCCAAAGTGGTGAATTGGTCGGTAGATCCCGACGTGCCTTGCATGATACCAATAGACGAAAGGGACTTGAATAAATTGGTAGGAGCTGTGTTCTTGAACGCGCTGAAATTCACTGACGATGGGGAAATTGCAATTCGAGTGCAGCTAAGTCATAGCAAGAGATTTGTGCTCATCGACGTCACAGACACAGGTATCGGCATACCCGAGACATTCCAGCCTGAACTGTTCAAGGCTTTCTCGAAAGAGGACGGTTCCATTACAAGGACAAAAGACGGTCTCGGCCTCGGTCTGATGGTGGCCAAAGGTCTGGCAAGAAGGCTCGGTGGTGATCTCAACCTTATACGTTCAGCCATTGACGGCCCGGATCACGGCTCGCAATTTGAGATACGGATCCCCCTGGACGCAAGTGATACGTCCAGTCGATCGAGCACTCCGTTCAGGTTCGTCCGCGAAGACAATGTACCGAAATCTGTCCCACCTACTTCCATGCCAGATGACGCCCATCTTCAACGAGCAAGTCCGCCCAAAGAGGTACCATCACCGCTTGAGCCGGCCTCGCCCTGCTGGCCGAACGCGGTGTCAAAAGTGGATGACCGAGAACCAACGGAATTTACAGAGCAAATCATATCTGCAAAGCCGACCAGGCCTCCCATAGGCAGATCAATCTCTTCTAATTCAAAGCGCAACCCGAAGCCTGACCGGCAATTGGCGCAGAAATACCCGCTTACCTTCTTGGTTGTGGAAGATAACAAAATCAACCGGAAGCTACTCGTTCAGATGCTCAACATACTAGGATACCGAGATGTTCACGAAGCCTACGATGGCAAAAACGCCATTGCAGTTGTGCAGAATCTTGTGAATGAACGAAGAGCAAGGAAGCGAATGAATTCGAATGCCAAGTCACAAGCTGCGGTTGATGTCATCTTGATGGATTTATGGATGCCGGAAATGGATGGCTACCAGGCAACGGAGCAGATTCTCGAAATGTTCAGGCCAAACTTGTCGGATGGCGACACGACTGCTGGCCCTGACACGCCCATGTCAGCACTGGGCTTGCCGCCCACCATTCTGGCAGTCTCGGCCGATGTCACCGATGTAGCGATTGATCGTGCGACCAAGATTGGGATGGCAGGTTACATGAGCAAGCCGTTCAAGGTGCTTGATCTTCAGAGGTTGATTCTGGAATTTTGTGTAACACGGTTAGGTCCAGTTTTACCATTACAAACAATTTAGGACGTTTGCACAACCTTGTTGTCAGCGCGACGCAAGACACCAACAAAATGAACACTGTATCTGGACTTCAGATCGTGATATCGCAGTTGGATGAGACGATAGAGGCACCCTGACGCTGTTATGTATTAAATTGTCTCATGGTAATACTCGAGCATTTATGCCAGAGCGTACGAGGAACGCCAGAGCTGATCGTTGGGGGAATGGGAGTATCATGTTCGCTTTGCCATCATGAGCAAGGCGTAGGAACTAGCTGTTGTTGTGGAACAGACATGAACCATCGAATGACCTTGGCTTGCAAACAGCAAGCTACACCAAACTGAATCGGAGCAGAAGTCTAGCTGCCCTCTTTTACGCTTTCCTCCTCCATTTGTGCCGCTTTCCAATCCCAGTATCCCTTTCGAATGATATCCCACTTCTCTCCCAGAGCTCTTAAACACTCCTTCGCCCGCTGCTTTCCATGATCTGTGCCAGTTTTGGCGTATATCTCACCTAACCACTCAACGGCATGACTACTCCTTACGCCGATCTCCTGCTGTACCATCTTCTTCTCTCCCGTCCTTTCGTTCTCAACTTCAGTCTCAACCCATTGGTCCGTCCACAGGTCGCATTCGGGTCCAAGAAACTCCTCGCAAAAGCCCATCAATGTCGTGATGTCGATGTCACCGTGTCGCAACAAGCCTCTGAGGTAATTCCATGTACTCCCGTTCTGCGGCGCTTTCCGAATCTCAGATTTTGTATATTCGACTTCCGCCTCCACCAGCTCGGCATCCACGAGGCCGGCTTTGTGTAGCAGTTTCTCCTCATTCACAGATTTCAGGATCAGCGGCGGGGTTTGCGATTGTGCGTAGCTAAGTTCGTGGTGGCCGAAAAGAAGGAAGTACCTATGTGACCAGGCGGAGTTGTTCCGTACGTCATCGGCGATCATGGTGTCGATTGCTTGGACTTCCGGGTGAGAGCGGTAAGAGAGCGCTACTGATTTGCTGTTGGAAGAGAAAGAGGGAGAAGGGAAAAGAAAAGAAGGGAAGCGAGTGCAGAGCCATTGGCGATAGGACCAGACGTGGTAATTCTTTGTGTCGAGAGAGAGTATTCGGGCAAGAAAAGCCTGTTCTGAAGCGGTGAATGTTGAAAGCCTTTGGCGGCGGGCCTCGCTAAGTTGCGGTTGTGCGGATTGGGCCGTCGTAGTCGAGGCGGGATCAGATGGGAGCAGATCTGCTAGCGAATTTCGATGATGCCATATCTGGTAATTCTTCAAGTTTTTGAATGAGACTGCATCAAGCCATTTGAGCTCTGCTTGGATGTTGGTCCATAATGATGCATCATTTTGCTCAGATTCGGTACCAGTTGCGGGATCTTCGTCATCACTGACTTCCACGACTCTTGCTACCGGAGCACCGCCTTCTTTGCTGGAGCTCCAGAGTTCTCGTAGCACTCGCATTCGATAAATCCAGACAGTATAGTGGGCTGGATTCATGCTTATCAAATCCTCCGTCAGCGCCAGCGCACGCTCCGAGACCTCATTATCGGCCATCAAAGCTCTCAAATAGGACATTGCTTCGGAGTAACGGGGGCTGTAGGCAATGGCTGCCAGAGCGCCGGTCTGATCCGCTTGAGGAATGGGCGAGACATCCTGCCAATGGGGGTGTATGGAGTAATAAAGGGCTGATTTTGACTTTGGCGGTTTGGCATCTGGAGGTAACAAAGTGGTGATTGAAGACGTTGACGTGGATTCCATGACCGGCTATCAGCCCGCAAATCAAGTTGCACTTTCTCTCACGTCTCGAAATGCTTTTGCGTTGCAACGACCTGGTGTCAACTTGTTGCCGTGAGCACTTCGTTTATAGACGGACGGACGGAGAAGAGCACTGGAGCCGCTCAAGCAAGGGATGGGCGAGGAGATTGCAAGAGAACTAGTATGGACAGCTTGCCTCGTGATATTACCTTTGATCCTTCAAGCGTTGGCAGTTAGTCCTTGCTCAACCCAAATGGGATGAGGCAGTATTCCGGGGGCTACTCGACAAAAGTCCTCCAAAAAATATGGTACAGAATTCAAGACACTACTTTGAGACTTTCATGAGGAGATAGACCATATACGGCTTAGTAAGATTGTCCCTTCAATCGATGACTGGTGTCACAATCATGGGAATGAGGAGAACAATAGTATCAACTACAGCGCAAAGTTCCAGGGCTTCATCACGTGCCCCTGTCTTCTACGTTTGCGCATTCGGCATTTTGTGCTACGAGCTTCTTACATCACCTTTTAGCCGTAACACCTGGGGATGCTTCAAGCAACGATGTCGACGCCATCATTTCCTGCAGGTTTCTTGTATTTATATTCATTCCCCTGATAGGCTTGAAATCGCAGATATGGGAGCAGGAGCATCCAAAGAAGTGGCGAAAGCTGCTGGCACAGCCAGGCGTCGACAATATCCATCTTCATCGTCGATCCTGAACTCCGTCAAGTCAACGTCGAACGCGCCTTCTCAGGTCCATCCCAACCCAAAGGTAGCGTCTCCAACAGCTACGAAAGATCCTCACATTGACCTTGACGGCCGTGATCCTCAATTCGGGTCGGCTCTGCGACGACTTGGACCAGCAATTCCAGTCGACAAGGCAGCTCCTCACAAAAATGTTTTCCCTACCTCGAGTCAGGCCCCTCTTGGCCAGCAAGGTCAAAATATCTTTCCATCCAAGAGCCCTGGTAGCAACCCGAGCTTGATGATTGTTCAGGCAAGAGAAAGGATAGCACAAAAATACGAGCGAGAGCTGGATGAGCTGGGACGATCCTCTTTTGCCGGGCGAACTCTTATCTCAGCCAAGGATATTAAGGAGGCTCTGAGATTAAGGGATCAAGCTGGCATGTCTACGCAGACAATTGAGAAGCAGATGCGTCTTCAGTCGGGAATATTGAGCCAACTTGCTGATCCCGGGGTGTATGCAAACGTCTGAAAGCATTTGGCCTCCAATCTTGCAACACAAACAGCAAAACAGGCGTGACTGCCTCTCCGCGCTATCCTGGTGTCCTTGAAACTGGTTTTGAGAAGAGTCTGGCAAAGAAAGCAGCGGTTCTGTCAGCAAATCGGTGGCAATGTGGGAGGCAGAAGACTCTGAAAGCAAGGGCAATCAACCAAGGCTTTGGAAGGGTTAGACCGGGATGATGTGCAGGTATCTCCTTGTCCAGGCATTCACGCACAGCCATCAACTCTCCGTTGTCCGACGAAGACCTGCTGGGTGAACCTTTCAAGCCGAAAGAGAGCCAGCGAAAATGAGCAGAGTCGGCACGTGCCGAACAAAGCCTGAGATCGGACTGGGAATGATCATCCTTGAATTTCTGGAGAGGTCGTATCAAGATGCTTGCTTCTACCCGAAGGCCAAGGTTTTGATGATCTCAGGTGGAGCCTCCAATCTCGTTCTGCAAGGCAATACTTTGACAGCCAATCACCTGGTCAAAGTACCTCACGAACGACATGTACCACCCAATCTGGATTTCCCAAATCATATGCAAGCCGAAACGAGAAGGCCATCACTACTTTGTTTCGGCGTCATGATGCAGATAATAGCAGTACAAAAATGAATCTTCCCGCTGATGCAGACCACACTAGATAGAATTCCAAGATTAGGGTTGGCCTCGCCGCACTCTTACCACCTGGCCTAGCGACGACATGAAGCTGCCATGCACTAGCCTGTGCTACGGCACGTTTACTCTTTTCTTTGCAAATGCGTTGGGCCAGAGCATTACCGAAATAAATGGCAACAGGTTCTTGTCGCCATACCGTAATCAGAATGTCAGCAATGTCACCGGCTTGATCACAGCAAAAGGACCCCAGGGTTTCTGGATACGCTCGACTAGGCCGGACCGAAGCTGGAAGACCTCTGAATCACTTTATGTGTACGACAATGGTACAATTAGCAGCAACTTGGAGTCCGGCGATATCATCTCCCTGAGTGGACGCGTCTCCGAGTACAGATCATCTTCAACTTATCCCTACCTCACGGAGTTGACCGGCCCATCAAACATTCGGGTGGTCGCCAAAAACAACACAGTTAAACCTGTAGTGATAGGCCAGGACTGTGGCGGGCCACCCACCGAGCAATACACTTCCCTGGACAAGGGCGATGTCTTTGGTGTCCCAAGCAACTCGTCGCAGATCTCGTTCGTCAACCCCGAACTGGAACCCTACAAATACGGGCTCGATTTCTGGGAGAGTATTATGGGGGAACTTGTTTCTGTGCGCAAGCCCATAGCGGTCAGCAAGCCGAATCAATATGGCGATACTTGGGTTGTCGGCAATTGGAAGAAGACTGGGCTAAACTCTCGTGGCGGTTTGACATTAACACCTGGAGACGGCAACCCTGAGGCAATCACCATTGGCGATCCACTAGATGGAACCTCCAATCCAGATGACACGAAACTCGGCGATGTCCTCGAAGACATTACAGGAGTTGTCTATCAAGCCTTTGGCACTTATCGCATTCTCCCCCTCACGGCGCTATCCATCATCTCATCGCAAGAGCCAGCTCTACCAGAGCCAGTGACATATTCATCGGATGGCACCTGCAGGTCTCTCACCGTCGCGGACTACAACATTGAAAACTTTTCCCCCAGCAGCGATGGTGTTGACGGCCGAGCCGAACACATTGCCACCTATTTGAACAGCCCAGACTTGATTTTCCTCCAGGAAGTCCAGGATGACAGTGGCCCGACCGATGATGGCGTTGTTTCCGCAAATCGATCGTTGGATGTTTTGGTTGAAGCCATAGCTCAGATCGGACCCGTGCAGTATGCTTATATCGATATCAACCCCGTCAATAACGAAGATGGTGGACAGCCCGGTGGCAACATCAGAAATGCCTACCTTTACAACCCCGAAGTCCTCGAGCTTGTACATCCGAATCCAGGCTCTCCGACCGATGCCACAGAGGTTGTCGAGGGACCAAGCTTGAGTTTCAACCCTGGACGTATCGATCCGAGCAGTTCGGCCTGGGAAGATAGTCGAAAGCCACTCGCTGCTCAGTGGCGGATTATTTCAGATGGCACGACTTTCTTTACAGTCAATGTACACTTTACGAGCAAAGGTGGTAGCTCACCTATCGAAGGTGACTTAAGGCCGCCAGTCAATCAGGGCGTCGATCAGCGAACACAACAAGCCAATGTCACAGCTGCTTTCATTGCTGACATTCTTGCGGAGGATCCCAATGCCGCCGTCATCATGGCTGGTGATTGCAATGAGTTTGCCTTCGTTGAGCCATTGAAAGTCTTCGTTGCTGAATCCGGTCTGATTGATCTGGATGAAGCTGCTGGCGTTGACCCTGTGGAGAGATACACATACCTCTACGATATGGACAGTCAGGAGTTGGATCACATGTTTGTAAGCAAGAGAATTGCCGGCCAGGGGCCAAAGCTTGAGCACATGCATGTAAACACCTGGGTCGGCTATGATGATCAGATCTCGGACCACGATCCGAGTGTTGCACAGTTGAATATCTGCTAGAAAGCATGTTCTTATGTTCTTTTTAATGATCACAACAGTCTTTGTTCATAAAGAATGTCCAAGCCTTCATGAGCACTCTGTTTGAAAGGGAAGATCACCGGACGAGGAGTCATGCAAAATGTGAGACAAGTGATTGGAGAGTGAGATGAAGATCCAATTGTATAGCATCTCTTTTGGACAGTCCATGGGGTTTACGTTGCCTGCCTAGTTGGCTTTGTTCCCTTCACGCCTCCCAATCGATAAACCGGCCATAGAAAACTCTATGAACTGATCGCAGGTTATGTTCCGAATCTGATCCAGGAAGATGATGACTTGGAGATGGCCGTAGGGAAAAAGATTGCACGCATGTGCTGGTCCGTCCAGATCTTGATGACACGAGAGCAGAGGTGATCAAAGATGGTTCAAGGAGGATAGTCTGTGAATTCTCGCACTTCCGCAGATGAAGGACCATGATTATTGAACGAACCGTCATAGTCCTAGTACCAGCAGCCGGCGGAGATCAAGCATGACAGGATGCTAGCACCGTGGTTGTGGTAGAAAGTTAACCCGATTTTGGCCTTCCACCAGCCAACGCCGAGGGAAGAGTGGATAGATGGCAGAACGGACATCATGGGGAGGTAGTTTCGAAGGTCAAGAACATTTAGAACTCTCGATATACTACTGTACAAGGTCTTGGTGATGTTTGCCGCTATGGGTTGAAAGCTCGTCGACCAGGTGTAATGCAGTTCTAATTATTCGTTCAAGCCATTTGACCTGGCGCTTGGTTCAGGACGACGAAAATTCGGGCCAAGGCAGAGATATCTGGCCTGACTTCCAATGTCTCAACCCCGTAATCTTCGTTTCTGATGTATCCTTCCTCAGTTCTGTCACTATTGCTTGCCATAATGCTCTCGCCCAAGCTCATCATCCTCCACAATTTTCAACGTACAGCTGACAATCTTGGCAGGCAAGGAGTTAACCATCTCTCCTATGACAGCCAAACAGTGTGGGTTGTGGCTGGTCTCGGAAGCCCCCTCGAGCTCTTCACCAAACCATGGTCCTCAGGTTTGAAGGCATAGCCATAGGATCTTACCAGTTCATCATCAGATCGACTGATAGGCCAAACGCCGGTCATTTGGCAAGGCAACCAGCAATCTTGGCGGACCTTCTAGAAAGTGAACGTTAACAGTGACTCAGATGCCGGCTTTTGCTGCTTGATGCTTGATACTACAAGTATTGCGGCATTCTCCATCAGCCCCTGGTATGCTTCACATTCCACTTCCCTCCCATGACCGCACACTTTCCACCCTTCAGACCTCGTGCCCTGTAGCATAACCCCTCCGATTCAATGCCGTCCCAGCCGTCTTTGCCCCATCTGGTTCCGATCGTGTACTGATGAGGGAAACTCAGTCCCCTCCATACCAGCGAAGCTCGCATGTACAATATCGTGGCTCCAACTGTGTCAAGCGGAACTAGGTCATCATCTGTCGTGTTCTCAATAAGCTGAACAATATGGTATTGCCCTTGCTTCTCAAGCTCGCCGTGAGCTATCTCTTCCTCCGTGAGATCCCACCCTCTGGGGCCCTCCCGCGAACCAGCCCAGGCATTCAGGTCGTAGTTCGGATTCTTCCCTAGCTCACATCGTGCAGTAATGATCCCAATCTCCTCCTGTTCTTCTGAGTGAGCGATCATTTTCTGCACAATCCCTGTCTCCATGGAGTAGATATCCGCATCCAGCCAGACAATATGCTGCTCTTCGCGCAAAGACTTGAGCATGAGGTAGTTCCGCAGCCTTGCGATCTCGGCCCGACGAGCGGCTTGTATTGCTTTGTCGTGCCGGTGGTTCCGCGAAAGGGTGCTCTCGTTGAATCCGCGGTGAAGAAGAATCGTGACCCGTGCAAAATTGTAGTCTTTCGAGATGGTTTTCACGTGATTGTACTCTTTGGCTGAACCTGTGAGCAGACCAAGCGAGATAGCTCCGAGGTCTAGATTTGTTGAGGCCATGAGACTCAAGAAGTCTTCAAATGCCCGACGAGGCTCTTGGTGGTTCTTGGCCCAAGAGTTTTCGTTCCGAGTCAGGCAGAGCCAAGGGAGACTTGAATCAAATCGCCCCCAAAGTCATCATTTCTGAGTCGGCTAACAGTACGCGGCAGAAAGGTGTATAGGAAATTGAGATGTGCAGAGTGGCTGGTTTCGCGACGAACTGAGCATATCTTGTGAACTCATGAGGATGTACCTCGGCACGATTTCTAGGGCTACCTGTGTAGGGGATGATGCTGAACCTTTGCTTCATGGTAATGGGTGTGACAAGAAGGCCAAACGAGAATCATCAGATTGAGATGCCGGGGAATGGTGAATGTAGCGCACTCTTCAACGGCCGGTCAGAAATTGGATCAGCTGCCTGCTGCAAAGGCTCGGATGGTCGCGGCGTGGTTCGAAGGTAATCGATGATAAACTTGATCGAGATGTGAGTTTCGAAGAACATGAAAGATGATTGAAGATAAGTTCAGGTACAGATTGAGCACAGCGTGCCTTGACCCCTTTTCCAGCAGCAAATCCGAGCTAATGGGCCGACAATTGTATCCTCCCAATGACATTCATAATCCAGATGAGTATGACCACGGTCTGCCATGGCAAGACGCCCCTCAAGAGTCGACCATATCGTGCCAATACTCCAACGCCGACCAGTGTCCGCCATAATGCTTGGTTGTGAGCATAAGAACAAACTATGCCTACCTTGAATCAATGCAAAATCCCGTCCGTTGGAATCGTTCTTCTTTACCAACTCCGTTGCTGTGGCTCGGTGGCAGCACGACTAGGTTTCCCTCGGGATCGTCACACTCTTCTCCTGAGTGGGCACTATTTCATCTTCTATTTCCCCTTCAGCGTCGGCAATTCCTTGAGGGCGTCACCAATGATCGATAGCGCCTTCTTGATTTCTTCCTCGGTAATTACCAGCGGCGGCGCAAGCCGGATGATATTCTGATGGGTCGGTTTGGCCTTTATATTCCCAGAACAGTTAGCATTCGTGTCTCCGTTAACATTATCAGGGGTTAGTGTTTCCTCTGAACGTTCAGAGGACGCTTTCACATGGGCAATCTTGAGGGCTCGACCGACCAGTAATCCTTTTTCTTTCAACAACAGGCACAAATCCCAAGCACTGTGACCATTTGTCTTTGATTCGTCAATGACGATTGCGTTTAGCAGACCTTTGCCTCGAATGGTGCTAATGATCTCGCTGTTGAGATCTCGCAGACCGTCTCGGAACATCTGACCTAGAGTTTCGGCTCGTTCGATGAGGTTCTCTTCTTGGATAACTTCGAGGGCCCGGATGGCGACTGCACAGCCGAGGGGGTTACCGCCGTACGTTGAGCCGTGGGTGCCGGGTTCGATGACGAGCATGACGTCCTTTCGACCCAGCACACAGGAGACCGGGTACATGCCACCCGAGATGGCTTTGCCTAGGGTGACGAGGTCGGGTTTGATGCCTGACCATTCAAAGCAGAGGAGTTTGCCGGTGCGGGCGATACCTGTTTGGATCTCGTCACAAATCATGAGGACATTGTGCTTGTCGCAGAGGGCTCGGACTTCGCGGAGGTAGTCATCGGAGGGCACGACGATACCGGCTTCACCTTGAATTGGTTCGACGAGGAATCCAGCGACCTTGTCGCCGTGGGCTTCAAAGGCGGCTTTGAGGGCGGGAATGTCATTGAACGGAATGGCCTCGCCTGTTGAGGGGGACACTGATCCGATGTTGGGGAGATATGGGCCGTAGTTGTCTCGAGATTCCGGGTCGGTAGACATTGAGATGGCAGAGAACTGCTCACGTCAGTCATTCAATTTGGGTAATGGGGAGGGGGCGTGTTGACTTACTGTTCGGCCGTGGAAGTTCTCGGCCACACTGAAGATAATGGCCTCGTCCTTCGGGATGCCTTTCACCTTGTAACCCCATTTTCGTGCAATCTTGAGTGCTGTCTCAACCGCCTCTGCTCCTGTGTTCATTGGGAGGACCATATCAAAATTGAAGTAATTGGTGACGAATTCAGCAAATCGTGGGAACACATCATTGTAGAATGCTCTGGAGCTCAGGGTGAGTGTCTGTGCTTGCTCGACGAGTGCCTTGACCAGCTCGGGATGGCAATGGCCCTGGTTGACGGCCGAGTATGCCGATAAGAAGTCCAGATACTCCTTGCCTTCTGGATCCCATACCTTCGTCCCTTGAGCTCGAGCGAATACAATGGGCAGTGGGTGGTAATTGTGTGCTGCGTATGTGTGTTCTGAGCGAATTGCTTCGTCTGTGGACTGTGCGTGGTATCTCGACTTGTCGAATGTCTTCGTCGGTCCCGAAGAGGTGTTGGTATGGCTGTTCGTTTGAACGCCGTTCTGACTTCCACTGTTGGCAATCGGAGACATCTTATTGGTGGGTGTGAGACTGGTGGTGTTGAACAAGTTGTCGCTCCAAAGACTTCTTGTCTGACTTCTACACTTCTTTCGCTTCTTAAAGATCTTTTGACTGTGTGACACAGGGCGGATGCTGGAACCTTACCCTGGAAATATTTCGGTCATGTGCGCAGGATTGAAATGATCATTACACAATTGATGATACGTCAAGGGACTCTCGAGATCGTTAAAGGCAGGAGTCGTTTCGTTAAGCGCAGGGCCAGCCGGCTCATCCCACGCTTAGGTGCTTAGGGACGATTCAAGGATGGTTTTAGGAACAAGTGGGGAGGGAGTGTGGCAAATAGGATGGCTATCAATGGCTATCAAGGGGACAGAAGAGAATGTCTCGAGGCATCCGGCCAAACCGACGTTGGCTAGTGGGGCAGCCCCTCAGTGAAGAGTGTCATGGCTGTCAGGAACGCTTCTTCGGCTGCATTAGGCTCTTGGGGCATAGAGTGTTTGTCTTTGAGCTATCAATGCTGTTGGCAGCCCATTTCTAAGCCCATCAGATCCCACACGACTTCGACATGGCAGCACTAAAAGGACCGGGAGTGGCGGAAAAGCATGATGGCTCCGGCCTGCGTATCGGCATCGTCCATGCGCGCTGGAACACAACCATAATCCAGGCCCTCGTCGAGGGTTCAAAGAAAGCCCTGAAAGCCCAAGGGGTGAAGGAGGAAAACATAGTCGTGGAGTCGGTGCCGGGGTCGTACGAACTACCCCTCGCGGTTCAGAGATTCTATGCCGCTTCCCAAGTTCAAGGCTCGAGAAGCGCAGGAGCAGGCGGGGTCGCGACATTGGCCTCCGGCATTGGTGATCTGCTGGGAGGAAGTGCTTCCCAAACCGACTTGCATGGGAGTCTGCAACCAAAAGAGCCGGAGCAGCAAACGGACACGGCGCTCAAGCATGCTTTGGACGCCATCATCGCCATCGGCGTGCTTATCAAGGGAGAATCCATGCATTTTGAGTACATCTCGGATGCGGTCAGTCATGGCCTCATGAGGGTGCAGCTCGACACAGGGGTTCCAGTCATATTCGGTCTGCTGACTCTGCTATCGGAGGAACAGGGGCTCGCGAGAGCTGGCCTTGAAGGGGGTACAGGCAAGGAGGCCAAAGGACACAACCATGGCGAGGATTGGGGAAATGCAGCTGTGGAGCTTGGAGTCAAGAGAAGAGCTTGGGCTGAGGGTAAGCTTGCTTCATAGGACGTATGCTCTCGAAATCTATGATGTACCCACCAGCCTGCCTTGCCAGCATAGCCCTGCAGGCTGTCCACTCCGCTGCGCGCTCAACGCCATGACCCAAACCACGTTGTAGATGCACGGCCTACCCTTCCATTTCCTCGTCCTCCTCGTCCTCGTCGTCTGCTTCCAGGCTGTTCTTGGCGTGCCTTTCAGCCTCTTCTAACAGCTCTTGGGGGACGTGCTCGTGCCGACCCTTCGTCGGTCCGTCCAGTGATGATATCCACGTCATTTCCAGTTCAAACTCTTTGTCTTTAGAGTCTTCATGAGCCACATGTATGATCCTGGCCGCTTCGAGGACCGCATCTTTGAGGGTGAGTGAGCAGGATGGGGAGTTGAGATCTAGCTTTTCGAGCTCGGCTTTGGCGGCTTGCCGGCCCTTTCCTGTGGCAGCACCGTAGTATCCCTAGGGAAAAAGTCAGCTCCACGATACGGCCTCTCTGAAGGGCTGCTCTTACCCAGTAGAGGCCGCTGGGCTCGATCATGTACAGTGCTGGCCCCCCCTTCTTGATTGACGCATCGTCCACCCTTCCACCAGCTCCCGCAGAAGGACCAGAGCCGACCTGGCCGTCAACGCCGCTGTCTGCTTCCGAATCCCACCCTCCGAGTATGGCCGTCACACCAAAAGGCCGCACGCTAGAATAGAGTGTGTATGCCTGCACGTAGCCTCCCAGTCGCGATGCCAGAGAGCTCATCGGAATGGGTGCTTTGTAGGTTTGTCTCCAGCTGCTTGCTTCGTCTCTCCCCCTGCTGGTTAGGTGTCGCCCGTCTGGGAGTAATCCTGATGTCACTATGCCTGCATTCCGGTCGACTGTGGCTATTCTCTTATTGCATCCCGGCTTGAGCAGTTTCGAAGTGATGATCTTCTCGCACGCCAGCACGACGCCATGTTTTGTCCGTATGCCAATGCATGTGCCACCATTTTCGACCGCCTTCACCGCATATTCTACCTGGAAATTTCGACCGTCGGGAGAGAAGACTGAGTTTGACAGATCATAGCCTGTGCCTATCGAAGTCTATGTGTTGGTTAGCAATAGATCTGGCTGAGCTGCAGACACCAACCATTTTGCTCGGAGTGTGCTTCTGTGTTTCGAAAATGGGCTCCCGTGGGGATGGTATCAGCGCACAATATATGCTTACAGAAAGCACAGCACCTGAATCGTCTGGTTGCGTTGATTGCTTGCTACCGGCTGGCAAGGCAACTCCTCGACTTGCGCAAGTCCATGTCAGCCTTGAAATGTTCCAGTTGAGCGCGACAAGGCTCGCACACTAGATCTGAAACAGGTCGGGCGTCGCAAATCAGAGGGGCTTGTGCTTTCTGCCGTTGGTGCCCGATGACGGGGTTCGGTGAGGATGACTCCCTTTGACCGCGGTCTTGCAGCATTTCCCCCCCTTCTTTTCCTCCTCGACAACCCACATCCATTTGGCAAACACCATCATTTCTTTGACACCAAGAAGCGCGTCTGCTGAGGTAGACCTTCTCTAGCTTTGATGTTGAGCTGAGTCGTTCTGCCTGGCAACGATCGACTACAAACCAAAAGTTCCGAATCCTTCTCCTCCAAACCTCCTCCTCCCTTCTGCTACTTCCTCACAGACTAACAGCCAGAACTTATTGGGTTATCCCCAGTGACCGTCGTCCTGATCCTCTCCGACCTCCCATCATCTAAACTGGCGCCTTCCGGAGTCGCACCACACTGGACTGGACCCCGGACCCCGGACTGGATTGGACCTCCTTTGTTAGCTGTCTTGTTTGATAGTTAGTCTGAATATACAATCAAATCTTCCCACATTTTCCCAATCGTCAGTCTTTGACCAACTGGAAGCCCTCTTCGAGAGCTCGAATCTAACCTGAAACCGAATCAGTTGGAGGAAGGCCACAGGATGACTTCCTTTCATTGTCACCACTGTGGCAGCGTCACAGATATCTCGAATATGCTTCAGGCATTCGAGCAGAATCCTCACTGTCCTACGGTTTGTTCGACTCCTGACCCCGATCTTGACTTTCTGATTTGTGGATATAGTGCGGACTGTCTGTCTCCGAAATCGACAACAAGATGCAGGACGACCTTGCTGATATGATGGCCCGAAACATGCATATCGGTATGCAGCCCCCAGCTCACGACGTGTCCAACCCACCCACCCCGCAAGTCGTTCCCCAGCCAGTCCCAGTGGCGTACATCAGCCAACACTACCATCACTCGGCACACCTAGCCCCTCCCGCAGCGGCCGAGGCATCGACGTCGACCATTCTTCAAAATGCAGGAGTCGACACTCACGCACTTTTGCCATCTCAGCTCCAGCTGTTCAAGAATGCGGAGGCGGACCAGCAGAAGCGATTGATTGAGCTTTGGCGAATTGCTCCCCCCACCCGCGGTGACCAACTTGCAGGCCGAGAGATGGGCAACTGGCCCCAGACCAGCATGGACTTGGAAGAGGAGGCAGCACGTCAACGATGGGAGAAGCAAGAGCAGGAGAGGTTGAAGAATCTGAGCGTGTTGCCAAGTCAAGAGCCGGCGATGCATGCAGAACCATACATGAGTGACGGCTACGATTCAAACATGAACGTGGACAATGATACTCCAGGCTATCGACCTGCTACCGATCCAGCATACAACAGGGAGCGCGAGTGGTGGCATGTGGGGCCCGGGGAGCCAATGGAACATCAGTACGGCATGTTACAACAAGTGCAGATGTGGCATGGCTTCTGCGGTGTTGTTGATAGGGACCGGCTGTGGTAGGAACAAAAGATGGCGGACGACTTGTTGCACCATGTTGGGAAGGTGTTTGAGTGGCACCGACGGCTACAGGGTTTGACTTCAGCAGATTCAGGAATACCCCAGACACGAACCAGAGCACAGGACACGCATAGAACAGATCCTTTCCATTGCACATAAACAGAATACTAAATTTTCATTTGTTTCACGATGCAGTTCTGCCTTATCCTCTTTGCACTCATAAAGCACCTCCAACCAGCAAATCCTGCGAGGCGAATATCAGGGTGACGGTGGAGGTTAGCCCCGAAATGGCTAATGGTTGCAAAGATGCCAGTCGAAGGTGGCATCCACTCTCTGTCCAGCCGTTGGCAGTCTAGGGTCCTTCGGGCACCACACCTGCACTTCGAGCGTCATCCTGCACGATTCTGCTTAGACAGACGTGCCGTCGGCTGTAACTGCATGAAGATGACTTGAGGAATATTTGTGTCCGCTCCATTCTTTGAGTCCTCGCCTCGTGCTTGTCCTTTGCGCATTCATTGCTCGCCGGCACCACGTCGAGCCTCCGAGGATGGCATCCCTTAGCAAACGGGAACAAGCCCGCAACGAGCGTGAGCTACAAGATTTGTTGCGACAGCCCGGAAACTCGCAATGCGCCGACTGCGGTGCAAAGAATCCGTCATGGGCGAGCTGGAATCTGGGAATATTCCTTTGCATGCGATGCGCGTCCATCCATCGCAAGCTGGGCACCCATATCTCCAAGGTCAAGTCTCTTAGTATGGATAAGTGGACAACCGACCAAGTCGAGGTGAGTGGCAGAGCAAAGCGACTGTCGGAGCGGATGCTGATATTCCACAGAGCATGAAGCAGCGCGGCAATATCGAATCAAATAAGCAATACAATCCGAAGAACAAGAAGCCCGACATTCCTCTCGACGCCGACGAAGTGGATTCTGCCATGGAGCGGTTTATACGGAAGAAATACCAAGAAAAGAGCCTCGTCGACGGCCGACCAGAGCCGCCTTCCCGAGCTGATGTGTCCCCAAATGTGCTTCAACCACCTCAGCCGTCCCCGAATGCCGAGCTGCCCTCCACTGGCAAGAAACACAAGTTCTTTGGATTTAGCTTGCGAACCTCGTCCAAGAAAGACAGACCGGGAGTACAAGATGCCTTCAAGGTTACACCTGTCGAGTATAACCCTACCTCGGGTCAGGTGAGAGAAGTGCCAGACAGAGAGTTGCAGGAGAAGCTAGCCCAGTTGCACGATATGGGCTTCCCTGATAATGAAAGGAATTTGAGTGTTTTGAAAAGGTCCGGGGGCGACCTCGAGAGGACCATTGCCACGTTGGTCAAGCTGGGTCCGAGCGAGTCATCGACTGCGACTCCTGCGCCAGCCAGTCAATCAACGACAGCAGCAGCAGCACCAGTAGGCTCGTCCACCACGGCTTCTAACAACCCATTCGACCAGATACAAAGACCCCAAGCACAGCAATCTTCTGGCTTCGGGTTGTCCTTTGATACGCCGAAGCAGCAGGCGCAACAGGAGCAACCCGCAGCGCCCAATGCAAACCCATGGCAGACTGCCATGGCTGCTCAGCAGCCGAGAGGCCTCGAAGAGCAGTTTTCAGGCATGCAGGTGTCAAATCCTCATCCTCTATTCCCGCACCACACAGGCGGGTATGGTCAATCGACTTACCAAGATCCACGTTTGCAGACAATGACACCGCCAGTACCGTCAATACCTCAGCAGTACGGCTATGCGGCTTCGCCTACCTCGAATACCTCGAATCCATTTTATCAGCCACCGCTCTCCTCGCAGTCAACGGGAAACAATCCTTTCTTGCAACAGATGCAAAGCCAACCTGTTTTCGCGCCATCCACAAATCCCTTCATGGGCATGCAACAAACCCAGAGCCAACTAGGCCCATCTCCGGGCGGTAATCCATTTGGTCTACCTCCAACCCAACCGCAACCGCAACCGCAACAGCAACCACAACAGCAATTCATTTCCACACCCCAAACTCAACTCCAAAGCACAAACCCCTTCGGAGTCCCACCACAAGCATCACCGCCACCGATTCAACAATCCCAGACCTTCCCCCCACCACACCAACAATCCTCGCCGTTCGGGCAGCAACAGTCGCCACTTCAAACACAGTCCCCGCAACCTCAAATACCAAATTTCAACTATGGCCAACCTCAACAGCCCCAGCCATCGCAACAACCACAACAAGGAATTTACCAGAATCAGCAATTTACTGCTCAGCCACAACACCCTCAACCACTCCAGGCACAGCCCACGGGTCGGTACACCAAAAATGACATTATGGCCCTCTTCAGCCAACCCGCGCCATCACCATTCCAACAGCAACCACTAGCTCCGCTACAGGAGGCATTTGACGATCCCTCACAGCAGCAAGCGCAACAGCCCCAAACCCTTTCCCCAGCACCGTCTAATAATCCCTACGGCTCTCTCTCCACAAATCTCGCCACAGCAAGCATGGGCAAAAGAAGCGCAACAATGCCAGTAATGTCAAGCATGCACTCGTCCGGCGGATCCGGTACCGGCAGCCGCAACCCCTTCATGAGTCAGGAATCGAGTACGTCCACTATATCTCCTGCTCCGACGGCATTTAGACCGCATGGTTCGACTGGTGGATACGCAGGACAGACACAAACTGGTGGTGGAGGTGCTGGATGGATCAACGGTGCAAGACACGCAAGCAACGAGAGCGTCAGCGTTAATAATCCGAGTTTGATGGATGGCCGGCATAGTCCTGATGCGTTTGCAAGTTTAAGCAGTCGGTATTGAATCCGAGATGAGACGGCTCCTTAGAGGGATGATCATGAGATGAAACTCGGTGGATAATGATGGGGTTGCAGAATGTTCCTGTGATGAGATGAGGTGAACGAGATGGTGTGAGCTTTGAGACAGCCATTCGATTTCTCTGTACCTTATATGCCATGAAACGCGAGGAGGGTTGGGTTTGAGATGTACTTATGTTTGGTCTTTGCTAAGCAAGCAAGAAAGAGATGGTATAACATGGCAGGATGGGATACCGGCAGGACTTTGAGATCGTGATATTCTACCTAGCTTTTTGCATTTCGACCGTAATGTAGCGAGCGAGTTTGACAAAAGTTGCAAAAGCGATGGCATGGACAGGCAGATAGCAGGGGAGATTGAGACGGAGTATATATTGTTACAGAGACTGTAAGCTACACCTGATTCTTAGATTCCGTCGTACTCCTATTTGAATATTGGTCAGGACTACCGAGACTGCCATGTCCACCCTGCCCGGCGGCGAGGATGGTCTTTACAGGAGATGAGCAAGCACATCGCTCGAGTTCCTCAAGTGATTGAATCGCGATTGTAGCAGTAGCTGGATCAGCATGGGGATCCACCCTTTCGCTAGGCTTCCTTGACCGCTAGCAGTAAAGATCGATGGCACCCATGATGATGAGAAGAGTGAGATTGCAAAGGGAAAGTCTCTAAGAATGGGTGGAAAGCCAGGAACAAGGAGTGCGGCACGCATGAGGCCAAGTGTGGGCTTAGTCTCTCCGAGTCTCCTGATCTCACATCTGCTCAGACGAGCGCCTAAACTTGGGAGCAAGCCTTGACTCACAAAAGACCCGCATCAAGAAGCGCTGCATCATCGCCACCTTTTCCAGGTCTCCGACTTTGATTCGGTGACCATTCGCCGAAGTTCTTGTGACAACAGGATTGCATTGTGTTCCCGGATCAGGGAGCGTTCCATTGACAAAGTATTCTCGGACTGCTTTGGTTGTGCAAAGAGACGACTGGCCAAGGGAGCAGCGCTGCTGTTTGGCGTCGGTATCGTGAGTGTGAAGAACGATTATGAGGGAGGTTTCTGGAGTTAGCACATGAGAGCAAGAGCTCCGGCGTTGACGGGTGTTCTCGACCAGTACCGTGAAACGACTTTGGTGTATCGCAAATCATACAAGGAGACATGGGAAAGCTGAAATAAGTATGATAACATTCATTGAAGTACTGAAGCAAACGTTGCACTCAATAGAGCGGTTGCATCAGCAGTAGAGATGTCTGTCGTATAAATAGTCCTACCTCTCCACTAAAATCAAGAAGAGGTAGGGTGGAGTAGACAAAGGCCTGCTAAAACCCATGATTTCGTTCTTCCACTTGCGATATTTGAGACTTTGGAAGTTCCCTGGACCACTTCTTGATCACGGAAGTGCGATTTCAAGATGCTTCCGGATGTGGTTTTGTGAGCCGCCAAGAATGCCCTGGAGACAAGATGGTACGGCGTCGGTTTGGACAAAAGAAATGGAAGGGAGGTCAAGTGGAAGGAGAGCACACCGTCCACACACTTCTGTCGGCCACCTTCTGTGGCAGTGGAAAGATTCCACCGCAACGCAAGTGGGAAGACATTGCTCACCCACAATCATTCCTCACATTGGCCCTGCCAGATGCACACGAAGATGGAAACGCCAAAGCAATACAAGTGTTGAGAGTATTTGGCACCCATCGAATTGAGGGAGAGATGGAAATTTCAGGACTGTGAACATTAGCGTTGACCGATTCAACGTCCTCATCCTCAGCTTGTCATCTGCGAGTCGGTCATTTTCAATAGATCATAGGTAATCGAATGCAACTCTTATAGCTGGTACTCTTTGCGGAGGAGTGGCGATGGCTGGAGATGATGAGTGTGGGAGGGGAGATTCGAGGACGAGCAGCATGAAGGAGTCAAAGTTGTGCAAACAATCATATCTTTTCAGGTTCATGCGCACTAGCCAAGACTTCGCTAACCAATTTAGCACTGGCGAAGTTTCTCTGGAGCTTCGACATCTACCAGACTCAAAATTCCTGATCTTCTTTCCTCTCTTCTTCCACATTTACACTTTCATGAACGCATTAATCAACCGCTAGATCCTTTTCAATACCATAGGCTGGTTTGGTCATATTGGCGAACTAGATTGAGAATTTTCATTGGCGCTTCAAGGCTCTCCTTTCTGAACTTTCTCGGTGGAGGAGAGAGTCACCTGCGCGCCGGCCATTCTTTTCATATCAAACAATTTGGAGCTACGGTGCCGGTATGGCAGGGCTCTGGCGCCTCGAGGCGTCATGATCAAGCATTCGTGCTCATACACTGATGGGTATCGATGGTGGATAGATAGGCACGTGTTTGTCGAAGATTTCGCATGCAGCAGCCAAACTCTGCGGGGAATTTTTTCGAGAAATCCAATTCAAGAATCATCGATGCTCTTTGCTCAAGTCATTTCCCGCCAGATTGTTTCTGCACCCATCAATTCACACGACAGGCCTTCGTTCCTCATACCTTAATACCTCGCCAAAGTGCTGCTGCTTCATCAGTCTGTAGATTAACGCGCAAAGTCCACCACCCTGCCTGAAGATCTGCTTCATCCGCGACTTCGAAAGGTAACGCCGGAGCCAACTCTCCAACGGGGGCTTGCCTAGACACCCCTCCTCTATTCTGCCAAAATCTCTGGCATTCAGACTCCTGGCCCATGAAAACCCGGTCAAGATGAAACTCCTAACGACAAACTTCCTAACCTGCGCCATCAAGACCTGCAAGAGTTCTTCTGCCTCCTACCCGCTCCACTTCCGCGATGCCCAGCTTGAACAGAACCCCAGCACGTTCAACCCAGCATTCATCAAGAACATTCTACCTCGCCTTGACTGGTCAGCGCTCTCAACTACAGCTGCAGAACTCGGACTCAGCGCCATGCTGCCAGATCACAATCCGGCAGACGATATGATGGTGGACACGGAGGGTGCAACAGAAGCCGAAAAGGAAGCTGCCAAGGGCAAAGAAGTGGACGATGAGACACTCAAGAAGCTACACACACTGCTGATGGAGACCGGCGTGGTCGAGGGAAAGTTGGTCTGCGGCAACTGTGGATTCGAGTACCCGATCAAAGAGGGCGTGGGAAACTTCTTATTGCCGCCGCACTTGGTGTGATCATCTCAACGTGCTGCAAAGGAGATGATCGTCAGGGAGTGCCAGAAGAGCAATCTCAAGACCCAAGTCGATGACTGTGTTCTTGAGAAATGCAAAACTGCCATCTGCATCTTCGCAAACGAGACCAGCCATTCGACTACCTGGGGCTGTGAACAAACACTAGTCGACTCACGGTACCGGTTCTCTGCGCCACAGGTTGATACATATTGCTTAGCTTCCTCGCCCACTGAGACGGAGCACAGAGGCTGGATGAGGCGCAAGGCCAGGAAGGGGCAACAAGTATCCTCACCATCAAGAATGCAAGCAGAGCCTGGGTTCGTGATTCAACCGGAGCCCGTCTTCACAGGGAGGGGCCATGGTTCATGGGGACTGGGCCTTGAACGCCGCATACGGTCTTATGACCAAAGTGACGCTTTTGAGGTTTTCTGTGCTGGAGGGATCCAGCCGATTGGGCCTAGGGCACCAGTCACCGGGCAAACCGAAATGGGCGAAGACACGAGGCCATCCACCAAGTCGGACGATGATAGTATTAGCAAGCAAACAGGCAAGCACACTTATGCAGGCGAGAAGAGTGCTGGGAGCTTGCAAGTGGAAATCTCTGAAACACAACGTCTCAGCCATTTCAAGGGGCAGAGATGTCAAGTTCAGTGTATCATACGAGTACATATCATTCAGAGTCTTGCTCTTTGGCCATCGGCTTCTTCTCGTTCTCCTTCTACGCCCACGAAGGGTGAAGATCGCTCCACACCTAGAATGTGCAATTACAACCACCTCTAGTTCATGGTCTGCGTGGCGCCGGCTTCTTCATCCTATCAGTGCCTGCATTTCCCTGTCCTTCATCCTTCATAGGTACAGTTACTTTTCGTGCTTCCAAGACCACTTGATCTAATAAGGCGGTCAGAGCTGAGACAAAATCCACCTAGCGTCAAAATGATGAAGAAAAAACATCCTGTCTGTGCTGTACATTTGTAAAACGCCATGTACCGGAGACATGTCTGCACAGACAATCCATCGCATCCCGGCTGTTCATGTTGAAGCTGGGTCCGGTTTGCTCTAATCACTGCGTCGAGACTGTTGAACTGTCATGCATATCTAAACATGTAAGCCCTGCATTAGCAAATGTCTAGTTGAGGAAGCCCTTGCAATTGACACTTCCACAGAGACAAGGTATTCGATCGTCGCTGCCGATTTCTCGCTCGAACTTGTAGTCGTACGTCAGCTCCTCATCTAGCACAACAGTTAGTACACTTCGGTTTCCTGCACCACGAGCTCCTGGGCTTACCTTTTTCAATGTCCCTCAACGCATAGATGACGATCCTCTTTGTGCCACCAACCCTGATGATCTTCGCCGTGCAATTCGGCGAGCAAGAATGGTTGATGAACCGTGCAATGCCTCCTTTCTTGGTAGCATCAACGACGGTGCCTTCGTCAATCCTGAACAAATATGAGGAACCAATGCCAGACTCCGTATATCGAATTTCGCGCAGATCCGCAATCTCCTGCCGTATCCGCTCACCAACATACTCGATGATCATCTCACTTGCTTGTATGCGCTCAAGCGAGTACAGACCCCAGTTGTGAATTGCCGATCTTGCAAACTTGACGGGTTTCTTTCGTTTCTGCAGCTGATTGAAGCCGATCACATCAGCATCATCGCCATGCTCTTTGAGCATTTCTCGTTGACGATCAATATCTTTCACCGTCCGTCGATCGTCCGCTCGTTTTCCGCGGGATGATGCCTTTGGTAGTTCGGGTGCGGTCTTGACTTGTGTGGTTGTCGCATTTTGTGCTTCGGCCTCTCGCTTTTCTCTCGCTTTCTGCACCTTGATTCGGTGAGGGAGGTACTTTGACTTTTCAGACTCGAGGATCTTCTTGATGGGCTCTGTTCTCGCTGATCCAGATGGGTTGGGAACATAATATCCGTCAATGATCGGCTCTCTACGCACGGCTCCAATCTGGACATTGCGGCCCTGGTTGCGGAGCTGTTCTTGCTTCCATGCCCATGCCGTCGAGTTCCCTATATCAAGTGGTGCTTTTTGGTGGAGGACATCCTCCAGGAGATTGAGATCCTCTTCATCGACTAGTGATGCTTGCCAGCCCCGGACGTCCGGTAGTATACCTTCGTCGTCTTCCACCGTAGGCTGAGGATGATCTGCTGAGACGCCCCATTCGACCTCCGGCCGTCGTTCTGCTGCCTCAAGAAGCGCTTCTTCTTCGTCGGCAAGTTCCATGACATCATCCACGACAGCTGCGGCCTCGGCCTCGGCCTGTGCTTGACGAAGAGCCTCCTTTTCAGCGGCAATTTCTTTCTTCGTTTTCTTCTTTGGCTTAGGCTTCTTGACCGCCTTGGCAACTTCCGGTTCAGGTGTCGCTTCAACAGGCGTCTCTGGCTCTTTAACTTGAGGTTCGAGGGAGACTTCCCTCTCATGCTCAATTTTCTCCACCCCAAACAACTCATCATCTGCCTTCTGTCTCTTCCGAGCTTCGAGTTCTTTGATGAGTCGTTTCCGCTTCCGAGAAGAGGGAGACAGTTCATTGATATTGCGCTCGAGCTTCTGAATAATAAGATCTTCGGCGCTCTGTCTGACAGTGCTGGGCTCTTCTTTGACTACCGAATCGCCAAACTCAGATTCCTCACGTGCATTATTCAATCTTCGCTTCTGCACCTTTTTGATCAATTCTTCTTCATCCGAGGACACCGATGTCATGCTCATGCGACTCGCTGGTCGACTTTCGAGGTCTTCAGTATCTCGAGTAATCGAAGTCCGATTCTCGTCATCAGAGTCCTCGTCTTCATTGAATTGAGAGAGCTGATGGAACAGGGATCGGACTTGAGGCCGTGGGGCAGGAGCTTTTCTCCTTTCATCTCGGAAGCCAGTCAAGGAACGCTCGGTACCAGATTTCTTTCCAATTTTCGGGAGCGAAAGCACATTCATGGCCTTCCCAGGTCTTCGAATGGCAAGGCCATCGGAGACTGCTTGCCGTCGTGCATCGGGCGGATCCTCGATTCCCAATCTCCGTCTTTTATCCGCATGTCTGTCGGGATCGAGATATTCATATAGCACGGGCGCCGCAAGTCGAGACTTGACATCTTCGATCAACTTGTCTCGAAGCTCCTGGATGACCAGCTGCACCACAGCTCGGCACGGATCCAAATCTCTCGCTCGCTGGCGCTTCTCCTCTTCTAGATCAAAGTCGCGTTCTCGTTTGGCTCGTATCAATTGTTTCTGAGTAGCTAAATCATATGGCGTCAAGGGCATCAGTGCCTGGCCAGGCGCCGCTGCGGCTGCTTGAATGTTGCCATTTAAATTGAGCACCATGTGCATAACATAGGTGAAAAGCGGATGCATGTGAGCGCCATGATAGGTCTTCTTTGCTTCCGACTGACCATTTCTGGAAGCTTCGAAAACAATGAAGTAGCCCGTCTTGTCGCATCGAATGTCTTTCCAGTCGTACATGCGCAGTCTCTTCTTCAAGTGTGGTATTGTCGTGCTCAGCACCGGCACGTGGTCATGAGAAATAAAGACGTATGGCTGGTTCTTGAGTGTCTCTGCAATCGGCTCTTCCTCGACCAGCGATGGGCCCTTGGACTTGTCCTCTTTTTCTCTTTTCTCTCTTTCCGCAGGCTTATTCTGTAGTGTGAGCGAGCTTTGGGGAAGGGGGTTGGTGATGGCGACCGGTCTCAGGTGAGCTTTCGCCGCGGGTCCTTTGGGCGCCGTGGGTGGGGGACCATCAACTTTCGCGAAACCACTCCCTTGTGAAGGCGGTTGCCCTGCGGGTGGCGGTGGTGGTACGGCCGGCTTGGGGTTACCCGAAAATCCACTCTCTTTCCTGTGTTTTGCGATAGCAGCATCCACCAGCTTTTGCGAAACCGCACCATCCCGATCTAGCTGAATAACCACGGTCTTCAGGCCTATTCTTTGCCCTCTCTTGCCCTCCAAGAAAGCTTGCTTTGCCGCCAGCTGGGCGGACAGAGGACCACCGCCCTGGAAAGAAAGACAGTCTTGATATGTGATGCTGCATATTCCCAAAAACCTCCCAGTCACGGGGTCTATCTTGTTGTCGATATCACCAATGTCACCAAAACTGGAGAAAAGGGCGGTAATCTGTGCTAGTGGCGTCATGGGATCGAAGCCGGTCACCACCACAGCAGTAGGCGGCGTAGTGGCGATGGTCGCCGCAACGTCTGGCTGCCATGACTTGAGATTGTATGGTGCAGCTCGGAACCTCGCTTTGGCCTTTCCTGACAGACCCTTGGAGTAGCCCGAGATTGCCAGACGCGGATCCTTGGGTGCTATGTTATGTTCAGGCGCATTCCCAAACTCTTCAAAGGTGGCCTTCAACCTTCTCTTCTCCTTGGACGGAAGACTCTTATCAAGTTCAGGATCGTAGGTGCATTTTTCACCTTTGATTTCCCGGTCTGAGGGCCGTGCGGACATTTTCGTACTCGTCGTAGCGGGAGGGGTAAGCTGCGGTGTCATGTTACCTCGAGCCGGATAGGCACCATCGGCGGTGGTTGTGCTGTAATTATGATCAGAAGATGGACTGGCCAACTTTGCTCGTGGGGATGATTCTGTATTGGTGAGAGGCGTCAGGGTGCTGGCGGTGACGGCGTGTGCCGTGTAGGCATTGGAGTGAGAGTTTCTTTCACTAAAAACCGAGGAGATTGTGCTTGTCGAACTTGCCGAGCCTGCGCCATTGAGAATATCACCGGCATACTGCTCTACTTCATAGTGTTGCATCTTAGAATTAGGTTTGGAATGCGTTATCTCGTGTCCCTTTTGCCGACCGTCGATCTGGTTGGTCTGATCAAGTCGTGCATCTGTCCCGGCGGAACTCCGTGAATCTGGTGAAGCGTCTGTGCGCGCAGGCACATCGTCGTGGCGCCGTTCGATTCTGCGTTGCTGCAGTACACTGGGAGCGGCAGGAAAGAAATCTGCGAACTTGCCCATCGGGGCACCGTAACTCCCTTTAGCCCCTCAGGGGCACAAGCATATTGTCGCAAATCACAGATGGAGTGACTGCCGTATGGAGAGCGACAATTGTAACATTTGTCGATGTTCGTGGCGCTGACAAGGCCGCTGTGTGAATGAAGGGGCAAGAGTAGGTGCCAACAACGAACGCGATGCTGCCAATACAAAGTCCTCCGGACGTGTTTGGTAGCGATGAGAGTGTGTCTGCAAGTCGAGAGCTTGGGTTGAAGGGTCTGGGGAGGATTATTGTGATGGTTGCAAGCGTGTCAAGGTCAAAATGTCAAACTGCGCTCATTCGACTGCATCCGTGTCGTTCAAAGAACTCGACCACCGCAGTTACAGTTACGAGCAGGTTTCGCGCTAAAATTTGCTTGGCCGACCGATCTCTCGCCTTGGAAATTTCCTCCCACACCTCTCCACTGGCTCAACCACAGCTCACCCTTGTGGGGCCAGCCTCGACCGGCGCCTCGTTTGTGGTGAATAAGAGGTCACAACCACGTTGCGACGAACCCGTCGATGATCTCCTTCCTCCTCTCCCAGTCTTCAGAAAGCGTCGGACCTGTAGCACTTCATCTTTTCAACCCACAGTGCATCTCGTCAAGCGGCGAGCTTCGACCTCGAGACCAGTGAGGCTTGATCGCCTCGCTGGGCCCCTCAGACTCCATTGGCGTTTCTTCAGGCAACCCTAAGCCACGATGTATTGAACCATGAACATCTGCGAGGGATTTGGCAATCCCATTGCAGCACCAGGCAGGCAGCATGAACGAGCCGAGACTAGGCTGGTGTGGTGTCAGAAATGGGCATCATCCACTCGTGGACCAGCCACGCCATTTCACCGAAGACGGCCCGGGCTTGATATTTCTTGTGAACTACTAATATAGTGTCCAACTGCTCCCCATACCTCCTTCAAGGTTGAGTTAGCTAATGGACAAGTGATTGCATATCTTTGGCGCTCGCAGTGTGGCTGAAACAGACCTATACCAACCCACCGAGATCGTTAGCCTTATAGGTCGTTTGGTGGCTCACAGAACGAACAGCATGCAATGCACATGATGGCGAGTTTGAAGAATATTAGAGCAGAGGAACTGACAGCGACTTTAATACACCGGAGCGAGACCACTTGCGAGATCTAAACGACCAGTTGATAGAAAATGCAAGGCTGCAATGCTTGTCCGACCTGGAACGTGAGATCGCGTGTAAAGAATGACTTCTTGAATGAATGACCTGCCTTCCTTTGAGCAATCTTGCGTCTTGTAGCTTGCTATACACTCTGCCTCCCTTGCAATAGCCATCTCATTTCTGTAGGTGCCTGCCCAGTAGCGTGTGATGCCGGACTTCAGCCTGCTGTTGCCCTTGGTAAAGAGGCACCCGAGACAGTTAATGGCAACTGGCCTATCGCCTCCGGGTAGACGTTCTCCTCTGCGGCCGTCGCTGCTTCCTCCCCTTGCACTTCTTCGGTTGCTCGTTCGGTTGCTTCTTCGGTTGCTTCTTCGGCAGATGTAATTGCTTGTTTGGCTCGCTCCTTTTCGGCGCAGGCACCAGCAGCCTTATTGTCGTCTTGGGCGGCTCAACTCGCAGGCGAATACGTAGTCTCTGGAGCATACCCGAAGAGGAATCTGGACGCCGAGCTTCTTCCAAGTCAGGATGAGACGAACCAGTTTCGAAAAAATCAGATGTTAAAGGTGATGTCAAATCGTCGATGTCGATGTCGATGACAGGCTGATCCTTTACTGGCTGAAACATCGGTGGATGGGCCGTCTGGCGATGGAGAACGAATGAACTGCGAAAAGAGGGCATCGCTATGCCGATGACGCGGAGAATCGACGACCGTGCTGTCCCTGGACACAAATCGGTCCACAAAGTCGTGGTCTGCCTGAGCAGGGTCGATGAGTGTACTGTTGCAGGACCCAAACCAGATTAAGGATTTCGAACCACTCTCGAGATCATCGGGAAACGGCATGTTCTCTCCACTGTCCGGAGACGGTGGCCCTGCAAGAATCTCCGCAGAAGACTCCGATGCCGTTAAGTCGATAACAAGTGGTGGGCTCTTCGCCTTCTCCTCTGTCCGCGACAACAGAAGTCGCCGAGCCTTCTTTGGGGGATGGATCGGCGATAGTTGCTTGTGCGACGGCTAGGAGAGCTCAGTATGGTCCTTGTCGATCTTCCTCTTCCTGAGAGGCATCTGCTCTCTGTCCGGATGTGGCGGAAGGGCATCCAAATGTTTGCTCCTTCAGGAAGTGACCGACTCAGACCCGTGGTCGTCGATGAAGTGGAACCGCAGGTCCTGCCATAATGGATGGGGACAACGCCGCGGCCACTGGCTTCCATCGAGATGCTTGTCCACATGCTGCCAAAGCGCAGCGTCGCGACGCCACGACTGAAGGCATCGCTCGGCCGGCTTGGTAGAGCGGAAGAAGTCCTTCAGCGTAGCTAGATCAGGAACTTCGACCCCTCGCCGCAGGCATTGTGCACGCACGTCTGCTTCGCTTAGGAGAGGCAGACCGCGACCTGCGTGGTCACGCTCAGCTTCAACACAGGAGGCTGGTATATTCAGGTGGCTGATGGAATCAGCTTGACTCCAACAGGACTTGGCTCGATCAAAGACGTTTGCGCCAAGCCGCTAGCGTTCTGCGTAAAACCTTAGGTCTCTTCGCTGTAGATGGCCTGCCATTCGCAAATCGCTTTGAGCACTGCCATCTACGCTCGAGGCCACGCATCAGTTTGAATACTTGATGAAAATCTCCGACCTTTTACCTTCTTCCGGATCTGTGTCGCCAGCTGAATGAACGGACTATTCATTGCATCTGTCTCGTGCCGCCGAGCGCCTGGATACACCTCTTTCGGCCTTTGGAGACATCGCCTGACCAAGAACTTCTCAGCCACGACGGCTCGTTTCCTCACCATGAAATCTGAAGCAGCTTCAATCAAGGAGATGCTCGACGAAGGGTATTACACCAAATGGGGATGGGTTGTCTATCGAACTACGTACGACGACGACCAAACCTGGGCCAAAGTCAAGACCATGTTCACCGAGCAGATGATCGAATCTGTACAAAAGTAAGACACCCCTGAGATTGCCACGAGTTTTGAGCACATTTTTATGGACGATCGCGAGAAATTTGACGGGGCATCACGACACTTCTTGCGTGAGCATTTCATCAAGTGGGCCGCCGAAGCTGTTATGACCGAATGTCAACGATCGATTAAGTTTGATTTCGGGCGGGTGTCCGATTCTCGGTATTATTCATTCATTCAAGTCGACCAAGAATCATTGCAATCCATGTCTGAAGGATGGTGGACAAGTAAACGCGGGATTAGGCGTATTCCAGGACATGTGAATCTTGTCGACGCCCATTGGAAGCCAGCATCTGAATCGCCAGTCACGCCGCATCCGGCGGCTGGTGAGGAGGAATATGAGGAGGAAGACCAATATGAGGAAATTGATGGGTGTAAGCAGGAATGGGTCGGGTGGATGAAGATACGAGCGAGCATCCTTGACGTCTCGACCTATGTCAATTACTCCGGTGGTTGGGATGGCATCTATGAGCGGCCTCCTAAAATCTGCGAGTACTAGAAGCAGAATCCTTCTTTGCAGCTCCATTGCTCCTCAGCTCGATCATCTCCTCATGTATGAGTCCTGTTTGGGCACCAATCAATCCTCGAGGGGGGTCCCAATCATCGCCAGTGAAAGCCCCTAATCACGGAGAAGTTCAAATTCAAGATTTGCGAAGCTCACGAGAAGGCATTTTCTCGAATGCAACGTGCGTCAGGGTGCAATGGAGATCATTGGGTAGGCTGGGAAGCTCAATTCTTATTTTCAGACGGCTCTGTGACCCCTTTCCGCTATCTGAAGCACTTCGTCTCCAGCCACTTCACAAACTTGATACACCGACCCTCCACTTCTCTTGCCCAGCAATCCGCCATCCAAAGAGTAGCAACCAAAGTAAACGTCCATCCAACAGCAATGGCAGATATCCATCCCAGCTCACTCGTATCGATCCCCTCAATCCCAAAAGCCCACCATATATGATGAGGTATCATGTATCCAAATGCGTGTTGTATTATCTGTTGGACCAGGTAAAATGCGAAACTGATCTTTCCGAGATACTGCAGAAGCCAATGTGACGTCAATTTCCGCCATCGAGAGGTCTTGGGATCCGACCTGACAAGCAGCAGAAGGAGAAGGAATGTGCCCCAGTTGGCGTAGAATTTGTCCTTGCGCTCCATCCACTCTGGGATGAAGAGATTGAGCGTTTCGAATCCTGGCGCTCGGTCGCCTCGAGCTCCATGGATGGGAAATGAGAGGAAGTAGAAGGCTATGAGGAAGCCTGTTATGCGAAGGGCTTGATACGCGGTCGGCGCATGGATGTAGGCTGTCGGGTCGAACTTGGAGAAGGATTGAAAGCTCTCAAGGAGCGAGGCTGACGGTGAGGACGTCCTGCTGGCGTCGCCCTCCTTCTCCGGGTCCGCCAGTTGTGGAGACGTGGCGGACGTCGTGGGCAGTGCTTTTCGCGCCTGGTCGCGTTCCGTCAGGATTTGATCAATCTGAGCCACGATGGCCCCGAGAATGTAGACCCAGATCTCCCAGTGATTCCAATATAGATACATCAGGGTCAGAACGCACAGGAATACGAGTCTGAAATGTCGTTTGACCTGGGCCAACGCAATGATGATGCCATGCAGATGGAGCGAGGCTCGCATCTCGGACAGAATGGACCACAAATGCTGATCATGCAGGGGATAGAAGGTCTCGGTGCTGACAAAGTTGCAGAGCCGGTACATTTCCGATCCCCAGAACCTCAGCTGCTCATGCCATGTCGGGTACATGTCAGGTTTTGTCTCATTCCAATCGCCGGGAAATAGTCGACCCCAGTTGAGGAGGAGTGGTCGATTGGATTCATAGAACCCGAGATGGATGTAGGTAGCCATCAAAAGTGTGATTAGGAAGACTGGCAGGTACAATCGAAATGCTCGTCGAAACAATGATCCGGAAACGCTCAGCAGAACTTTGGCCTGTGAGGCTTGGTCGTTCTTGTCCAGCAAGACGAACAATCGCTGACAGGTCAGGTATCCGGCAAGACCAAAGAAAATGTGAGAAGTAAAGCCCGTCCAAAAGTATCGTATGTATGGGAGTTCGGTTATGTATGTATGCCGCTCATCCGCTCCGTAGGGTACGTGAGTCGCGTCGGTGAACACCATGAAATAGTGAAAGGTGAACACTTTCAGTGCCGTCATGCCTCGTAGTCCATTGAGGTAGCTGGTGGCAAACTCCTTGGGTTTCGGTGCAGGGTCGTCGAAGACTTTCGTTCTGATCAGTTGAGGCACAAAGCAATAGCCAACCCGTTTCATCAGGGTCAGCAGATGAGCCGGCCGTGCCAACGCCAGAGCCTTGAGCATGATTCGCCGCCTTCGGGCAGCGGACGGGCGATCTAGCCCTTCTTCGATCGGCGACTCTGAATGCTGACCCTCGGCATCATTCAGTAAAGGCCGATTTTGCTCCTGGTGTGACATGGTTCTGCGTCGACTCATAGATGTGACTGGCCCAGAACGACTGGCAGTAAATGCGCTGTATCATCGACGGGGGGCGTGACAGATGCAACAAGCTTTGACACGATTAATGTTTGCTGGCACAGAGGTCCCAGAATATTTGGACGGATTTTGTTCAGACGGCTAATGAATGGACACAGGTCGAGGACCTGTAGGCTGGAGGTTGTTGAAAAAGTTGGTGAACGAGCGGCGATAAGAGACAATCTGATGAATGAGGCCTTGCCTTCGGCTCCCCTGTCGTGCATGAAGCGGCCCAAGTTTTTTCTACTTATGTCAAGAGAAGGTTGCTTGGCAGCACCGGCCTGGGCGGAAAGTCGATATTAACGATGGGATTGAGAAACACGCTAGGAGACGAAGTTTCCCTTGGAACTCGTATTGTTACAAGAGGAAGGAACGCGAAGCGAAGACCCCAGGAAACTTTTTCACGCTTTGGCCTCATGCACTTCCCCAGCAAATACAGTCTCCATTGCACGGCACATGGGAAAGGCACACGATTGAAGACACCTGGCTAAGGATTGTAACATAAGCGGCGTGCAGGCGGTCTCAGGAGTAAGTATGAAACATACGGAATTGCTTTGGCCGATAAACGGGAGATCAACAGTGGCAATCCGAGAATAGGATCACAATTGGAGGCTGGAGGCAGTCATATCGCGTGCCGAGACAGGGTACTTGGAGCCAAATGCGCACTAGTACCAACCGCTTGGGCACTATCACAGGAATCCCCAGGGGGGGCAGCGTGAAGGCTGAAAGTTTTGCAGAGGACTGCGTCTTGGCAAATCAATGACGGTTCCACAAAGTCCAGTTCTGTTCGCGCATGCCAAGATGCCCCTTAATTGCTTTTCACAAATTGGGTCTCTGGAGATCTTCCCGACATCCGAACTCGGCCGCGTTGTGAGAGTCGCCACAATTCAGACGGGACGCTCAAAAGGACTTGCCAACCCAAGTACGACGGATGATTATGTCAGCGTGTTCCAAGATCCATATCTCGGGGGAATGTGTTCGCGTATCATACATGTTTCGGCAGATGCAAATGATGAATCTGGGCAGCCAGTACCACCTGTCCACGAGATGGGGTAGATGCTGGTGGTCAGCCTTCTCGAAAAACAATCAGCTTTCAAGACTAACAAGCAGGCTTGCTGCCTCATGTTTCTTGTAGCCTGGCGTGTCGCAAGATGGCTGGGGCTGCAGGTGTAAATCCACTTGGCATAAAAGACCACTTTCCCGCTTAGGACTGCTTCGTCTCTGGTGCGCACTTGTGCTTGGTTGACCTGAAGAGGGCACAATTTGAGCTATATACTGCTGGGCGACGGTGGGTTCGCAAGCACAAAATACCCGTGGCGCTGGTTCTGTTTTCGTTTGCCACTCGAGCCCCGGAAATTGCCTCAGCAATCCATCGTCGAGACAATCCTGCGAAAATCGTCGATGGAATTCTACTGTAACTCTGCTGGCGACGATAATGCCGGCCTGCTACAACCGTGAAATTCTCTTCACGGTGCTGTCATGCTACGGATTCCCTATTCTGCCACAACACCGCAGATTGGCGTGAGGGGTCAATTCCGCTTTTAGGTAGCCGGATGAGGTCAATGATTGGTAAGGACCAAAATTTGGGAATAAGACGGACAAGATGTCATCTGCAATCGCAATATTCATTTTCGATTCCCATGGTGACAGTCAAAGATTTTTGATCAAACTACTTCAGAAGCTGAAGAGATAAGTTGAGCCACACTGAACGCAGCATGAATTCCTTCGAATACAACGCAAATCCTGGCCGCGTGGTGTTTGGACCCGGAAGCATCCAAAAGCTCCCAGCAGAGATTCAGCGGCTTGGCCTGAAGTCGCCGCTTCTGTTATCAACACCGCAACAAGCCCCGCAAGCGGAAGATCTGGCCAAGATTCTCCATGGGCACAACATCCAGCCGGCGGGCACCTACTCCAATGCGACGATGCACACGCCATCTCACGTTACCGAGGCGGCCATGGCGTACCTCCAAAACAACGCAGCAGATTGCGTCGTAAGCATCGGCGGAGGCAGCACTATAGGACTGGGCAAGGCCATCAGCATCCGGACTGGCCTCCCGCACATATGTATACCAACGACATATGCCGGCAGTGAGATGACTCCCATCCTTGGAGAAACACAGGACGGCCGCAAGACGACTCGGAGCGATCCGAAGATTCTCCCCGGCACCGTGATCTATGATGTCAATCTGACCCTGACACTCCCACCGGCCTTATCAGCAACGTCAGGCGTCAACGCCATGGCCCACGCTGTCGAATCGCTTTATGCCTCCAACACCAACCCCGTGATTCGAATGTTTGCCCTAGAGGGCACGACCTCGCTGGCCAAGTCACTGCCAATTCTTGTGAATGCGCCTCAGGACAAAGATGCTCGCACTCAGGCACAATACGGCGCTTGGCTTTGCGGCGTTACGTTGGGGTCCTCTGCCATGGCTCTTCATCACAAGCTTTGTCATACCCTAGGCGGAAGCTTCAATCTCCCCCACGCAGAAACACATACAATCGTCCTACCACACGCGTTGAGCTACAATGCTCCCGCCATTCCGTCTCAGATGGCCGATCTGGCTTCTGCTTTGCCCGAGAGTAACGGCGATGCAATCCACGGACTGAATGTGCTGCTAGGCAAGTTGAACGTCAAGAGGGCTTTGAAGGACTTTGGCATGAAGGAAGAAGACATTGACAAGGCAACTGAGATCGCCATGAGCGCACAGTATCCGAACCCGAGGAAGCTGGAGGCGGATAAGATTCGAGAAGTGATCAGGCGATGTTGGGCGGGAGAGCCAGCAAAAGCAGACCTTTGACTGATTGGCCCTTAGATTGGTGCGTTGCATTCTAGGATTGTCTGCTTTGCGCCCTGGCCAAAGGGGCGAGGAAAACGGAAGACCCCTTTCATGCTCCTAAGAACCCTGACACATATCCAGCGTAGAACACCCAAGTAGCAGCTAGTCCTCCCAGCCAAGTAATTGCCTGTTCATTAGCTCGAATTGCGTCGTTGTACTCCGTCGTGCCAGGCAACACGCTTGTCACTGCTCCCTCCCAGAATCCACCAATGTACTGCTTTGCACCAATGCAAGTGACGGCATTCATCAGTGCTACGACAACGCTGGTGGACGTCGCAGATTCGCCAAGTACCAGATAAGCTGCAGATATAGTCGATGCAAGAGAAGCCATGACAGTAGCGCTTTGTGTGGTGCGTGTTTTGTGAAGTTGACGACCGGCTTCGGCGGAAAATGTGGCCGCTTTCTTGGTGATACCTTCATACTTCATCAGGAGGCCAGAGGATGTGATTGACAGGTAAAGAGGCGCGAGTGATATGCAGAAGACGAGCCCGGAGAGGATGGAGGAGAGAGTAAAGCTGGCCATGATGTTTGCTCTGAGTTTGCATATGATTCAGGCGATCCAGAAGTCGGCAAGCCGCACTCCATCCACTTATGAATACTGGTGAGGATGTACGCCCTAGGCCTTGATCCTGTCTTTCAAGGTGGCACTCGATTTGACGTTTAGAGACAACACGTCCTAGTCACGGCTTCATCTCGATGACGTCTTACAAAGAGTCAAGCTTTGGCACTTGACCTATCTGGCATTGCGTTGTGGCTTTCTACCAAGATGTATTCAACCAAGACCAATGTCTTGCCGTGCGCTAGAATACTCTTCTGCCGTCTTATATTGATGTTTTGCAGAATAGAGCAAGCAACATGGATAAGATTAATCCCTTGAGACACAAGGATCCTGCATCTTCCCTCCGAAATGTGTTGGTTGTCTTGGTCACTGCCTACGTTCCGTGTCTTCCATCGCCAGCGAGCCCCTACCTCAAAGAATGTGAGCATGGACGTATGAACTTCTGTTCCCATCGCTTCAGTCTTTGTCCTCGTTCGGCCAAAACCCTCGACATATCTGGAGGTTATCAATTGGATTGGAACAGCCACTCTATTGGTGCCCTTTCTCTCAACATTCAATTCTCCTGAACCTTTAACATCAGTTCGGCTCAACCTCACGCCTTCCAGGCCACACAATAATGTACTCACTCGTATTCCTTAGCACGCTGGCCAGCTCAGCACTGGCTCAATCAGCAATCTCATCGGCGACACCACTTTCACGGCTCAGTGACGGTTGGCACAATACGGTCCGTTCCCTTTAATGCTGGTGGTGGAAGTCTAGCACAACAGTCACTCGCTCTGATGCTGCGTGCGGATGCGCCACCACCGTTGAGACACCATACGCTGAGACCGTGATCTCCGTTGGCTGACTGCTGTTTCGACCCTCCTGCAGCGACTAACATGCCTGTTGATTCGAATGCGGCTCCCTGTTCTGTCAGCCGTTGAACAGGCTATCCCCACGGCGTCAACTTTGCCCGCATATATCACTGGTGCTGGTAAGCTCGCTGGATCGAGATTGGGGTATTTGGCAATGCCTGCTGAGGCCATTATGGCATGAGTTGACGAGGATTGGGACTGTGGTTTGGTTCGGGAGTAGCCGATGTTGGGTGTATCCTGATACAAATACCTGCAGGAGAGGTTCTTTGTTTGTAGTAGTACTGTAGACTGCTTTGCTTGATGGCCGGATCACGCGGGTCTGTGGAGAGATACAAATGGTGATGGGGGCATAAGTCAATTGGTCGCCGAGCTAGTCGTTGGATGTCATAGCCCCGGGGGTGGGCGGGCCATTACCCCTTTCCGACGCAGCAGTCCGAGGGTTGGACCTGTCTCTGGTAGTTGGGGAAATCAAAACACAAGTGATCGAAGAATGAGCACGACGGCCAATGGAAAATGTCTTTCTCACCATCTTACCTATCTCGCCCTATCATGATGTACGACACCAACAAGGTGCCTGCCGATCAAAACACCACTCGTGCACGTAAATGCTCCGAAGCCCCTCTCGCTCGCTATGCCAAACATTCATCAAAACCGAACATCTTTCTATATCTACTTTGTTTGTATGCCTTTTATCCTTGAAAATGCACTTCCCCGAGGGACACCGCCTATCTCCTCTCCGTTCGGTATGGAAAATGGGCTCTTCGGGGCATCCGGGCTCCTTGGACTCATGGCGACGGCGAACAAATCCTCGCCTTCGCCTTCTGCATCCGCCTGGCGCATCGAGGGCAGTACGCCACTGTCCGGCCTGGCGGACGACTCGCCTCGCGCGATCTCTGCTAAGCTGGCCGTCGCGCTGTGCGCTTGATCATCCGTCACCACGCTAGGCGGCGAGATAGGTACAATCCTTTTGATGGCGGTTTGAGGTGTTTTGCTTGGTAGTCTGTCGCCCTTGAACACGCTGAAGCCCGACACGGCCATATCACCTGCTTCCGGGCTCAAGGGATTGATTTCTCGTGTCGGTGTATTGACATTGCTATAATCCTTCTCATTGGTCATGATGGACAGTCCCTTCAACTTATCTGTCAATCGTCTCCCACCCGGCGATTTCGGGCTCTGTATTCCCGGGGAAAGCGGGGGACTTGCCATCCCGCGATTCACTGCTCCCAGGTCCAACTTCAGACCGCCTGCGGGTGTTTGCGGTTTGGGCTGCGGTGCTGAGATCCCGAAATTTTGCTCTATCCATTGTTTCTCGGCAAGGGCCATTTCCAGGGCTATGCCCTCGAGGTTGAATTCTGACTCGGATCTGATCTCTCGGGCGAGCACTTGGAGCCGGCGTTTGGCCCAGATGGTGTGCAACACGCCCTTCTTGCCTGACGCTTTGGCTGTTGCGCCGAGTTCGGGTGTGAAGATGGCCGGGAGGGGGTGGACCGTCATGTGCAGCGCATCAGGGTCTTGAGCACCCTCTCTCGAAGAGGGGCGAGGGGATGTGTCGTAGGTTTGTAAGTTTGAGGCCTTCTCTTTCGATGAGGAAATCGATGTCTGGCCCTCTTTTGGCGGCTGGTAGGTTATGACTATGCTCGGCGGTACGATCTCGCCGGGCGGCAGGAGGAAGTATAACCGGTTGGTGCTATCGGAGGGGTTGTCATCTGCTGCGAAGGTGGTTTTCTTTCCAGGCCATGAGACCTGCCAGGAGCCGGATTTGTGTCTAGATTTGTTATCGTCTTGCCATTCCACCATCATTATTTTGGTGCCATCGTTGCCGCGACCGGGTTCAAACTCGAAGCGTGCGAGCGCCGTCACACTGTCCAGCGTATCCTTCACGGTGGGCGAGCATGCGACAGGAGGATCGCGGGCGACGGAAGCGTTAGTCTCTAGCTGAGCTGCCATGTTAGAAGCCGTCGAGTTATTCGACAGAGGCGAAGGGGTCGGGTCCAAACAGAGGCACCGATGTCATGTGCTCTTGAATGGAAGGGTTCGCAGATGGTTGACAGAATGCTGCCCACGAGTTTGTAATGGGCGTGCTTATGCTCATACGTCGAAGCCCAAGAATAGAAGCTGCCAGACAAAATTCGCTATCGCTGTGGCGGCAGGGACATACGCAACAGCAACAGTTGATTTGCTCAATGTGGTCCTCATGGAAATAAGCCCAGTGCCCGAGCGGTTACTAAAATGAGAAAGGCCATTGAGTTGCTGTGCCCAGCGAATTTCCCCCGGCTGGACTTTCGCCTAGTCACCGAATCAGAGTGGATTTCGGACCAAAACCTCGGCAGGGTTGGGAATGTCGAGACGAGTACGGGGAGATGGGACACCCACCGTTGTGTTTGGATAAGTCGACAAACAATCCAGGGAGATTTTCCTCAATCACACACCCAGCTTTGCTGGCTTCAATCTCAGATGGCGAATGCATGTTGAAATGCTCTCTTGTTGCCGGCCTACGACTATCATGTGTGCCTCAATCGCATTCCAAGACATTCATTGCCGTAAATGTGGAGCAGAGATCATTCGTCATGAAAAAGGCACCACAGCCAGCAGCAAGATACACTCTGAACATTCATGCATCGTGAGCTGAAATTCAGAGGACGGGTTTCGAGATACTGCACCTGCATCAAGTCTGGGGAAGAAGAGATAGGTGCTGTCTTTGCATCACTCATTCTTTCTTGTTCACATTTCGTCGTATCCGAGGCTCCATCCAAGGGATTGGTGTTTCGACAGTCAAGTATCCCCAGTGGGGAGGAGGGGGGGTATTATTTTAATGCTTTCCTCACGGCTCCATCATCATGAGAGCTGTGCAATTTCCTTGCCATTCGTAATTACCAGAGACATTCAATGTTCGCTTGCTCGTCCAACGCAAAAACAGCCGCCTTAAATCATTTGCCCAGCTGAGTGCCACCTCAGCCATTCGACATCCTCCTCTCAATTCCCAACCCCACCCTCACTGTGCTCGTACTTTGATCCGCAATCCCAACTTCCAACCCGACAGCTTCAGCCAGCGTCGTAAAACCCTCCCTCCTCAAACGCTCAATCAGGCCCATCCCTCTCTCCTTTCGCTTAGCCTGCAGCTGCGTCTCAAGTTCCTGGATCTGCTTCCTCAACATGCGTCTCGAGTCCTCCAGTTTCATCACCAGAAACTCTTCGTCATAATTTCGAAGCGTTTGGATCTGTTGTTCGAGTTTCTTGATGCTTTCATCGACAACGATGCTGCTCACAGGTGGGGACTCGGTCAGGGGGGTCATTCGTGCTGTATCTGTTCTGTGTGTCATGCCGTTCTGGCTATGGTTGAGGGTGTAATTCTGTACCGGTACGGTGGTGGGCGGCTGGTTTGTGTTGGTGACGGTGTTGAGAAAGGATGATGGGCCCTGGCGATTGCTCTTGCTGCTGGCGGCGATGCTGTTCTGGTCGTGGTGGTAACGCGATTTCTGCTCGTATGGCGACCCGTACATACTCCCGGAGATTATCGGAGCAAGGGTGTTGCTGCTACCGTTCATGCCGAAGCCCGGCGTTAAAGGAGCGATGTGGTTATTTCTGTCATCAGATTTGGTGGACACGGTTACGTCGCCATCCGTAACCGTTTTGACAGGAGGCAGTCTTGGAGGTAGCGAGCTGGGAGTGTACTGTGCGACGCCTGCAAAGTCGGAGGTCTCCCGAGACATGTATATCCGGTTCGAGTAGTCCGGTTCTGGGGTGGGCAGGTCAAGCTTGCGCAATGGTGTGGAGGGACCCTCTTGACCACTTGGCTCCATTGATCTCTTCTTGCCCGCAAAGTGAGCGACGGCCACAGTCCCATTGAGTCCACTCTCGCGCCTCCCGCCTCGTTTCTGGTCGAAAACATTGTCGGCAAAGCCCATGGTCTTGCCACGTGAGTCGCTAGCTTTGACCCTGCGCTTGCTTGCCGGCTTTTCATTCTTAGCATAGGCGTTCGCAAAGTGGCAGCACCGACAGTTGCATGTCTCGTCGCATTTTGGGCACGTCCATATGCCCGAGTGCCTCAATACGTCGCTAGGCTGGATATCGAAGTGCCGGTATAGACCTCGGTAGCAAAAGAAAGCCGTGCATGAATCGCAGCGCTTGCCCTTCCACTCCGGATGGTCGATGCGACACAAGTGACAGAGCTTGGAAGCCTGACTCCCTTTGGCTCGCATCAGGTCATTCACGGCTGTGCCCAGCGTCTTGCATCGGTCAGGCAGTCTTGGCTCTTCAAGCTGGAAGCCGAGTGTTTCGCGAGCTCGAGTCAGGACGCGGTTGCATGTCTCGGGTGTGACAAGCTCTGCCCATGCGTACGATTGTGCATGTTCACAGGATCTGCCATTGAGGTAGCAGAGAAGGCATAAATCGAAATCTGCACAGATGGTGCATCGAACGTGTCTATTCCATATTGCTGTGCTGCAGAAGTTGCATGTCGCTATGACTTCTGGCTGTAACTGCACCAGGGTGATCTCTGTGGCCGGCGTTGACTCGATGGTTTCGTCGTGCACCATCTGCCTGAAGAGTTTCGATAAGAGTGGTAGGTCTGGAGGCACAGGCACCGGAGGAGCATCGCTCGGAGGTTGCTGATCTAAAGACAACATGGCATAGGCGAGGGACAAGTTGGTTCGTGCGACGTCAGGATGGCAGAGCCGATTGAACGGTGGCTGCACATGCTGGATGCCAACCTCCAGCGAGAGTGGATGGAGGATGTTCCACACGAGCTTCGTCGACAAGATCGAAGGATTCCAGATTTGGTGAGCCGTCGCAGGAGGCAGGATCACCAAGTCTCCGACTTTCTGATCATACACGTAAAGCGGGAAGTCTGCTTGTAACATCTCTTCGGTCGAGAGGTTGTGCCAGTCCAGGTGCGGCGACACGCCTTTCGAGGACATGAAAGCATCGTATTTTTGCTGCGAGTCGAAGTCGGTGCCGATACACACGACTGGTCGGTCACCTGCATGCTATTAGCCATGCCCGATATCCAAGCCGCGGGGAGGGGGGCATACCTTCAGTGTCGATGAGGAAGTTCAAGGCTATCGTGCTCGAGAAGCAGCGATGGAAGCCCGAGCAGCTCCCCTCACTGCCCACGTAGGCCATCATGACCTCGCTTCGGGCACACTGCGGCAGCCATTGGAAGAGATCGAGTCTTCCTCCCCATTGCACTTCGGGAGGCAGTAACTCGCGGCATTGTTCAAGCCATTCTTGCGGACAATGCAAGTCACGAGCGTATAGGTTTTGGAACTCGGGATACGACTGTCTGGCGCTCTCAACAAACTTGCACAGGGTGAAGGACAGGTCTCTTCCGGTGCTGCAATTTCTTATCGGTATGTTCTTCTTTGTGCTCAACTCCATCAACCTTTCGATTGTGAAACTCGGAACTGCGCCATTTCTCGGATTGGAGTCTGCCGGCGCCCGTGGCCAGGTCTCGAGCTTATCGAAATCGCTGATGACAAAGGGCTTGCCTATCTGTAACTGTTTGGTGAGCCATTCGGAGAAGGGAAACGGGTTGCCATCGTAGTCGCGTTCGCGCTGAATGTCGAGGATGCTAAATCTCGGAAACTCGACAAAAGGTTTACCCAGTTTCAGAAGCTTGTCGGCAGTGCTGTCGGCCGAGACGGTCGTCGATGGTGTTTGTGGGATCATTGCGATCACTTTAGTTGCGGCGACATGCTGTGAGATGTCTGTTATGGATCTCGAGCTGTATCAGCGGAAATCATCTATGTCTCGAATTCCACTCATCGCAGCTGCGTTCGCGAGACCCGGCCAAGATTTGTGGAGAGGGCATTTCATACCGTGTCTAGATCGATGGCCGTTGGTCACCGCACAAAATGAGCCCGCTGACTGGCTGGCGACGTCAGTATTGGGGAACTGTGGGACTAAGCCTTCGGTTATTCCTTGCCTTATGTCGCACCTAAAGGCGCCCAGGAAACTTAGTCTGGATTCTGAATTGCGGGGGAACCAATGCGTTACCTCATCGTACCGATTGCCCTAGCTTTTTCCCAGGTTTCTCCGAGGTACAGTGATCGAGCGTGAATTCACATGCCAGATGATGTGGGAGTTTCCGTTTGTGGCGAAAACAAAATTTACATGAAGTTTTACCAGTTGTACATGGTGCCTTTCATGCACACTGTACCATCATTGCTGATGACTTGGATATCTGACTGACTCCTGCTTGAAGCATCAGCAGGCATAAGAATCCTGTACGGCTCCGTAGCATAGACAGGACTTGTAGCTCTGTAGAAAAGCTCCTTTGGATAGACAACACCATCTTCACCATTCCCATGCTTGACCATCTCATCTCTCCATAGATCCAGCATCGATATTTGGTTGAGTGGTCCATGAACGACAACATTTCGATGCCCTTCAACATTGGTAGCCCACGGAAGGTCATAGTGTATGCGATGAGCATTGAAAGTTAACGCCGATATTCTGAACAGCTGCACCTGATCACGTTGGAAATCTCGCACAACCATGCCTTGGGCCTGTTGATCCAGATCTGACCGAGATAGCTCTGCAGGCTTCTTGGGGATCTTGGCGGGCTTGGATGGGTCGAGGGCCTCTCGGAAGATCCAATTGCGCTTGTCGACGACGCAAAGATTGTCTTTGCTGTCTCTGAACTCCTTCTCGACTCCGACAACTAGCATACTCTCACCTGTCTTCTTGATGGTTTTGGGTTCACAACTAAGAACTTTGGTAATTTCTGTAGCAATATCTCCAACTTTCAAGTAGTGCTTCGGTGATGGGCGTGGGGCTGCACCGGGCCAATGCACTGACCCTCCTGCCCACATACGTCGTGTGAATGGTGCGTCGGGATTGAATGATGCATCGGTTCCATCGAGTCCGAGGATGCCTGGGAGCTGTGCGGGCGTGAAGTAGGCAAGGTGGTACCCGGCAGGAAGGGGAGTCCCATCTTTGGGCTCTTCTTGTTCAAGTGGCAGCGATGAAGGCCCTAGCCATAGCTGAGCACGGTCAAGGGCGAGGGAGAAAAGGCGCAGCTGATTTGCATCGAGGAGCTGTTTGCGGACGAATGTTTGACCCTTTGCAAATTTGGATAGGAAGCTCTCTGCAACGGCTTTCGGATCAGCCGAGCTGTGTTGGAGTCGAGTCGACGCAAAGTGACGAACGGACGTTCGCCGTGGGTATACCACAGCCTTTAGTTGTTGTAAAACGACCCTCGTCTTCATGGTTGGTAAAACTCGACACCACGACACCTCTAGAAGTTAACCAAAAGAGATTGATTGACGTTGGATGGCGCACATCAAAGATGTTTACTCGTCATTCAAGGAATTTTGCTCTGGGTCAAGCTCCAGCAGGGTATTTGAATTCATGCATTGGCTCGACCTCGGAGATTTGGAGGTAATTGGGGGAAGATTCCGAGATCGGGTTTCGAAATCGACATGATCCGCCTGAGGTGATGCTTCCGAGGAGCTAAGGACAGTTCGAGATGCTATTTGTGGTCTGTTCGTTCTCCACCTGCCGTTTGTGGCGTCGAGAAAGGGTAGCCATTGGCCTATGTATGTCTATGACTCGATAGCCAGCGCAACAAGGATACGTCTCGAAGACGCACGGTGAAGAAAAGTTGGGAGGCGAGCTTGATCTCGCAGAAGCCCCTGCAGGAGACTCCTCGCGTCGAGCTGCCAGGAAGTGTGGTCTATTGGTACATCTATGTTACAGACCGCTCGTTAAACCGCTCTGGATATCTCAGGCGCGTCCTCAGCCACCACAGTATCGTTAGTGCTATCCAAGACACTGAGGTGATACGTCTTAAGCTTCTCTTCCGTTAGTGCCGATGGCGAGCCGACAAATAGGTCTCTCCCATGCTGGTATTTTGGGAATGCAATAACATCCCGGACGGAGTTGGTGTTGGTCAGGAGGGCCACCAATCTATCAAAACCCAAGGCGAAACCTGCATGAGGCGGGCATCCGGCTTCCAAGGCATTCAACAAATGTCGGAAGTCTTCTACTCGTTCTGGCCGCATCTTCAACACATCCCTAAAGATCAGCTCTTGCATGCGAGCATGGTGAATACGGCGTGATCCTCCACCAACTTCCACACCGTTGACCACAAGGTCGTAGTGGTCGCCAATCACTCTCAATGGAGAAGTAATCAGTTTCCACAGGTCCTGTCCAGGCTTGGGGGCCGTGAACGGATGATGGGTTGAGCATATACCCGCCGAGCCTCCCTGCCCAGGCGAATCTTCTTCGATTGGTGAAAACAACGGAAAGTCAACAACCCACAGAAGAGAGTCCTTCTTCGGAGCATCGATGATGGCATGCTGGACAGCAAATTCATGTATTCGCTGTCGTATCTGCCCCAGCGTGGTCGATCCACCACTGAATGGTCGGCGGTGTCTAGTCTGTGCGACGAGGACATCTCCCGGTTCAGGTTCAAAAATTTCTTCAATCTGCATTGCGGCCCTATGTCCAAAACTTGCAAGCCCGTGCAGTGGTGCAGAAATATCGAAGATAGCAATTCCAGGCATCCCTTCCGGGTTTGTCGAAAATTGAGCTGATGATGGGAGCTTCATGAACTCCGACACAAATTGTCGACTTTCCCGAGGCGAGTTGCCGTTCATGTTCAGCTTGAACATTTCAACGACAGGGTCGTGAAGGGAGCTGAGCATCGACTTGGTGTCATCGGGTATGAAGTCGACGTTATGCAACTGGGCGCCCCACCGCGGATCGGGTTTGTCAGAGCCATACTTTGCCATCGCATTCTGGTACTCTATAACAGGAAGCTTGAGGTTCGCTTCCGCTCCCCCTCTGCCCATGGGGCGGTGGAAGTGAGCCTGCCCCTCCAAATCGAGGAGGTGTGTACGTCCAGCCAGGGGCCACATAACATCCAACACAAGCGTCTCAACCAGAGACATAACCTGATGGCTGCCGGCAAATGCCATTTCTAGATCTAGCTGCGTGAACTCTGGTTGACGATCGGCTCGCAGATCCTCATCGCGGAAGCATCTAGCAAATTGGAAGTACTTGGAGACGCCAGAGGCCATGAGGACTTGTTTGTATTGTTGTGGACTTTGAGGAAGAGCATACGCTTGCCCTTTTTGGCGGGTCGGAACGAGGTATTCACGAGCCCCTTCCGGCGTCGACTTGAACAGAAGCGGCGTCTCAACCTCCTGAAATCCTTTGGTGTTCAGGTGTTTGGTGCATTGTGAATGCAATCTGGATCGAAAGTTTAGTCGGTTGCGGAGCTGATCCTTGGTGCGGAAGGTCAAATGCCGCTGTTCTGGTGGAAATTGAGTGTCACTCTCTGCCGAAAGGCCTTGTGGCCATGAATTGAGAGGCTGGATCGCGTGTGCCTGTACTTCGAGATGTGGCAGCAGGTTGACATTGCCGACATAGGGATCCAGCTTTCTCGTCACATCCTGTTCCTGTTGCAGGTCAGACGCCTTGTTCTTCCGAGGCACAAGCTGACCAGAGATCACCACGGGAGAGTGTGGTTTGATGTTTGCGAGCGCATTGTGAAAGTTTGATTGCTCCGCCAGTTTCCTTGCCTTGGGGACATTCTGATCGTTCCAAAAGTCGACAAAGTCAGCAGTGTTGAAAACAAGTTGCACAGAGTCAGACAAATCACCGTCAACCAGCTGGATGAAGTATGCGTGTCTTGTAGGCCGGTGGCTCGTGATGTAGCCGTAGATTGTAATTGGATATTCCTCCTCCTGCGGCGGATTTCTCTTCCACTCTGAGTTCAGCTGCCTCAGCTGCTGCCATGAAAACTGGTCAGGGAATTGCGTCTGACTCGCGTGGTCGAAATCCCGAAAGGTAGTTTTCCAACTGGCGAACATCATCGGGCCAACTGCATTTGTTAAAGCAGCATCGTATGGCGGCTCTTCGGAGTGTGCGCTTGATTTCTCGGGCGGAGGAGCCTTCCAACTCGATATTGAGCGACGTGCTACACATGACCTCGATATGCTGTTTGAAGCGTTGCAACGCCGCAGTCGGTCAGTGCGCAAGCCATGGGATCGATGCGGTAGAATGACACTTCGAACGTAATTCGATATCTCGATGTAGCTATTTCGCAGATAAGCACTGCGATGAGCAATGCCTGCTGTCATCGTCGATGCCGTCGCGATCCTACTAGATCATCTGCGGCTCAGTATGAAGAAAGTGAGCATACATCAACGGAGTTTAGAAATTTAATTGCCGAAGGTCCCTGAACACGCTCGGCGCGTCGAAAACGCGTTTCAAACTTCTTTTGCAACCCGTCACATAAACTTACACAATCTCACATCGCTGACATCATATGAGGTTGAGCTTGGAATTTATCGAGGAGCTGTGCTATGCACCAAAATTTACCGTCCAATGGCACAGGCACAACACAAGCAGTCGCTGTTTGTTCAGGCGCCCAGCATTTCCCGCGTACTCCAAATATAGCTCTGTCTTGAGAACTCGCCGGAGCTCGAGCAAATGACAGAGACTGCGGGCCAGTTGATCTTTGAGACGTCCCAGTAACAGGCCCATTCAGCATGTCACATTTCGATCGCAGTCGTGAGTCATCTCTAACCTGCCAAAACTGCTCCGGAACCTGCACTGGATGATTTGAAGGGGCAAAGGAAGTGCCGTTTGTGCTTGAGCATTTATGGCTTGATCGCGTCCGCTTCTACTCATTCTCAAACCCCTGCCCTCATTCAGCACGGATAGTGGATGAGTCAGGCTATGCCGTTTACTTCACTGGGTAACCTTGAGCATTGGAGGAGCAGATGGTGTCTCGATGCTCTACGAGACCCCGACTACAAGGCTTGGGGAATGCTTGGAAGGCCTATCCACCTTTTGCCTGTTTCTACATGCCAGTCATGAGCGTACCTTTGTCTTTTAAGGTGAGAGCTCTCAGAACCATGTTTTCGTTGACCCCAGCAACAAATGCCTATTTCAACACTCCAGGCTCTCATCGTGAGGCGCACGCCAACAGCGCAGCTCTCCATCGCTCAAGGGCAACCTTTGGCATCAGGTTCATGGCGGTGAAAGCGTCTTTGGCGCATGTCAGACTCTCGAAGTTATCACACTGCTAATAATAAGTTTTCGTCCATGCCAAGCAGGGGAAAGTGCAGATTACTCTGCGGCACAGGCCTTGTGGCGGGTGCGTGTATACCGGTTTGAGTGAGATCGCTTGCCACCTTTAGTCAGCTGAAAGAAGCTTCAAAAGGAGGACCAGCCCGCCTGTCCTTGATATCTCGGAATTACAAATTGGATTCTTCGTTCGGTCGCTCTGCAGCATCTGCAGCATCTTTCGTCGACTATGGCTCCCACCAACGGCGTTTTGGTCTTCGTGCTGGCTGCAGCCTTTTGCGCCATATCTCTGCCATCTATTTTTGCCGACATGCCTCGTCAGAGTGCACATGACCTCTATCCCAGGCAGTCCGCCCAAGACTGTACGACCAATTTGGCGAAAGACTTGTATGGACTAGGAGTGCGCCTGGGTATCTATTTTCAATGGTTTTCAGGATGGGTGGCTAACAACTTCATCGTCGAGGAGATTGCTGGCACTCTCGATGCAAACGCCATCTTCCTTTTCGCTCTGCTAATCTCAATCGTTGGGAGCACCAGGACCAATGACATGACACAAATTGATAGCCTGATCTTGATACAGCTCTGTGCAGGAACTGTCTGGAGTGTGCTCTCCCTGTGGGGTTATAGGACATGTGTTTACCGGAAAGAAGGAGAGAGCGGTATAAGAAGGTTTGGCGGGTTCGGAACTCACCTTCGCCTCCTCCTCGGAGCTGCTCTTGGATGGTATGCGCTCTGGTTTTGCATTAAGGGCATCAGAGGCCTCCCCGATGGCTTAGACCCATTTGGCAAGGTGTCAGAGACCTGTGGTCGCAGCACTGTTACCATTTTCAGCTTGCCAATCACAGGTTCAACTGTACGATACAGTGCGCTGGTCATCAGCAGTGCTTGGATGATCTACAGTGTTCTAGTGACGCTCGCTGCACCGTTGAGCATAATCACAAGGCTCATGAAGATGGTATCCTTCATACGAGCCAGAGGATATGCCAAAACAACTCGCCTACGATTTGCAACCGGAGCCAGTGTGCCACAGTAAGTGAGACAGCAAGTCTGTCGTCCAGGCATCACTAATTTGTTGCTCCAGGCTTACCATTGCAAGCTGGATATTCTGCGTGTTCAATTTCAGCTTGATGGTCTTCTTCATGGTATTGGTTGAACTAACACTCAACGAAAATCTTGCCATAGGAGTGATAGGAGGCCACAAAGCATCTAACAATGGTCAGATACTCTCTCCAGCTCAGCTTCTCCCCATGCTCATCGGCGCTTTTTCATTCGTTCGCGTTCTCTTTACTGCGTGGAAGCTATGGAGGAATCCTGATGGCGACATCTTACCGTCACTTGGTCACAGCAAATCAAGACGCCATGCAAAGTCTCAACAACTTTTGCCACACGGAGCCAACATTGTGCAGCTGTTTTCGAGGGGATTGGAGGACACCGATTCCGGAGAGAGGAATGCTAAGAGACAAAATGCGTGGAAAGTTGACGATACTGATCCATATTTCGAGCTTCGTGAAAGACTGAACGTGTGGCAACGAATTATGGTCTCGTGGCTTCCTTGGCTTAGTCTACTGTACTTTTGGCCTTGGACCCAAGATCTAGGTCAACCAGGACCTCAAAACGAAGATGAGATGCAGCTCAAGGGCTACACCGATCCGTCGCTGCCCAACCCTACTCAAAGGACAAATATTGCGGAATGGGACGGAGAGAACGAGAGGCAAAGCATTGACACAAGCTATTGAAGATCATCACCTGTATTGGGAGCAGAGGCGCACCTTGCGCAAAGGCCATCGGAGTCCATATAGTTTTCAAAATTGAGTGCAGGCGCAGACGGTTGAAAGTTTGACGGAGCTTCTCAAACAACATTCTACACCAAACCAAGTCTAAGGTCTATCCAGCGCAGCGACAGCTTCGTCCCAGCTTTCTACCACATCGAGAACAGTATCTGCATGACCCTTCTGCAAAGGAACTCCTTCTTCCAAGGCCAGAGACAGTGCGCTGGCCACTGTGTTCTTGATCTGCCGGCCGTTGAGCGCATGCTTGGCTAAGCTGGAAATACCCTCATCGTCCAGTTCTGCCACCTTGGCGCCTTCTGATCCTGCTCTTCTCCAGAAAATCCTCCAAATCTGCTTCCTTGCTGCAAAGTCAAGGTCTGGATAATGGAACGAGAAGTGTATTCGACTTTCAAATGCGGGATCGATGTTGCCGATTCGGTTCGTTGTCAGAATTAGGATTCCCTCAAAGTATTCGAGCTGTCGAAGGAAGATTGATACAAGGGCATTCCGGGTGATGTTGTTGTCGTCTCGAGTCTGCAGGAATACGTCCGCTTCGTCAAGCAGAACAACCGCATCCCATGTCACAGCCAAAGCCAGAATCATGGTCAGCTTTTCGTCCACTTCTTGTGGCTTTTCGCCAAGCTCTCCGGCACTGACTGTGTACAGTGGTTGTTGGGTCAGTTGAGAAATTGATTCCGCAGTCAGCGTCTTCCCTGATCCTGGTTTCCCCGAGAGCAGGCCGATGAGGCCTTTGCCTTTTCCTTGCACGACATCATCGAATGCCTCTTTTCGCTTCTTGTGTTGTCTGGTTAAGGAAAGTACCATCTTCTTTCTCGGCTCGCTCAACACCAACTGTTGAAAGGCGTCGTTGTGCCAGACCACGTCGTGACATCGATCCAGTGCAAAACCTCCCCACTGCTTGACTCCAAAACAATATCCAAACACGATGGGTGTGCAGATGGCAAGCTGCTCATCATCCAGCTTATCGCGATCGAGGCTCTGGTAGACTGAGAGGTTGTATTCAGCATCCGGCTCAAATAGGCGGAACGACTTTGGGTCAACGATCATCTTGCCGAAACTGAAGAAGCGCACCTCTCTCGGTTCGTGGCGTGTACTTCGAATCTCACGCATTGCTGACCCCGAAACCTCCATGTACTGATGCCCGACCATCTTTACGAACCTCTTGGCTCTCATTCGGGCTTGGGCGATGACATCGTCCTTCTTCGGATGATATCCAAGGGGGAAGATCTTGAGATCTTGTATGCGACTGGCGCCTTCGAACTCTTTGATTTCGAACATTTTCTTAGCCAGGCCAAATGACACCCCGTCATCGTTGACAATGTCACATGCAATTCTGAAATACTGACCGTCACATCTCTTCTCCACATCAGTCCACCTGGTCAAGACGACAAGTTGCTGCTCAGTGAGCTGATGGAAGTGGTAGGCAAGGGTATTCGGCTTGAACAAGGCCCACAGCAAGCCCCACGTTATCTCATTTGCAGGAAGAAGGGTCGACAGACTCGAGATGTCCGCCGCTTGCTCCTCGCGGGTGAATTTGATAACCGTTTCCAGATGCTCCAAGACTTTCGGGTCTGGAGTCTCCTTAGACCGCTCTTCCGCTAGTCGCTTGTCGAGACCATCAAGGGAGTGATACAGAAGCTGAGGGTCTGCCACTGGAGGAGTGTGTTTGAGCTTTGTTCGCTGGACATTCTCGTTGACTTGGTCCAAGGCGTCCGCAACAATGGGACTGTGAATGTCGATGGCTGTTTCGAAGTGTCGGCCTTTGTGATCAATTCTGCGACGGACGACAACGACAGCATCCTGCTTGCCCTTCTTCTTTTCAGGCTTAGCAGACTTCCTCAGCTTCCATGAGAATGATCGCATGTCCCAGCTATTCAGAAATGTCAGCCATGCACATCAATGACGACGGTGAAGCGGCTTACTATTCATCGTATCGTACGACAGGCTTCGACTTGGCCTTTTTCGCTGCTTCGTCGTCAACTACTCCCTCCTTCCTACTCGCTCCAGCATCACCCTCCGCCGCTGGTTTGTCCTCAATGCCGTTCGGCAACTTCACGTCTGTGCCATTGGAGACTTCCTCCTCCCTTCCATTCTCTACCCCCTTCTTCTCAAACTCTACATGACCATTCACGACAGCGTCACTCTGCTGATATTGCTTTGGGTCTATAGCCATACTGCTTGCGCCTGCACCGAGGATGAGAGCAAGAAGAAGGAAACAAACGCTAAGTTTGGAGGTCGAATGGCCCTTGAAGTATCAAGAGAGGTGGCCTTTTTATCCCAAGAGCACAGTTGACGGGCACCACAGCGTCGCAAGCATCCTGCAAAAGCAGGGGCCCGCTCGCCTCGTTCGCATGTGGTGTACTTCTGAGGCAAGCAGGCATCACTGCCCATTCTCCAAAGAATTGCTGCCAGCAAATCCACTTGGGAGCTGAGTGCACAGATCAGCGATGTAGAGACTAAATCTAGCGCCACAAGGGCTGACTCACAGATCGCTGCGGGCGCCTAGTTCGTCTCCGCCTCTCCACCCCTTTTTGCCTTACCATGCATGTTGCCTCCAGCTGAAATGTACACAGTCGTGCAGACCGCCATGTCATCGTTCCAGAACCCCAAACCGCTGTAGATATCGCATGAGCATGCGTGTGTTCCCTGTTCCCACATGCAAGTACACCAAGGTGGAAACTTCGTTCATCAGGGCCCACGACTGCTCCAAATCCAGCAATTTTTGGCTTGCTTTAAAGCGTTGCGAATGGATTTGCGAAGGCTGAAGCAGCGTCGCCCTCAAGACGTAACGTTTAGTAATTCTAACCCATTTCCATCGCGAAGATCATGAAAACGTGCTTGCCTTCTTCTTGACTTTGAATCTACATCCAGGAATTGTGTGCTTACCGCACTGCTTGAGGAGGTCGGTCCTCCAAACTCATGTCAAAATGCCACCAGCGACTGAATGTTCGACGGACAGCACAAGATCCTGCCAGGATGCACGGGTGACCACGACAACCCCAATGCAAACTCACGAACTCTATCTAAGTCGATATGGTGTGGGAGCTGTCGCAAACGTCATGTAGGTCGTGTCACTGATGCATCATTACCCTCAATGCTCACAAATCCTAAGCGTTAGCGACAAGGGAAAGGTTAACGTCAGACTTAGCCCTCTGAAGGACAGCGGTGCTAGCAGTTCTGTACTGGATGCATCTCATACCATCGAAACTTCAACAGAAGATTGTAACTTCAACCTCTATGCATCCGCCAGGCCTCCAAATGCAACTCAGATCTCAAACCAGGCACGACTCATCGACACAAGCTCCAATGGCCATGCAGTCAGGATCGGCAATCAAATCTTCCTACCGACGTCAGAGCACGGCACAGAAGCTCGACAGTCCATCAATCCAAAGGACTTTTCGCTTGCTATTGATGACATCGAGCAGCGCGGCAGCTTTCTCTTTGTCACAAGCCGACAGAAAGTGATGACGGTACCAGAGATCGAAGACGAAGCCTCAGAGAGCAATCCATTAGAGGATAAGAAGCGTGGATCCGGCGCATTGTCAACCATGAAGGCACCCAACAGTGCCAAAATAGACACTAACACCCCAACCACCGAAGACACAGCACTCAAACAAATTCCAGGTAATGACGCGACCATTCCAGACTCCTCAGATGGCGAAAGTACCAGTTTCAGTTCTGACGCAGACGTTTCCATCGAATCCGCAGACGAAGAGCTTTCCGCCTACGAAAGTTGGTCTGAAGCCTCAACTGAATACTCCGAAGACGACTTCGTCCCAGACTTCCAACAAGAGTTGTCCCTCCCCAATGCCAAGGACACCCTGGCGAATGCAGACTCATTATTAAGCGATGCCGACACTGAATCCGCCGACGAGCTAGAAAACATATCCTCCTTGAGCGAGGAGAGCGATAATGAGTCCATACGCGAAAGCAACAACCGCTTCGCCGCCACAGCAATGGACGATGAGGAAGAAGGACGCATGTTCGACGCAGTATACTACGACGACCGGGATGCGCCAAACGAATCAGACTCCTCCGCCGACACCCCCGAGGGTGCCTTCGACGACCACGGCTATGCTCTCTTCGGCGACGAGGAGGATTTCGACGGATTCCAGGCCGTAGAAAGTGACTCCGAAGATTGCTCCGCATGCGGCGATGATGACGGGGCATGTGCATTGCCGCGTAACGACGATGTAGTGAAGAACGAGGATGACGAAGATGTGATGTTTGGCATGCCGCTGGCGCAGATCCATGTCTACGATATGTCCACCTTCACCTCTGCTGATGTCAAACCGAAACCTATCTTCCATTTCTCTCAACCCACGACAAACCTCATCCGTGACTCCCCGCCGGCCGTTCATCCAACTAAATCGCTTATCGTCTGGCCGCTCGGCGATGGTAAACTCCTTTTCGCAGACTACAGGGGTAACACGTACTTCATCAAGAAATTGCGTGTCAGGCAGATGTGGTCGAGGCACGTAAGTGTTACGTGCCGCTTCTCCAGGGATGGCCAACACCTTCACATTGCAGCGCTTGAGAAGCAGGGAGGTCCACCGAAGCGACCAAGAAAGATCAAAAAGGGCAACGTCCCAGACCAGAAGGCGGTGAAGAAGGAGAAAACGGCCCCGAAATATGATTTGATTGTTTCGACATACAAGCTGTCGAGGGGAAAGACGGCAAGAGCCCCCCCTTTGCTGACCTATCGTGAGCAAATCTGTTGTGGGCGGCTGGGGTGTGCACCACCTGTCTATACCTGGACTGATGAGGAGATTATTGTGCCTTTGGTTTTGGACCATGGGAAGATTGAAATCTCTGGCATCAATCTGTTCAGACAGGAAACATCGAGCAAAGGCAGCGGCATTGGCGCGAAGGCCATGAGTAGAACTGCGACCGAGGAGTCTGTAGCGACGTCAAGGCAGAGTATCTCGATACAGCTGCCCGAGTGGGCTGCTGGTCGAGGGCTCCAGTACTTACCTGCTGACGGTAATAAAGGCAGCAGCAAAGTTCGGATTGTGGTTGCTGCTGCTCCGTCACTGTTTAAGCGAGTGAAGCTTTCAAAGGAAGAAGCAGAGAAGGGCAGTGAACAAGAGCAGGAACAGGCCGTTCCAAAAGCAGGGTCAGCTTCAGACGGAAGTGTTCTTGCTGAAAACGGCAGTCGACTCCTCCCCAAAGCGACGGCCATGACTTCCGATGACTTGAGAAGTAGGGATTCGATCGGAGGTGACGGCAGCAAAGAGCCGGAGCAGGCCGAGCCGTTGTTTCTGAAGACTATGGTCGCATATCTGGACCAGGGTGAAGAGCTCAGCGCTCAGAATAGAGGGAACCATTCGTCTGACGGAGAAAAAAAGCTATTGGATCTTGTGACACATGCACGATGGGCCCAAGCTCTAGGCTGCTGATAAAGATGCTGAATTATAAGAATCGGTGGAATACCGTTGCTTTTTACAACGATTCGAGCGACTTGCGAACTCAAATGTCTTGATATGTCCAGCGTTCTTTGTCGTCCGTGACCTGGAGGAACTTTTGATACAGGTCTGAGAAGTCTTCGAGAAATTTGTGCCGGTGTATCGTCTCATCGTGTGCCTCAAACATTTCCATAACACGCTGAAGAAGCCAGAAACGGTGAGGAAAGGCCGTGCCAGTGTCCTGAGCCAACTTCAAAGCTTTTCGAAACCATTGTTCAGCAAGCCCTGCGTCTCCCACATTATCAGAGTATACTATGGCGAGATGCGTGGCGGAAATAAGTTTCCCCCATTCCTCGCCATCTTCTTGAGCCGTACAATAGACTTCGTGAAGTGTTGCAATACCATCCTCGACTTGTCCTTGCTTGCACTGGATCTCCGACAGCTGCATTGACACCGGAATGCAGATTTTGCTTCTGCCCAATGGGCCTTCGAGGGTTGTTCTGCAGAGGTCGGAAGCCTCTTCAAATCTTTGTGATCCCACTAAGGCCTCTATCAAAGCCACAGCGACATTGACCTTGAACTCTGCGTCTGTGACAGAATCATGACAAGCAATATTATCCCACATGCACGTAAGTACACTTACGGCGCTGTGCTTTGAGCTCAAAATCTTGTTAATGGATTTGAAGAGGACATACAATGAATGTCCATTTCCAGGGGACTGTGCGACATTTTTTGCAATAAGATCTGTAACAGCCTCGCGCCATTGCACGTTCAGATCCCAGTATGGTTCACAGAGAACTCTTAGCAAAGAGAATGGCTCGGCAGATATGGTTTGGACATTGTGTACAACAAACTCGCCTAGTCTCTTCAACGCATGATGAGCTTGCGGGATTTCTTGCATTGAAAGCCAATCCACTGCCTCTCCCATAATTGTGGCAATCTCGTACCGTAGACATGAATTCACCGAGAGTGTGTTAGCGCTTTGGCTGCAAGCAAAGACCGTGCTCTCCTTTGCCGCATGAAGGAGCTTCTCCATACGTGAAATCTCCTTGATAGAAAATGACAAAGGACCGCACGCAGCATGGCGGGCTTTGTTGATGTGTTCAGCATATTGATGCAAGAGGTCCAATGGCAGCTCTTGTGAACCTTTTCTCGGCGTGGCTTTGATCGCTGTGTACGCTTTTACGAGCGTTTCATAGCTCTTCTGGTCCAGCTGGTCATCCTTCAGTAATGCTTGGGCATGTCGCAGAGTCTTGGAAAGCAGGCCAATATCAACCAGAAGTCGTGATGTTTTGCCATTTGCGACCCGACGAACTTCCTCAAGTACGGCGTTTTTGGCAGCGGCTTTCGTATTCTTGGAGATATTCCATTTCGAAATCCATTGCTTGTACATTCCGATCCTGCCTGAAAGTCAGATGCAGCCGATGATCGGGGCGGGAAGCTTACGTAGCACGGAAACCATACTGCTCTGCCAGTATTCTCTTCGCGTCGACTAGCCTTCGTGTGGAATAAAGCCTTTCAAATATTGGACGGATGCGATTCCAATCTTGATCAGTGTACCTATGGCATTTTGGCATTGGTTCTGCAGCAGATCGTGGAAAAGTGGTAGTCTGGGTAGGGAATTGCTGGAAGCGAATGACCATGTCGCCATCAGACACAGCATCAAATGGTGAGGTGAGAGTGTGGGCAGCAGGCCAGGAGGGAGCAACTTTTGTGCACGGTGCCGGCCACGAGGGCGAGCCATTGACCTCCGGCCTCCATCCTGTCCAATACGGCATGAAATAGCCGTTGCCAATGGCTAAGACATCCCCAGCGTCGTCGTAACTTGTTCGCTGAACGAAATTCTCAAGACCAGTGGTGTTCATGGTAGATCATGTCAATTCGCTGAAAAATGCTCGTCCGGTGGCGGTCGTGGTGCGAAGAAAGCAGGAGACTCAGTCTCAAACCACTCGATTTATAGCCATTCTTCTGGCCTTCAAACGGCCATGGCCTACATCAGTTTAAAGAAGCACGAGCTCCCTTTCGAGTTAGCCCTCGTCGCAAAAGTTTTGATGGCCCAACTATCCTTGCTTGTGGCCGTTACAAAAGTCGCAAGCATAGCACTAGTGCTCGAGTTGGGCTTAGTAGGTTTGCTGGAGCATATGATTGGTCAAGATGATTTCACATCCCTGCGTCTGGTCGCCAGCCTGGCATGCTGACCGAATAGAGACTCGCTTCGACTGCGTCTTTGAGCTGTGATGGCTGCACATAGTGTGTGGAATGATCACTCCGTTTCTTATGGACCTCTTGGCTGCCATTTGCGCTTATGAGCTCTTACCAGTCACAGTCGAAAGAGTGGGTGTCGCACAACAATGCCTCTTCACATCACAGGCTGCGTTGTCGAGCTGAATGGGAAGCTTGCAGCAGGTTCTGTCAAAGTGACTGTGAAGCCCTAGTGGGATTACTGGCATGGGCAGAGCTTTGGTGCTGACTCTCAACATGATCCCCTTTCTCTGAGACGCTGCGTGGGTCAGCTGACGGCTCTCGCCTGCTCTACCTTTTGTTGGTCTCCGTCCGATTTCCTGTCAGGGTTTGCTTCATCAGCTTTCCACCATCTTGGACAACAATACCCAGGAGCCAGCAATTCACCATAAAAAATGTTGCACTACTGACCCAGAGTCCTAACCAGTCACTCTTTCCGAGAAACTCGAGCTGAAATCCAAAACCCAGCCATAGCGCCTGCCCAAGAACCCACGCTCCAAGCGCAAGGGCTCCAAGCTTCCAATTGTGCATCAGAGACGAGTGTGGCAGGTAGAGTGGGAGAAATATCAAATACCATAGGAAGTACTGACTCGTGCAGACCTTGTTGAATGTCACGAAAGCCAGTGTCTGTGCCAAGAGCGTCGTTGCAAGGGAGTAGGACGTCGACGGAAGAAGGGAGAGGAGGACACAACTGAGTGCGAGCTGAGGCAGGAATGCCAGTCTCTCTGCTGAAAGGACTGGCTTGTGGGGTGAAGAGTTGGCCGACGAGAAGTACAAAAGAGCATTGTACAAACTGAAGTTGTGTCTGTGGTCGGTTCGAGTGAAGTGATAGAGGAACGTATGTTCGATGAAGGGCTGCCCGTAGATAGAGTACATGAGGAAGTTGAATGCCGTAAAGGTTACCAAGGAGGAGAGAAGGAGTTGTACCCGAGCTTTGTGGAAGAGAGTGCTGAGCGACGCAAAATCTGCGAAATTGGGTGACGGTGGCTGCTTTGATTTAAGAGCCCAGAGCATGCTGACTCCGTAGATGAATGGGTAGATCTTGAAATGGACCGACAGCCCGAGTAGGGTTCCCGCAAGCAGGATCCGCCTTGTCTCGAGAGCATAAAGCGTCGCCGTGACCAGGGCACACAAAAGACCTTCACTGCTCCCTCTTGTGCTGATGTTGGCGACCATCGGGTTGAGCAGCCATACACTAGCATACTTCAGAGCTCTATGCTTCTCCATTCCTTGCTTCTGGAGGAGCCGGTAAATGAGCCATCCAGCCACCAGATCGGAAACCGCGAAGAGGGCTTTTCCTGAGTGAAACCACCACCCATCTTTTCCTGACCACGAAGTTGGCAGCAAGATCCATGCTAATAGGGGGGTGTAGCGGTATGTCGCTCTCGTGTAGGGCGACAGGCCTCGAGAGACTGCTCGTGATGCATCAGTGAAGACAAAGTAGTCGATGTCGGTATATTTGAGAGCTGAATGTGCGTCCTGGTAGATGCCGTAGACGAGGAGGGCGACTCGCAAAATCAAGGCTGCGGCAAGGATGAGAGGCGGTGATTCAAAGGCTCGAGAGGCGATGGACATTTCGTCGAGGTCATGGTCAAGATACTGCTCAACAACGGTCAGTCGAGTGTTGGTGGGAAAAACCAAGGGAGAGAGTTGCAGCAAATGAAGCTTAAAATTTAGAGCACAGTAGCGCCCGTAGAAGAGACTGACCCTGTGGTGCAGGTGTCAGCCCGAAAGTTGCATGTTTTGCTCGGTTGCCAATGATGGAAAGGCCAAGGAATGGAAACGGAAAGTCCATTGAAGATGGTTGCATCCCTGCGTGAAAGTTGTCCGAACTCCGAAAGCCAGCCTGTCATGGGAACCGAAGAGCATTTTGAAAAAATTTCTCGTAGCATGCTCAATGGATGAAAGTCCATACGAATCATCCGGCTTAGTTAACGAGAGAAACCGCCTCCACAGCGGATGAGATCGATGGAGATTGCTAACAAGACAGCGCTGTAACTCTTCCGGATGCCAAAGTTACTACAATGGCTCGTGGCTCCATTGTCGGACGCCATCTACACTTGCTCCAGCTTCTTGTCATATGTTATGTCTGCCAGTCGTCTGGCCTCATCCATCCATCCCAGTACCCTCAGACTCTCCTCGGCCCCTATCACGCCCGGCTGTTTGTTGAATACTGCCGCCGCAATGACATCCGCCTGATACCAGATTCCCCAACCACTGACAGGTTTCTTAATTATCTCGTGCTTTTCCGTGCCATCCTCATTCAAGTGAGCATATCCGTACCATTGCACATGCAACTCCTCAGGCCGAATGGGTGGGAAAGGAATAGCCACCGATGCCTCTGTGGCTTCAATCCTGACAGAAGGAGCCGCTTTCTGAGCACCAAGGCGAACGTAGAACGGAGGCTTGCTCGATCCAGGAACAGTCATGCTGGTCGTGACGATAGCGGTGGCGCCCTTGTTCGCAAGCACGACAGTGTTGATGTCGTCAACTTCGCCAGGCCTCTCAGGAACGCTCCAAGAACTGGAGTGCACCACGTTGGTTTCACCAACCTCGACTCCGTTCAGTGCAAGATCCGCCCAAGTCAGTGCATAGACACCCTGGTCTAGTAGAGCACCCGCACCAGCTGCTTTATCCAGAAATCGAGAGGTATCTTGGAGGTCCGGTCCGACGATGGGAAAAGAGAAATCAGAGTACACTCTCCTCACTTTGCCAATCTTCAGTAAGAGCTCTTCTTTCAGGTACCTCGTTGCAGGCAGATAGCGTGTCCACATCGCTTCCATGAGCACGACACCCTGCTGATTCGCAAGTTCGATGCATTTTCGGTATTGCGCAGCATTCATGGTTGCTGGCTTCTCGACCAGGATGTTTCTTTTGCATTCGAGGGCCTTCAATATCTCTTCGTAATGCAACGGGTGCGGTGTTGAGATGTACACGATGTCAAAGTCGCCTTGCTCCAGCATCGTCTGCCATGAATTGTAGACCACTATGGATTCGGAATCCGAGATCTTGTTACCCTTGAACCATTTCTGGGCGCGTTCATTTGAGCCCGTCGTACTGATGGCGACCAGCTTGTGTTCATATTGTGCATCTTCACGACTGAGTAGATCTGGAAGGAAGACTGAGGCAATGTTGGATAGGGAAAGTGCCGCCCAACGGCATGTCTGCTTTTGCTCCATTGGAATGCAGGCTTGAAGACGTGAACGTAGTTGTGATGGCCCGTCCGGACAGGGAGAAAATCGTTCTCACGGATTGTCTGATTTCAGATCTGGCGACGAGATGGTTCTCACCCTTGGAAGAATTTGATAAAATGCCGAATGCTTGCCCGAGACAATATCATCAGTGTTCAGCCGAGAAACGGACGAGGCTTACATATGGTGCCAGTTTCTTCCCCTGATGCCCCATGGCGACGACGCCACAGTCAAATATCACCAGAGTTGGACAGGGTTGATAGCAGAGAAAGATGGAGGGGACGGGGTCTCTCTGCAACCTTTTTGTCGTGAGGGTGGCTGCTGCCAGCCTCTAACTGCGGTTGAATAGCTCAGTTGACGACCGTCTCATCATGAACGGCTTGTTCTGGCAGCCAGACTGCAACTAATCCCTCAAAGTGGCTCCCAGAAAGACAGACTGTTTTGGCTTTCGTCTCTGCGGATATTTTCCCCGGAGATCATCAGGACTCGACTAGCAGATGGGATCCTATTTCTTCGGAACGAACCTCGCCTGTCGCGCACCGCAATAATTCAAACTTGCTTCAATTTTGCCGTTTAGCCGTTTAGCCGTTTAGCCGTTTGGCCGTTTAATTTGACCCTCAGGCTGTCATCTTCTCGCATACTTTTCCTTGGCTTCGTCTCCCTCACAGGATTCTAGCGATGCAACCCCCTGTCGACGCGGCAGTGACGCCCCTCCGCAACGAGTCGGTAGATCGAACTAAACTCCATAATTCTCGTTCCCAACAGTGCGGATCAGGTGGGAGACTTGTGGAGAGCTGAAAGTCTGGTCTGCCACGCGAGATCTGGGGAGAAAATCACCACGGCCAGACCTCGGGCAAATGTCGTCTCACGATCCCATACAGAGGATGGCCTTGAATTGATACTGCATTGAATATATATATCTCGACATCTCTACCCTGAAGGAGCTTACGATCATCTCATATTTGAAGCAGCCATCTGCCCATACCACCCACTTCTTTCATTGAACTCACACACAACGTCCGCTACGATGGGTTTCCAACCATGGCGTGCACTCCCTGGCACGGGAGTCTTGCTCTTGCTCAATCTCCTTAGCGCCGTCGCCCTGATCTATGAGGGATACAACCAAGGTGTCTACGGCAGTGTTTCTGGAACGCCCGGCTTCATTGCCATGTCCGGCATCGGTTACGGCAGCACCGTTACCCAAACCACAAAGCAAGGCGGTCTTGCTGCAGCATACTACTTCGGAGCAATTTTTGGGGCCTTTATTGGTGGATGGCTTGGTGACAAGCTCGGAAGGAAGAAGGCTGCTTTCACTGGCGCTCTTCTCTCCCTTTTGGGATCCGCCCTGCAATGTGGCTCGATCAACTCCAATATGTTCATCTGCGCTCGAGTCATCTCTGGGCTCGGGATCGGCTTCATCAACAACATCATTCTCTCTTGGGTGTCGGAATTGACTCAGGCCCACGACCGAGGATCGACTTTCTCTCTGGTCTTTGTCTCAAACTTTCTCGGTATTTTCCTCGCCAACTGGATCAATTTCGGAATCCGCAACAGCAACGACGCGTTCAGATGGCGATTCCCTCTGGGCTTCATGTGCATTCCCATGTTTATTGTTACAGTGGCTATCCCCTTTGTCCCAGGTGAGTCACCGTCTTAAGTAGTTTTGTTGTGGAGCGAATCTAATAAAGGTATCAGAATCTCCCAGATGGCTCATGGCACATCATCGCAAATCGGAGGCGATTGACATCCTGTGCAAGATCCGTGGTGACAAGGATGCCTCGGATCCGGATATCGTCAGAGAGGTCGAATTGATCAACGCCGTCGTCGAGGCATCTTACCACAAACGAAACAACTATGTCAACATTGCACTCGGAGGTCGCCACTCTGGCAAGCTTCACCTTGGCCGCCGCGCTATCCTCGGATTAGCTCTTCAGCAGATCCAGCAATGGACTGGTATTTTGGTTATGGTCTCCTGGGCCACCAAACTCTTTGAACTTGCCGGCTTCGACTCCTATAAGGCTTCTTGGATGTCCGGCCTTTTGAATACCTTCGGTGTCATCGGTACCGCAGCGGCAGCCCTCGTCATTGATCGCATGGGCCGCAGGATGTGTCTCCAGGTTTCCTTCTTGATTCAGGGGGTATCACTGTTCCTCGTGGCGGCCCTCATCAAAACATCTCAGGATCGAGTCACGTCCAATCCCTCAGAATCCCAGGCTCTCGGAACGGCGGCGTCTTCATTCACCTTCTCCTTCGTCTTCTTCTTCACCATGTTCAACATCGTGCCATGCTGGATTTACGGCACTGAGATCTGGCCCCAAGAAGTCCGTGCGAAGGGCTACTCCTTCACCATCCTGGGCTGGGCGATCGGCTGTGGCATGACAACGTTTGTCATCCCCATCATGCTTTCTCACATCGGATGGTGGTCCTTCATCTTCTTCGGCTGCATGAACGTTGTCGTCATGCCCATCATCCACTTCTTCTACCCCGAGACCGCAGGCCGCTCCCTCGAAGAAGTCGACCTCCTCTTCGCCAGCGACTCCTTGCTGGTCAGCAAGAACATGGCCGAGTATAACCGCCGTGTTGCCGAGGCTGGTGGTAACATTGCGGTCGCTGCCAGGAAGCTTCTTGATGAAGTCGATGGCGAGGCCAATTTGGATCCGAGACGCGTTTCACTTAGCGCTGTTGAAGATGGTCGTATCAAGACTGACGCTGAGAATGATCATGTTGAGTCTTCGATTGAGAAGTCATCGTTTTAGACCCAGGGGAGTATATGAAGGAAGGTGTATTCACAAGACAGAGTTGTGCCGTTGAGGGGGATATAATTTGTTCATAAGCAGATAGTGTACCCTGGATTTGACACCTGATTGTAAAGCCTCAAAATGTCCTGTGCGAGGCACAGATGTGACTTCCATGTTCCACGAGTCTATGAGTTTTCCAAGCGCTCGGTGATTCCCATGCGATGCCTGTAGCAGCCTCAGTCTGTTCAGCACGCCATCACAGTTCCGGTCATTTTCTTGCACCTCAGCACGACTTCATACGCCTTCATGAGATATAGCTTTTCTGAGTGACTATTCGCCAGTTCAAGATCAGGAAATTCCTTCTAACGTAAATCACCACAATGTGGCCCGCCCGAATTTACAGCCAAAACCCCGATATTGAGCACGCTGATATTTCAACAACCACTCCTTTCCATATGTCTAAAGTGCGGTGTATAAACGTACGTGGGCATGGTGAGCATGGGTCTACTCAGCACGCTGGCAACGGACTCTATATACTTGTAGGAAATGGCAATGTTCGGTTCCGGCCCCTACGCAACCGGCCAATTTGGCCATCCACAGGAATTATAGCCATCTGTGACAATATCAGCTCGCGAGGCCATTGTATGGCCCCAGAAGGCTTTCCGGGCATCAGTTAGTGTTGTGGAAAGAAGTGGTTGTTGAAATATCAGCGTGCTCAGTGTTGGATTTTGGCTGTAATTTTGGATGGGCCACACTGTGGTGTGGGCCACACTACTATTCATTTCAAAACCGCAGGATGTTTCCACGAAGTCGCACCACCATCAAGCAGCAAATCCTGACCCGTATACCAACCACTGGCTTTGGAGGAGCACAACCACACTATCGCGCCTTTCATCTCTTCCGGCAACCCAATCCTCCCCAACAAGGTCTCCTTCTCAAACTGCTTGACCAGATCCGGTTGCTCGGACTGCAAGCCCCTCATCATGTCCGTCATCGTGTACCCGGGGCTGAGACTGTTGACTCGAATTCCGTAACGGGACAGCTCCATTGCTACCGGCTTCACGAGTCCCTTGATGGCAGCTTTAGACGCTGTGTAGCATGAAATCCGCTGCGCGGTGCTGGCGATGTAGGTGGCGATACTGGCGATGAAGACGATACTTCCGGTTGTGGCGTCCTTTGCAGGTGCGTCGCCGTGCTGCGATTTGTACCGATCGACCATGGCGTTTGCGCAGGCTTGCGCTACGAGGAAGGACCCATTGACGTTGACCGCGAAGGTCCGCTGGAGATTCTTGTCAGAGGTTGTCAAGAAGGGTTCATCGGTCACAACGCCGGCGGCGTTGATGTTGATGTCAATTCTGCCGAAGTCTTGGACGATCTGCGAGACCGTATTGATAACCTGGTCGCGGACAGTGACGTCAACGGTGTAGTACTTGGCTTTGATATTGTGTTGTGACTGCAATTCGTATAATGCCGGTGATGGTTCGGGAAGGATGTCCAACACGGCGATATTGCATCCTGCTGATGCGACGGCTTCTGCGAACGCGAGACCAAGGCCTCGAGCTGCCCCTGATATCACTGCCGTCTGATCTTTCAAGTTAAACTGACATCAAATTAATTCATGATCCCGGCGAGTGCTTCCTTAACATACCTCGTCCATTGTTTGAAAACTGTTTGTCCGCTCAAAAGTCGTTCTCTCACTAACACGGCCTGGCTGTTTCAGTGCTCATCAGACGATGATCGTGAAGGACTGCTTGATGGTTTTGAGCAGGACACCCTCATCCCCACAAAGCCTGCATTGGCCACGTGCATCAACACCATGTTGGTCTTCATCCCATCGGCATTTCGTCTCTCCAGCATGGCGTCAGAGAGCCCTTGCCACAGAGTAAGTTGAGCGGAGTTGCGGCAAAGAATTGATGTGCACATGTCAAGGCATTCGCCGCACCGTTTCACACTTTCTAACCCTGGGAAAAAGCCGTTCAACCTTTTAGCCGATTCTTGCTCAGGCGCACGAGACCTGACGTACCATCACCATCCGCACTTGCTCCGCAGAAGCAAAGGTCTAGCCCGACTTTCATCCTGGTCTGGTCTCGGCCCCTTTTCTCCGTTCGCAAGGATACGACCGTCACATCTTTTTCCGATCGGCTCTCGATGCGAGTCTTGGATTTAAGTATATATGTTTCCAACATACATTCCTTTGATCTTTGGATGTCGATGTCATTCACAAAAAACAAAGTCGCCATGTCACCCTCTCTAACGACCGGGCCAACTTACGGCCTCTCAAACGGGCTCACCAATGGGCTTACCAATGGGCTCACCAATGGGCTTACCAATGGGCTCACCAATGGGCTTACCAATGGGCTCACCAATGGCCTCACCAATGGCCATCATGAAAAAGGATTAGATTTGACGGTGCTTGGGCTGAATTCCGGGACGTCAATGGATGGTATTGATTGCGCATTATGCCGGTTCAGACAAGAGTCGCCTGAGTCGCCAATGCATTTCGAGCTTCTTGCATATGATGAAGTGCCGCTGGAACCCAAGGTCAAAAAGCGCGTGATGGAAATGATCTTGCACAACAGAACCACTCCCGAAGAACTCTCGGAGGTCAATGTCCTGCTGGGTGAGACCTTCGCTGCAGCTGTGAAAGAGTTCTCTCAAAAGCAAGGCGTCCCTCTTGAGAAGATCGATGCTTTGGGATCACACGGCCAGACAATCTGGTTGCTTAGCATGCCAGAGCCTGGTCACACCAAGTCGGCCTTGACGATGGCTGAAGGGTCATTCCTCGCGTCGAGAACAGGAATCACATCTGTCACCGATTTCCGGGTTTCGGACCAAGCCGCCGGTCGACAGGGCGCGCCCTTGATCGCATTTTTCGACTCACTGGTCCTTCACCACCCTACCAAACTCAGAGCATGTCAGAATATTGGCGGCATAGCAAATGTCTGCTTCATTCCTCCGGACAAGGACGGCAAATTGAATCTAGAGTTTTTCGATTTTGACACTGGCCCGGGCAATGTCTTCATTGATGCGGCAGTGCGATACTTTACCAATGGAGAGCGCGAATATGACAAGAACGGCGAGATGGGTGCTTCGGGAACAGTGGATCAGGAGATGGTAGACGAGTTCCTGCAAACTTTCCCATACTTCAGCCTCGAACCACCGAAGACGACAGGACGTGAGGTGTTCAGGGACACCATTGCTCACAAACTTATCGAAAAAGGCAAGGCCAAGGGATTGTCACCAAACGACATTGTCGCGACGATAACTCGCATCACCGCACAAGCGATCGTCGACCATTACCACAGATATATGCCACAGGGGTACGGTCCTCTTGCAGAAATCTTCATGTGTGGCGGCGGAGCAAAAAATCCAAACATCACGCGTTACATGCAAGAAGCTTTCCCCGAAACCCGAATCGTGATGCTTGACGAGGCTGGCATCCCGGCAGACGCGAAGGAGGCCATCACCTTCGCATGGCAAGGAATGGAGGCAATCGTGGGACGGAGTATTCCGGTACCGAGCAGAGTCGAGACGCAGAGACAGTATGTGCTTGGAAAGGTCAGTCCAGGTGAGAATTATCGCAAGGTTATGAAGCATGGAATGGATTTTGGCCCAGGGAGGGATCATCTGGAACCGGTAACGGAGTTGGTGAATTACGTGAAGGGCAACGTCTTTGACAACAAGTGGTGAACAGATTCATTTTGGACGAGGAGATGGAGAAAGAGAGGCACGCCTTTGTCATGCGAAATGATCTTGAATGGGTTGACTCAGCTACCGCAAAGCGTTCTGTTCTTGTAGTTTTATCCAATCAATCGTTTATTCAGCCACCTGTTTGCCACAGGAAGTAAAGAGGTTGTAGGCACACGTTTCGAGGGATTATCAAAAGGGCTATTCAAAGGCTACAATAGCAGGTGTCACCATGTGAACTACTGCTGATTGGCTCCTGCAAGCGTTCTCTCACGTGATGGTTTGGGCTGAGAAGTAAGAAGGGCTGAGGAGAAGGGCTGAGAATAGGAAGTAAAAACACCTGGCCCAACCCTGCCACCGGACGCATGCATCTACATCCCTGCCCCCGTCCAGCTGTCGTGTCGTCCCGCGGCGCACCGTGATGATGCTGGGGGTGGGGCATGGGGCGGACGCTGGTGCTTGCAGCCAGAGTATCCATGGCATGTCGGTCAGCTAAACCAATGTAGTGGGATATCATGGGCATTCTCGCTGTACATACAAATGATTCCAGCCATCTGTGCTCCCTATTTATGCGCTCCATTTGCTTGGGTCGATTTGAGCCTTTCATGATCCGGTCCCTGAGGTTTGCCAGCTCTCCCTACGGCAAAACATCATCATGACCACCCAGAAGTGACCAGCGACCGTTCATGTTCGGGACTTCATGGACCAAGTTGGCCCTGATCCCACCCGGACCCAGCAATCAGCCGCGTTGCAAATTCAAGCGACCCTCAACATTCCAGATGGGCAAGATATGCATCCAGATGACGTACAATTCGACCCGATACCACTTCGCATGTATTTCTACGCAACTCCGGGGCTGACTCACCTGTATGAACCAAACGCATTCTTCTACGCATGGGGAGCATTCAACACCCACACCGCTAATGGCAAGGTGGAGATTGCGCTACACGCCTATGAGGCTCATCGACCTCCTCTGGGCGCTTATCAAACTCAACCATGCCACCCTGAACCAGTCCTTCATCACAACCATGCAGTGGATGCATTCGGCATGGGCTCAGCGTCTACGTGCTGCTGGACCAGGTCGTTCGATCCAAGGTGGAATGATGCTACCCGGGGATGTGAAGAACTACCTCCAACCCCTAGGACGCCTCCACGACCTCAGCCTAGTGGACGGACGCAAACACCACCACGCATATCTCTTAAACACTCTCTGGCGGCCAATGAGCGGAGCAAAGCTCAGCAATGACCACTAAAAAGACTACATTCACCGTCTTCTGCATCGGCGTCCGACAGTATAGCACGAACCCGAGAGATCCCATCGTGATTCACGAAGACCAAGACTACACAGCCACGTCGTGCCAAAAGACTAAAACTATGGATTTCCTCAGATATGGGCTGCAATCATTCAACATTCATGCACCACCACTCCCGACTCATGAGCAACTTATGCTGATTCAGAAGATCCAGGCTCGGCTCTCACAGGATGCGTCTGATCGGAGAAGTGGGTCATCAACATCTTCAAATTCGTCTCAACCTTCTTGACAGTCGAGCGTCCAAACATCGTGGATGAGTTGAGCCATCTGGTGCTGCCTACTCAGGCTCAAGACTGGCATCGAGAGCTTCTGACCTACACGCAGGAGGTCTTGAGATGGGTACGGTACGGCGGGCCCTTCCCAAGGCGGCCGCAAGATACCTCGCGCGGAAGGTCTCTAAAGGACATCTATTGGTTCCTCAAACACGTGAGCCTGCTGGTGTCTGGGCCTCAATCTCACTTTGCTTTGAAGCTTGGTCAGAGCGCAGGCATTTGCTCATTTGATCTTTGGCATGCACATGAGCATCCACACTCAAGAGGAACTATGGATGCAGCGCATCCGAGTCACTTTCAGCCACATTCTAACGAAAGCCGAAGGTCGTGGTATTGTCGGAGACCCCGATTACTGTCGGCCAAGACAACCAAGGTCCCATTCAGATCCGAGCAAGTTCATTGGACGCAGAGCGATTCATTCCTAGACAGGGCGCAGAGAGCGGCTGGGGCTCGGCAGCGGTATGTTGAGACAAATGCTGCGGTACCATCTCCAAGGTGCTCAAGTTCCCACTCAAGTGATCGATCCGGACGACCTCATCGACTTCATGGCAGGAAGGCAAGTCAATCCTCCCTTGCCAGTCAACGATCAGATTCAAAGATACAACGTCGCAATGCCTTTTCTGGTTCTAGGCTCACTTTGGATCCATCACTCCAACCAAAAGTCTCCCTTTTATTCGTCAAAACACGGGAGTCTAACTCGTGACCTTCGGGAAGTCGTATCCACTCGGCCACCGGACCCATAGCCCGTTGAACTAGTAAAAAGGGCTTGAGCTGTAGCGCATTGTTATAGCCTATTTTTGCTGGATACAGCATACTGCAAGTATTCTCAGCGGAGATTGCCGGTTGCTCCCCGGAATAGGCTCTCTGAGCCTTGTCCAACACGTCCCCTCAAACGGCACGTTGTAGCGATCTCTTGCTAGTACCATATTCTCATCCATTGGGCCACAGTGACATGATCCTCATCCTCTCCAACGTCCCATGGGGCCACAACTAAAAGCAGGTAGGCTGTGTTATATTTTTCTTTCCTGGAATCGCGAGCCCAAGACCTCACGTCACGCATAGTACCAGAGGGACGTCATCGGCATATCCTGCGCGGGGCCTTGCGACTCCAGGCTCGTAACCTGTTGGCGCAGGAAAAAAAAAAAAGTGAAGGGGCAATTTGCACTTAACGGAAGTGGCGATTCCCTTTGAGTACACGTTCCAACAATGCCGGCCTCCGAACGACAGACGATCAAGTCAAGACGGATCACGCGAGCGTGCGATTACTGCCATAAGCGCAGCATCCGATGCATCAATGCTGGTGACTCGCGGTGTCAAAATTGCATCGAGTTCGATCAGCCATGTACTTACGAACGAGCAACAAAGAGACGGGGCGTGAAGCCCAAGTCTGGAGCTGGAGCTGGTTCGCCTGTCCCGGCCCATCGAAATTTCAAGTCCGCGAATGGTACGTTTGACAGAAATTATTGGCAATGCCTCCTTTATCGGGCCTTCAAGACGCGCCGAAACCTCCTGACTAGGCTGGCTTATTGCCTGAACAGTTGCAGTCAATTACTCACGGCTCCCAGCGCATCTCAAGTCATCATCTCAGCCATGGAGGGCTCCGACGATCGCCAGCCAAGCCGTGGTGATGAGTCTCGTCGAGGTATACTTTGAGATAGTATATCCAATTTTCCCGCTCTTTCACAGGCCGACATATATTCGAAAAGTAGGTCTCACTGGGTTGTGGCGTTCTCCTTGCCAACAATCGATGGTACCACCTGATGACTTTCTTGCACATCGCTGACAAGCCTTTGCAGATATCGAGAGGCGAATATACCACGGACAAGGCCTTGTTCCCAGTGACCATGGCAGTCTGCGCCCTCGTGTCCGCTCGAGTCCGAGATCAGGCGATTTTCAATCCATCTTGGGACGTTCAGGAATTATCCGAAACGCCTTCGGAAACGTTCTATGACGCTGCGGTCTGTTACAGTGCCGGCTGCGAAGACTCCAAACAAGACCACACTCTCAATACACTGCGATGCTTTGCTTTGCTTGCCCTCACAGCCATTCAACATGGCAAAATTCGCGAAATGCAGCTATTTCTGGGGAAATACCACACTTTGGTGGCTATGGATGGATTACATGATGAATCGAACTGGCCCAAAGACATTGGCATCATTGAGACGGAAGAGAGGCGGCGACTGGTGAGACAAATGATCCAACGCGAGACTTCCGCTAACCAATCAGTAGATCTGGTCCATGTATACCTTCGAGGTCTATTCGTCCATCATTTGGAACGGCGTTACACGGTGTCGAGAACAACAGATCAATGTTGCATACACCACGGAGATGGATGATGATTTGTTCAATGACATGGGCTACAATCAGCCAGTGTCATCTCCGGTTGACATCGGACCAAGCCCCGGTGGCAGATGGGGCGATGTGAGGAGTACCAGTTGGCTCTGTGGCTGGAACTTCACGACCGACCTATATCGGGTCCTGGAGCACGTCATTACCAACTTTCGTGACCGAAGGCGGCACAAGAGGTCGTCCCTCAGCGACATGTTCGGTGACAAGACCGCCCTTTCCGTCACTTCGGTCCGGGACACCATTATGGCTCTATACAGCAATCTTCCGGACTGCTTCAAAGAGTTTCCAGAGGTAACATGTAATCCTTCGAGGTAAGTTTTTTTTCCCTGGCGAGCGTGGGCCAGCCAATGACTGTACTAGCGATCGATATGGATTTCAGGCCGCCAATATCACTGCCACTGTCCAGCTGCTTCGAATGATGTTGTTTGCATCAGGTGGCGGTACGATCGAGGAACGTTGCAAAATAGCGAGTGAAGTCGTGGATGCCTTCACACGCATTCCGGTCGCTTATCTAAGAGCTATCAGTTCGCCACTCCTTCATCACCTTGCCGGCATTGGCGCCATCCTGGGCAGTGTTCTTGAGGAGCCTCTCAGCGATATTGCGTATCAACAGGTAAGAGTCGTCTTGTTGTCACTCGCACAATTGCTGGAGAATCTCGATCATGGTATCCATTCAGCAATCAACGCACAGCGACTGCGGGACTTGGTGGCGCAAATCGACGGCTACTGGAATCAGCTGCGCATTTGTTCTGAGGGTGACCCGAGTCCTCAGCTCAATTCGACAAATCAAAAGTACCACGACCTGCGGCATCCCGACGCACTAAGAACCATACCTTCCCAGCTGACCACCAACATTTTCGAAGACTGGCCGTGGAACCTGGACCTTATGCAAACTGCGGAGAGCTGGTCGTCCGCAAATCTGGTTCTAGACGCCTGAAATTGAAGCGCCAGAATTGGCGTGCCAATTGGCGTGCTCTACGATTGGGCAATATGCGGCATGGCCGGGGCTTGAGCTTAAGCCCATCAAGCACGAGTCAAGCATTGGTCGGCTTTGCTTCTACACGAATCCTTTGCCAGGCGAAACATCTCCCAACTACCTGGCGAGGGTGTAAATTGGAAGAGAATAAAGGTTCCTACTTCGGCCAACATCTGGCCATGGGATATGTCGTTGGGACACTCACCGATTGTAAACACCACTATACCCATTGTCGGCTCGATCTAATATATATTTGGTGCCGAATCTGCTGTCTAGCCGAACCAAAAGAGCCCAATCTGGAGCAACAGTGACGCTGGCAGTCGAAGCAGAGAGACAAGGGGAAGAAGAAGGAGAAGAAGGAGAGGAAGCAGGCATACAGATATCGCCATTCCCTACAGCATCTGCGCTGGCGTCGGCACCAGGCGAAACTGACATAACCCCATGGAAGAGTTTTTCGATGTCAGGTTCAATGGAAACCGGATGGCATATACCATCGCTTCATTGAAACAGAATATGCCATCTTGGTGGGGTCTGGACGCGGTATCATCGTGTTCGTTCGAGACGAGCGAATTCAGAACGGCGATTATGTGATGATTGCAAAGTGCTATCTCCGACATCAGAAGCATCCATCATTTGCGGCGTTCACTCAATGCAGCACCATGTCACTTCCAGGACATTTCGTTGAGATTTAGGCCATGTCGAGATGCCTGTATCTACTGAAATTGCCAATCGCCTCCTCGCGTCCGACACGCAAGCACCGTTTGGGAAACGTAATCAAACTGTCACGGATACCACTGTCCGACGGACGAAAGAAATTGACAATTCCAAAGTTCGCTTTGAGAATCCGGCGTGGAATGAGTTTCTGACCAATGTTTGCTGCATCTGTCTCCTCGGCTTTAGGGTGGTCGCCCCACAGATTCGCGCCGAGTTCTACAAGATGCTAATATACGACAAGGATTGCCACTTCAAAGCTCACCAAGAATAGGGTCGACACCCGGATCCACTGTGGCCTTGTTAATGTCACGACAGTAGTGAGAAGGTCCCTGGGATGTTCGGGACACTTGTCATTTGTCTCCCGTCGAAGCACCAAGGAGGTGCGGTACGCCTGACTCATGGAGGGAAGGGCGTAATATTAGTGCAGGGCACCGATCCGGAGCATGGGTCTTTGAAAATGGATTGCTGAAAAGGTTCTGAATGGTGGGAGTGATGGAGAGATTGGGAAACATCTGTTCAGCCTTTTCGTGACAAGCTCTCGAAAACTATGGCCTGATGAACGCAAGGTCTTCCACCCAAATTCTGCCATGATACATATGCTGGGTGGTCGTAGTGTGAACCCAGTTGAATGCGTCTCCTTGACTCATGCCTTGCGACCCAGCTTCTCGTCCTTGTCTTGTGCTCAATACATCATCAACTCCAGTGCTGTCTGTTTCGACGTTTACTGGCTCAGGGGTTTGTCTATCAGCATCAAGACATTCGAGGCAATGATCATCCGCCGCACTTGCTTGAGTGATACTGTCGTTGAGCAACAAGCTGTCTTCATTGGGAAAGCTGCAATTTGTGATGCTCTGTGGGCGGCGAAGCGCATGCGCTCATTGATTGAATAGCCGTAGTTATCAACTTGCAAAAAATGCTGCATATCGAGTCTGTAGTGGGTACATCGTCTAAGATCGGACGACTGGTCGCAATGTAGAAGCGAAAGAAGTCTTTCACCGTGGCGAAATCGGGGACATCGATCCCTGGCCGTAGGCATTGTGCACGCACATCTGCTTCGTTCGGGAGAGGCAGGCCGCGTTCGGCATGATCGAGCTCAATTGCGCCCAAATGCCAGAGCACATAGCGGCGTAGAAGTCGACAGGGGCATGGTGCGACGCAGGAGACCAAGCAGGTGGGTCGTGGTTCTTAGAGGGCGAGCGGAGGGTGAGCGGACGACAAAAGCGGCGGGACGAGGCTGAGCGCCGGGTGAGTGCGATGCAGTTTTACTTTCCTTTCGATGCCATTAGTAGTGCATGGGTCGATGGCAGGAGTCAAGCGGACGCGTCAAGAGATGGAAACAGAGGTTGCTTCGGAGGCGACGTCACCATTCATACCTGTGTTTGAAGGGTTCAAGGCAGAGCTCGATGAACATCATGAACGTCGAGAACGAGTCAACAAAGCTTCAAGAGACATCACAGCGTACAGCAAAAAGGTGATATTCGCGCTACAAAGGTGAGGCTTCTCACGAGGAAACCTTGTCTCGACTGATAGCCCCATAGGACCAAAGACATCGGCAAACCATTGACGGACAAAAGAGCCATCGGCGACGTCGCAAGGCTCAAGGGTCAGATCACAGCAACCTTCGAGTCCGTCGCACCAGACCTACAAGGCATTAACGCTTACCGCTACCAACGCAACATTAGCGGCGGCATCCAAGAGTGGATGGAAGCAGTTCTCTTCGAGCACTATCTCCAGACTCAGTCCATCATGACCCATGAAGAAGCTGCAAAGACAATACCATCAGGTATCATGCTAACGTACGAAGACTACACACTCGGCCTGCTCGACATGACAGGTGAGCTCATGAAGATAGCCATCACCAACATGGCTACACACGGGAGGTTACCAGGTAAGGACGGTGGCTCATCAGTGCTAACCGACATGCAAATCATGCGAACACAACTTGAGCTCATGGATACTGGTGGCAGCTACGCTCTGGGCAGAGATTTCGAACTCAAATTGAAAACCACAAGGGCAAGCGTTGAGAAGGTTGAAGCCAGTGTCTATTCAATGACCGTGAGAGGAAAAGAGCGCCCGCCGGGCTGGAAGCCAGACCTTGACTCTGGGCCAAGGCAAGGAGATGAGATCGAGTCATATTGAGATTCATTGTGCATGGAGCTGTCCATGGAGTGTTACAACGCATTATTTCGAGGCTGTGTCAATTGGCCGGCGAGCAATCCGAGGCACAACAACAGCATCTCTTTCATTCCGGTTTCTCCCCGGGCTCGAGGATGCCTCCCTCTACCAACGCATCAGCAGTCGGACGTCGTTGAAGCTTCTGATCGAGAGCATCAACACGCATTTGTTTGTCGAGAGCCTTGCGGCTGGCTTGAATACCAGGGGCGGCATTCGAGTCGGGGAGGATGTTGCCTGAGGGAAAACGGTCAGCAGTGCCAGGGCGGCGCAGAGTATGCAGACATACGATTGACAAGCTCGTCACGGTCGGGACGGTGCTCGAGCCCCCGTTTTAGATTGTCGGTTGCTCGCTCGCGTTCGAGCTGGTGCTGCGTGGCCTGAAGTGCTCTGCTACTGTTAGACTACGGCTGCATACGTGATGTGACGGCTCTTACGGAGCGGCGGTTGTGTCAAGCAGGATATGTCTATTCTTCAATTCTTGCGCATCTGGTCTGTGTTGCAAGTGCTTCTCGAGTGAGTTTCGTCGTTCGACGGGTGAGACGGGTGTCTCATCCACCTTGACATCGGAAGTGGTGTCGTCAATCGCAGACATGTTGCCAATTGTGTTCAAGCAGCTACAGCAGAACAGTATACGGAAGGAGAGCGCTGTTATGTATTTGTATCCAGCGGTCAGACTTGTTGTCAAGGTGACCGCGACCAGTTACAAAGTCAGGTCACGTTGCTTGGGTCACGCCAGCTTGGAACACATGCCACGAGGCACTGCGTTGCAGCGAGACAAAACGGGTTCGAGGGGTCGAAACAAGCTTGTCGTCATATACTTGTTTTGGGAGCTCTGCCAGTCTCCATCACGCTTAATTACTGTGCTGTAGCGTCTGGCTATCGCCGGGGCAGAAGCAGGCACAACCTAACCCGCCGATCGCCCCACAAGTGCGGGCAGCAACCCCGTGCAGCCTCCTCGTCATGCGAACAATTTGTCCCTCACATGTTTGGCCAGCTTCAATCAGCTGCACAGCTACGAGTCAGCCAACCAACTCTTGTGAAACCGTCGAAAGCATCTCTAACAGGGGGGGGGTCTCTCTACCACAATTGCACCAGAACTGTTCGCTATCCACGAAACACACCCGTCGCCCGACAAGCCCCTCCAACATGTCCACCTCAACCCGAGACAAATCTCCAACCCCTTCTGAGCGCGAACGTCTCGACAAAGAAGCCAAAGCCCGAGAGGAGGAGGAACAATCAAAGCTGCCGTACAAATGGACTCAAACGCTCAACGAAGCCGACGTGTCTATACCCATACCAGGAAACCTCAAATCAAAAGATCTAATAGTCGACATCAAGAAGAACCACCTTAAAGTCGCAATCAAGAATCAAGCCCCAATAATAGACGGCGACACTCCCTTCCCACTCAACACAGAAGACTCCACCTGGACGCTCTCCACCAAACCAGACAACACCAAAGAAATAGTGCTCACGATAGCCAAATCTGCGGGCTCAAATTGGTGGCCACACATCACGACCGACGCGCCGAAGATTGACGTAACAAAGATCGTGCCCGAGAACAGCAAGCTGAGCGAATTAGACGGGGAGACGAGGGGCATGGTGGAGAAGATGATGTACGATCAGGAGATGAAGAGGCAGGGCAAGCCGACTTCAGACGAGCAACAGAAACAAGATCTGCTGAAGAAGTTTATGAAGGAACATCCCGAGATGGACTTTAGTAATGCCAAGATTGGTTGAGGCATGGAAGTGGCATAGACGAGGCGGAGCGGTGCTGAAATCGCTGCACTTGCGCTGTGGGACGGAGGCGAGGCACCCTCGTCGAGTATCATCGTGACCGTCAAGACGGTGAAGGGCCAACGCCTGTTTGTGCGCGTTCTACAGTGCACAGACTCCATCGTTTACTTCAGGGAGGGAGGATACAATGGCGGTCTGCGTCTGTTGAGCATTGTATGAGTGACTCTTGAGGCCAGCACAAAAGGCGTGCATTTCACGATGCCCAGGGGCAAGCACGACGTGATAATCTCGGATGACAACAAAAGTAAAGATGCCGCATGAATACATGACAATACTTACGCTTCATCAGTTGCCAGTGCCATGAGCCGTCCTTGCAGACTTGCGCCTTGAATAGGAACGTCAATTCTCAATTGCCCACATCGTGCGACACCACCTACCCTTCTCCTTCGCAAACCACAATATCCCGCCATGCACCGCTGCCAAGAGCACCACACGCCACACAGGATGCGGAAACAACGCCAACTCCATGGCAGCAAGCGCGAACGTCACATAGAATACGCCACCGTCCATGCCATGCGGGAGGCAAGGTTGAATGACAGACATGAGTTTGGCGGCAAAGATCAGAATGTAGAGCGACGGCGTCGTGATCCGCCAGAGCAACAGACATCTTATCCTGTCGACCAGTGACTGGTGTTGCGGTGGCGGTAATAAGAGCTGTGGCTTCCTTTCAGGACTGGGACTCAGCTGCCTTTGTAGCGACTGAGGGGACGACGAGCTAGAAACATGAGCATACGGCTGCGGGTTGAGCCGCGGAGGCTGGGTGATCCCATGCGACGAGGATCTTCTCATTTCGAGTGCAGTGAGGTTCGAGCTGCTGTCATTGCGACTCTCAGACGCGAACTGTGGACTGTCCGCTCCGCTTTCCCAGTTGCCGAGCGACGGACTTTTTGGTCCGCGTCTTCGCATTTGCCGGGAGGGAGAGATGGCGTCCATATCACGTGGCCTGTTGAGGGGGTTGGTGGAATTCCCCGTCGCTGTTGTATCAATCTTTGTGAGACCCTTGCGTGGTGCTAGATCTTCCGAGCCTGCTGAGCTGCGTCGTTTGAGCTCAGGCGCGGTATCAGTGTGGCCCATTTTGACGATGTTTCGGACTTCGTCCGATGTTGGCCTGCTCTCTGGGCGGATAGAGAGGAGTTGTTTCAGGACTGCATAGAGCTTGCTTGGAAGGTCCGGCCGTTCCCTTCGCCGCTCATCGAAGCCCAGCCAGGACGTGATTTCGTCCCGGAGCTCGTCAAGATCTTCGTTTTCTTCTTGGAGGACGTTGGCATTGTGGTATGGGAGACTGGCGAAGCAGAGGAAGTGCAGAATCATGCCGAGAGAAAAGACGTCAGATTTGAATGTGAAGTTGCCCAGCGGACCACCGGGTGAGACTGGTTTGAGGACTTCGGGGGCACAATATGATATTGTTCCGGTGTGACCAGTCGATTTGCGCATTGCGTTTTCGTACTGAACTTCGCCAAAGTCGCTGACCAGAACTCTAGTTTCCCCCCCGACTTTGTGCAGAAGGCAGTTGCTTGGTTTGAGATCTCGATGGATGAAGCCATTGAGGTGCAGGAAGCGTAGGCCTTCGGTGATGTCGAGGAAAAACGAGTAGATCTGATCAAAGTTGAGTTTGCGTGGCTCGTTGAGCTTTCGAGGCAGCTCCGCCTCTCCTTTGGACTTTCGGCGTATGCGGTCTTTCAGTTCTTCGGTGGTGGATCGGACTTGTGCTGGACCGCAGACATAGGTATGCAGATCACCTCCATTGCAGTACTGCTGTAGAATGAATGCACATGGCACACTGGGGGAGAAGTTGTTGATCTGGTAGTCTTCGAGCCACACATGGCGGTATGACACCAAATTCTGATGGGAGAGACTTTGTAGAGCTTGAACTTCCACTAGCACTTTCTCGAGCCAGGCGTGGTCGTCGCCCACGGGGACGCGTTTGCATGCAAAGTGCCCTAGAGCTACGTTGTCTAGCATATGCTTCACCAACAAGACTACACCTCGCCCGCCCCGGCCGAGCTCTTTCTCGATGACAAAGAACCTTTCAAAGTAGTTCGGAGCGAAGGCCGATTCCGAGATGCCATGAACGCTGTTAGGTGGTGCAGGAGTACTGCCAACAAATTCTGCGTCAGCGGGCGGCACTGCAGGAGCCGAGCTCAGAGGTGATCGAACCGGTTGAGCAAGCTGTCTGCGTGGAGAAGGCGGCGCTGAGCTTCGACTCGAGCCGGGTTGGCTGCTTGCTAGCATTCGAAAATACTCATTGTTGATAAAAGATGGCTGGATTTCCTCGGCGAAGCCATCGTTGGCCGCAGAGGACGTTTTGTTTTCATATGGCCGTCCACAGTGAGGACAGCTGGAGTCTGATGTGGGCCTTTCGATCCCCTCATTGCGGTTCCTCAAGATGAGCTGCCTCGACTGAGGGTCAAATACGACTACAGAATCGGCATGGCGGCTTTGAAGATTAGTGTCCTCAGAGTAAGATAAAATTTCGAGACTTACAGCACGACTTCTCGATTCGTGTCGTATGGAATGATGGATAAATGGTCATCACTGAACTCGTTGGGGTCCGCCATTTATTCGTCGAGAAGCTGGCCAGACGTTCGGCCTGCATTGATATCCAACTCCGTCGTGCACATGCTGCGCAGACCTGTCAAGAGCCGTTGCAGACTGATGGAGTCGTGCAGAAACTCACTGTGATAAACAATGCGTGGAGGTTTTTCATGGACGAATTGGCACGTCATATCAACACGGCGAGATTGAAAGGGTAGACGGAGAAAGTCGTGATTGGTGCGGAAGGTGGGTCACCGGCAAGTTGCAGGCTAGCGGGCGAGCAGACCACCGCATCAAAGTTGCGGAAGACGCAACTTGAGCATTCATAAGGGGTGGGCAAGAAGCAGTTTGGGACGTGCTGTGGCGTTTGCACTAGACAGAATCAAAGGCGAACACGCGAGTCTGGAATATCTGTCTTTAAATAGGCTCCAAGGCGGCACCAGTCCATAGAACATCAGGAGGCGATGACAAGATCGAGCGTTTCTGCAAATACGTCTTTCTTGAGACAGTGCAATTCCTGTCCAAGATTCCACAACTGCTAAGCCTAGATGCCATTGATGTCCTGAGAAGATCTACCTAGCGATGTATTCCTCCCCTTTGAATATGATAGCGCCAAAACATTCCAACACTTCTATGTCTGTTGTGCTCCCGGCCTTGGAAATACCGAGGTCGTCTGCACATTATTGATATCAAAACCGCCAAATGTACCTTGGGCAGAATGCTGCCACCCTTGGCCAGTCTCCTGATTGACAAACTGGCTCTGTCTGAATGGATTCGTGCTGCCTGTCACGTTCACCGGCAATGGGTTTGGCGGAGGCGGTGATAGGTTGTTCTTTGCAAATGGATTTGTGCCTGTCTTCTGAGGCTGAAGCGGTTGGGCGACTGACTGCTGTTGCACTGGAGAAAATTGCTGTGTTTGGAAAGGCTGCTGCTGTTGGTCAAATGTGTTTAGTGCTGTTGGTGAGGCCGTTTGTGGTATCTGCTGATTATGCAGGGCGCTAGTGTTATGCTTGGCGAAGGGGTTCGTCGATTGTCGATTAAGACTAGCATTTGAGAAAGGAGGATCTCCGCCAGTGGGCAATATTGATTGCCTGAAGGGATTTGTACCGGTCGGCTGAGGCTGCAATGATTGCGGCGAAGGCAGCTGGGGAGATTGCATTTGCACAGGAGAACTGAATGACTGTTGTGAGAAGTCCGCTGCGTTGCCCTGTGGTATTGAAGACAGAGGTGAGTTGAATGCATAGTTCTGTGTCTGTTGCGGTTGAGGGCCATAACCACCAAACCCCGCGCCTGTAAAGTCTTGTTGTAAGTGTTGTGGTAGAGGCTGCTGTTGCGGCTGTTGGCCAAAATTCTGCATAAATGGATTGTAGCCTGATTGCTGAGGCATCACCTGTGGCTGCTGATAAGGTTGGGCTTGTGCAAAGCCTGGGTTGAATTGCTGGTCTTGGGGGAATGCCTGTTGCGCCATTGGCTGCTGATTCTGCTCGATAGACTCAAAGAAGTCTATCAGATCCGGAGCCGGGCCTTTCGGCGGCTGCGAAACTTGGGGCCGAGCTGTCGTAGATGAGGGCGGGTCGGCTTTCGGCGCTGGCTTGCTTTGACTGGTGGTTGAGACGGGCTTTCCTGTCCTCTTTGCTTCTTGCTGTGCCAAATATTGACGTCGGTTGACCTCGAAATCTGGATCGTTCAGGTAGTCTTCAAGAGATGAGGTCAACGTCGTCGGCGCGTGCTTGAGCTTCGGTACTTCCAGGCGTGTGTAAGCCTGGTACTGTCTTGCCGTGGACAGGTAATTCACTACCGCTTCTGTTTGACGACCAAAGGTCTTGTATATGTTCAGAGCGCGCTGAGCATCGACTTTTGACATTTCGAAATAGTGCTCAAGAACGTTGATGGTGCCCTCATTCATGACTTTGAATAGCTCTAATAGGTCCAAGGTCAGCAGTCGAAATGCCGTCATGGAGATTTCGTTGTCGGGTTCAGCGCCTCCTAGCAGGTCGCATTTCAGGAGAGCCTTGATCTGGCTCTGTACGATCTCGGTCTGCCGCAACAGGCCTTTGTCAACAGTCAACGCCTTCATCTTGCCGGTACCCGAGCGAACAAAGTCGGTCTTCGTATCTTGATACGCCTTCACTCTTTCTAAGAGATACTCGAAATACCGCCTGATGCTGATGCCTTGCGTTTGCGCTTCGGTAAACTGGCTGATTGCCAGCCGCTTCGGAGAGTCGGCCAGATAGTGTAGAGTGGCGTCCGGGGCTCCTTCTCGTATCATCAGGTGCACCACAATCAGCGCCTTGAATACAATGGTCCATGTCGAGTCTCGGAGGCGGAACTGCAAGGTGTGGAAGACATCCGCAACGCCTGTCTCTCCGCCTCGGGTCGCTGACAGGATCGGTTCGACATACTTGGTCTTCGGCGCTGCCAGCTGGCCCTGTCAACGGGATGTCCCTTTCTGCCTGAGTGGTCTCCTACCTTGATCTTGGTTGCTCCCTTCACTGTCTTCTCCATCTTTCACGCTCACCAGAGTCCCAAAACAGCGAATGCGCCTTTCGAAGGTTGGGTAGCTTGTATCGCCTCTGCGTCGGAATGGACGGGGAGTTGCGCAAGATGGGCGAGGAGGGAGTGGTGGTGACCTTGGATTCAGTGGGTCATGTCGCCGACGGGCATCATCTGACGGTTGGCAATCAAAGGTCGGTGAGCGCCTCAGTCACACAACGCGAGACCATGCAACACGTCGTCAAGTCGGAAAATGTCCCAAAAGTATATCGCAAAATACTTGTAGATTGACCATGCATCGTGTTTACAGCATTATCCGGAAGTGCAGGACTAAGCTTCTATCAATCCTGGCATGAAACTTCACCATTGACGTCTTAGTCCGAGTCGGCCTTGTGGCGCAGGCAAAACGATGCGCAGCCTCATACTGTCAGCGGGTTCACGGAGGCACTCGTAAGCAATGGCCTTTTGGTTAGATTACTGAGAAGACGGTGCAATGTAATTGACTGCATTCGCTTGTGTGCTGGCAATGGCTATAGCATTCTTTGGATTTCAAAGGGCATCCCATAAATTCCACACCTATCAAGCGAGCAATTTCGACTGATATAAACATGCCACCGGAATCCTGCTCCTCTTTCGTTGCATCAGTATCGACTCAAAGAAGGTTCAGCGCATCGCGTCGTAGCTCATGACAAACTCTTATTGATACAGCTCGCGAACATCCAAACTCCTTCAATCCATCATGAAATCGCCTCGAAGCATGCGCTCACCCAGATGATCAGGCTTTTTGATCTTTGCTCCGGGCGGAGACTTGGGCGCAGCCTGCGTTGGCATTTCCCTCGGTGGCGCCGGTGTGGGTGCATTGAATGACTTGCTCCGCTGGTGACTGGCAAAAGGATTTCCTGATCCCACCGAGGTTCTTTTGTTTCTATCTCGCATGGTGTCGGACCAATTGAAGCCTTCTCCTATGTAGAGTCAGTCCACAAGTCCCATGTTGACGCAAGCTTGGCAAAAGTGCTTGGAGAGGAACACGCTGGGGAGGAAGGGAACAAAGAGATCGACCTTGACTCTTACCTCCAGTCTTGGCCGTCCCTGGGGATCGTGCATTTGGCTTCAGATGGCTGTTGTCGGAATCCTCATTCAAGGTGAATAGAGAAGACGAGGGTCGCCTACCAGCACTATTGGTTGGAGAGGTCCCACCCTGCCTCACATCACGAAGTGCTTGAGCACCGAAGCTCAATCTGCGGGCAAATGAAGGGCTGGGCGGTGCGTGAATTGGGCCGCCTTTGTCATCGTCGTCAATGACAGCGCCGTCGTCGAAGCTGTTTCGGAATTCTGGCGAGCCACTGGCCGAAGAGGTCGATATGCTTGCTCGACGCTGCCGCGCAAAGGCGTTGTATGGCGAGTCCGGGCTGTTTCCGGATCCTGACAGTCCCAGAGCTATAGATATGCTTTTTCTCTGGCTCGACGCCCCAGGAGCAGGAGGGACGGCATTGGACGGTGAGGTCGACATGGGGGAGGAGCCGCTGAATGCTCGAGGATTCAGCATTTCGACAAAGGACTTCCGTCTTTGCGGAGGGGACGAAGGGGCTCCAGCATTCGGGTCGCTCATGATGGCAGTGCTCGGGCTGAAGCCCTTGGGTGTTGGTCCAGGTAGAGCGCTCTGCTCTCAGAGAACTTTGGTGGCGATAACAAGCAATTGGAAATACAAATCAATCGTTCTCAAGGTCTTTGAGCTGTCGTGCTCCGACGGATCACGGCGTAGGACGGCGTCGAGGGGTGCGGATAACCAAACCAAGCGTGCTGGATCACGTCACCAGAAGTCGGTGAATAAAGGAACAAGTAGATGAGCTTCTCCAAAGAACACGATCTTCGTTTCGGAATTATGAATTGGGCAGGCTGACAGTGAGTAGAAGCAGAAACATAAGAGGAACAAAACGGTGGAATGAGAGCTGGTGACCCTTCTTGGTTGGAGTAAGTCTGCGTACCAGCATGTTCTGTGTCCCTCCGAGGACCAAAGAGCCAACGCTGTGCTTGTTTCTCTTTAACTTTAAGCGCGCACGGGCCACCCCCAGCATTCGCGCGACGACCAAAACACGCCAAATCTTTGGTTGATCTTTGCGGGGGAACTAGAATGGACCAACATCATCTTCCTGTCTGCATCGAAGTCCGTCCACTTTCCTGCAAGCCTAGCCATATGCCGATGCAGTTTCATCGTCCCTGCCGTCCACTGAAAGGCTTCCATTCAAAGATGGATCCCTGTTGATCAATTCGTTATCTCGTCAGTCTCTTCCCTGGTTGCGCGACTTCTCTGAACCATGATCCACACTTTGCCCTCGTGCCTTCACCATCCTGCTTGCATGATATGCTTCCGCGGAAAGCCGAAACCACACTTGTGTCCCCATAATCACATCATGCCTCAAGCAGATGGAACTGATATGTCGGAGTTCCCCACGGAGCCGTCCACGACCCTGTGTACGTTCTCTGGGACGAATTCATGGTCGCCTGAGAAGGACGTCGGGGCCAGTTTGCAGTGATATCAAGATTGAGGCACATCCCAAGCATCTGTCCTGCAAAGGATTCTGGACTTTGCAGGATGCAGTGCTGCAATCACGGCTATGTAAGGATGCATCCACATGCTGTTGAACATCAACTCCCTTGAGATGCGGCTGCCCGATGCAAGAACGTTGGCATTGATCATTGACCATTGACACAGGTCAGCCAGGACAGCAGCAGCACAGACGGCACACGGCCCGGGTGCTGCCCGGATCGCAAGGCCAGACTCCTTTCTTCATGATCCCCTACTTGCGACACTTCGAATGCGGCTCATGGCTCAGGCATCTTGGCAAGTTGTGTGTGTCAACGTTGCTGTGTCTTCGAAATCAGTCCATGACCTTTATCACTATTGCCACCCAGTTGGATATCTATATCTGACAAGCATAACTAATCAGAAAGACTCATTGTTCTACTGCGCAGCATCTTATCGTTGTGTTATTCCCATGGCATTTCTATCCTGAAGCAACGAGAAATCTTGGGTATTTGACGTCGCTAAGCGCGAACAGACCCAACGACATCTCAGGTCTATGGGTTCCGCCATCACAATTGGCCTGCAAACACTCTCCTTTGTTCATGGCTGCCGCATTCAGAATGTTTGGGTGAGCAATGGACGGATTCAGTTATGTACGACATGATTCCGTTTTGTACCTTGTAGGTACTCCTCCTCGACTTCTCAATTTCCCTACCCAGCGATCTGCCGTATTCCCTCATCTCTCAATTGCTTTGTGGCATCCTATTGCTGAACATCTTCATCACCCAATCACGCGCCAAGGCAAAAAGGAGACGTTCCCGTGACAAGGCGAGTACACACCGAGCAGGAGGCAATAATTTCAAGCTTTTCGAATTCGGCTGAAAGTACGGATATAGGCCATGGTGATGCGTCAGGGTCGCGAATTTTCCCAGACGAGCCACAGTCAGATGCATGGAATACCTAGATCAGCAAGAGCTCGAACGCAGTCGGAAGAATGTCGAGGAGAAATGGGCGGACGAGGTAATGGTATGTTTGTCAGCACAGGAGACCAGGTTGTCGAGAAGTGAGTCTCGGTCCACGGTTTATTGGACTTGACTCTGAGTTCTCGTAGCTGAGCAGACAGATTATTCGTGCATGTGTGTTACCAAAGGCGTTCATCATAAAAATATCGACGGGCAGGGATGGCGTCGCTTTATGCCCAGAAACGTCGCCCACAGCAGCCACGACATCATCGACGGGAGCTCTTCAAAACTTACACGCGCTTTCACACGCTCCTGTATCTGAAGAACGACAACGAACGAGTCCGGCTCTGGTATCTTATCCGAAACAATCTGAAGAAGGCCTTCGAACTTCTATCACGGAATGAAGACACGTTACCGTCGGATGCCTATCGCATCGGAAGCAACTTCTTCAAGGCAAGGGAGGTTAGGAAGCTGGTTGAACTCAGCACTCATCAAGCAGACTTTTTCATTCCAGAAATGAATGAAGATATTGTCAACTACTATTGCGAGCCCATTTATCAACACCAAGCCGAAGTCCCGCCATCTGCATGGCCTGGATGCGAAATGCCTGTCTTCTAAAGCTGTGCTGGCACTTTCAGAATTTCCAGGACATCACCAGTGGGGTCTGGTAGCACTCGAAGCTTTGCATTGGGCTACTATTCGTCTGAACCACTTGGCCGAGAGCATGTTGTCTTTCATCGAACAGGCTCAAAGATGAGAGATTGGTCGCTGGAGGACTTAGACGCAGTTGGAGAAATTCTAAACGACCCAGCAAACTGCGGAAGGCGCTGGCGGGAAGATGGAGGGTGAGCTAACAGTTCCTAAAGTGACGATTTTGCAAGATGACCTGGATAACAAAGCACCTGCGCTTCACATTGACACAGGCTTTGAAGAAGATTACCGCGCTATGCAGCTATCTTTTTCGACCAGCTTACCAGCGGATTCAGCTATGGGCAAGGTCCTGGTTAACGAAGCATCACGATGCTCCCGTCACTTTCGCGATTCCTCCTCACAGTTCCTCAATCCTAATTAGACACAGAAATATTGCACACGCTGCCGCAAGTCCAAATCACCTGCCGATGTCCAATGATGGGATTCCGATGCTTCAGGGTCTGCCCTTTCTCATCCTGCAACAACTGAGAGCCCTCAAGTCATTAACGGAGAGGCCAGACGAGAGCGACACTGTTGAAGTGGCATCGGGCCAGTCCAATGATGGCGCCGCACAAGGCGGAAAAGATAACAGGACCTTGGTCGAATTGCACCACAGTATTGTGAAAGTTGATAGCGATGACGGAATCAAAGCAGGTACTCAGTCGCCTTGCGCAGACGAAGATGTTGTCACGGGCTCAGAGACGGTGCCAACAACAAGGATGCCATGTTTCTGCAGCCGAATGCGAACCACTCTATTCAACGAGAGCCACATAGGCTAAATAATGCACTGAATCCTAGAGCTACCCCATGTCCAGACAGCGCAACGAAATCAGAGGCTCAAGCCAGCTGCAAGTTTCTAGAGACATGCAACGTGTTCAGAACGAGACAATACAAAGGCAACCCAGAATGTTGATTGGCAACCTCGCGACTATCGGGCTCCTGACACGAATGGAATGGTGGTCGGTCAGTTGAATAGTCATCCGCACACTCTCATCCACACGCTGCAGACTTGGATGCGTTCCACGATAGGCTCAGGGTTAACCGAGCTCATACCGAATAAGCGGATCGAATTAATGCTCTCCATAATCAGCTAACGCAGAGGATAGTTCACCTCAGCAGGATTGACAATATGAGTCAAGCGAGGATGAAGACACCGCTCATGCAGCTCGGTGGGTGTCGAGCCTCTATTAGCCAACGATGATTTAGAGGATGCATCGACCGACTATGAAGACATGCCGGCGCCCGAATTGGGAGAGACATGATGATCAATGTTGTTGAAATTGTCATCGGGAATCTAAGAGACGCATCTGATGCACTGGACAAATATGATAGAAACGGCACGAGCCATGGTAGTTTTGGGATTTTCCAACATAGACTCCCAGATTGATCGTCAAACCTCGACGGCCACCTTGACGAACACGGACAGGTTGATTACGGCATCAGGGTTAGCGCTGCCATATGCAGACGAGATGAATGACAAGCAGAGGGCAGCTGATCAGCTGGAGGGAGACGCCAGGATTGCAGAAGCTAGAGGATAGCCAGCCCATTTGCAAACGAGCAAGATAGCGACAGTGTTGGTGCAGAGCCCGGAAACCCTAAGGAGCATGATCAACGGCAGTGATACTCAGTCTACAGCGCCATGTGAGTCGTTCTCGGCGGGCTATACAGACTGTGTGTCAGCGAGGAATATGCTCGGTGCGGCGAAGAAGCGGGCTGAAGAACGTAAGAAGGCAGAGATATTCTGACACAAAGCCAAGGCCTTCAAAGGGAGGCGAGCCGGCAAAACAAGAGGCATCGTGAGAAGGACGTCAGCGAGCCCAATGGAGAGGTCCCCAGAATCAAGAAAGACCAGTGCAATGATGACTCTGATGACACCCAGCCCGTCCCTACCTAGACAACCAAGGCTGCAGGCAATGGCAAAGGCGCAAGCGCCGGCACAAAACCGGTTGCCCACAAGAAGAGTGTAGCAGAAGGTGGAGCTATAGCTGAAGGCGCGGCCGGCATGAAACGCCCAGCTCGACAAGAGAACGGCGACTCTCCTCCGCTGGTGACAGTGGTAGTTCCTCTACAGTGTCGACATGGAAATCAAGGCATACTAAATTTGATGATGACGCGGATGCCAACAAAAAGTCAGCATCGATCAAGAGAAAGGTCAAGGTAAGCACATTACTTAAACTTCTACAAGATGCAGGGCAAAGAAAAAGAGTCCTACGAGGCAAAGCATAACTCCTTCTACCATTCCAAGCGACAAAATCGGTGGTTTCGCCGTCCGAATCGCCTGCAGCGTTTTCCAAACTGCAGATACGGAGTAGCAGCCAGACTGGCTGGGCCTAAAGTGAAAAATGACACGCGCCGGAACGCAACTTTGGCCGCTACCGAGGACGCCCACGCCGCCATGACTAGGAAGTGGATTTCGAAGCTAGGAGGGAGCAAAGGGCCAGTGGAGATGACGATGATAGTGAGGACAACGATGCGACTTCGGCAGCTATAACGGCCATTGAGCCCAAGACATCGGGAGGCATGTCGAAACCTACAAGCAAGGGCAAGCCAGGACAAGCAGACAGCAGGGATGATGACAAAATCCCAAGCCCAAGACGAATCGAAAATTATCCCAATTGGCAGCGAGTAACACCCATGGCCACGGCCAAGTCAAGACTCCCAGCCAGATTGATGGAGGTATGTGAGGACGGGTTGCTCGTAGGGAGGTTGTGTATGTATTGTGAGAGAATTGGGCCTCCGATATCAGATGTGTTAACAGCAACAGGTCTAATAATCCTTCGCCAACACAAAGTAGCCATGGATTTCCTCAACCAGAATGCAGGAGAGCGTATATCTGATTGTGCACACAGCAGCTTTTCCAGATCACCAGGGAGCTAACGGGGCTATTGGCGGTGGTCATGGGTAACGAGTGTTCCGCTGTCATCTAGGAAGGGCATTCTGACCTTACAAAAGCAAGTATGCAATTTGAGACTTGAAATTCATGAGATTGAAGGAATCCAAAGTAAAGTGAAGTACATTTCCCAGGCTCTAGAGAGCACTAGATGCTTGCCCCGCAAGGCCTCACACACATATCAGTCACGATATTCCTGTCTCTCATCAACTTCCCGCTAGAACTGCTCAGCATCACAGTCCAACAAATTTTAACGCCTTCCACACAAAGGTTGATGGCTATGTCGCCGATGCGTCCCTGTCCAGCTTATGCGCGTCCACTGCTCGTTCCAAGATGTTGTGTTCAACTTGTGCTTCAACGAGGACGCCAGCTGATGGAACAGTGAGAAGCGGACGGAGGCGATCGTGAAGGCGAGGTAGATGATAGAGTGGGATAGGATCGCGTAGATCTGAAAAAAGGACTGGGAGGGCTTTGAGAGTGTTGAGCGGATGAGATGTAAGTTGGTGGATGGTGGCGTCGAGCCGTTTAGTGGCGGTGGCGTCGGACTGGGCTAAGGCAGGGAGGAGGCGGCCGCTGGGCCTCTGTGTGGATTGAGTCCTGAGTCGGGGAGGATCTGGGAAAGGACTGGCGTGATGAAGATTGGATATGCCGGCTGGGAGAATTCGCATGGGGAGGCAGACGTCATTCGGTGTTCAAGAATTCACCTTACTCGGACCATTCTGTCTTCCCGACGACAGACACCTGCTTGACGATGCCCATACCGGCGCTGAGATCCTCAGTGCTCTTTATCTCAAACATGTAAATGCCTTCCTCCAATACCCAATTTCCGGTGCGCTCGTTGAATACAGCCAGATTTCTCTTGGGGATTTCTACCTCAATCTTCCCACTCTGAGCCGGTGCGACGGGCGCTGGACAGCTGACCGAAGCTAGAAGCTGCGAATCTTCAGGCGCAAACATCGGCCAGGAATAGATATTGAGCGACTGAGTTTGGGGATGCGCCGACACATTTCGAATCGTGGCGATGATCTTCCATGATTGGGTGTTGTCAGTGACTATGGCTGCGAGGGTCGGCCTCGCCTGAGGGGACGAGAAAGACGGCGAAGATGATCTCGAGTCAGATAATCTGGATACGTATTTGATCTGGAGATGAGCGGTGGTTGGGCTGTGAGATGCTCCGTTAAGTACCGCTGCTGCCATTGTGGCGACGTGATGCCGACGACAACGACTATTGGTTCTTGAAGGCCGAAGAAGGCGGTAAAGGTGATCGTTTTCTGAGAGCCTACGAGGGCGAGCTGCTTTCATCACGTGTCAAGGAGGAAGGAAAGAATCTTCTTTGCAAATTAGTCCCATAATAAATGCCTCATTCTCACCCCGCAAGCAAAATCCTGTGTACGGATTTGTGGGGACAGGAAAAGTCTAGGCGGCAGAAGGTAAAGCACCTTGATGCTCGTTGCTCATTTCCTGGATAGGCCTCTTCAACTGAAAGTGTGGCCTGATATGTTTCTAAAGAGACGTCGGTCGGAAGCCCGAACAGGTCTAGCTTGTTGCCTAGTGGCCCCCGTTTCCAAGACGGGGTAGCGATCTCGGAAGGAGTTCGGGTGGAAGGCTTGCCACGAGGCAAATCCTGGTAGAATGTCGGTATTTGAGAGCAAGTCCCGGCTCAGTGAGATCGTGAGGGGTATAGGTGCGCTGTGACAATTGGTAGCACAAGATTCGTAAAGGGGACGTTTTGAAGAAATCTGCGATCCTGTTTTCTACACCCTCCGGGAGCTTCAACGGTGTAAATCGTTGTTATTCAAACTGGCCCTGAAGGTCGGAGAAGGCTGTTCAGTTGCAATGGAAGCACTGGTGGACCAGTCATGCTCACGAAGATGCTTGTGAGATGACACCGTTTCACCGCATAGAAATGCTGATGGGAGGCGGCTTGGGAGGTTCGCGGCACGTTCGATTTTCGGAGATATGGCACATTGTGTAGCTTTGGAATGGCATCACGATTCCAACGAACCGTCCAATGAACGCAGAGCATGCTCAAAATGGAGGTGATGACATTGTCAAAGTACAAATGTACATTTTGCTTTGTCGGGCACAGGAATATGGACCCTTGGACACAATCCTTCGAGCTCTGAGCGTTCGAGGGACGCTGACGTAAGGGGCTTTGGACTGTAAATGACCTCGAACCGAAGACAAATCTTCGAAAAGATATGAAGAATCCTCCGGATTCTGCGAACAAAGTTTGCCGTACTTGGCGGTCGAGCTCCGCTGGTACGGTTAAGCTGGCGGAGCAGCGGGACTGAGCAGTCTTGAGCTCTCACTCGCATCGAAACCCTGATTTTGCCAAGTCATTGAATGCTGATGAGACCGTGGATTATGCCACCGGTCCAATTACCGTGGTGGGCGCCGAGACAGCCGGTAATGCAGGTGAGGTTGAAACCATTGGATTGGCGAAGCACTATGTGACCATCGTTGGTGACGAAACGAACAAACCTTCGATGGGATGATCCGCCCTCTATCCGGCATCCGAGAATGCTGCTGGGGTATTTCCTGCAATATCATTGAAAATAAGGAAGGGAAGGAAGGGTCGGAAGAGAGCAGTGCCTACAAAGATGAAGATGTGGTCATCGATACCACCAACGGAACGGCAGATCCACGTTTGAGAGAATGAGTACTGGAAGGTATCGTAGAACAGTCGTCACCGAGCTTGAGAAATAAAAGGCCGGAAAGGTCAGCCATCCATCCATTCGCTCCTCCTGTATCCATCTTGCACTAAATGTGCCTCCCCATCGAGCCGAATAGACAATTCTGTGCCTCTCACAGCTCGATCTGCTCGGTGGGGCAAAGGAAGAGACCCAATTCCGGACTGCGACCGACTTTTCGGAAATACACCAAATGATCCTGTAAAGAGTAGCAGGAATGGGTATCCTTATTCATTGCTATATGCAATCGCAGATTTTCAATTCCGCGCTCTTTGAAAACCACAAACTTGTATCTTCCCAAACCCCATCGAAGGCTCTATTTCACACATGAACAGGTTCCAAATGATCCCAAGAATGACATGTCGACGCTACCGAGTAATTTACAAAATGATAGCCATGCCGAGGATACCAGCACCGACAATGCCCATTGCACCAACTTGAATCGAGGAGCCTGCACCTGTGCTTGATCCGGAACTGGCACCAGTGGCAGAAGCAGAAGCAGACGAGGCAGCCGCGGAGGCGGAGGAGGCTAAATCGGTGCCCATGGCAGAGGCCAGCGACGTGATTGCGGGTCCTACCAGAGTGCCGTACTCAGATGTAAGGCTTGCGTAGGATGCAGATAGAGCCGTATCGGTGGCCAGTGCGGAAGTGAATGAAGCGTAATCGCTGATCGCTGAGGAGTAATATGAGGCGTATGAACTGTCAGTGAGGACGTCCGATAGGTAAGAGCTGGCTTGGTTGAGAATGTCGGAGACGTCTTGCGCGTAGACAGAAGTGGCGGCGGCGGCCAGGAGAACGACAGGTGTGAAACGCATATTGGCTAAAGCTGTGTGCAAATTGCTGTTGAATGAGTGTAGAGAAGTTGGATAATGACTGTGCAGTGGAATAAGAAGTATCGAAACTCTGAGTGTGAAGAAATGACTGGCAGAAAGATACTCCCTTTTTGACCTGAAATCTCAAGAGCAAATGGAGGAGCTCTCACGCATTCTCGTATCTGCCTCCTTACCTACAGCAGGAGCCGAACTTAGCCCTCAAGGCATAAAAGCAAAATTAGCGTGATTTAGATCTGGCAAGGGAGCAGCTTTTGATTGACACCAGGAAAAATGAGTGGTATCAGAGTGGTCAAAACCATGATTCCAACCGGAGTAGGATCCTTGGGCCATGGTAGATCTGCTCAGGGGCAATCTCGCAGGACCCTGGTGGAAAGTTTCTCGGGCTACGATTGGATCAAATCAGCCACACCCCACAAGTGCCAAATGTTTAGAGCCACTGGCAAGGCTGACACCCCGGGGTCCTACTCATGTTTCATCTTCCACATGATCATTTTGCTGAGGCATTCTTTGCAACATCGCCGCCATCCTTTGTATCGTCCAGGAAGCAATTGCTTGGGAAGACTTGCAAACGTTATTAAACTGTCGAATAGCATTGATTTCGAACTGGAGGATTCCACAGGGCAAAATATGTGGAGCTTGCTCGAAACGTCCCCTGGTTCCTTGGCGACCCAATCTTACCGTGCTGGCTTTCTTGGAAAAAGATCTGCTTTCTGAACCAGCCCATCATGTACGACGAGCGTTCATATCGAAATGGACCTGCTTGGCCTACGAGGTGGGCTGAAACCCCAAGCGTCGTGAGGTGCCAGCGAGGATCGAGTCTCCCAAACTTTGAGACTGGTTGACCGTGACATGCCTTTCAATATGTTCCTGGACACACTCAATGCACTTGTTCTTCTAGCTCTGGAAGTCCCTCCTTGAACCTAAATCTCCAGACTTTGAGGTCTTTGACAGCTTTCCGGACATCCTCAAAGTGGACGTGGTGCTTCTGAAGACTTGCGGGCGACTACTCTTCAGGCATTGGAGACGGAGGGGATACTTCGAAAGAACGTATACGGGCTCAGCAGTGGTCGTGCTCGGCAGGCTTTAGTCCAGGGGTACACATCCCTGAGTCCGCTGTGGCAGTCTGCAACATGAGGTACCCAATAGTCTCAGAAAGAATTCAAGAATACACAGATGGCTGCTTTGCGAGTCGTTCTAACTACAGCAGGTATGACAAAAGCTTGCGGAGCTGGAGGGTGATCTGACGCTGTCAAAGGTGAGCTTCATTTGGACGTTCTTCACGAACAGAGAGGCGAAGAATGCTCCTGCGGAAGAGGTGTAGAAGCACTAGATGAAGCATTGGAATGCCTGACCGCTGGACAACTTCGACTGCGATGGATACAGCTGAAACTTCAGCTGTTGAGGCCGTGAGGAAGGCACACTTGCCCACGGAAACGGTCTGGGAGTTGAAGGAGCCAGCGAGCCAATCTCAGAGTATGGCGAGCAGCGTAGGTAAAAAAGGCGAGATGAGGAAGTCATGGCAGATTCGGAGAAGCATGAAGCGGAAGCGAGAACAGGTGGGCGCAAGAAGCAAGCGAAGAAAGCTTGACCTCCAGAGGGCCACAAAGAGTGGTTGCAGATGCATTTGAGAAAGAGACCCCCGGAAGCTAACAACAGACGAAATGCTGAACAAGCAGCGAAGGACATCCAGTCTGCTGGCGCAACGCTACAGATAGGTCAAACGACATGCCGGCACGGTGTTCTCGGACCTTTGGTGTGTGCGTTCAGGGAGAAAGCTGGAGGTTGGTCCGAGGTAAAGGGGCGGCTTGGCTCTGGTGTCCTCCACGTCCCCTTCAAAGCAAGTCTTATCTAGGCAGCTTGTATCATTGTCATGGCTGAAGAGGGCCATCTCCTTGGAGTAGGAATTGCCGGAACCCGACTTTCAGCTCCCAGGCCTTGCTTGATGACTCCCATCGAACACCTTCGTATCATCGTTGAATCTGGGCAGAATCATGATAAGGCCCTTATGCTTACGTCATTGAGCCTCGCCAAACCATGTGAATCGTGCGCAAGGCGGCAAAAAAGTCCTTGATTTCTGTACTACCGGGGAACTGATCTCCCAAGCATTTGCATTTGCGCTCGACACCTAGCCGTTCGCCTTCAAGGCATATCGTCTCACGTTGACCCGCTCGCTGAACGTCCAAGTCGCAACGAAATCCCAGACTCAATAAGCATGGATCAAGCAGCAGCCCAACCTCGGAAATGTCCAGGATTGAATTGCGAGAACGATGCAAGCACTCTGCAATGCCCCAAGTGCAAGGACATGGGAGTCGATAGTTTCTTCTGCTCCCAAGAATGCTTCAAACGAAGTTGGGTAGGCGCTCACAGTCTAAGTAGGACTTAGATGGCCGTGTCAGCACTGGACACTAACACCACAATCCAGGCTGAACACAAACAATTGCACAAAAGTACGAATCCCTTGCGAGGCCTCCTCCCTCCGAAAGTTGTTTCTAAAGTTGATCCAGAAACCGGCACGTTCAATCCTTATCCCACCTACCCGTTCACGGGACCGCTGCGACCCGTCTACCCTCTGTCGCCGAGGAGAGAAGTCCCGAAACACATTCCGCATCCAGTGTGGTCGGCAGACGGGAATCCCAGATATTCATTTGCAAAGAGGAACCACATCGACATCCTCGACGAGAAGGCCCAAAATGCCATGCGCAAGTCATGTCGGCTGGCAAGAGAGGTTCTTGATACAGTGGCCGCAGCGGTCAGGCCCGGCGTCACCACGGACCAGTTGGACGAGATCTGTCACAATGCATGTGTGGAACGAAATGTGAGTGGAAGAGCCAGAGATGCTATTTGCGCAAGCTGACCGTCTGACAGTCCTACCCCTCCCCTCTCATGTACAACAACTTTCCCAAGTCCATATGCACATCCGTCAACGAAGTCATCTGCCACGGTATCCCCGACCAGCGACCTCTAGCAGATGGAGATATCGTCAACCTTGATGTTTCCCTATGGTTCGAAGGCTACCATGCAGACCTAAACGAGACATACTACGTCGGCGAGAAAGCCCGGACGAATCCAGACGTGGTTCGCCTCGTTGAAACAACCCGACAATGTCTCGATCTCGCAATCGCGCACGCCAAACCCGGCGTCGCATTCAAAGAGTTCGGAGATGTTATCGAGAAGCACGCAAAAACACAGGGTCTCGGAGTGGTGAAGACATACTGTGGCCATGGAATCAACAGCCTCTTCCACTGCGCGCCCAACGTCCCGCACTACGCAAAGAACAAGGCAGTCGGGAAGCTCAGACCGGGGATGACATTTACAATCGAGCCCATGATAACGTTGGGCAGCTACAAAGATAAAACCTGGCCGGATGATTGGACCAGCGTGACAGTTGACGGCAAGCCATCAGCACAATTTGAGCACACCCTACTTGTCACAGAGACAGGGATAGAAGTGCTAACCGCGAGGAAAGAAGACAGCCCTGGTGGTACAATACCCATGATCGCTGCTGATACGAATGGTGAGAAGATTGGTGATACAGCGGACGCCACGATAAATGGGACGGCTTGAATGAGACGAGAGGCATAGACAGAGCAGAAGATACAAACACATGGCGGCCTGGATATCTGGATTATTATCCACCTGATGGACGAGACGAGCTTGATGGAACATGCCCGAACTTAGATGGAACAGCGCGAGAACCGTCGAGGGAAGGCATAGGAAATTGCAATTCGGCACCAAGCTTGGTGTCTGCATGTGATATCAACGGATATGGTTTCCTGAACTTCGAGTCGACAAGAGTGTGACTATCTATGGGGACTTTCCCCAAACAATTTTTTGGATCTGTAAGCATGGGACCCTGGTCGCGGTGCGCCGCGCTACCTAGCCATCAAATGCTTCCAGTTCAGTCTGCGAGTCGCTTCTTTCAGTGGGTGGCCGTTGTGCCAGAGACAAGATCTACTAACACAAGACAATCACAGTTTGACAAGGTAGCAATACTCCGATCAATCAATTTTGCGTCCAAACAATGACGGCTGCTTCACCTATCAGCGCCGAACTTCTTTCATGCATCTACCATTGCTTGCTCGCCAGAAAATGAGTCCCATCCAGGCGGAAGACGTTGACAGTAAATTAAAAAATAACGGGGTTTGCTCAAACGGTCCAATGGCCGACCAATCATATTCCCTGTCGATTGAGGAAGCTAGGTCCTCGCGCTATGCTGATGGCAGGAATTGATGACATTTTGACAGTTCTCCCTCCCACCCATACCGGTAAGTGACTTGCTCCCGTTCCAGACATGACGAAGTCAGAACGCTTCCGCTTCAAGGACAAAAATGAAAGGCCCCATACCCAAAGGGTGTACGCTAGGCGTAAAGTTGTTGATGGACGAACTCGGACGACTTCGAAAGTTGTCCCGTTCCAACACTCCATCTTCTGTACGCTTCCCAGCGTTAAACATGTCCATGGATGACAGGCTCAGTGTTGTTACTTTGAAGTATTCCAGACAAAGGCACGCAGGCGAGATTTTGCTCTGACACAAATCTCATCATGTCTCTAAACGCCTTTCTCAACCGCTCGGCTGATCTTTACAATTTCAACCCCGAGACGAGCATTCCCGATCTAAACGGCAAAGTCATCACCGTCACAGGCGGCAATGTCGGCCTAGGTTACCAAACCGTTCTACAACTCGCCCAGCATAGCCCGCATACGATCTATCTCACGGCGCGTTCGCAGGCAAAGTATGACTCCGCAATGGCCGAACTTCGCAAACACATCTCAACGGCAGACGGCATGATCCGCTTCATCGAGATGGACCTCTCCTCCCTCGTATCCGTCAAAACAGCCGCCAACCACGTTCTCGGAGACGCAACACGGATCGACATCCTCATCAACAACGCCGGCATTATGGGGACCGCTCCATCCCTAACAAAGGAAGGCTACGAGATCCATTTCGGGACGAACCACATGGGCCATGCTCTCTTCACGAAACTCCTAATGCCCCTGCTCCTCAAAACAGCCAAGACCTCAGAAGTCCGCATCGTCAATGTCTTAAGTGGCGCATATGCAATGGCCGACCCTATAACAGGATTCGACGAGAACCTGGTCAGGACGGACATGGCGTCCACCTCTGGGCTCAGCAGCAACCTTATGGCTCGCTATGGGCAGTCCAAGCTCGCGAATGTTCTTCATGCCAAAGGGCTGGCAAAGCACTATCCCTCTATTACCTCGGTCTCCATTGCACCGGGACGGGTCAAGACAGGCCTGCTCGACGGGATGTACACCAGCAGGTCCAACAAAGCATTTGGCTATTTCCAGAGGGTATATGATGTTGTCGTTGGCGCTAAACCCGTCGATGTTGGCGCATATACACAGGTCTGGGCTGCGACAGAATCGAAGAAAGAATGAGTGAAGAACGGCGCAATGTACAATCCGATCGGGAAGGAGGACGCCGGCACCAAATTTTCAAAGGACGAGAAGATGGTAGATAGGCTTTGGATCTTCACAGAAAGCGAGCTCCGCAGGCATGGGTATTGATTGGTATTGGCACATTCATAGCTTTTCATTCGCTTTTTTATCAGCTGTTGTTGCGTTCTAGCAGAAGCGTCATGGATAACGGGGTGTCACTCTGTCACATAAGTAGACTAATCGACCTAGCTAACACCTACCCATTGAATTCGAGAGTGCATTGCATCTATGCTAACAGCGGTCGGCAGGCAAGGTCATGACCTAGAGGCCTCCGACACTCTCCAAAAGCCTTGCTGTCTCTCGCTCGAAGAAAGCACCCGTGCTGGCCATACCATCAACATCCACATCGAAGCTCTTGATCTCTGCCAAATCATACGCACCATGATAATCATTCTGGAAAAGCTGGCTCCCCATCACCATGTCTCCCTGCGTCGTTCGCTCTCTAGCATCTTCTTCACCAATCTGGATCAGCTTGATCGTCTTCTTGCTCCCAGCCCTCCTCAACGCATCATTCATCTTCTCAACCGCCTGAGCCGTCGTCAGATTCTCCTTTGCCAGGGGCACAAATTTGCCCCTCCACTTCTCATTCCATTCTCCGACATCGCTGAGAATCATCCGCGCAGCAAGAACACCCAAGTCATTAGGGTCAAGCATGGACACCAGGTAATTGGAGCCCAGAGCAGTGGTGATGAGTTGCTTCGCCTCCAACTCAGGATACATGAACTTTGACGTAGGGGCCAAAAAATTGGTGAGAAACGATGCACCTCGAATGATGGCCCAGCCCTCTGCAACCTCCTGCTCCGAAACTCCAGTCACAGCGTCCTCACACGCTTTCTTCGACCTCATGTATTGAGCCATCCATGCACTTGGGTTGTTCGGCACAAATTCGGTCCAGACTTTGTCGTCGGGCGACTTGTGCATGCCACTGCTGGAAGAATAGACCATACGCTTCAAAGATGGCACGGAAGCGCAAGCCTGCACAAGATTGCGAGCGTGTCGAGCTTCACCCGCAGGGTCCGTGAAGACCGGAGTGGCGTTCAAAAAGGCAGCGGTGCAGGACTTGGCGGCCTCCTGGATGGAAGAGACATTATCGAAATCGCCTTTGAACAGCTTGACATGGGGCTGGCGACTGAGACGAACAGCCGCGGCAGATGCCGAGTCCCGGACAAGGACGTGGATGTCAACCGGATTGTCAGGATGAAGTTTGTTGTGCGCAAGGAGGGCATTGACGGTGGCGCCGCCTTGGATGCCTGTTGCGCCAGCAATGAGAATTGATTGAGACATGTCTAGGTCCAAGTAGGAATTTCCAAAGACAGAGGCAATGCGAGGATGTTGTATGGAATGAAAATGCACGAAAAATGCTGTCGAGATCGTCCCTACCTTTTTGTACCTTCACGTCTATAGATTTCTCGGCGCGGACGTTGTCGAACCTAGACACCGTAGGTGAGCGTATGAAATTGCCGAAGCTTACAAAGCTTTCTGCCTACTGTAATTCTCAATGGCTGGGTCACTGAAGTACTATGGACAATATGGAGGATGTTTCTCGGCCGATACATCAAAAGGAGTTAGGAGATGTAACCGAGGGCACTGCCACCTATGAGCAGTGCCCTATTAATAGTGGCATTTCAAGAGCAGTTTCCACTGGTATTGATCGACAGGGGTGATGTCGCAGCGCAGTAGTCGTTGTCAAGTGTCTTGAGTAGCGACCTGTATGCGGGTTGGTCTTCTCAGATCTGAGCATCGTCCTGACTAGCTTCCTGGAAAAGGTCTCCATGGAAAGGCACCCTCAACAGCAGCATCACAGCTTCTCCTCTGAGACGTAGACAAGCCTCAAGTGGCGGACTCGTTGTCGTTGATGCCAACTTTCACAGCCGATATGTTCACCAATGAAGGACGAGGACGGCTTTGAGCCGGGCAAGTATCTGAGTCAACGGCACCAGCTTGCCGGCACTGGTGCACTCTTCACACGTGCGCCTATGCGGAGCTCTCTCGCAATGCAAGAGCGTCAGAAGGCGGGGTGGGTGTATATGCAGAAAAGATCGTAGGGCGATGGGACCGTTCGAGTCTTCCATATGTGCGGACGAGATGGTGTGAAAAGATCACAACCGAAGGCAGTGCCGCTACTTTCGCCGTCGGTCTGGGATACAGAGATGTCGATGTCTTTCGGGTCCAGTTTCTAGTCAGCCAGATGAGTAGTTGCCCTTAGCGGAGCTGTATGATTCAGGGAATGTGCTTCCCATCGAACCGATTCTGGCACTTTCTAAACCATTACCTATAATCTGGGCCTAGGCGTGCGGAAGATGCGGGCAAAATTTTGAGATGGACCGCAGGCAGGATGATGAAGACGGCGACGACGATGTTGGCAATGATGTTTGGAGGCTATTGTCCATAGCTTCGAAGCTCAGCACACTCTCTGCGAGCAGAGCCCATCCAATCTCTCGGATCGAAGTGTTGCTCCTCGTCCGCACTCTACGCCGTCACTTTTGGGGAAGCGGGTGAGCTGATACATCCATCAGTCATGGTTAGAGTGCCAAAGGTATCAACTCAACGCTGGTTCCCTTAGCAATATTAGGGGCGAGACTGAGGTGACTCTTCGTGTGAAGGGGTCCGTCGTCGCACTTGAGGCAATCTGGTGATAACAGGAGCTTTGTCCTTAAAGTGAAAGCATCATTGTATGTAGCTGTGAGGACTGTCTTAGTAGATTGATTGAATTGTGGAATCACGAATGTGACAATACGGACGGTGCATCTGGCATTTTGGGAGCCATTGTAGGTGCATTGGCGACGTTTTAGGCCGGTAATTACGGTACTGGCACCCCCACGAACCCCCAGGGCTTCAGCAAAATTGTTTGACCCACCTTGTTGCAAAGTCAGCTTTCAGGATCCTAAAAAAGCATGCTTACATACGGCACACGGAGGTGAAGATTGGAATCTTGTTCATTTATATTTTCGAACACAAGTGTTCGGATTTGAGTAATCTCGCAGTACTGTTGCCGCTGCTACTCTCGCAAGCTGCCACTGGGGCCTCGCCGCACGAACCAAGGAATTAAGACCAAAATTCCCCGGGTCCCGCCCTTTACCATCCCTCATGGTCACATTTTTGGAGCTTGCCAGCCCAATGCTAGTGGGACCCTCCCCATATATCCGTGGCCCTCCACATTCTAGAGTAGGAAAGATAGTCATAAAGTCGTCAGCTTTTTCCAGCCTGAAAACGCCGAGCAGAGCTAGAAGTGCTCTCTAAGCAGAAAATAAAACATGAAAAGGAAAAAGGGGTATCAACCTCGTCAATGCGCCAGAATGTACGTCTCAAATCAGCAGGAACTCCCAGCAATTCTCTCGCATCACATCGCGCCAATGAACTTCTTGCGCCCTGACTTGCGAGACGGCACCATGACCGACATTGGTGTTGAGTGGCGGCAGGGGAGAGCTGGTGGCGGTGCCAAGAGGGCTCATAGCACCGGCGGTAATAGGTGTGGCTTCACAAAACGTGGCCGACAATACGATGTCGTCGTTCCTGCTCCAGACTTCGTTGAGCAATTTGTACATGCGTCCAAGATTGCCATTCTTGCCTGCGACACCTAGGAGTTCGACTCTCTCCGCGAGGACTTTTCGGAATGTCGACGTTGGGGTGGAGTTTGACCCAGTAATGAGCAAAGGCCAGACCAACGATCTGTCAAAGCCGTCGGGACCACTTGGGATGTATTGGAGCATATCCGTGATCTGGTGAACGAGGTTGACGGCAGCTTGGCCGTAGCGATCAAATCCGGGCACGAGTGAGCACAGGTACAATCGAAGGGCCTTTCGGAAGATGGCAGTGATGTTTCGCGACAGTTGGCGAGGGCGAATGGCACCAGAGCTGGAATATGGGTGTTGGGGGGCTTCATTGGGGGACTCGGTGGCATCGAGTTGTTGACCGAGGGACTGCACATGCGAGCAGACGCTAATGTCGTCCAATCGCTTCTCCAGTCGCAGTGCGTCAAGGCATGCGACTTCCGAAAGCAGGTACATAACATTGTCCTGACATCCCATGAGCTCAGCCAGTCCGGTGCTGCCGGCTGCCAGATGGCGATTCCGGTAGGCATCTGCAAACACCGGAGCTCTGCCGAGCATTGTCGAGCCGAGGATATCGATCCAAGCGGTAAGTGACAGATTGAAGGGCGGGCGGGCGCCCTGACCTTGCGCCGGGAGCTGTTCAAGCATTTGAGGGAGGTCGAGTTTTCGAACAAGCTCAACAGCGGCTTGGAAATGTTGATGCCAAGGAATGTCTCGTTCCATGTCGTCTGCTTGGCCCGTGATGCATTGCAAAGAAATCATACCCAGAGTGGCCTCTAGGACCTGTAGGTGATTGGAGTCGGCGCCCAGGTTGCCAACAACTTCTTGCACGAAAGCAAACTTGTGCTTCAGGATATCGCCGTCAACATTCTCCGATGTGTTCAGGCCCAGTGATTTCATGTGCATCGCGGCGGCGCTCAAGCAGCAATGCAAATAAGCTTTGTTGGTCTCGAGGGCCGGCAAGATGACGTCTGACTTCACAGAACCATGCTGACTGATCTCAAGAATGGGAAAGACCATGGGCAGGACATTCTTGATCAAGTGGTTGAGCAGTGGCTGATCACAGTCGTCGACTTCGATCTGTGCTGTTTGTGTCGACTGTGGGATTTGTGATCCGTGAGAGAAGTCAAGGAAATTGAAGTCAAGCCCTTCCTCACCAGTCCAGTCCTCGGCTGGAGTCTCAAAGTGTGCCGACTGCGAGAACGTGTCGCCTGTAAATGATGGTAACACGGAGTGAGGAGGCGGTGGTGGGATGAAAGTGCTGAAAGTTGATATTGACGAGTCTCGGCGGGTTGGAATGTCGTTCACGTACATCTGCCGTTCTGTCTTGACGTCTACTTCATATGTGTAGCCTTGGCCGTACACGTCCGGATGTGAAAAAGACGTGGAGAAGTAGTGTTGTGCATGGGGGTCGTAATAGCCCGGAGTGCCAGCAAAGGCTGGGTCAATGGCTGCATCGTCAAAGTCGTCGGACTCCTCCGAGCTGGATCGCTTCATGCGGCCGTAGGCATCTTGGTACATGTCTGCCGGCGGCATGCCGTGTCTCATGTGTGGCGGTAGTTTAGTCGTATCCTGTAGCGACGCCTTCTCGTTCGTCTTGGTGCGCTTGATGATCGACTTGATCAAGTCTTTCTGCTTTCTCCTCGTGTCGTTGTTGCTCCACCAGCTCGGCCTCTTGTATTCGCAATCAAGACCGAGATTTCGGCATGCTCGGCAACGTGGCTTCTCTTCCGAACACTTCTTTCTCCTCAGCCGACATGTAAAACATCCTACGTCTTGTCAGCAACGTTTCCAGCAGACGGTCCCGACTCTTCTTTACCTGAACGAGACCTCCTGTGCATCTTCGAACTCTTGGGTGACGAGGCCTTGCCGGGGGCTGGTGTCTGCTGCTGTTGCTCCGTTGATTGTGCCATTGTGATTGCAAATCGTCTATCGTGTTATCTATGCCGGAAAAAACGCTCGGGTCAAGTTGAAAATTAAGTACTGTAAGAGTGTGACAGGATCCAGTCCTTGGAAGTGGAAGTTGACACAAGAATGACAGGCGCAGACCGCCAACGTTGCTTGGGGGGATATTAGATATTAAGGAGTGTATACGCAAAGTCAGTCCAGCTGTCTTTGCAGGTGCCGAGGGACAACGACGATATCGAAGGTCCAACAAGGTCACGGCGGTCTGCCTTTTGGAAACAGGAACAGGTGAATGGAGTGCTGGCGGCAGATGAGACTGAGTATATGAGTATCAGTGTCGCGGAAACCGTGCATATGCAGGATTCTATTTTTAATCGAGAGACAGCAGAGGTAGATGATGTTCGGTGGAGGAGAGACAACTCAAGCGCGCAAGTACACATTGATTGGATCGACTGACGGATGTGTCTGAGATGAACGAATGAGAGGGAGGGGGGATGTTGTATCTAAAGATATCGCGCCTGTTTGGCCATGGAAAAGGCGCCATCGCTCTGTCGTGTGGGATGGAGGGCTCAACTGAGAAGGCAAGCAAGATGGCCATGAGCCAGGTCGAGGAGCAGATCCAACCCTCGCACCCTGAGTGGACGACATCAAGTCTGGCTTGATGATGAGAGAGGCAAGGAAGCGTTGTGGTTTGTCTGCGTGAAGTCGGCCGGGGTTATGCCAAGCGATGTGGGGAGACCACTAGCCCGGCCTCTGAGTGGCTGCAATGCGTAATGCAGGGCCGACGACCATATGCGTTGCTGCCGTTGTCGCTCATGATTGGTGAACACTAAATAGCTCGGCGCTTGCACTCTATTTTTTAACTTGCGGCCTAATGGGAGCTCCCTTGTCCGCGAAGCTTCCCTTGCTCCAACCATGGAGATCTCACCTCTTTGCTCGTGAGGGCCTTGACCCGGCGTTCGCCACATTCAGTTGCTAAGATGCTGTTTTTCAAATACTCAAATGCTAATTACGTGTGCAGCGATCAAGCCAGTGGAGATCTGATGCCTGCGAACAGGTAGATCTACAAGCGTACTCCGTAAATTGGTGAGGAACAACTTGATCTTATTTCCGCAGAGGCCGCCACTCTCACTGGGTGCATGAGGACTCGACAAGGTGCGATAGGACCTCGTTCAAGTTCCATTTGTTGAGATGAATGGCAAACTTCTCGGCGAGTCACCTGCCTGAGTCCCTGGTGTGGGGAGACTGACATGACCCAGCAGATCCCCGCTTTCTCTCTGTAGAGGACACAAGTACAAGATATGGATTCTCGCAACATTTGACGCTACAAACCCTTTGCTCAGTTCAGATGGGCCAAGCCGCTAAAGTCTGAATCTCCTCAGTCCAATGACTGTAAATGAGCTCAAGAAGCGAACGCCTCCTTGAACTCATCATGGACAGACGCGATAAGAAGGCGCTGCTTCAGAACTCCTCTGCTCTTCGGCCACCCAAGGTCAAAGGCATGAGGCGACTTTGCACCCTCCCCTCTTACCAATTTCAAAATCTTAAATCGGCTGTGAATAGCATGGAAAGCAACTGCGATATGCAAGCCACCGCACGAGATGGACGAAAATGAGGAGCGACCCTTCATGTCACCAGATCAAAGCAGTGATACCCTACTGGCTGTCGTTTTCGAATGTACCAGCGCTCGGTAAAGGCTCATTGGGCAGCAAGCAGAGTCATGGCGCCCGGCTAACAGTTCGGTGGCGCCCATCCGGCGGCCAATTGTGATGCCAAGTTCCTCTCTGCATTAGCCATCCGCCAGGGTCTATCGATAGTCGCTTTTTTGGCGAGCAAGCCAGACACACAGACCAGCAAAGTCAAGATTTGCCGATTCCGTCCTAGCACCGGGGCCGTTTTGATGAAGCTCCAAATATCTTGTGTCATGTAACAAAGTCTTGTGTCTTCGGAAGAATCGGCGCATTGTTGATCCTGGGCGAAAATTTGTTTCTTGCTGCAAAGCATTCTCGAACGGGATGTGTTTGGTGATACATCTATGGAGTTCCTTGTTAGGACTTGAATTCGTGAGAGTCTCGTAACGTCGGCACTGTCTTTCTCCGTGTGTTGTGCTCGACTACTTCGTCGTATCATTCATGTGGGCACTGTCGTGGTGGAGATGTGGCCGGTCCAAAGCACCCTCAATGTAGACAGGGTTTCGGCTGCACCACACTCTTCCGCCGATCTCATTTCTTCGATTGCCTGCTGATCTGCCGTTGCTAATTTGATTTGCAGAAAGCCGAATTGAGCAGGTTTGAAGGCTTTTGCGTCTTCACCAGAGAAATATCTATTTGTCAAGAAAAACCTTGGTCTGAATCTCAGTCTCCTAGGTCCTTCAGAGCATCTTCAGTGACCACAAAGTGCGTAGAGAGACGGGTCGGAGCATAACTCGGGTCGCTTCGCCGTCCATGCAAAGGATGGGACCCTGAGAAATACAGTTCCCTCACAACGCTCCGACTCACGGCGAGTGGCAGGTTTTGGTCATACGTACTCCGTCCTGCGTTGAGGTTGGGCATATTTGGCCATGGTCCTTCAAAATACGAAATACAATGGAAACGACGAGCGCTGAGTAGTACGAGCACACCACGCATGGCGGCATAGGTCAGCAATAAAATCCAAACATTAGCGTTGGCTTTGACCGCTTTGCCGTTGGAAATGTGCCGGTCTGGTCGTGCATACGAACTCTCACATGTACCACATCGGTATTTCTCCTCACTGGGTGACTTCATCATGGCTTTCCCCCTCGCCATGTGAACAAGGTGTAAGAGTCGGAAAAGACTTTGTACGGAGTACGTCAAGCACCTGTAACGTACCAAGCTGTGAGCCTGCGCCGCATAGGTGATGTGGGTGATGGGAGCAAGAGACTTGTTCGAAAAGGTGTCGCACACAAGTAATTCCTGAGGTGCTCATGAAATGGCTTACGAGGGCCCCGCAGCCTTTCAGCGGTCTTTGCAAGGATAGCGAAAGACTTCCCCGCTCGTGAACAAGCCATGAAGCAAATCAGCGATGTTCTTGAAGCTCTTGAAGCTTGATGACCGTCGTGATAGATATGGCTGTGGCATGCTGCTCAGAAACAATACTCATACGCCTTGAAAGTGCATTTCAAGTCCGCACCTATCGATTTTGCAAACTACAAATTCAGTCCTCATTTCCTGCAACATGCGACGAACGTTTGGGCAAGATCAGAGAGAGAGAGAGAGATGCTCCCGCATCTGATCTTGATGAGATCGAGAGCGGATCACCTCGTGTGGACGACGTGTGGAGAGCATTGCGGCACGACATGGAGTAGATTTTGTATTAAAGCATCTCTAGAGACGTGATCAACTCGCCAACCTTGCGTCCTCGAGGCTGGACTGTTGCCTCAAGGGGGTTAGAATGTAGACCGGGCAAGACCATGCCGTTGAAAATATAATCCTGGACAAATCAGGAGACAGGCGCAAAACGCAGGAAGGCCCCTAAGACCCTTTTCGGAAAATAAGAGGCCGGGTGAGGGAGTGGTACGGCACGCAACCATGTCCCCAACGGAATGATGCGAGAGCCAGTAGAAGAGCACGAAACAAGAAAATACCTCGAATAAAATGCTCGTGGTGGAGGTGGTTCGAGCATTGGTTTGTGAGTCGGTGAGCATTTGGTATCCGTGATTCTGAGCGCCTACGGAGCTCTTTTGGTTGTGGAGAAACCCTCCTCTTGGCGCGAAGGACGATACGGCAGACCAGTCATCACCCACGAGCTTTCCATGCTGCAGTGAAGCCATGGGGCTCCTGCATTAGCCTGAATCCCTCGAGATCCAGTGATGCCTTTCTCGCGCTGCCTCTTGCCGCCCTCACTCCCGCTACGGCCCACACTAGCACCGTTAACGACATCGAGTTTCAGGATTCTATGGCGGCATGCACAATTCGTCACATTGCACGAACGCTACCTTTCCTTGCACCACTCGGCGCATGCCTCCATTCAACGCCTATACATACGAATGAAGCCCTCTACTTCCAAGATCTCGAACTTGAGAGCTCGTAGACCCTTTGTAACATCATCCTGCCATACCAGTACACGAGCATTCTGGTACAGAGCATCACAATGGGGAGTATACTCGTTGAACGCTACCCCTCACAGGGAATGCCTCTCACGCACATGTCTATGTTCGGACGACGGTCGACAGCACCAAGACCACTGTCCGAAGCTACCTTGATTCTCGACACTGATGATGAGGATGATGCCGAGTCCTCTCCGTCGACGCTGGCATATGACAGCCAATCTACACTGTCAACGCAAGATGAGCTCCCAACGCCTCCATCCACTGCTGGCTTGGGCGGCTTCGATTTTCATTTTGATCCCGTTCCCATCAAAGGACCGGTTGGCCCCCATCTGTTCCGCACCTCGTCCACAGACAGCTCGGAACAGATTTTAGAACTCTCACCACTTCCAGTGCCAAAGCCAGAGACACGACGCGTCACTTCCTTACCTGCCGCCGTCGCACAGCTGGATGAAACTCAAGTCCGCGACTGGTCGCCCAGGCAAGTTGCCGACTGGATGGCAGAGGCTGGATTTGAAAGCACGGTTGTCGAGAAGTTCCTCATCCACGACATCTATGGCTCGGTGTTGCTCGACCTGCAATTTGAGGACCTGAAAGAAATTGATATCGAATCTTTCGGCAAGCGAAGACAAATCATGTCATCGATCCAGCGTCTTCGAGACAGCAGCATGCTCTCTCCTGCACCCCAACAGCCACGGGCCTCTTCGCCTGAGCCTGCACCTCGCTCTCTGTCCAGAGCTCCTCGCAACGGCGAGGCCCATATCGTTGCTCCGAAGAAGTCCAAGTCACGACGAAGACGTCAGATGCGTGATGACATCATTACGCCTGCCGAATCCATCTCCATCGTCGCCATAGAACAACTCCTCCCCGAGCCACATACATGCTCAAAGGGGGAAAACTGTCCAAAGTGGCAAAAGCAGCAGCGGAAGATCGAGAGGATCAAGCGGGAGTTTGCAGCTGAAGAGGCTGAGCAATTGGAGACGAAGTCGATGGTTGCTCCTTCTACGGTCGGTCCCTCTGTGGCTGGATCCTCAGATGTCCTGGGCCCGGTTGCACTTCCCATCACCGCTGAGCGCCTAAACAACGTCCAGCCACGAGATCCGCAAGAGAGTGTTCGGCAGTTTCTTGACTTCCAAAGCACGCAACGAGCCAAGGACCCTTCGCCACCTCCAGCACCGTCCGCAATGTTCGCCGCCAAGTCTGCTAATAAGCTGCAAGGCCTTCCCAAGCTCCGGATCCCCTCGATGGTGGCCGGCACCGAGAGCCCAGATCGAACCCCAATTTCTGCTCTTCGCAACCCAACTCAGGTACAAGCTGACCTCAAGGCTGCTCTTCAGAACGACCCGTATCATTATGGTGGCGTCGCTTCTCCGGTAGACGTCTATCGTGTCGACACCCCCATGTCTGTTACGGACCTACCCGTGACGGCCCTCCCCATCGACCCTTGTCAGCGAGATGTCTCTCAGTCCGTCCCACCAGAGATGAGATTCGGCGGCGAGTCTGCTTCAACGATCATCGCTGAGCCTGTCCAACGATGCACGTCAACGCAGCCGGCTCGCCGACGCCATCCATCTTTTGTACCCACTGTTGCTCCAGTGGTCGAGACACCGCCAGTCGTCACCAGTGAAGTCGACCTGGCCAACCATGCTGGCTGGATGCGAAAAAGGAAAACCACCCGCATGCTCAGACACGAATGGCAAGACCACTACTTCCACCTGAACGGCAACAAGCTCGATATGTTCAACGATGCGAAAGATGCCAACCTTCTCGACACCATCGATGTTGACGAATATGAGGTTCACGCTTACACCACTGCCTCTGGCTCGAAGCTCAAGTCGGCATTCGCCAAGGCCGCTGGTGCTCCCAGCAAGGAGCCCAGTTTCGCCTTTACCCTCATTCCGGAGGACCAAAAGGACAAGAAGCTTTTCGAGAAGTCCCGCAACCACCACTTTGCTGTCAACTCCGGCCGAGACCGCGTTGAGTGGATGCGAAAGCTTATGCTCGCGAAGGCCATGAGGAAGAACGCCGCCACTGCCATCTAAAAGCCACCCCACCATCTTACACTTTCCCACATTCAACACTGCATGGTACATCGGAACTCAAAACACATTTCTTCACAAGACGCCAATGCCCCAAGGCTTTGTTAACATCAAAAACTCAATCTCCTTACAAGATGTCTACGCCCCACGGCAGACAAAATAATGATCTCCTTTATCACGAGGCTCACGAAGATACGGGCTCCTATGTCACAACACTTTTGACTTTACATTATGCATAGCGTTGTGTTTTGGCAAATGGCGTTGGAGTAGGGCTTTATTTCTATGATACCCATTGAGAAACCGCTTCCGATCGGAGGAAGCCAAAAAAAGGAGGAAACGTTCATGGACAGAACGACGACACCGAGGGCCGCCAGCAAGCCCTCCCGGAAGTTAGAATAGATAGTCTGCAAGCGCATCAATGACGAGAGAGAAGCTTTGCTTCCATTCATTACGAATACGCAATTTTGTGATAACTTTTCACCAGTTGTCTCTCTTCTCTTGCCGCTTCAAATGCCATAAATCAGCCCCCTCTCACCAGGTTTGCGTCTAAGCGCCGTGGCTTGGAACTTTGCGCTACTGGCATGTGAAACTATGGCCGTGTCACACCGCAGAGATTCCGAATCCTCATGACGTACCCGTCACGCATCTAAGCGCTTTACAGGGCATGGCGGCAGCACTAGCGACCGACCTGAACTCTCAATCGCACCTCACTCGTATAACTCTCGTTGCTGCGAGATAACCGCAACCGTATTCTCGAAATCGAGCTTCGCTAGTTGGTCGCCATGCGGCTGCAGTTGAGAAAGGGAGGGTTCTGTGGTACGAGATGAAAAGGGGCCTGGTGAGTATTCCAAAGGGGCCAGAAGGGAGGGAGCTCTTGCGGCCAGTGCATGTGAGGATGCGCAGTCAATGCTGAAGAGAGGACGAAAAACACGAAGCATATGGTCTGAGCAGGATGTCCAGCGGCAGTTGCCACTGGGTTTCCAAGACGCATGCAGTTTCTGACGAATCCCCCAACGACATACGAAATGCATGGGAAGGCCTCAGTCGATGCTAGCATAGGTTTTTGAGTGCCCGCTCACAAACTCGAGAAGAGAAGAGGCATACTCGGTTCGAGTCTTAAGAACCCTGATAGCGATGCGACCGGAAGTGGGACAGATCAAAGCATGTCATCGGACATCGACATCGATACACACTTGCAACTTTGCGAGACGAGGCTTGTCGATGTGAGAAACCGTCTACACCGAGGTGGTCGAGATATATGCAAGAAGTGTATGAAGCACATTTGGAGGTACTGCCGAAGCACAGTCGAGGTGTGAAATCGAAGTCGAGCTGGTGGCGGGCATGGAACGGCATTGAGCGAGCTCAGTGAAGATAACCGTTGACTTGCAGTGCAAGCCTCCTAGGTCCACCATAGCCCAATCTCTCGAGATAGCCGTGCAAGATGGGCAATTGGGCGCAAGTCTCGTAGGAATTGCAGACTTCCTGGAAAGCATGCCTGAGCTGCTTTGCAGTCGAAGTCCCAAATAGACATCCGCCGTCGGGGACGGAGCGCCCATGAGAACAGGGGTAAGTCCGTACAGCAGGAAGTACTCTTTCCTTCTTGATCGTGCTTGGTCATCGTCGTTTTCATCAACGCATTTTCATTGCGGTCGCTGGGTTCGTTGAAGGGCCGAATGATCGGATCGTCCCGTAGTAGCTCTCACGCAGATGACTAGCAGACTCGTAAGCTGATCAGCTGAATTCTTGATTACGCCCATCTCACCAAATTACTGGCGACATTCAAAGACGGACCCCATTCATGTCTTCGCCGCTTTATGAATAATTACAATAACAATAAGGATGATAAAAGTCGTATCACATCCTCGGACGCAAAGGGGATGGGTTGCATTGCAGGCGAGACCACCAGGCCTCGAACTTGGCCCCGGCTTTGCCCCCTTCAGTGTCTTGTTTGGGCGGACCCTTTTCCTGATCAGGCCATGCACCTTATGATCGAAGCGCTTTTCGGCAAGCCTTTATCGAGATCCTTCCCGATATGTTCCCCTTTTAATTCCGAAGTGGCATAGCGTAAGAAAGGATGACTCGGATGCGGCATCAGAGCTTTTCATACTGTCGTTGAGGACGATCCGTGCTGCGTTGTCTCCCTCCCCGTCCGCAAAACCCAACTTCAGACCAGGCGTAGACTTTTGTGCGAGACTGGCTAAGCTCGGCCGGGGATTTGACAGAATGGGATATCATTATCTACTACCAGTAGGGATCTTGTATCATTTAGTATTAATGGCCAGTGTTAATCTCCTTTCCCGAAGTCCATCTAAGACCTTCACCGCTGTCTGAAGCGCTGTGATGCCATACCCCTCTAGACGCTTTAGTTTGCCGGAATTTGCATCAAGGGGCACTTCGACTCTTCTTCCTTGGCATATTTCTAAGTCGCCTCTCCATGGCTTCTTTCCAGGTTGCCTTCCACTCGTCATTTAGCCTGCGTAGCCATAGGAATCTGGCGCAAATCGCTGCGACATTCTCCCATGCACGCGCTCGTTCACACTTAATAATCAGCCAGTCCATGAGCTGTTTGCTCTTCTGCAGCCACATCTGGCTCAGTATGGCCGGATCGTGACCGTGACGGATTAGTAAAGCGGAATCTCTGTGCTTGGCTACGCAATGCTGCCATTCCGATGCCACTGCGAGGGTAAGCCAAATCATGCAGTCCTCCTCATTCTTGTCCTTCGATGATAGTGAGAAGATTGCTTCCGTAAAGTCCACCGCCAAGCGGTCTCGCATGGGGATAGGGTATTGCCATAACGACAGGGAGTGAAGAAGGTTCAGCAAGCCAAGGCAAATGCACTTTTCCAGCTTCATGTGTGCTGCGTCGATGGGCAGGCTGATGAGCAAGAACACGGTGAGGCGCTGTGTCGCCACGGATTCGGTGTACAGGTCAAAGACACGGGAGCTGGCTTCAGCGGTGTTGGCCAGCAGTTGCTTCTGATCTGCTTCACTGTTCACGGGCTGATCGATCAAGGCACTCCATTTGCTCGCAAGCCCAATGACTTGCAATGCTTGCACGGACAGCTTCGATGCTTTTGCGAGCGCTTGGAAGCCTGGACGCATCCGCTCGATGGACTTTGTAACCTCCGGGCCGAAGGGAGGCATGGGGTATTTGAGCTTCAGCGGCGCCTGTGCGGGAAACTGTGGAGAGGCCGTGGCCTTCTTGCTTGTTGTTTCTTGTCTCCTTAACGATAGATAACGGCACATCCCGAGGTTTACTTCTCCGGCTGCGGTGATAGCCCTGACCATTCCATGGGCGATGGTGTGGTTCATGCCACCTTGCAGGTCAATCATTTTCTGCAAGCTAGATTTGTGTGCCTTGTACGCTTCCTGGTCGTCGAAATATGCCTGCATTATGTCAGTATACTGGATGGGCGTGAGGTAGGTCCAAAGGTGTCTCGCTTACCGCCACGGACATCAGCACGGCTGAGGCAAGCACCAAGGAGTCGCATACTGTGTTCGGCCGCTTGGCGATGAGCTTCTGCATCGCAGCCAGTGCCTTTTGTTGAAGCGTAAGCGTCTGCTTGGACGCCTTGCCATTGAATTTGGGGTCAATCCCATCGATTGCAGCTTGACTCGCCACCAGCAAGCATTGTGTCACAATACTCTCTGCGGCCAAACGGCCCATTGTTCCGAACGCTGGTTGCTGAAGATAAGTTGAGACTCGAAATGGTAGCTCATGCTGAGCGCCGAGATCCAAGAAGTCTTCAAGGAGAGAGCACTCTTCTGAGTGCACAATCTTGTCTTTTGATTTGGGATTGTTGGTGTCTGATCGCGCAGCACAGGCACAAAAGTCATCGAATTGTGCCAACATTATTTCGTAGTCTTGTCTCAGGACGGCATCTGTCGGGCGGGAGCCAATTGATGCTGATCGTGGCATCGGAGTCGCTGGAATGCTTTGCCCCCGCCTGGGAGAGTGTCTGCTGGATGGCGCAGAAGATGACTGTTCGACCAGGTTGTCGGTTCTCTCTGGCGACGTCTGAAAGGCCAGAGAGCCATTGGGACCATATTTTGCTGCATGAGAGGCTATCTTGTGCCGCATGTTCGGATCGGGACGATCCTGATAGTGCGAGAAGTTGACGAAAAGGTGTCTATCTGGCATGTCTCTTTGGCGCCGCGACTTCTTGGAATGAAAGAAAGCTCTCAAGTCTTTTTAGTTCGTACCACTTGAGGCGGACCGAAACGTCTGCCCTGATAGACCAAACATTTATACCACAGTGCTAGAGAGAATGTTTCTCATGAGCAATCAACCTGCAGTGAAAGTTCGAAGGGCGGTTAGCCCCATCCTCGACTTTATGGAGTGGTGTCAGTGCTCTACCCACAAAAGCTCTCGTGCCGGCACTGCAAGCCGTGATGAAGCTTCCCACATAGCCATAGCTATCAGAGACAGCTGCTGCGGTGCGGTTTGGGTCGGTAGACTTGCAGGCCATTGGGGGCGGAAGGGACTTGAGGCGAAAGCGCTTCCGGAACCAATTCTTGGATCTCCCGCGGAGCATCCCATACTGTGTTTGGGATCCTGCTGTGGTCTGGTAGCAGCAACGTTTGAGAACGCGTACATTGTTAAGATCATCTCCAGATCACACAAAAAAGGGAGTGATGCATAATACGACCGTTTCGACAAACTGTAGCATTTCCCGGTGGTCGTGCTGCTAGCCAGCTAATTTGGCGCCGGAAAGCCGCATGAAGCCGCAGGTGGTGGACGAAAGGTATGCCAGTCCTCGCCGGCTGGCCAAGATTCACCAATTGTACGGCGGTATTGTCCGCTGGGGGATGCATGCCTGGAGGATAAGGTCGACCTTGCTGAGATTGGCCAGAGAATGGTAACCTGTCTGCTTTCAGTAAGTGGTCAAGACAAGCTAAAGTTTTGGCTGGTAAGAGGCCGAAGCTTAAGTGTGAATTGTGCAGAAATGCCGCAGAGGGCCAAACCCTGGACTGCAAAGCGTCCCGGCAGGGAACGTCCGGCCTTCCCTTCGTCGAATCCTGGCTTAGTCACACCGAGCACGAGCTTCAAGGGCTTGCCTTGTTGTCTTAGCAAACAAGGGGCTATGGATCAAGGGAACGCAGAGTGAAGATCTGGATGATTCAGACTAAAAAGAAAATCGGAATGAAAAGGTACTTCCACGCGTCTAGCTTGTGCGTTCTTCTCCCGGGCCCCGTCAGCCGTGTGATATCGTGCCAACTTGGCAATGAAGTCATCGAGCCCCCAAGCCCTGGGATCCAATCTCTTTCCTCGGTGAACGGCCTTGCCCTAAAGGCGTCCCTATGGTAGAATCCTCCCAGCATTTTGGGCGACTTAATAATCTCAAACGAGAAAAGGATTCAGCGGTTTTTCGGATGTCGAGTTCGTCAATGGGAGCCGACTCACACTGAAGCAAGCAGCCCATCACCCTTTTTTGACTCGCAAGAACAATGCCTTGAGACAATGGTTAATCGTGATGTCCGCGCGTTTGGTAAGCTCCAAGCCATCGGACTTGCTGTCTCTTACGACGTCCATCTCAGTTTTATCAGCTTCCGTTGATCGTCCTTCTCCACAAAATCGTTCCCAGAACGTCTAGAGGATGCTTCTTGCACGGGTCCGCCAAGAAATGAAGTGGCTTGGGTCTGGCTATGGACCTATGATGTTCAAGTATGGAAGTCAAAATAACCTGGACCAGGATGGATTTGGCAAAACTATGGCAAAAGGGCATTCCGCGAACGGCACTCAGCCACGATTTCGTGATCACATTTCGTTGCCAATGGCGACCATGCCGTGGCTGACCCCCTTGGGGTGTCCGGTACATGTGAATTTCGTCAACACTGCCCCGTCACGCTTTGACGTAGCTAGCGGCTGACATACATCAGAGATCGCATTGTGTGTTTGCCAGCTTCAAGCTGTTGTACATAAATCGGCAGCACCCATTTTCCTTTTACTTTTACCTTTGCCCAAAAACCACGGCAATTGACCCTTCGGTACCAGAATCATCGTCGACGAACCGTCCCAAGATTTTGAATCCGCCACTATCCGACATGAAGATCGCAACTCCAATCCTCCTGGCTACAGCTGCCACTCTCGGTGCCACACAAGACTTGTCTTCCGTTCTCAATAGTGTCGTCAGCGACGTTACATCCTTTGCTTCTGGCATAGCCAGCTCCGCCACCGGCGGCGCCGGCTCTGTCTTCTCCTCTGCGACCAGTGGCCTGGCCTCCGTGACCAGCGAGGCTGGGTCAGCAATCAACTCAGCCGAATCCGCCGTTACCTCCCTTTACGGCTCCGCAACCTCGGCGGTGGCCAGTCTCTCCAGCGAAGCTGCCACCGCGGACGAGAGCGCACGATCCTCGATTTCCTCGAGAATCAGCAGCATCCAGGCTAGCGTTTCGAGCGAAGCCAGCAGCATCCTCACCGCTGCGTCCGGGAGCGCAAGCTCTGTGGCGAGCAGCTTGAGCTCTGCCGGAAGCAGTCTGGCCTCCGGAGCATCAGCGGCAGCGACATCAGCGACAGGGTCTGCTGGCGCAGCCGATGCCGTTGTATTCCCAGCTGCTGGTGTTGTCGGTAGCTTCCTCCTAGGATTGGCTGTCTACTTGTAAGCAATGGTCGGAATCAGGAATAAACAACCAAGGAGGTGTACATGAAAGGAATGGCTCAACATGAGAATTAAAATACAGGATCCGGTTTTGTATACGATGAGGGTACATTGGCGGTTGGAAATACGTCAATGAATTGAAATTATAGAGTGCTATGTGCCTTGACGCACCCAATGCCATGAATTCTTCCGAACTTGAGTTTTTCTTGGCTTCGTGCTCGTCGTCGCGAAGCGTTCTAATCACACTCCGGCAATGAATCTCCTTGAGGGGGTACCCAGATTGAAGCACCATCACCCAACTACGGTGGGTGCCGCACATGACTGTCGGGATACTACTACTGAAAACAACAACCCTCTGCAAAACGCGTGAACCATCTTTTGATGGCACTGACGTGCGAACAAGTGGCTTTGATTGTCGCTCTCGTAGAGCATTGATATGCGGGACCAGAAAGCATATGGAGCTAGGTGAGAGCACGACGAGAAAGGACATGGCTCGAATACCATGCAATTGCCGAGTAGGCCGGGTGAGAACAAGAACGAGAAAGGACAAGGGCTCGAATACACTGTAGTGGCCGAGTAGGTATGGGGAGAATTGCCGGCGGATCCCAACCCTACGAACACGCATGCGTGGTCATGAAGGGAAGCAAAGGATGATCTCACCAGCATTCCCTTCTGCCTAATTGTTCCGCCGCTGACGCTCCCTACAACGTGATGAGAACCGCAAGCATCTCTTGCCCAAGAAACAGCGGTTCTGGTAGGAAAGCAGGTTGTATCAGTAGCTGGACGTCCTCAAGTCGCGGAGGGTCTAATAGCAAGGCCCACCTTGTCCAGAAGAACCAATCCCTGTTAGAATGGAGGTCTCAAGCCAGGCGAGACAGGGCAGGAGATCTTACCAACATAGAAGCCATTTTTGCCATTGCACCCAGTGCCCTGCATCCAGGTAGGGGTCGCTGCCACACTCTGCCTTCCGCAAGTTGACAGACCCCTCAGCTTTCAGCATGCCCTGCACAGTGTCGCGACCTTTACTACGCATGCATCCATGCATCGGAAGCCAGTGTCGTTCTCGTATTCACCGGCTTCCTGAACAACCCTTCGTCATGCTTCCCTAGCAGTGTGAATTTGCATGCAACATGATGCATAGTCCAAAAGCTTGCAAGCGCCCGGCTGCCGAAGTGCTGTTAGGTTCTCGCCTCGACTCGACTTGACGTCGTGCTGCCTAACCGCACTGGTACCGAGCTTTCTCATACCCTGCCTGTGTTCTGAAGTTGTTCGCCTGTCATGGTTCACGCGCTCAGATTGGCATCCACTGTCCAAACGGCGACAGACGTGGAGGCAGCTCTCGCCCAAGGATGTTGTCATCGGGCCTCTTTTCGAAACGACATCTCTAGAGCTTCGACAGACGTCCAAGTTCTTCTTTTCTCGATGGTGCCCAAGGTGTCTTCAGTTATTCGTGATCGGCGGCGAGCCTAAGGAACGCAGGTGGGAGGAGATTGGAGGTTGGGCAGCAACTGTGGCGATGGTCGATTTCATCACCTAGAAAGTTGAAATGGAGAGATCCGACAATGACAATCACTTTCAGAGAAAAGGCATCTTCTCATGCGAACGCGGCTAGACAAAGTTACGGAGTGGGAAGCGTAACCAAAGCAGGTTTTGGTGCCCGAAAGATGACACCAAGGTCGGTCAGCTAGGCACTCCATCTACAACCGCCGAATTCTGTCGTGCATCATTATGCAGTATTTGCTGCATCGTGCATTGTGCTAGCATCGCGCCATGGTAATTGGCTGCTTCAGTGTCAACGTTCGATGATGGTCGCGAAGTCAGCCACTGCATTCATGATGCGATTTGTGATCAACGTGAATGTCGCGGTGTCAGTCCGCGGGAGCTGCCACCATGTCTCTAGGATGCACAAGCCAGAGTACCAGGGCGACGCCGTCGGGTGCAGCTCTGCTCAGAAGAGGTCCTTTGCAGAGCAAAAGTCGTGCTGACGGCATTCCTCTCCCTGCGCCTCCTGGGTGAAAGTCTTGGGGCGGATGGAACAACATGTATCGTGATACAGGGAAGGGTCATTCGCAGTGTAAACGTCGATGGAGTTATGTGGTTGTGGTACATACAGCTATCTAGACTTGCGTCCTGAACAAATATATTCTTCCGTGGTATACACAACACTGGTGATGAAACTTGATGGCAGTAGTCAAGCTCCTCGGATGGTCTGATGCAACATGATGTGAATCTGAATCTGATGATTTGGTACCCGTAAACTTCCTGTCAAAATGGCGCCGATCTCATAATTTCCGTCAATCTGGTATCTCATACAATGTCATGCCCCTAACTCCGTCGCTCATTCTCATCTCAAATAGTCATACAACTCTCGTGGTGGCAGCAGGATCGGCTCTAGGTCCACCTGCCCGAGTCCATGTCTTTGGTTCTCTTGGGGTCTCTGGTTGGGGTGTCATGGTGGATAATGACGGCTTTGGGCCTGGATGCAGGTCGTGGCTCTCGGCGCGTAGAATCCCGTCGAGAGCTGTAGAGTCTGTCGGAGTCGCTGCTGCTAGAATAGGAATAGCTTGATCTGGAGCTGGACATGTTGTCGGCTTTGTCGGCGACGGTTTTGAATGGGTTGTATTTGGTTTGATAGATTCGCAGAGTGTTGGACGTGACGATATGTGTCTGTGGTTGTGCTGATGATTTTGCGACGAGAAGGACGCAAGGTACGTGGTGGTGGCCCTTCTAATATGGAAATGAAGGGGCTGTGTTGGGTGAGGCTGAGTACTTGCTCGGACAGGCAGATTTGAAGGGCTGCCTAGTGGGTGATTTGGCTTTGGTTTTCTTGAAGACTGCTGCAGTGTGTGATCGTGCTTGAGATTGAGAGAGTGAGACGAAGGGTGGTATCCAATATATAGATATCCGGAAAGGTACACACACACGCACACACTGGCTCTCAGGCAGCTGTGACTCTTTCAGACTTCCAGATGGGGTAAGCAGGCATAAATGATAGGCACACTCCAATTTTAGCGCCTCTCAAGGTGGTGTTGCCCCAATGATGCGGGACGTCTCAAAGTACCATCAGCCCAGAAAGGCGCTCGACCAGTTCCGAAAATGGTTGCAATCCGAGGCGTGTCAAGGTGTGCGCTTCGGTCAGACTCCAAAGAAGAAACTTCTTTGTTGTGGGGAGAAGGCGACGAGACGGACCTTTGGGATGGTAGGGATGGAGTCTCATCAGTTAGCTGGATTGTGCACTTCACGCGCACGTTACGGAACGACAGCCTGCCGTCTGCGACATATTTCGAGACGTGTTTAGCATGGCCGTAGATGGTGATTTGATGACGTCGATGATTCAGGGTGACGGTGAAAGGGGAGCCGGAGAATGAGAGGAAAGTTTTGTTGCTCAGGGCAGCCTAATTTCGGGACAGGATTCGCACCAGTGAGAGCCAGTTTGGCTCGATTTGGGCCCAAAGTCTGCCCAAAATACGCTACCGCTGCACCTCAAAGTGGTCGCCCGATTCCCTCGATGAAGTTTCTGGCATCCACTCAGGTCTCACGCCTTGCAGTCATGTCTCAGCTTTCTTGCTTTTCCCCTGAAATCCTTCTAGCGACTGTCCTGCATCACTTTCTTGCTGGCAATCTGCATTGTGACTGGCTGGTGTCGTTTTCTCTCGGACATTGCGAAGAGTCATCGCCCGGGACACGTCAGGATGCTTCTCGGCTTGCGCCTTTAATTGGCTTCCTCAGGCCAGCCATCCTATTACGGCCACTTTCAGAGGATGGTGGGTTTCTAGAAGTGGCCCCTTCTTCTCCAGCGGATGTTGCCGTGGAGCACAGTCCATTGGTCTGCAAGAGTTGCTCTCCCACAGAGTATGCCAGCCACAACAGCACAGCCATCCGGTAACTTGGCTCGCTGAGACCATAGTCCTCGTCGCCCATTTCAGGCAGCTTCACACTGACGTAGGAGTGCCTCGGTCACTGAACACGTGAGACTGTCTTATGACCTTCATCATGGCAGCGCTCCAATGCCAAACGAGCTAATCCAATTTCAGCGTCTTGAGAGAGCCACGAATCACAGCTGAGACATCTGGTGGCTGTCGTGGTGACGAGTCACATCCTCAGTTACCCTCGTCTACGGCGCAGCGTACATCCAAAATCCCCCCAAACCTGGGCCGGTCCCACGATTTCACTCGACACTCCCCTTCCGTTCTCTGGGTTACCCCGGGGCAATAGTTGATGACGCCGATGCGTCCGAGCATCATGCGACGAATGCTTGAAAATACTCCGATATCCACCAGGCCCTTCACTGACCCCATTTGCGAAATGCGTCTCCATCGCTCAACAGAGGAGGTTATCTCTCAACGTACCGCCGACGGATAGCTGCCGGGAATGCACGAATGAAAAGGTCCCTGCGCTCTTGTGTCGGCAAACTGAGATACCTCAGTGCGGCGAGTTAGCATCATGCAAATGTTCGCGGAGAACGTGAGGAATGCCGTCTTGTGAGGAACAGGGGGCGAGCCGCTCTGACATGGCCGCGCCCAGCAGCAAAGCAGGTCATTGCCCGGCATCTGGAGAATATCTTCTCATTACTGAAACCCAGCTGGCAATCTTGTGATATAATACCTGTCTGATGTGGTTGCATTACCAAGTGCTCAAGACTTTTCCTGATGGACGGGCAATCAGTCGCCTTGCGTGGATCTCTTTCGGAAAGTGAGGCTCTGACTGCTTGGCGTAGCGACATATCATGGCAACAGCAAGCGAACTTACTATCCAGGCAGTTCTAGCGATCTTTGCGTTTTGCAGCACGCCTTCACATCCTAGCTCACATCAAGCGCATGCCGTCATGAGAGCATGTCAAGGCCGAGTTTTTTGCGAGCCGCGGCGTCGCTGATCAGGAAACCTAGGCCCTGAACAGCACCGCATACCACCATCGATGCAGCCATTTTGACTCTGCTGAACAATTGAATCTGCGATATGTATTGTCAGCCCAGGAGCTTTGATGCCTCTCGAGACGATTAGCCCTATGTTTTCAGAAACCTTGTCAAATTCACTCCAACCCTCGACCAGGTTCTTTACACAGCAAAGCAACCCTAGCCAACATTGCAGAGTCTTCAAGATAGATCGCATCACGCTCTTCTCGATCTCTCTTCCTTTGCAGCGTACCGGCACGCTCCGGACTCTTTCTCATTGCGCAGAAACTCCAAGGGACCCATGGCTTCGCATGGTAACCATGATCGGTCTTCATTCGGCACATTCTCCTCCACTGGACTATAGGAGGAGACCGAACTTGGACATGGTCCATCAGTCCGGTTTGGCACATCTTCTGAGACGCCTTCATTTCTTTGGCATCTGCTCCCCGGGGATCAAGCGGCTGTGAGTCCAATTTTCTCCGATCCTCGCGAAAGCTGCGGTATGATATTGCAATGCAATGTCATTTACTCCGCAATCCTTTTGCTCCTGTGTCAGGTGTTGCGGCAGCGGAAATCCACTGCCTGGAGCACATCTCGTCCACACGGCTACGACAACGATGAACAGCCAAGGGCATCCCTGGCTCCCTACGCTAAAAAAGTTGTACCCAAGATATCGTTTGACTCTAATGTCCAGGCTCAGGAATGTGTACGAGCCGTCGACCTTCATTACACGCAGCTGAATCACATACCGCATACAGCTGACGCACACCATATTGCATGATATCACAGCCGCCAAATCCTTCTAGAGAATTTCCCTAGCCTCCCTCGATGTACCCATGTGTCTGTCCTGTCGTGTCAAACTTCTTGAGCCTTCGCGTCAGTATGATGCGCCCTGATCGATCGCTCTGTTGGACTTCCTATCGGAAAATGCCCGTTGAGTGCAGATATGGCATATGGTTTACCCGCATGAATTCAAGAAGGTGGACATGGACTGATTCTATACACTCCATTGATGAAAGGTGATACTATCGCATATTTACATCAGGCTAATGTTAGCCTTCACGATGGTGAGAGAGTGTGTGGGTGGGTGGGTGAGTGAGTGGGGGACGACATAATGCTCTCCGACACGTGCGACAAAGCATTTGCCACGCTGTGCTGACATCACTTGCTTGGATGAAGTGTTCTCTGGGATAGATGGAAGCGGTGCAGGAAGGCGTTCAGCAGACACATAGTAGGGCAACGCAAGAGGGAATGAGATTGGCATCTTGGACAGCTGCTGATCTCCCGTGCTCCCTAGGCGCACCCACCGCAAGATTTCCAAGGCAGCAACTCAGATGTCGTTGTCAGAGAGTGTCCTATCGGCATGCAACGTCCGGAACCGCGTTTCCGGTAGCTAGTGCAGCAGACTATGCAAATTCTCCGAGCATAACTTGCGGCTCTGCAGGGCAAGGCAGGCAGCATCCCAATCAGACCAGGTCAACACGAAAGAATGCAACAAATGGCGCATCTTCAGAGGCCAGCAAAACTCAATCCAACTCTGATTTCGAGTCCACAGAGCTGTCATCGGTACCACCCAGGGGACTACTGATACCATCAAGTCAAAATCGTGCTTCATTCTCATGATAGGAAGACATTGCTCGGATCACCACTTGTCACACCACCGCGCCAGAAAATAGAAACATGCCAGTTCGTGTCATTCGAGTCCCCCCGCTTTTTTGTAAATTCCTACAGATATCGTAGCCAATCATTCCAATCGTAGCGTCGTAAACGTCGTTGTTTGCCAGATGCTAAGGAGCATTTGCTGACACAGAGTCATTCTTCAGCCGCAGCAGAAGTGCATCTACGGACTTCTGCGATGGTGAATCTTCTGGCAGTCCGCACATGTCGACGTCAGCTTTCAGTTGTTTTGCCACAGAGCATATCGTCTCGACTTGATCCGGAGTCCAAGATGATGACCAAACCTACGCACATTAGCATCAGGAATGTGGGAGCCGCAGGCCGATGAAGGCATTTGGTCCCGTGTTATGCACTCACCAGCATATCTGGTTGTAAATCTCGAACTCGAAAATTGACTTCATCAATGCCTGATGCATTTTAGTTCTAGCAGTGGAAAGAGAGTGGGGGGCACTCACGTTCACAATTCGCTGCATGAATAACTACATATCGGTCATCCAGCCTCTCGGCTAGCCTCTTCACCATCATCATGGCATTCTCGGGATGCCTGCTGACAGTGACGAGCTTAAAGGGTCGACGCGAGCCCAAGGAAGTAGACATTATGTTGACTCTGGTCATGGTGACGGGAGTAAGTACAAACTTTTGCCAGACTAGGCGAGCGAAATCAGGTCAAATCCAAGAGCAGAGGTTCGGCTGACGAGGAGAGATAACCGATCGCGCAATGCACAAGCATCCAGACAAGAGCAAAATGGTGCGCTATCAGTGCCGTCACATGGCTATCATATATAAAACGGGTGTACCCTAACGTGCGCCAACCAACTCACGATGCACTCTCAGAAGATCAAGCAAAGGTGAGTAAATTTCTGCCTAGCAAAAGTTTGTTCCAGTCCGTCCAACAGCAGCATTTGATTCTGCCCCTGGATCCTGCAAAGAGAAGGTGAAGACATGCACAGACTAGCCGATAAGAGCCGTTGCGATGAGTGTTGCATGTTTGTGAAAGGGACATGGAGTATCTTCAACTGGCCTCTGTAGATACGGGGCTGGTGCCGTCGGAGATGACTCGGGGACAAGCTTCGTTCAGGCACATTGGCGCAGTGTCTTGCCGCTAGTGGGGGGCGCTTCAGGCAAATGGTCTCGCTGGATGGTGCTTAAACGCTTTAGCGGACTCCCCTCTACGCGTTTGTCTGTTCCGGGAATCCAGCTATGATCAAGGAATCCAGGTTGGAGCGCAGGGCTTCGGCATCGAGTCGGGTTGTGGAAAGTACAGTTTCGGCGGATCCCCTTCATGAACCATGTCCTGAGAGTGCAGCTGGGCGCACGTTGAGCTCAATAGCACGGAAGGAATTTCTTTCCTGTCGTTACAAGCTGCTTTTGATCGCGAGAATTCGGCCGACATGACTTGTGTTCGATAAGGCCAGAGTCCAGACCGCAGGCGCATCTCTCCAAGCAAAATCCACGAACCACCCCCGCCGATGCACTTCGATGCCTTTTTTGGGGTAGCAGGCACCTTGTCGTACAACGACGCTAGCATGTACGAAGTCGAAAGAATCATCGAACATCAACTACATGGGGATGGAATTGCCAGAGCTTCTCAGCGATGATCCTGCAACAGCCGATCTGGATGTGCGTACAGGCCCCGTATCGGTTCATTGACTAGAAATGCCCACAGGCCTGACCGACATTTCTGACTCGATCGCAACCCAACACACGTTGTAGGACAAGTCATCTCGAAGCCTACCCCCGAAGGAACTCGGTCAGAACTCATGTTCATCGCTGTTTGAGGTTTAGACTATCGTTCGGTTATCGGAATCGCTGGCAAAATCCAGATCTCAGCCACGAACCACGTTTGGAGATTTTCATGCCCCGAGCAGCCCCGCCGGATAAACCTCTCGGGTGAAAAAGTACTAGGGAGGACCGTCGAATCATTCAACATATTTCCTATTTCCACAGCATCTACGGGCTAACAACTGCAGCCTTACCCGTGCACAAACCGGTTTGACCACACGGCACTAAGGTTTTTGGTTTCCCATCGGCCTGGTATAAGGGCAGTTTTCGGTGAAACTCTAAATTAGCCTCCAACTGGCCCATCATGAGCCGCCAAATGGACGGACGGGAGGAAGGCCAGCCACCGCAGCAGGCTCAGCAAAGCAAGGGAAATCCCCCCCAACCTCAGGCCACATCTCCCCGATTTCCTACCGCATCCGTGAGCATCGATTCAGCCGTTTCGAGTCTGAAGATATGCATTATCGGGGCAGGCATGGGAGGGCTAACGGCTGCGCTGGCCCTGGCTGCGGCTGGATTTCGCGATGTTGAAGTTTTCGAATCAGCTTCGGATCTTGGCTTTGTGGGTGCTGGCATCCAGATGGCGCCCAACATGGCGAGGATACTCGATCGTCTTGGTGTCTGGCCGGCCATTGCTCGGGAGGCGGTGGTTCTCAATGAGACTAGCATCCGAGAAGGGTCGACTGATGAGGAGCTAGGACACGTCGATCTGAGACACATCAAGGAGCTGTATGGATATCAACATATGGTTGGGCATCGATCGACTCTTGCGCGAGGCTTGTACGATGGCTGCAAGCGGTATCCGGCGGTTCAGTTCCACTTCGGAGTGCAAGTTGAGGACGTCGACGTCGTTTCGGACCACCCGTCTTTCAAGGCCGTTCCGAGGAAGGATCCAAGTCAGCAACCGAGAACGGTAAGCTGTAACATATTGCTTGGAGCGGATGGCATCAAATCCAATACCCGGACTGCTATGTTGAACCATTTGAATGCTGATGCAAAGGTCATTGACACCAACCAAGCAGCTTACCGAATTATGCTGACGAGAGAACAAATGTCATCGGATCCTGAATTGCTGGAGCTCATCGACTCCGACAAGGTCATTCGATGGATAGGTGAGAAACGGCACATCATTGCTTACCCGGTCTCCAGGAAGCAGATATACAATCTTTCGACCACGCAGCCCGATGTCAATTTCGCCGCAGCGCCTTCAGCGACATACACCACCAGAGGCTCGAAAAAGGCTATGCTGGGCGTGTTTGGTGACTATTGTCCAATGATTCAAAGAATGCTCGACTTGGTGCCAGAAGGGGAGGTGTGTGAGTGGAAGCTCAGAGTCCATGAACCTCTTCCCACATGGATTGTCAACACCACGGCATTAGTTGGTGATGCGTGCCATCCGACGCTGCCTCACCTGGCTCAAGTAAGTCACCACATCCCCGTGCCACAGGATGACTAACGTCTTGCAGGGTGCCGCTCAAGCAATCGAAGATGCTGCAGTGCTGGGAGTGGTATTAGCAAGGATTCCAGACCCCTCACCATCGAGCATCACCAAGGCTTTGAGGATCTATGAAAGAGTAAGGAAGGATCGAGCCGAGACCTCGGTCGCGCTCGCTGCTGCTTCTGGCAGAGCCCTGCACCTGGGATCAGGTGCTGCCAAGGACGAAAGAGATAAAGCATTTGCGGCCTTGAAGGCCAGTGGCGGGAAAGGTCGTGTGCCAGACCGATGGGCTGATGCTGAGGTGCAAAAGATGCATTATGGTTTTGACTGTGTGGACGTGGCCAATGAGGTTTTTGAACGGGAGTTCGATAAAATGTAGTACGAGCAATGCTTCAAATGGACGAGACCCAGGCTTTTCACCAACGATCTCACTTGTAGCTTTCCCTTCATCGGCGGACTGCCCAGAATATTCCAGGACGGAAGAAGAAATCAAGCATCAAACGGAGGGTCCTTTTCGGAATGGCCCTCTCAGAGCTCTAGCACTCAACCCTGGGCTTTCCCAAGCCGGATTTATCTAGCGTATCAGCTTCCCTGAATCAAGTGGATGCTTGTGCCTGGTGATGGCAAAGTTGCATGGCGTTATGTCATTCGCACTGTGCCTGCCATGCGTTTTGGCTTTAATCCCATTTTCCAAAGCATCATAGAACCCAAGTTTCGGTCAACATCACTGGCCACCATAAACTACCCTCCCACGCGTTCTTTGATGTCCCTCTAGATAGAAGAAAATTCTGCACCTTGGCTCGATCGATACAAGGATTTCGACACTCATCTGGCTGCTGCGGCGACGAATTACCCCTCAACTATCCCTTCGCCGCACGCATACACGTCCGACAGAAGCCCGATTTCAATCAGAACTGAAAGAGAGAGACAGTTTCCAAGATGGATGAAGCCATCATGCAGATGGTGGCCATCACCGATACCACTCCAGAACGAGCACAACAGTATCTACAGGTCACGGATGGCGATGTGAATCAAGCAGTGTCATTGTTCTTCGAGAGTGGAGGGGCCGACCTTGGTCTCTCAACCACAACAGCATCTCAACCGAGCACCAGAGTGACTGCCTCTGGAAATGCTCAAGATCCTATCAATCTCGACGATGACAACATCTCGGATGACAACGACCCCTCCATAACTGGCTATCGAAAGCCCCACGCGCAACCGGCCAACGTCGAGGATGATGAGGCAATGGCTAGACGGCTACAGGAAGAGATGTATGGCGGCGGTGGCGAAGAGCACTCCATCAGGGCGCCTATTGCGCGGCAAGCAGAGACACTCGTGGGGCCTGGCGCATCAGACTACTATGGTGGTTCGTCGTTGGATGAGGCCGTACAAGAACGAATGCAGGCGTTTCAAAGCAGAAGAGGTAATGACAAGTAGCTCTGACTTGCTAAAGTAATCTCTCTGACAAATTTCCTAGGAGGACGCAGAGCACCCGGCATTTTCAACCAACAGCCCGTCCCGACATCTCGAATCTGGCACGAGGGAGGCACAGAAAGGCAAGCGCTTGCAGAGTCCACTGGAGGGGCATCGGAAATAAATGCCAGGGCCCAGCATCTGGCGCGACTGTTTGCACCCAACTGGGACCTCATGTTCAACGGATCATGGGATGAAGCCCGAGACGAGGGCAAAGCGGAGAAGAAGTGGTTGCTGGTCAACATACAGAATGAAAAGGTCTTTGACTGCCAGGTGCTGAACAGGGATGTGTGGAAGAACGAAGGAATCGTCGAGACGGTCCGAGAGAACTTTGTCTTCTTACAGTACAGCAAAGATGACCCGAGAGGTGATCAATACTGCCAGTACTATTTCCAGAATTCGGAGATTGAGGACGAATACCCCCACGTGGCGATTGTGGATCCCCGTACCGGAGAACAGGTCAAGCTGTGGTCAAAGAAGATGCCTAGTACTGCAGAATTCCTGATGCAGCTACACGAATTTCTGGACCGATACAGCTTGGAAAGCAATGCAAAGAACCCGGTCGCCAAGCGGAAGTCGGAAGCACGGAAGGAGAAGCCGGTGGAAATGCTGACAGAAGAGGAGCAGATGGAGAGAGCATTGCAGGCTAGTCTGGCAATGCAACCAGAGTCGTCACTGAAGGTACCAGATGAGGACCCCGATGACCTGACCAGAAGTATCGGCGACCTCAAAGGCAAAGACGTGGAGATCACTGGGTCCGATACAAACGGATCTTCAGCCAAGTCGCCATTTGCGTTGATTCCTTCTGACCGCCCTCACGAAGAGCCACCGAACGGACCAACTACGACCAGAATACAACTGCGACACCCAGATGGGCGCATTGTGCGACGCTTTGCCCTGTCAGATCCTGTACAGCGCATCTTCGAGTTTCTCAAGGCCCAGCCTGTTGAGGGCAAAGAAGGTATCGAATTCGAGCTGGTATCCATGGGCCAGAATCTCATGGACGTGCGGGAGCAGACGATTGAAGAGGCTGGGCTGAAGATGGGGACTGTGATGGTTGAATTTATTGAATCTTGAACAGGACAAACATGGATGACGGTGAATGATATGCATAGCACTGGAGTTAGGAAGCCCAATCCAGATGAACACGGCATCACGGATGAAGGGAAGGATTCCCTCCGTAAATTCATGGTATGGTATGTTCGCACGATATGAACTAACCTGCTCCGACAGGAGGCATTCGTGAAGGGCATTGGATGTGGATACTGAAGGCAAAGGGGCTCTAGACAGGAGACAGCTCTTGCTGTTGATAAGCTCGAAGTTGAAAGGTTCTTTAATCAATCTTCGCTGATCGAAGGGTAAATCCGTTGACGGCCAGCCCTTTGGCTACAACGCGGACCATGTATGTTTTCCCTGCCTACTAGTCCAGCGGACTGCGTCTGCGTTCAAACAGGTCACTAGCCTAGGAAGGTTGGGGCAATTCAAGGCGCTGAAAAGGCCGTTATGAAACTGTAAGGAGTTTGAACATGAAATCATTTCACGTGGTGTATTGGATATCAAGAGAGGAGCATCAGGCATGATTGGCGATACGCTCCTACTTCTTAGCCGTAGAGCACTCTTGTATCCCTCGTCTTCGCTGAGTCGAGCCGGTCTTGTCCATGATTGCAAGATACCGGCCGAGCAGGATCAACAGAGGTCGATATGCTCTTGGCTTTGGGATCTCATTTCGCCATCATGATGTATTTTTCAACGATTTGGCATCATGAGTCCGCACGGCGAATCAATTGTACAACGCCCATACCACACCACACCACATCACACCACACGCCGACTATCTATCGGACAATACCCTCGAATCTGGTCTTGAACCACTTGATGGTATCCTGCTTGCTGACTTGGTGGGATCGGCCAACGGGGGTCTTGCATCGTCTTCGGCGGGACACTCGAGCACCTGGTCTTGTCCTGCAGCACAAACGTATTAGCATGTCGTCTCCAAGCCAGAGTCTTTCCCGTGCCATTCCCATCCCATCTGCCCGTCGAGTCTCCCTTCTCCCTTGACACTGTTGGATACATCGGGGGGGATCACTCACATGCAGCAATAGAAGTCCATTCCGTAAATACCAATGGCAGGGTCATATTTGATTCCCAGATCGATGTGCTCAGAGATGCCAAAGCCAAAGTTGCCCGTGTCGGAGAAGTTCCTGGTTCGCAATTCGTATTCCTTGACTTTGAGACCTCGCTCGAGGATTTCTTCGGCCTTGGGGCCGCGCACTGTGACGTGGACTGCAATCTTTTCGTTTCGTCGGATGCCGAAGGATCGGACCGTGTAGCGGGCCTTGCCTGTTGAGGAGGAACGAGATTAGCATTTTGCTCTGTCGCTGATTGTGCGCGAGTTGCGCTCTGGCACCGGTGCACCGGTTCGGTGATGTCGCTCAGACGACAGGGAGCCAGAGAGGCTGTGGCGGAGGACGTACTGTAGACAGGAGTTTGGCCAGACAACTGCTCAAGCACCTTGGCAGCTCTGGTGAGACGATCACCAGACTCGCCGACAGAAATGTTCAAGACGAGTTTGTCAATTCGCAGTTCCCTCATAGGGTTGGAGCTCTTGTCGTTGCCTTCCGCCATCTTGACTATGGTGTGCAAGTGTGCGGTGTTAACGATTGCGACAGAGTTCTTGTGGTGATCTGGAATTCGCGAAGTCGTATTGTCTGTGCGGAGGGATTTGAATGGGAATTTGCATAGTGCGCAGCTGTGGTTGCCAAGAAGATGTTGGGACTAGTACTAATATGGCAAGAGCGCCAGTGAGTTTTTGAGGAGCAAGGCTGCGGGAGATGCCACTCGAATTTTGGAGATGGCCCATACCGCGATTCGGTGCTGGCGTTGACGACGCGGAATCTGCTTATTCGAGCCTCCAGGTTACACTTTTGTATCCCTGTAGCCATTGGATAGCAGCGTAGAGAAGCCGCGGCCTATCTGCGAACATATTTTTTGAGCATATCTCCAAGTCGCCTTTGGGCGCAGAGCACTAGCCATGGCTAACAAGCAAGGAAAGATGGTACGTACAGTCCTCATAAGCTTATCGGCGAATGCTGACGTTGGCGCACAGCAAAACTTGATTAATTACCGGATGCGCGTTACGATGAATGATGGACGACAAATGACTGGTCAAATGCTGGCGTTCGACAAACATATGAATCTCGTCCTCGCAGATACGGAAGAGTTCAGAAAGATACGAAGCAAAGCGAAATCAGGCGCACCACCGGCACCAGGTTCAGCAGCAGCAGCCACTACGGTCGAGCAAGAAGAGAAGCGCACACTGGGACTGGTCATCTTGCGAGGGACGAATATTGTGTCATGTTCAGTTGAGGGACCGCCGCCGTCAGACCCGTCGGCAAGACTGGGAACAAGCGCTCCGGGTGGTACGCCAGCAGCGTTGCAGGCAGGACAAGGTATCAGCAGACCGGCCGGAAGAGGCTTGCCCGTTGGTCTCGGTGGACCGGTAGCAGGAATTGGAGGACCACCCCCTGGCGGATTTGGCTTTCCTCCAGCTGGTGCACCACCGCCAGGGTTTGGGAGAGCGGCCCCCCCTGGAGGGCCTCCTGCTGGGTTTCCAGGTCAAGCTCCGCCATTCCAGCCACCACCGGGGTTTGGTCGTGGTAATCCTCCACCAGGCTTCGGCGGGAGATAAGGCTGGTAGTCCGTGTGCACCTGACGGCAATTCAAGACACAACATCGGGTTGTCGTGGTTCGAGCTCGAGGAAAACCACGATCAATGAATGCCCCATAGTAAGCCATGAAGGCGGAACTACGCACCAAGTAAAGGATTTCGAGGTCAAATGCATACCCAGAAACACAGGAAAAGACAGGCACGTGGCTCTCACAATTCCGGATTCTGGCAAGGAGACGAAGCACTAGGTCCAGGCTGCATAGAAGTAATCCCGGCGCGATGGACGTGCCTTTCGCTGCGAGAGCGGGTGGGGAACAATGAACTCGTAGCAAGGGAGGCCGAGCTCGAACATGGTACAAAACTTCAAGAGTGCTAAAATAGAGAGCACGAGGTGCCATATTGATGGCTCAGAACAGAGAATCAAAGGTGCTCTCACAGTTCATAGCTTTCTCGAATTGAACGGAAACGAAATGTTATACCGACATCTGAGCACGTGACCATGATTTCGTCGCCCATCTTCGATTCGGCGTTGATTTCCAAAGTCCGAGCCGCAGCTTCAACACAGAGTCAGCATCATCGCGATTGTCAAATTCACGACAGTCGACTCCAAACTCCCAGTCTTTTCCTCTCCCTAGTCGCCGAGTGCTTCTACTACCGCCTTCACCATGGCCGCCGCAATCAAAGCCATAAATGCGAAGATTCGCTCCAACAAGGTGTTGGATTACTTTTGCTCAACACGTGCGTCCTCCCAATACGTCGACAGCTAATCGCCAATCTCTACGAAGAGGACTGCTGCGCCTGGCGCTGGGCTGAAATGTCCTAACGCCATTCGTTCTGACGGCGTGGCGGCTTGTTTAACAAGAATTCGAGAGCTGACAATTCCCTGAACAGACTTCTGGGGGCCGGCGTCGAACTTTGGTATCCCCCTCGCAGCTATTGCGGACATGAAGAAGGACCCCGAGATGTGAGTCCTGACATTCCTCTTCCGCCCGCAGCTGCACAGACTTTCCTCTGGCAAATACGACACGAGGAAAGTCAACAAGGCACGCGAATCGCACAAGAAATACTCCCAGATGCTTCTATCTGCAACGGACGCTTACGATATTATCTACTAGTATCTCTCCCAACTTCACAGCAGCACTGTCAGTCTACTCCGGCACCTTCATGCGATATGCCTTGGCAGTGACGCCAAAGAACTACCTTCTTTTCCTGTGCCATTTTGTCAATTTCAACTCGCAGTTAGTGCAGGGCTACCGATGGTACGACTACAACTATTTGGGTGGTAAAGCAAAGTGGGATGAAATCAGAGCCAATGCAAAGAAAGAAGCCGATGAAGCAGCAGAAACGGCGCAGGGTATTGCCGAACAGGCGAAGGACAAGGTCCAAGCAGCAGCACAAGAGGTCAAGAACAAGGTCTCATAGACAGGGAGAGCTAAAAGCATTAAGCTGGGCTGCAATGAGGTTGAACTACAGGCATTTTTCCAGGTACGGACGTCTGTACTGATCTGTTTCTTATGTTTCTGGGGATGAGGGCATTTCAGGGATGATACAATAGTCGCGGACAAAGATTTGTCATGTGGTGTGAAAATAGACAATCATCCTGCTAACCGCCATTTGAATGGTTCTACACATTCAGCCCTGGGATGCTATACTTGTTACGCAGTCGTTGCTACTGACCGGAATGACAGCCTGAAACGACGACTGGGGGTGGCAGCTGGGAACCATGACTGGGGATGGCAGCTGAGAACGAAGCAATCCCAACAAACACTGAGATGCTGCCAGCATTACTCGGCCATCCCTTGACACCGTGCTTTCAGCTTTCCGGGGGTGAGCCTCAACAGGACGAAATTCTCTGGATACATGGCAGGGGCATACATAACACTTCGAGCGGCGTCGAGAACGGGTAGCTTTTCCAAGGCAGCTGTCCGCGTGTTCCTCAAAGAGACCACTAGGGAAGCTGGGTCCTCGTTCTCTTCCGGGTCGCTATTAGCGTGTCTGCTATCCTTCAGCGCCAAATGGACCTCTTAAGTCAGCAGCGGATCGCCAAGTGGATAGGGCTTCATCAAATCTTTCTCGACTGCTTCCATTACTTTGACCTTGAGGGATATCATATAGGAGATCATGGCACGATTAGTTGACTCACATCGGCCAGTCTGAATGCCATGACTGTCTGAGAAGTAGTCATTCGATGGAATGCAGATGGGCAAAAGTCCTGGGGACGTCATGGCCACGACTGACGGTCAGCCCGCCGAGACTTTCGTTCCCGGGCGATATGACGGCAATTTGGAGCGTATCTACCGTATTCCGTAGCGACTGATTGTTGTGCTGGGGTGTCTGAAGACTGTTCGCTTTGGTCAATTCAGGAAAGGGCAAGTATGGAGTACGCTGATGCTGTCTCGTACTCAACTACGACAAGTCGGAGGCATGGGGCACGACGTCCATGGCTTATGCTTTGTCCCATTGGCTTCATTCCCCCGTTTTTGACACAAATGTAGTTTCGATCCGAGATTCCCGAACAGTGAGAGCTACTGCAGGGCACCATCCTGCAAAATCAACGTAGCCGAGAAAACAAGTTACTTTTGGGGCCCCACTGGCGACGATCTTGAATCTCAAGACAAGGGAGGACAATTCACGCTGCAATGCATACGAGGAGGATGTGCTTCACTGTCAAGCCACGGCCGCGCTCTTCAACGTCAGATTAGGAAGTTTTAGGTCAAATGTGGCTCCCAAAGGATGCCACTCTGCCACATGAAGGAAGGGAGGGTGGTTTCCCTCCGTTTTCTGCCAAACACTTGGCTTCTGCTGGAACGCGAAAGCCACACTTAGAAATGCAAAGCATGGAGTCCTCCAGAAACATCCCATCGGAGTCTACGTTCGGTATGAATGACAAGACCTTATCAAGGGGTTAAAATGGTGCCATGACTGGGAGCCTGACTGGCGCCGGCTCTTTCAAGGATTCACCGCTCCAGCAGGATCATGATCGTTCATGGGCATTACGTCTCCATGCAGTGCCTGCATTGAAGAAGTGGTGGTTTCAACGTTCCTCATGAACGCCTCCGACCCTGGCTGTTTCGGATGTTGACAGTTGGCTACAACGATCGCCGGCCGATCTGATTGCTGGTGAGAGGATCATTGTCCGCAATTGGCTAGAAAAATGGACTGGGGCCATTTACACTATAGAGCTTCCGAAACTTTTGAAAACAAAATCCGGGTCGGCTTGTGGCAATACCTTGATATCTTCAATCTCACTGAATCCCCAAAAGCGGGTGGGTCTTCGGGCTTCGAATAAGCTAATCGGGATACATAAAGGGGTGGACACAGTTTGCCCTGCCGGCCCCGAAAATGCGGGGGTTTGCAGAAAGTTGCCATGAGCATTTTAAATTCTCCGCGAGCAGGGAAGCGGTATGCACCGGCCATCCACCTTGGAAAGTTATTCCTCAGTATGGCTTCATCCCGTTATGTTGTCCACAATTGAAAGCCCAGGGACATCAATGACGAGTGGAGCACAAAGCAGACGTGCGCAATGGTGGAAGCACCACGTAGTGCTGAAGGGCGGCTGATGGGCCTACTAGCCGTTGAAAAGCTTGAGCAGACTTTGGTGGCTTGCATTCACGGAGCTGTAGTTGAGGACCAACACCAATCTCTCCTAATGACCAATTCCCGCAACCTGATATTCCACTAATTCCGCATCTTGTTTTCTTTCCTCAGGTGTCTGACACCATCCTCAGAATTTTCTGGTCCGAATCTGGCCAATTTTGGTCCTTCACGCTTTGGTGTGTCCTCGTGAGCAACAAATTTGAAGCGTGGCATGGTTCAAATGGCATTAGCGGTAGCTGTGGCAATCCTGCAGAAACTTATAATGTGGGCTGCACCAGAGAAGCAAACTTCAGGACGGGGGCTTGCTGCCAAGTACAAGAAATATGAGGTAGGCAACTGGCACGGGCATTCTGCAGTGATCATACCTACGAATTGAGAAACGCAAACTTGCTTAGCTACTGCTCCTGTATCTTGGCTAGCTCCTGCAATGTCGCATGACGGTATGCGGATTCGAGACGACCGGTTGGCATTGCTGTTGGGCAACAGATAACTTGTGATCGTTTTGTTTCAATGAGGGACCAGAAGACAATAGTTCTTCGGAAATTTCTACGGATGCGATTGGACTTCCACTCAAGCTGATGATTGATTTTCGGCACCGGAAAAGCCCAAAGCATCGCTAGCGTGCCCGAAGAACTTTTGTGAACTTTTTGCAACTTTTGCCAAACCTTTGAATACAGCACACCAAATGCGTGTCAGCTTGGACTCTTTTGGAAAATGCCCGATGGTGTGTAGTCATTTGAAGGCGGGCAAGGTTTTCTATAAATAATGAAGTCTCTGTTCCTGCCCTCTGCCGCGACGTCTATCTTTCCATTTGCTTTGCTTCATTTGTTCTGGCGCATCCGATCAACGTCTTGGGTGCCTTGACCTCTATCACGATTGTAAGATCCTGTCACTCATAAACCCCCTCGCCTAAGCCGTAATATTCACATGGCGCCATCTGTAAAATTGCATCGCAATAGGTACGAGCCTCGACTTCAGTGAGCACCAAGTTTGCGGCTTACCTAAGTTGTTCTCCACAGCAGCGGGCCGAAGCCGAAGCCGAAGCCGATCAGCTCCACCCACGCCACTGAAGCGGCAACCAAGGGCAATGCCTCTGTCAAACGCTGCAATGCTCAGTCTCCAATCGAGCGCTTCCTGAATGATGCCAATCGTGTCGAAGACCTTACATTAGCAGGCACCATTCAAGACCGCGAGGACAGCATCGGTCTTGGCTTTATCCTGGTGGATCGACCTTTGGAGTGTGAGAGCGACGATGTGAAGGAGCTTGAAAGGTACATGCGTGAAACCACTTGCCAGGACATGCTCAAGGAGATGAAAGAGGAGACGGATTCGTGGGTTCAGAGAATGTCAGCTTGATAGTCGGAACAGGAAAATCAGGTGCTCGTGGTACTCTGGCTGGCCAGATCTTTGACAAGGGAGGCGACCAGTCCCCAAGAATTCCCAGTCTTAGGCAGGATTTCCTCCGTGTCGATAATGGGTCTAAGAAGATGGGAGGAGCCACACCTCCAACAGAACAGGCCTAGTTCCGAGGGCACCACTTAGTGCTCCAAGTAACCTCCAATCATCCTGCCGGTTGCGGAAAGAAATTGCATCCTGGCCAATCAATCCTATAACTCGGAAATCTGAAGGCCCCGATTGGCTACGGCTTCCGCAGCTGCCAATCTCGCTATCCTTCCAGCTCGGCTGAGTGCATCATCACCACCAACCACTTTCTGGCACGCTATACCAGGTCCGCTCGTGCCTACTCTGCTCGGCCTATACTTGTCCTTGCCAAGTCGATACTAGTCCAATCAGGAAGTAGCACTAATATAGATCTAGCTAAGTGCCAGATGGATCTCACATGCTAAACCGAAGAAATATCCCAAATCGAGGATCTCATTATTTGCGAGACAAGCATGCATGTTACATTTTGCCTGAACATGAGGGAGAATGATGAACATTAGCAGTGGCTATCCAACATGTATTTAGTTCGTAGAACTCAGAGCCAGTCCTCAATTGCAGACTCCTGTCTTGTGTCATAAACCGCAGTTTCAGATTCATGTTGCATTCGGACGCATCTCGTAAGCAGCCTTGGTCTTCCACATCCACACCCACACTGGCTTGGACCCAGCCCACTAGTCACATCAACAGCAAAGCAGACAGCTAGTTCCACATACGCCGACATGGCTGCCAACCACAACATGAACGGGTACGCTTCTCTACCATACTTCGCACAATACCGTATGACCGCGGCAAATGCTAACTCCTAATCCACAGACAAGCTCTTGGGGCAAATGCTTCTCAATCTCGGTCTCCCAACGACAGAGCAACGATGCTGCTTTGCTTCCTTCACCAATCGAACCGCGTCGACGAACTGGCTTTCGAAAGTATGCCATCAAAACTGCGAAGTGATGACCCCGACGCTGCTGCGCTGGCACCCAAGGAGGCTCCTCATGCAGACTCGAGCGCCCTGAAAGAGCTGGACAGGTTCATGAGGGATCGCACCTGCTCTATCATGCTGAAGAGGGCCATGGAACACGAAGAGGTCTGGGAGTAAGAACTGAGGACTGTCGTTGATTATCGATGTCCTTGCCTTGGCAACGGTAATGCATTAGGGGATCGATCGCGCTATGCTGAGAGATTACCCCGGCGTTCATGTCCTGCGGGTTCTGACCCACAGAGCCAGGTAGCCCAACATCCGATAGCCAACTATGATGCCAAGCATGATTCCAAACCATTCCCATGTCTTGCCGTCCTCATAGGAGTAATTGTATGCTGTCAAGACTGCCGTGCCTCTGATCTTGCCTTCTGCTTGCAGATCGCTCCGATACATACAAAAGTACTCGGAGTTATCGAGGCGTTCGCAATCGTAGGTTGTTTTCTTGAATTGGTTGACCATCATGGCTTGAAAAACGTAGGCTTGGTAGTCGATGTAGTGGAAGACATCTAGCGCAAGAGTTAGGAAGAAGACGAATTCTCCAGCAACCGGGAGACTTACATTTCCAGAACACATTCAATGTGCCCATAGGCACCAAGAAGCCCCCCACAGACATCCATAGTCCATTCGCAAAGGCAATAGCAGCCAGCGCAACGACAAATATCGGAACAATCGCGCTAACAAGGACCACTAAAGCCTCTGCGGCGACCAGGTCCAAGAAGAGCCACAAGACCCATATCCAGAAGCCGTCAGCTGCAACGCGGAAATTCGACAGCCAGTATGCGATCACACTGAACACAAGAGTGATAAACAACAGCCATGGCAAACCAATCAGAAAGTTTGCAACCATGAAGCTCAACGGTCCGTACAGGCCATTGGCGTGCTCCTTTCGAAAGGTGTGCAGATCTTCGATGACACTGGGAACGTAGGCGACAGCCATGAACGACATGAAAGCACCACCGAAGAACAAGGCATTGACGAAGGTCTGGATGGATGACTGGGTGTAGTCGAGGCGCAGCCAGACCGTGCCCATCAGAATGGCCAGGCCCATGTACATGGCAGCACGAGTGCCGTAGGCGAGGAAATCGCGATAGGACTTGATAAAGTTGCGATGCAGGAGTATCAAAGGGAGACCTAGCCGCACATGGTGATCTGCCCGACCAAAAGTCAATGGCGGGGAATTGGCATCCACCTGAGACTTTGTGAGGATGGTCTGAAGGTGTTGGCGTGCATCGGACTCATTCCAGTGCTTGATGATGGATTCAAGCTCGACGTCAGTCTTGGAGCGCCCATTGGTGGTAAAATCGGTGTTGATGAGGTCGAGCAGAAATTCGGCCGGATTCATATGGACTGGTATGGGAGCAATTGGACTGTAGTATGTCGTGACATCTTGCACGGCGCCAAAATAGCAGGTCTTTCCTTTCGAGAGAAGCATGAGGCTGTCGAACAGTTCAAAAGTCGTCGTAGATGGTTGGTGGATGGAGGCGATGACGATCAGACGGTGCTTCTTGGCGACGCTCGAGATGAAGCTCATCACCTCGTAGCTTGCTGCTGAATCGAGCCCGCTGGTCGGCTCATCGAGAAAGAGGACTTTAGGCGATGTCACCAGCTGGCTTGCCACGCTCACCCGGCGTTTCTGACCACCACTGATGCCTTTTCGAATCGGAGTACCAATGATTATGTTCTCCTGTTGCCGGAGTCCAAATGCGGCGATGAGAGAATCCGTTATTGCTCGTCTTGCCTCTCTCCCCACTCCATGTAAGGCTAGCTTGGCAGAGAAGTCGATCGTCTCTCGTACCGTCAAGCTACCCATGAGAGCATCATCTTGCTCGACGTAGCCAGAGATCTCACGCAGCTCTTTCCTGCCGACCGGCCTTGAGTTGACATTAATCTCTCCCACCCACGGAGCGAGGGATCGATTGGCAAGGACATTGAGCAGCGTCGTTTTGCCGCTGCCACTGGGGCCCATAAGCGCAACGAGCTGCCCAGCCTGAGCAGAGCCGCTGCAAGAATCCAAAATTGTCAGTGGTTGTTTTGTTTTGCGATCCTTGACTGTCACATGAACATCTGACCAGGTGAACGACTGGACTGTGTCGTTGTTGAACAACTCATCAGGGACGGTCTCGATGTCTTTGTCGGCCATGGTGGATGTTGTACGATAGCACAGAAGATGGCCTGATAGATGAGGTGGTGGAGAAAGTTGACCTAGCGACTAGAGTTGGACGACCTTTTGTACTCGAAAGACAGTCCGACTGTGGCGCCCAACATGAGAGCTGAAGGAATTTGTCCTTGCTGAATTTCGTTCTCCTCGCATCGCCGATACGGGGTCATGGCCTTATCTTGTGGACACCGAAATTGGAATTGTCCTGATTTTGCACGGAGCTGTGAAAGCTCGAACAAACTTGGGTAGTATACATTGAGCCGCGCTGCGCCACCGGTCGTCCGAGTTGGTGGCTGGCTGATATCAGTCCTTGCCTGTAACTCGAGCGCTCAGCGTATAGAGGGCCATTGCATGTAACGAACGAAGCTCCGCTCCGGGAACCATAAGCGGGCTTCTCGCCACACCTTCCCCGGCTGACTTTCAGCTTGGCCCAGAAGATGCCAAATCAGGCCTCGGGCAGCATTAAATGTCGAGTTTGGTCGCCGACCATCAAACTCAATGACTGCCAACGAAATTTGGTCGTGGATACCAAAATTAAACGCGTATTAATGTCTTTTTGTGCTAACATCGGCATGACTAGCTTAGCTCGACCTAGTTGCAGCTTTCCGGACGAGAACGAGTCCAGATCAGATGATCGCCGAGTCTTGAGAAGTTGACTTAGCAAGTGGGGAAGCCGGAAACAAGTCGTGGGAAGCACCAGCTGTCATAAGATGACGATGCGTATGTGCTGAGAAGCACAATTTTAACGGCTGAAATGTGCGCTGAGATGGGCTTCTCTACAACCATTCGACTATTCTAAAAACAGGCGCATCTCGACCACGTGAATATACATATGGTCTTTCAGGTCTTGCCCGCTCATATTAAATTCCTCATCGCTTGCTGGTGGGATCCGGGACCTGCCACTCGCCCACAGTCACACATTGGCGCTTCTTATGATCGTGTCTGCGAGAGCTAATTGTCATCTCAAGCACCTTCAGACGCAGCGCATGAATCGAGACCCTTGCGGCTAGAGATACACTCAGAATGCGACAGCGCATCCCCACTTACCCAAACTCTCAGGCATGCCTGTTCTGCCGGAGCAAACACCTCAAATGCGATGCGAAGCAGCCTGCTTGCAACAGGTGCGCAGCAAACAATGCTGATTGTGTCTATGTGCAATCTCGTCGGGGTCTCGTGGGCGGAAGGCGAAAACACACGGGTCAGTATCTGCCGAGAGCGGCACAACCTTCGACTGAGGCCCCGGTTGCACAAAACTCGAGCGATGAATCCCCATTCATCGAGCGGCAGGACAGCATTGATGCCTCCCAAACACCATGTAGTGATAGCACCATTTCAGTTCCGCGTTCAATGACACCTAGCACAGCCGGTGAGCATCTCATCGACACCTACTATCGCTATATACACCCGGCACATCCCTTCGTCATCCCGCACAAGCTGTACAAGCAGGAACCAAATGTTTTGCCAAACTATCTAAAAGCCGCCATGCAGTTCATTGCTAGTAACATCTCACCCAGATGCAATGACAACTTTAGCACCTTTACAGACATCCTAAAAGCCGACATCCCAGCAGACGCCTTCAAAGTCCAGATGTGCCTGCTCTTGACCATTGCATCATATGCTCGCTGCGAGCGCGAACAAGGAAATCGAGCCCTTGTCCAAGCACTCGACACAGCACAACAAATTGGCATGGACTCTGAAGCCTTCGGCAGCACACACAATCACATTCTGCAAGAGAGCTGGCGACGGACCTGGTGGGAGCTGTACTCAATCGCAGGCATGATCCACGTACTCACACCATCCGCACCAAGACCTCACACGGCCTTCGACAGACTGCTTCCTTGCCACGACGACGATTACTGGCACTGTCGTCTTGTCGAATCAAGAACACTATCCCAAATGCAGGATCGCCTCTTCACAGAAGACCCCTTCAGGTACTCCTCCTTTGCCTATCGCATCGAAGCAGTCCACATCTTAAATGATGTGCTGGATTTCATCGGCAAACAAGACTTAGACTCAAGCGAAGCAGAAACAGATTCCACCATCACCTTTAACAGCCTGTGCGCGTCAATCAAGAGCTACACCCTCTCTCTCAAGGACACAAAACGAAGCAGACCCAGCGTAGACAGCAACTGCAAAACCGACGAAATGATGTCCAGTGCCCTGTTGACCGTCAACCTCGCCTCCATCCTCCTCCACCTCCCTCGCTCCAGCCTCGGCAACGTCCGCGCATTCAAGACAATCTGCGAGACTGACAGAGCAGCGGCCTTCTCGCATGAGGAGACATTCCACGCCACAGCCGCCCTTCGCGCCGCAGACGCAATAACCAAGCTCCTCATCGATCGAGATTCAACAAAGACACTCTCCCCTTGTTTCTCCTGCCCCCTCGCATTCGCAGTGACAGTGCAGTTATCGGCATACTGCCAAGGTCAGAAGCAGGACCGTGCTCGTTGCCTAAAGGAGTACATCCAACTTTCACTCCGAGTTTTGGATGTGACAGGCCAAAATTGGCCCGTCGCAAAGGCAGTAAAAAGCCAGCTAGCTGAGTTTGCCCGGGAGATACTCAAAAGGCCCCCTTCGACAAAGGGCAGGCTCGCCGAGGCTACGACATCGGAATGGACGGGTTTGGCACTACCATTCGAGGCTACATTTGCCAGTCCATTTGAGGATGACTTCTGGCTGCGGAGTTTCGTCGATGATCCGATGAACCAGACGTATTCATTGATCGATCAGAGACAAGGATAACAATGAGTCTAGAAGCGTTGCAACGATATCCTATATGAATTGACTGATTGGAAAGATGCCAGTCTGCTTTGACTTCTCACATCCCTGCCGATCATGTTTAAGTCCCCAAATTGAACCCGACACCGTTACCGACCTACAGATTCGTCGTAACAGTCATGCTATTACTGTGCACCATCAACACTGGCCCGAGCCCCTGCGTCAAAACCTCAAGATCCGTAAGGTAGCTCAGACTGTCACTCTCGCTTTTCCACGTCCCCTCCGGTGGCGCCGGCAAGGTGGTAAATATCACGGTTGCTTCCTCGCTATTCTGACTTATTAATTCATTGAGGATCAAATGCTGGGCTCGGCAAGGGATGTTGTTGAAAGAGAGTGGTACGGAAGCCGATGCTGCTGATGTGTTGGTCCCAATGGAGCGCGTGGGTGATGCGCCCCTAATGTATATCGAGCGAGATGGGGGGGCGGGGTTGGTGGTTGTATCTGCACCGGATTTGGGTTGGGTCGTGCTGTCTCCATGGCGGGGATGGGTTTGGTCTGCAAACATGATGCTGGGCCCGCCGGCGTCGTTGCTTGCAGTTCTTGTTGCCGGGATGGGCGCGGCGGAGAAGGTTGGGGAGGCGCATCGAGATCGACGGGCGGATGGCCCGTGCGGGTCAGTGAAGGATTCCATCCGGGCTGTGGGTGAGATGTTGGCCATGGCTTCCATGCTGTCGTATAATCGGAGCTGTCGGCGGCCTCGTGGATCTGATGATGCATCGCCGTCATCATCGTAGCTGGACTGGATCGCTGTTTGTTGATCATCCGCGCTAGATTCCGGAGCGGCGTGGAGACTCGAGGCTCGACTGTTGCGCTTGCTGCTTCTCCTAGAGGACTTCTTGCTGCTCTTCTTCGAGGGCGGCTTTTTGCCGTCGGATGCTTGCAGAGTTTGCTGACCATTGCTGCTGAGGATATCTTCTTCTGTCAGCTCGCCGTCGTCATATGTGTTTTCAAACTCATCGTCAGCGTCTTCGTCATCGAAGTAGTCGTCCTCAGAATCACTGTTCTCGTAGTCTGAATTATTGCTTGCATGGGATGCATGTCTGCTCAGCCAGTCATCATCTAGCCTCTGTGTGCGCATGCTCGGTATGACGCCCAGGCTAGAAAGATTAGCCAAAGATGGTCGTCGGTGATGCCTTTGCAGGATCCGTTTCAGTCCATTGAATCGGATAGCCGAGGACTCCCTATGGTCGGTCAACGAAGGCAGTGGCCAAGCAGTGTCATCGGCAAGGCTCAGAGTGTCGACAGCGCTAACTTCGCCGGACCTGACCTTGCCTCGAACTTGTTGTAGTTCTTTCCACCAGTCCTCATCCTCCAACACCTGTTGAACCTGTTGCTCCGTCTCTTCATCTACTTCATCGCCGCCAACAATCAGATTGTACGACTTGATCTTGCCACTGGCAAGGTAGAATACAAGGACTTCAGCTTTGATGCGCAAGTTCTCCAAGAGCGCCGTGACTCGTTCCTTCTCTTCTTGTACATCAGACTCATACTCGACGAATACGGCGACACGAAGCTTGAACGCCTTCTTCCACGCTGGAACTGTATTGAGAATGCATCCGAGCTGTAGTATCAAAGTGTACGTGTCGAAGTTGACGGTCGTAAGGCTTGACTGCTTGCCTACGTCGTCACCTGATTCAATATTTGCTGACATCTGAATTGGCCAGAGGTCGATGTACTTCTTAGTCCGCTCACTTTCTTCAGAATCAGGAAGTTCCAGATCTGAGAAGCCAGTCGCCACTGCAACATTAATCCTCAGCTTTAGGACCATGTCTTCTAACGTCAGAACATAGCTTTGCAGGTCCGTCCTTTTTTCAACGTAACACACATCAGTTGGCAGAGCTCCCTTGACCTGGCCCTGGCCCAGGCTTCTCTTTCGTTTCCTTGGTGTTTCTTTTCGCTCAGGCGGAGGTGAGGGAATATCCAAAAGCGGTTGCTCCTGTCTAAACTGCGCCAGGTTGAAGAACCCCATCATGACAATATTCGGTCTCATACCTCCAAGACCAGCTGAGAAGACGAGGTTTCGTGCACCCCATTCCATGCTAGGCGAGACCACAACATTGATGAATGCTTTGATCTTCATCAGTTCGATGAACTGCATCCATGCCGTCCGCTGTTTCTTGGCCTCCGGTACCGAGTTTCCGAAGTCGTCGGTGACTATCACATGGCCAAGGATAAAGAGTCCACCCTTCTTGAGGCTGTTGGCAAATTTGATCAATTTGATACCGCGACGAGTATCGTTGACAAACAGTAGGATCTGGGGCCTCCAGTATTTGACCGACTCGGTCTTGAGCCGAAGCAGGTACTTTCGGACTTGGTGATAGACGAGGCCCGAAGTGACGTCTGAGCCCCATGGCTTCGGTGGCGTTGTGTAGTGAATGATCATAAAGAGGAAGACCAGAATCGCAATGGACAAGCTTGCGGCGGATGCGTCGACGAAGAACATTGTCGCAACGCTGAGGATGGCACCGAGCAGGGCAGTCCACGCATTGAAGAAGCGGAATGATGGTCGGAAGTTTGGTGCTGAGCTGACTTTCAGAAGGAGGCATGCGAGATGCAGGGAGAAGTTTATCATCAAATAGCTCATTGTGACAAGGGAGGCAATGTTATTAATGTCAAACAATATTGTGATTTGCGCAACCAGCCAGGTGAGTAGAATCGCATAGATTGGGTCGTCAGAGCTCTTGGTGCCTTGGCCAAACAGATCGAGACCAGGAAAAATTCCATCCCGCGCTATGGCTTGCAGTTGTTTTGCAGGTCCAATGATACCCATCAAAACAGAAAAAGATGTTGTGGCCATCTCGCCGAGGAGGACTAGGACTTCGGAAATGTTGACGTCCTGGACGACATTGACGTTTTTGTAGAATGTCAGTCTGGTGATGCTGGCGGCCATGGCGACAATGACGAGAGTATACGAGACGAAAGTGAGGAAGAGACCGTAGAGTGTACCTGACGGAATAGACTTGCTTGGATTTCTGAGATCTCCGGACATGCTTGCACCGGCGAATATCCCACCGGTGGCTGGAAAAAGGATACCGAACATGTCTGACCATGTTTCGCGGCCTTTCGTCTGACTGCCAGATGCCCCCCGGGTGAACCCGGGCAGGAGGTTTTCTCGCAAGGTTTTTAGGCTCAGCCCAGTGAAGTGCGTGTATTGTCTCAAATGTGCAGGTCGTTTGAAAGGATGAACCAAGAGCACCGACGCCGGAATGCTGAAGGTGGCGACAAGGAGAACGAGGAGTAGGCCATTGCCTGCTCGAGCAAAGAGTGCGCTGCCGGCAAGGCAGATCAGAACACAGAATATGACGACGCAAGTACTCCAAAGATAAGGGAACCAGGCGTGTTCTGGGAGCCAGTTGGACCAGATCCCCGACTCGACGCCAAAGTTGTAGATGAGGCAGTCCACCAGACCAACAGCGTTCATCCCAGTGTTGAGGACAAACCCCAGGTATGAGACGATACCTATAGAGCCCCCAAACTCAGCTCCAAGCGACCGCGAAACCAGGTAGTATGCTCCTCCACCTCTCACTGTCCCATTCGATGCCACGGCAGAAATCGAAAAGGTGGTGACGAGATTGATGATGTATGCTGTAATTAGAAGACCGAGCATGCCCAGTAAACCCGTCTGGCCAAGGATGAAGCCAAAACGAATGAACATGAGAATCGATAACACGTTCAGGCTGGTGGGCACAAAGACGCCAGAGAAGGTGTCAAGTTTGCTGGAAGGCGGAGCAAGCTTCGACTTGGAGGCGCTGTTTTCTGGTTCATGTTTGCTATCCGGCCCAGCTTCAAGGTCAGCTCTCTTGATATCCTTGCTCCGACTGAAGAGTCCTCGATTTGCGGACAGAGAGTTGTTCCGAGATTCAACCATGCCATTGTTGCTTTGAAGCGGTTGAGTTTGTTGCTTGCGAGCAGCACTTGGCATTGATAACGTGCCGTATTCAGCCTCATGAGATCCAACTCCTCGTGGCAGGGAAGATCTTCGAAGCAACTCGCCAGCTTCGTCAGTAGCTGTCCTGGTCAAAAAGCTTGGCCGGCCCCTGGGCAAGGCACCTCCGGCCCAACTTGGCCACTTCTTTCTATTTGTCTCGAGCATGCCTTGTCTATCTCATGCTCATTTCATATTGGAGGAAAATCTAGCGACATGGTTCAGGGCGACTTGGTTTCCGTTCGTCTCTCCAGTGTCTGTGATGTCGTGTGAGTGAGCGTAATGGGACTCGTCGTCGTCTATCATAAAAAAGTATAGTTACGTAAACACGCTTCAGTTGCCAATTGCTGCAGCTGTGATTGACGAATCTTGATTTGAGGTGTGCTAAACGTAGTGCCGAGAAGAGCTTTGAGATTTCACCAAAGCATGACAAAGGTGCCTCGTGGTACAAACGAATGATGCCGGCTTGATGATAAAAAACACGGAGTGAAGGAGATACAGTCTTTCCCCCCACGCCGGTCCACCAGAGACAAGCTCTCTTGGTGTTGGTTAGTGTAGAGAGAGAGGGTTTGGCAGGGTGCGTCATGCCGACACCGGCTAGGTTTTGCAGGGAATGCTCAGGGAAAATGGGTGTCATGCATGAGGCTTGGGGAACGAAAATACATACACGAGCCCTATCGGAGTCTCTAACCCTGTTCACTTGGTTTTTTTTTCTTCGGACGACACCGCAAGCCACCCCAGCTGATTTGCGCAGGAATCAAGGATGTGAGCCCTTTTTATTCGACCTCATGATTATCCTTCACTCTGCGTCTCTGTGGTTTTGTGACCTCATATCTTTCGCTGAGATCGTGTAGCCGCCTACATCAGCGCACTTGCACCTCTTGTCCAGCAACACACACCCCACTGCCTTACAGTCTGCACGGCGACCGGTGTCTTCAGGTGAGAGCAGCCAATCATGTCGTCTCGGCCTCTCGACATCAGGCCGCGGGATGATTCCAGTTCGATAGCGGCAGGATCACCATCCAGATCCAGATCCATCTCACAGTCACAAAGCAGGCAGGTTTCGACGATGAGACTATCTTCGCCCGTCCCAACCCAAGCACGAACACCAACGCGAGACCCGCAACCGTCAAGCCCAAGACCTCTGCAGATAGATGGAATCAGCAAGCTGCCTTCACGAAGCGAGAACTCTTCCATACCCGGGCCCGGGCCATCAGCTCTATCATCTGCTTTGGCAGGCAACCCGCCGACGGTCCCTCTTCTGTCCGCAGGTACTCCTCCAAGAACAAGAGAAGTAAACCTCAACGACCGCATAGCCCGAAGCAGTTATGGCTCGTTGGATACGCGACAAATCTCCGGCAGTCCCGCGGTGCCTATAGAAGATCCAGAAATAGTCAAGCGACACTTGGTGCAACCGGACGAAGCAAGTGTTCGGTTCGGCAGCCCACTTCGAACGCCACAACCGGATGGCCTGGGCTCGGATGAATTTTCGAGCCTTCAGCTACAGGGAGGAGACGTCACACGCCAGGTCTATCGGTGGGCCGAAGATGCTGAAGGTAGCATGAGAGGCCGATACAGGCGCAGTCAGAGCTTCCATGTTAATCGTCCCGAGCCCGAGGACGAGACCCTGAGCGTCACCAACATCAGACAGCCGGGAGGCTTCCGACGAGATTACCTGAGGAGACTTGGTGGAAGTCCTGCTCCATCGGGTCGCCCAAAGGATCGCGGTAGCATCGAGGCAGGAAGACCACCCCCCAAATTGTTCACAAACAGCTTCCTGGAGTTCCTCACCCTGTACGGTCACTTTGCTGGGGAAGACCTGGAAGAAGACGATGAAGCGCTTGAGGAAGATGAGTACTTCTCCTCCGACGCCGAGCATGCATGGGGCGGCGATGGGGCAGACGAGCGAGAATATGGCGAAGACAGTGCTTTGTTGACGCCCGGGGGGAAACGAAGGCGGAGACACAAGGAGAGAACACCCACCGGAAACAACAGCAGCGCCAATGCTGCTCTCCTGTTGCTGAAATCCTTTGTCGGCACGGGAGTCTTGTTTCTCCCACGCGCCTTCCTCAATGGCGGCATGCTCTTCTCCTCACTTGTCTTGGTCGGCGTTGCGCTTCTCAGCTTCTATTGCTTCATCCTCCTGGTCAATACTCGCATGAAGGTCGAGGCGTCCTTTGGTGACATTGGCGGAATTCTGTACGGCAAGTGGCTGCGAACCTTGATCCTGGCGTCTATTGTGCTCAGTCAGGTGGGTTTCGTGTCCGCTTACACCGTCTTCACCGCCGAGAACCTTCAAGCATTTGTCCTTGCCGTCAGCAAGTGCAAGTCGTTCATCGACATCAAGTTCATGATTATGATGCAGCTCGTCATCTTCCTTCCGCTGAGCTTGATTCGAGATATCGGCAAGCTCGGATTTACGGCCCTTGTGGCAGATGCTTTCATCTTGCTTGGGTTGATTTACTTGTATTACTACGACATTTTCACCATTGTGTCAAACCACGGGGTCGCAGATATCCAGCAATTCAACTCCTCGACCTGGACACTATTCATCGGCACGGCAATCTTTACCTTTGAAGGGGTGGGATTGATCATCCCGATTCAAGAATCCATGAGGCATCCAGAAAAGTTCGCCGGTGTGCTTGGAGGTGTCATGGTTGCCATCACCATCCTGATGACGTCTATCGGCGCCCTCTCCTATGCTGCTTACGGCTCCGCGACAAGGACTGTTGTCATCCTCAATCTGCCACAAGACAGCAAAGCTGTGAATGCCGTTCAATTTCTATACTCACTGGCCATCCTCCTTTCGACGCCTCTGCAACTCTTCCCTGCGATCCGCATCCTGGAAACAGAGCTCTTTTCACGGAGCGGAAAGTACAACCCATACATCAAGTGGCAAAAAAACGTCTTTCGTTTTGTGCTGGTGGTCGTTTGTTCACTAATTGCTTGGGGTGGTGCTGGCGACCTGGATAAATTCGTCTCTTTGGTTGGGAGTTTTGCTTGTGTTCCCTTGGTTTATGTATATCCACCGTTGTTGCATCTGAAGGCGGTGTCCAAGACTAGATGGCAGAGGATAGCGGATTATGCTGTCTGCGTTTTTGGTATTGTTGGGTGTGTTTATACCACAGTCTTGACTATTCAGCAGTGGGCGGGAGGTTCTCAAGCGAAGGCGCCTGGGTATTGTGATTCTTAGGAAGCGGCACTGCAACAGGCGTGATGGTTTGAATGGTTGGCTTCTTACTGGTCTACACTAGAATCGTATAATGAGCAATTGATATTCTGGTCCCTCGGATCCTGACCAATGTCGCAATCAGGCAGCTCAAATGAAATTCTGCTTGTGCTTGGATTGAAGCTATTGTCATTTCTTCCCCTTATCAAGCCGAGAAAATAGTATGGACTCTCAATCGATCTGGATGCATTCCAGCTCTTGGAACCAAAACCTAATGTGATTCATGCCTGAGGCAGCAGATGAGGCCAGGGGCCCTCGGAAAGTTGTGCCAAGCCAAGGGAGGGACCTGGGATCCGACTGAGCCTGCGTCACGCGAGAAGCCACAGCAGACCAAAAAAGGGAGGATCTTATTATCTACTCCGGCTGGCAGACGAACTATACAGCTCGATCGTCCCAACCATTCTGGTACCCCTTTCAAGACATTTTCACTCTCTCACCCTATTGTGCATTCTCAATTGTATTTTTAGCATCAGAATTGTCGCAGGCCATTGGAGTAATGAGAAACGTTGACTGGCTCAATGTGCGTCCTTGAATACTGAGCCACCTTTTCTTTGCCGCCGCTCACTTCAGAATATGTCGAGACAATCGTTCCGTCCCTCTTTACCAACCATTCATTCCTCGTATTATGGCAGTTCGGAAAGCGGAAGCATAAAAGAGAAGCTGGGAGACCTCCTAGGAACAGACTCGAATAATTTACCCATGTACAAGGACAAGCCATCGTACCCACCGAGCAGGCGGAAAGTCACAAATGGAAACAAATTGGGGGCAGCGGTGTTGCTGCTCATCGGCATGCTCTGGTTCACTGGAATACTTCGGATGCCTGGTTCATTGTCAACTGGTTGGACTTCCGAAGCGACGAAGTGGGCGAGCAGGAAGGACGCCGTGAGACAAGCATTCATAACGTCTTGGGACTATTATGCTGAGCATGCATGGGGAATGGACGAATTCCACCCAGTATCACAGACGAGCAAGAATATGGGATGCAGCAGGTACTACGACTCGTGTCCGCCGACTGGCTGGATTATCGTGGACGCACTCGATACGGCGATGATGATGAATCTGACCTCCAGGGTAGCCAAAGCAAGAGAGTGGATTTCTACAAGTCTGGATTTCAGCAAGGTGGACAGCGAAATGAGCACTTTCGAGACCACCATCAGAGTGCTTGGAGGTCTGTTGAGTGCTCATTACCTCAGCACCACCTTTCCCTACCTTGCGCCGTTACGAGACGACGACGTCGGCGCCAAGGGCGAAGATTTGTACATCGAGAAGGCTGTGGACCTGGCAGACCGGCTACTCGGCGCATTCGATACCGAAACGGGCATTCCACTTTCTTCCTGTATCCTCAACACCTCCACCGGCGTCGCCAGTTGGGGCGACATGGGGTCAGCTTCCACAGCGGAGGCGACCACCTTGCAACTAGAATACAAGTACGTTGCGAAGCTGACTGGAGAGCCACTGTACTGGGAGAAAGCCGAACGTGTTATGGAAGCTGTTGACGCCCCTAGGCACGAAGGCAATCTGGTTCCAATTTTCATCAATCCTCGCAGCGGCGAGTTTCGTGGGGAGAACATCCGCCTGGGCAGTCGAGGTGACTCATACTATGAGTATCTGATCAAGCAGTATCTGCAAACAGGTTCACGCGAGTCCGTCTACCTCGATATGTGGGATGAAGCTCTCCAAGGTATGAAGAAGCATCTGATTACTTGGTCCGAGAACGCAAATCTTACTGTCTTGGCTGAGCGGCAAAGCGGCTTGAAAGACCCTCTGACCGGAAAAATGGACCATCTCGTCTGCTTTCTACCAGGCACGATCGCCCTCGCTGTTACACATGGTAAGAGCGTTGCACAAGCCAAGGCTGATATGGGCAGTGCTTGGGGCAAGAAGCAGGAAGAGGATATGGTCCTTGCCGAAGAACTGATGAAGACCTGCTGGGGTATGTACCTTGTGACACCAACTGGGTTGGCTCCCGAGATCACATACTTCAACATGGACACGCCACCTCGGCAATGGGACTTACAAGACCCAAACTGGAAAATGCCGCGTTCAGCACCTCTTGACGGCACTCCCGATGCATCATGGCGACAGGATTACGACATTCGTCCAAACGATGTTCACAACCTCCAGAGACCGGAAACACTTGAATCATTATTTTACATGTGGCGCATAACAGGGGACATCAAATACAGGGAGTGGGGCTGGCAAATCTTTCAATCGTTCATGACGCATACAGCAATCCATGATGGCAATGGCAGGGTGGTTGGATATACAAGCATCAGGGACGTCAACGATAATAGACAGGTGTCGGGTAATAAGATCATGGTTGGAAGTACGGTTCACAGGGACAACATGGAAGGGTTTTGGTTGGCGGAGACCTTGAAATATTTGTATTTGTTGTTTGAAGATGAGGTTTCCGATTGGAACGATTTGGAAAAGGTTGTGATTAATACGGAAGCTCATTTTCTTCCGCGATTTGACATTGGATCGGAGGGGAAGGTATGGAAGACGGGGTGGCAGAGAAAGGAGAAGGGGACAGAGCACCCGCAGTAGCTCAGGACCGCACCGAATACCCAAAGCTTTCGAGCGCTTGCATTGACAACCATGAAGATTTTCAAATGCGTCTTGGCCAGAAACAGGAGTCGTCCATACTAAGATTCATGGCCAGGTCGTCTAGCTTGGCTTCTGAATGACGACCATACCATCACTCTCTCCACGATGTCTTATTGGTGCTCTTGTTCTCTGAGTCTGCCAGGGGAGATGCCGGCCGGCGATGGAGCTGCGGAAGGGAAACCTGGCCAGCCTAGAGCATATGGCATCAATTGAGTTCTTGCTATGATCATGCGTGCTGGGTGAAATGCGTTTGCAATATCGGCAATGGTCGAAATTGGTTGAAAAAGATAGCATTTTCAAGTAACGCCTGATTATCTTCTAGCTAGAACTAATGTTCAGGAGGGAAGACCTGGAAGGTGCCCGTTCTTGCAGGGTGTATTGTACAATTCAGAAAACTCGTGATCCACTCGACTCTCGAGTGGCCGTCTTCTTGTATCACAAAAGGCTACGGTCCGCATCATCTGCCGGCCATCAGACAAAAGGACTCCGAACGCCTTCTTCGAACTGCGAAAATTCAGGGTCGCCGTCTTTCAAGACCCTGCTCGTAGTCAATTATGCTATACTACCAGCCATGCCCTGCATTTGAATGTTAGCAAGCGCACCAATTCAGGCCCAAGGGCGGAGGCTTACCAGGAAGATTGCTTGCACAGCAAGTTGCAAGCTCCATAGCCCAACCTTCTTGAACCTTCTCATTCGTGCCTGCTCGTCAGTCACATCGCGGCTGAAAGCCTCGTAGGTTTCGGCTGACAGATCGTCCATGAGTCCGCTATCGTAAATCGTCCAGCTACCATCAAAGTCGCTCACTCGCTTCACAACCCGGCAATGGATTGGTATAAATGTTCGTCTCGAATTGATGTATGCCACGATCGGTCGGATGAGTGCATTATTGACGTATGACAGGTCTTTTGTAAAGATGGGCACTACAGCTCGAACGTCGTTAAGATGTATACGCAAGTCCATGACAAGATATCTTCGATCACCGTCCGGCGCAGGGTCCGTGTCCAGACTTTCCGGTTGTGCGGGTGCATTGGGTGCGTCATCTTCTTCCTTGCCGGAGGTAGTGTTGTTTTCAAGGAGGTGCTGCAGATTCCTCTTCTTGACAAGAAATTGTGCCTCAATCTGGTCGTAGAAGTCACTCATCACCTTTATCACGCTCTCGTCGTTGTCATTCGGGATCATCATGTCAGCCACGATATCGACGTTACCCTCTCGGATCCAGCCAAAGGGTCCCTCGACTCCTCGATTCAGATGATCGATGTTCAGACCGTCAATTCGTATTCGTGACTGCTTTTTCCAAGGCTCGTTCGCGTCCACCTCGTTCATGTTAGCTCCCGTGGAACTATGTGTCTGTCGACGATGGATCGTAAAGAGGGAGTGATCAAATTCTCCCGTCATGTTGTTCGCGCACAAGAAGTCGTACATGATCCACTGCTTCCGCAATCGCGGCAAGTCAGCGTTGTATATGCTGACGGTAAATGGTCGGAATTCATTTGGCTGATGCAGGGTGATGAGCAAGTCTTCAATTTTGAACGACTCGATCTCAAAATCACCTGGGTTATGCTCATAGCGGTAGCTCTTTGGATCCACGTCATCGTCGTCTGTCCAAAAGACGTGTGTCCGGTCGACAACCCCTCGAACGTGTTTGACCTCAACATCCTGCAGTAAACCCTTGGAGTTCCACCACTTGCTGAAGGACAATGTAACGTTTACTTCGCCCAGGGTAATGTCGAATTGTGTGTAGTTTTGATCTTCGGCTGGTATATTCTGACGAGCTGCAGCCAGAGCCGCAGCCTCGGGAGAGCCCTTTGTGACGGTTGATTTCTCATTTTGACCTGGTCGCCTCGACACAAAGACGTTCTTGAATGTGATGACGCCATCTCCCCATTTAGGCACAATGGCCGACTCGAAGACGACCTCCAGGCCAGAAGACATTGTGAGATATTCTCCGACCCATCCTGCCAGGGTCTCCTGAGCAAAGACCGTGTTGATGGCGAACACCGCCAGAGATATGAAGGTTGTCGTGCCAATGACAAGCCAAATGACGTGCCCGAGGGCGATCCAAGAAAAGAATCCCACAATTTCGTCCATGTTGAAAGGCCGCATGCTTCTAATAGTTGCCCATTTGAAGCGCACTTTTAGCCTTGACCAAAAGCCTGTGGCAGCTGCTAGAAGTTCTTCTTTGGTAGGTCGATGGAAATTAGGCATGTGTAGCCTGTCGTAGAAATGCTCCCCTCCTTGGTCTTGCTCTGGACCCTTGCTTTCGCTAGCTTGTCCTTCTCTTCTCGCATCTTTCTCATTAGGTTTCGGTTGTTCTCGGTCGCGAGCGGTATCGTGAAATCGACGTCGGAGCAGACAAGTGGTCAGAGGTCGTTCATTCGAGTGCTCAAGAGCATTTTGGGCTGGTTTCTTTGCTGAAAATGAGCAACCCTGAGCGGCGCCCAATGGCACGCCCCGGAAGGTCGTTGGCCGCCTTCGGGTAGATGTTGGTCTATATGAGGGTTTTCCGGGGACATGATTCGGGTGCGACCAGAATTTTGAGGCGATCGAAGAGCTCGTCGACAGTGAAACGATTTGGCGGCTTCGTATCCGATTGGGAACATGATATGTGAAGCTTGGATCCGAGAATCTAGATATTATCTGGATGGGTGATGCTGCGTTCGGGGCAGCAGCGGCCAAGAATCCGGCATCCTTTATGCCAACACGAGAAATGAACGTCATCTGTCACCGAACATTGCTGATACCGTAGCCGTAAAGCTGCGGCGATAAAACTAGATGTGCATCGATGAATTCTGGTTTATGGTCTCGAAAATGCGAGTTGAAAGGTGCAAAAGTTGAAGAGGTTGGTTTACATCATGTAACTTGCGATGCGCATGCTTTCCTTCAGCAAGCAATCGAGCGAATCGGAGGCCAGATTTCTTGTTTTGCACGTGAAAATTTTGGGCAAGGTTCAGGCTTGCGGGGAAAGATGTCGCCTCGATTTTCCCTAGCTTCAAGCCGAACTCGATTACTGCTATCATCTCAAAGGCCGCTTCATATTCCACGCGTCGCGCTCTTCCCCCGTGATTCGATCCCTAGATGTGTAAAGACATCGAACGTTTATCGTACCGTTGAAGGTACAAACAAATCAAATTGGGAGAGTGGAGAGGCCCGGTGCGAAGGATGAATCGAGGCCGCGTTCTCTCTGAAACTAGAGACAATCTTTTCAAGAAATGCGATCTGAGATATTGTAGGGTAGGTTCAACTCAACACCCGATGCAGACGTCCAGATGGGAAACGAGAATGGATGAATGACGGTGAGACGGCGAATTGGCAAGGAAAAACTGTAGCTGGGCATTATTGGAAGCCAAATGTTGTCGGTTCAAGTGCACACTCATTCTCCCTGTCTGACCATTAGCCTCCTCCACAATCCATAACAATTCACCTCCTCCTGGCCCCCCGAAGAAACTTCGACTTAGCCATCTTGCTATTTCCAAACTACTCAATTCTCGGCTTCAGCTTGACTTGATGCGAAACTGAAATCGTCCATGGTCCAATCCTCAATGCATTCTTCCCCGGATACCCGCTACTCCCCTGGATATCGGTGTGCCGCAAACGCTGCAGCTGCATTTCGACATCACGTTCCTTGTGGGCATGGCGTTTGGATTGAGAGAACTTGGAGGGTCTGTCTTGGCTGCAGAGGCGTTTCAGACTGAAATCGTCAATGATGCAGTTTGACGCGGACATGCTTGCTGTGACCTTGCGGCATTTGGTACAATTGCGGATGAGGGTGTCTAATAGACCTTCGCCTTCGGTAGGCTGGGAAGAAGGCCGTATGAATGCCCATTCACGGCAAGAGAATGCTCGTAAGATGTCGGAGACCGGACAAAGCTGAGCATATTATTTGCGTGAGGTGTCGACATACCAAGTCAAACTGGACATTTCCGCAGTGGCATGCCGCTTCTGCTCTCGTCATTTGAGACTTCCGAGCCACTGGGCGGAAAGTTGCTCTGTGATGACATGGTGATCTCGTTACGCCTGGGTTTTTGCTTCTCTGGATGTATCGAGTTGAGTCAGGTAGCTCCGCGACTGCTAGGTGGCTTTTGCAAGGAAGGTGAGGGCATCTGCCCTGTATCAAGTATCTTCTCAGTCCTGATGCATGTCTGCCATGACGGCACGCACAGCTGCTCAAAAGGTGAGGTCAGTCTTCCCCAGCGATAGTCGAGGCTTTCAACAAACGCGAGCTGTCATGCCTCACTCGCGCAATAGCTCTCAGCATGAGCATGCGAAAGCGATTTGATGATGACATTGTTCCCGGGAATGACAGGGGCATTGGGTATCTTCATTCCTCGTCTGCATTGACTATTATTTCATATTGAGCATTACATCATACCACAGCTCTCTTATAATGCCTTCCTTGCCCACCTCTCACTCTCTAGACACATCTAAATGCTAAGCTTTTCTCCCACTCGTTCGCTCAGTTTGTCTTAAACTTCAGCGGTCCCTGCAACTTCCGGATCTTCGACCCAAATATCGTCAGCGGGATAACGAATAGCACAAAGGCGCCCCCCATAATAGCAGTCTGAATGCCATATTCCAGCTCAACGCCAGAATTCGCCCATGTTAGCTGGAAATAGCCAATCGCAAAACCCGCAATTGTGCGACTGAAATTGAGCCATGCAGCGGATTCTCCCGACGCCTCAGGGTAGCAGTCAATGAGGTAGGCACCAACAGCGGACGTCGTGAGAATGGTGGCCAGGTTGTGCATTCCCCAACCCACGATCATGATCCAGATGTTGAGATGTCGCCCAATGGTGATGCCGATCATGTTGTAGCCTGCAATTTTGAGGGGGAGGACGATCCACAACGGGATAAGACGTGCTTCAGGGGCGATGATGCCGTTGTTGCGCTTGGCCCAGATCTTACCAATGAAATCAAACAGGAAGTGGCCTAGCGGGATGCCGAGGATTGCGCCAATGACCGGCGACACGTAGATGGCGGCGAGTCCATGGTAGGAGAGGTGGTACGCGGGCACGAGGATGACGGAAATGGTGGTGTTGTTGCCAATTGTCCAGCCAAAGTCGAAGAAGTAGAAGAGGCAGATTAGGATTACGGGGAGTCGGGTAGCCGTTAGAGCTGTGCGCGTGCCAGCTGATATGATCGTGTTGTCCGTGTACCTGGTCTTTGTCTGTGCCAGGCCGAGGAGACGTTGCCAGCGGGGCATGGCGTAGATGTTAGGGATGTCGGCAGTACGTTTGTGGCGTGGGAAAAACGTTTCGTCTCCGAGGAGGATGATGGTGACGAGGGATGTCATGATGATACCGAAGTTGAGATACATCCCCACCCGCCAGGATGCGACTTGGAGGATGGCAGCCATGAATTGTGGGCCGAGGAAGGGGGAGAGAATGATGGCGCAGGACCAGACGTTGATCATGCGGGGCCGCTCGTGAAAGAAGAAGACGTCGTTGATCCACATTAGGCCACCCCCTGCGGCAGCGACGACGAAGAAACCGTTCAGGATGCGGGAGGCCATGTAGGACTCGAAGGAGCCGGCTGCGGCAGACCACACGGCTGTGGCGGCCGCAATGGTAGTGAAGACGAGGAGGACCGGCAGACGACCGAAGTAGGCAGAGAGCCAGACGACGAAGAGACCGCCCACGCCAAGCATGAATGTGTTTCCCGCGGTGGCATGGTTGACGGTGTTGGGACTGATGTGCCATTGCCCAGCCTGAGCGAGAAGAGCGGAGGCACCGGTGGCGGCGGAGTAGTCGCAGGTGAAGGAGGCAACCGCGAGCATGATGAGGATGCTGCGCTTCTTCCAGACTGACCAATTGAGGGGGTCAAGAGGGGAGTCTGAAGGCTGGGGAATAAGAACTCGGCCGGCCGAGTCCTTCTTCAAGACGGCATCCGCTGGGAGACCAAGCTGTTGCTTGAGGACAGCCTCATCGAGAGCGTAGCCATGTACCTCACCTAGACGCTCAAGGTCGATCGGTTGATCGCCTGTTGCCTTCTCGGGAGGAGGTGTCGAGATGTCTGAGGCTTGTGAAGAGGCTGCAACCGCGGTAGTCGCGTTGTCTTCTGGTTTGAGAGTGGCCATAATGGGAAGGGAGGCAGGATTGCCCAGCAAGGTCAGTCAGAGGAAGAGTGTTGGAAAGAACAGCGCCACGGGCTCAGGGTGGCAATTGGATCTGATATAGGTGTTGTGGAAGAGAAACCCTCTTTCAAACACATGGCACAGGTTGGTCTCTGTATGGATCAGTTGAAATCTGACCACTTGCTGGTGATTGACATGAAGCGGTAGAATTAGTCTTTGCTAGTCTTGCAAGCCGATGTAAACGACCCTCAACCATTTTGTGGATGGGCTAACTGAATGTGACCAATAAGCATTTTGTAAATGACCTCTCCTTTAAGGCGCTCCCCCGTTTAGGTAGCTGGACAGATACTCGGTCCACGTATCATGTAAAGAGGTCCGAAATTGCACCACTGTTGAAATTGATTGCTATTTTAAGAATGTCAAGATGAAGCGTTGCAGGTTTGGCCCAAAGGATGTTTGTCCGACAAGTCACTTTTCTCAGCTTGCGCCTTGACTCACACCGGATTTAGCAATATCTTTTGAGGCCTTCGGTGGAAATGAAGAGTACCAATGGCTTCAAGTTGGTGGAATTAAATTTGGATCTGCACTGGAGATCCACGGCCATCCCAGGCCATCGTCAGGAGCAAACGAAGATTTCAGCAAATCAGAAACCATCAACGTTCGCTAGTGACCGGACCCCGAATTGCCTGGCACCGCTTGGTGAAGTCCGTGCGTTCTCACCATGCAGCCATACAGCATGTTCTCCGGACCCTTGGCTGATTTTAGGAAATGCAAAGCTTTCGGGTGATGTGGATGATCTTACTCTTCCCCCGGATTTTTTGGAGCTCAGGCACCTGTGGAACCGAAGTCTGGGGCCTTTGCTGGTACGGCCAGAACCATGTTCAACCAAGAGCACGGATCAGGAGGCGCCATTTTGCTCTTGCACGTTCTGGACATCGTGAGGATGTCGAAGCATCTTCCTGCACGCACGGTCTGGCCCCAGCCAACGTCTGTGCTGGAGGACCAGCCGCCAACAGAAATTGTCTGCTGATGGGAACACACTCATCTCTCGATGGAGGCCGTGTACGAAATTCCGATCATGGTCAAACAGAATGGTCGCGCCAACAAGATTCAATATCCTTAAAAATTAAGGCCCAGACATGATGAATTGGTGGGTTGTAATGTACACTGCTTTTCCGCTACCAGGCCGGTCACGATGCACAAGCAATAGGTATGTTCTCACACCGTTCCAATCCAAGCTCTTTAGCTCGTGCGCCGAATCGCTTCTTGAAGTCATCCACCATCTTCAAGTCGATTCTGCTGCCTCCGCAGACCACAATGACGACTTTGCTTTCCGACGAGAATCCTTTCAGATATCTCCTCAGCCGTCCATCGTATGCGAGTGCCACGCTTGCGCCGCAAGCCGGCTCGATAAGCATTCGCTCGTCGTCTGCAAATCGCCAGCCAGATGCACATGCCTCAGCATCCTCTATGACGACGTTAGAGACATTGGGTTGGAGCGCATAGCCGAAGGCCTGCTGAGCCACGACGGATGCCCCCAAAGAGGTTGCCACGGAAGTGATCTCAGGCAATGCCACCAGCTCACCCTTTGCTACCGCTTGTGCAAGGCAGTCAGCACCCGCAGTCTCGACTGCGAGCACACGCGTGGCCCAGCCAGCATCCTCAATGCCTTGCATTATGCCCGTGAAGAGCCCACCACCACCAACTGAGCAGACAATTGCATCTGGAATCTCGCCATCTGGCATCTGTCTTCTGATCTCGGGTATCATTGTGCGGGCTCCAGCCCATACATCGGGATGATCGAAAGGCGGGACATAGATGGGTTTCTCTCCCATCGCTTCAGATTTGGGCATCATCACCTCTCTCACGTAGCGCTCGGCCATGAGCAAATTCGATCCATGGACGATGACCTGTGAGGCGCCTGCGGCACGCAGTCGAGCTACCATACTTTCTTCTGTGGAGGTAGGAACCGCAATGGTCGATCGATAACCCAGAGCGACAGCAGCGGTGACACAGGCCAGACCCGCATTGCCGCCGGAGGATGCGTGGAAATGAAGTGGCCGATCATCATCGGATGATTGTTGTGCTTTGATGGTCTGAAGGAGGAGGTTGCCAATGCCTCGCGATTTGAATGAGCCGGAAGGCTGCAGGTTTTCGAGTTTGAGGAATATGCGACTAGGGTGGGTCAGCTTGCTTTCCATAGTTCCCTTCACATACTAACCAGCCAGCAATTTTGGACAGCGCGCTCGATTCGACGAGTGGTGTCTCAACCCATGGATTTGCCGTTGGTTTTGGAAGTGCCACGGAACCCATTTTGGCGCTGTCTTCTCTGCTTGTGGAGGGCTCCTCCTTCTCCTCCTCTCCTCTCCGGGATTTTATGTAGACATTCGTGGTACATGTATCGTTCCATGCTTAGAGGATTTTTTGGTTGATTATAGATAAGCTGTAGCTACTATCCAAGAGAGCAACAGTAGGCGCAAGACATATGCAGGTTACTGCTGGGGAATGCTTCAATGCGGCAGGGGTCTGCGGGTGGCGTCTCCAATCAACATACCCACCCGGCATCCACGCCTTGCGACTCGCGGCAGATTTTCGTGCTGAGTGCCAAGTATGTATCCCGAATATAGCACTGGTGGAGTCCGTTTCGTGTATTTATGTAATGACATCGTCATTAATCGCTTGTGCTCGGACGAGGTCGGTGTAGAGGACTACATGTCCTAGTCAGGCGAAGAAAATCCTCACTTCCTGGTCAGAATTCCGCCGCAAGTGGAGGGAAGAGTACACCGTCATGGGCGCGTTTAATCCTTTTTCGTCCATGTGGCCTGCCGTCTTGGACAGCCTCACTGGCTCGCTCTCCGTAAGAGGTATCACATCCATACTTTGCATCTTCGAACCCTCTCCTGTCTTGTGCAACTTTCAGGTGATCCAATGCTTGCTGCATCTTGTCTGGCATGAAGGGCTGCAATAGGATACAAGAAATCCGGGCGGCTTCAGAGGCTGCAAAAATGACTTGATGCAGCTGTGCCATGCTCTCTGGATTGCCCTCTTTGGCAAGGTCCCAGGGTGCCGCGCTTTGAAGAAACCTGTTCGCCTCATATACAAGCTGCATGATAACGCGCAGGGCATATCGAGGGTTCAGGTGCTGCATTGCATCATCAGCGGCGCCGGCGGTGCTGTTGATCTTGGAGACCATATCTTCGACGAGCGGTGTGACTGCCACCTGTGTTGTGTCTCTGCTGCGCTCGTTGATAGCCTCTCCAATGCTCCATTTTGACCCTCTCAGCAGACGTGCTAGCAGATTGCCCAGTCCGCTTTGCAGACCTTTCTTGTACTTGTCGACAATGAACGAGTTGTCGTAGTCCGCATCGTTGACGATGCCTCCTTCGTGGATCATGAAATACCGAATAGTATCCAATCCATATCTCTCGATGGCATAGAAAGGATTCACACCGTTGCCGAGCGACTTGGACATCTTTGCCTTGCCCATCGTCCAGTGAGCATGAGTGAGAAAGCCTCGAGGTAGAGGGATGTCGAGTGCCATCAAGAAAGCGGGCCAGTAAATGGTATGGAACCGCACGATATCCTTGCCAATCACCTGAGCGTTGGGTGGCCAAAGTTTATGCTTGTCGCCGTCGCCAGAAGGGTATCCAGTCATGGTCAGGTAGTTCATGAGAGCGTCCAGCCAGACGTATATCGTTTGAGTGTCGTCGTCTGGCACACGAATGCCCCATTGCAATCTCGAGCTTGGCCTAGAGACAGAGAGGTCCTGCAGACCAGCTTCCACCTCCTTCTTGATGAAGTTCATGCGCTCCACCGGCACGATGAAGTCAGGATGTTGCTCATAGTGCTCAAGCAGGCGATCCTTGAAGGCAGAAAGTCGGAAGTGATAGTTGGTCTCGGAAGTCCACTCCACTTCCTTTCCCGTTTCCTTCGAAGCATGGTGCTTCCGTCCCGTGGCCGGGTCAAGCACCAGATGCACTTGTGTCTCTGGGTAGAAGGTCTCATCACTGACAGAGTACCAGCCTTCATGCTTGGACTCGTAAATATAGCCCCTTTTCTTCAGCTCTTTCCAAAAATGTTCGACTGCGACTTTGTGGTCAGCATCCGTGGTTCTTATGAATCGGTCGAAGGAGACGTTTGCGCGCTGAGCTAACTGCAGAAACTGCTGAGCATGTTTGTCGCAAAACTCTTTCGTAGGTGTGGACGCCTTCTCGGCCGCTTTCTGCACCTTCATGCCATGCTCGTCGGTGCCAGTGAGCAAGGCAGCGTGCTGGTCTCCCTTTAGGACCTCCCATCGTTTTAAGACGTCTGCGAGGAGGATGGTGTACAGATGTCCCGCATGTGGTTCTATGCGAGTTTAGGACCTGGCAGCAAACTTGGCCAGTCGCATACACTCACCTGCATTGACGTAGAAGATCGGACTTGTCACATAGTACGGTCGGAATCTTCTGCTTGCCGTGAGCTGTGGACCTCCGGGCTGGAATTGTCGTCGATGTTGTCGAGCATGGGTGGATCGGAATTTGGGGCCAGAGTATGCCCACTGTCGAAGCCTGCAATTCAAAAAGAATGCTTTGGCTCGAAGCTCTGCAGTATTCATTGATGGAGTGATGCAGAATAGAGTGCAGCTAGATTCCTTGCTCTGAGCATTGCTACAAAAGTTCGTATTTGTCCTAGCTTCTCCTGCTCCGCAGACGCGTCCGACCGAGTCATTGACGCGACCCTCAGACCCTCCCTTCTGCTCGACTTTTCATAGTCTAAATTGGTCGTCAAGAGCTACTCGCCCAATTAGTGCCGCATACAGGGCTCTTCGAGATATGTGTTGTTCAGAAAGCATGTCAACCAATGGGGCTTACCTCGCAGTCAATGATCCTTCCCACGTGCTGACTCGCCGACGAATTAGCGATCAAAATGGATGTTGACCAGCTAGGTGTTGCGAAGTCGGAGTCAGAAGAGTGTATCTGGGCGGTTTAGCCTGGCAGTCCAGGGAATGAGCATGTTTGTCTCTCATTCACAACGGCTCCCCAGCTTGCTGTTGCAATCACCTACGGAACTTTCTGCGGAAAAGGACAGACAGCGCAAAGTGCTTTTCTAATTCACCGTACGGAAGCCGATTTGCATGTTTTGGCTTTTTGGCTTACCCAAATGAGCTCATCCCTCGATTTTTCTAATCCAGTGGGGCACAGTTCTGCAGATGCCAATTAAATGTGATGCCAGAATTTTTGAAAAGGAAATGATTTCTTGAATACTAATCCCAGGCTCTCCTCTGACCATTCCAGATACCTTCTAATCGTTGAAAAATGGCTTCCCAGAAAATTGGTGCGCAGAGTCACTTTCAAGCCGCAGTGCATCGCTAACTTGGCTCCCAGCAATCTTGTCCGTCTATGACAAGACAGGACTGCTGGACCTCGCCAAGGGGCTCGAAAAGCAAAATGTTCGACTTCTTGCGTCCGGTGGCACCGCCAGGATGATTCGTGATGCTGGTATGAAAGTCGAGTAAGTGGCTCCCGTCACCCGATTTTGCACTATATGAACGGGGCGACAGAGACGTCTCCGCGATCACACGAGCGCCAGAAATGCTGTCAGGTAGAGTAAAGACACTTCACCCAGCTGTGCATGCTGGCATCTTGGCTCGTGACCTGGCTGCAGACGAGAAGGACCTGGCCGATCAAAACATCCAAAAGGTCGACTTTGTTGTTTGCAACCTGTACCCATTCAAGGACACCATTGCCAAGCCAAACGTCACCATACCAGAAGCCGTCGAAGAGATTGACATTGGCGGTGTGACGCTTCTCCGAGCCGCAGCCAAGAATCATGTCAGGGTCACCATCCTGAGCGATCCGCACGACTACCCTCAATTCCTGTCAGAGCTAGAAAAGGGAGAGATTACCGAGTCGAGTCGACAAAAGTACGCTCTCAAGGCTTTCAGCCATACTGCAGACTATGACGCCGCAATTTCAGACTTCTTCCGCAAGCAGTATGCGGGCAATGGCGTTCAGCAGTTGAGCCTGAGATATGGTACCAATCCTCACCAGAAACCAGCCTCAGCTTACGTCAAGGACGGCAACCTCCCCTTTACCGTCTTGAGCGGTTCCCCCGGGTACATCAACCTCTTAGACTCGCTCAATGCCTGGCCGCTGGTCAAGGAACTGAAGCAGTCTCTCGGCCTTCCTGCTGCAGCCTCCTTCAAACACGTCTCTCCTGCGGGCGCTGCTGTGGGCACGCCGCTCAGCGAGATCGAACGAAAGGTGTACATGGTCGACGATATCAATGGTATCGAGACCTCTGCCCTGGCTCAGGCTTATGCTCGTGCAAGAGGCGCCGATCGCATGTCCAGCTTTGGCGACGTGATAGCTCTTTCTGACAAGGTCGACGTGCCGACGGCGAAAATCATTTCTCGAGAAGTTTCCGACGGTGTAATTGCTCCCGGATACGAGCCCGAGGCACTTGAAATCCTTAGAAAGAAGAAAGGCGGCAAATACCTTGTTTTGCAGATGGACGAGAGCTATGAACCACCGCAGCAGGAGGTGAGGACTCTGTATGGTGTGCATCTCACCCAGGGGAGGAACGACATCAAAATTACCCCGCAAGGCACCTTCAACTCGGTCATTCGCCCTGAGGGGGGTGCCACTCTCCCAGAACAGGCGCTGCAGGATCTCACCGTTGCAACCATTGCTCTGAAGTATACTCAATCCAATTCGGTCTGCTATGCATACCGAGGTCAGGTCATTGGTCTTGGTGCTGGCCAACAATCCAGAATCCACTGCACACGGTTAGCAGGTGACAAAGCTGGTGAGTCGTACCCGCAAGCGGTCTGTATGGGTTGGCTAACGGGTCTTAGATAATTGGTGGATGAGATTCCACGAGCGAACACTTAACATCAAATGGAAGAAAGGCGTCAAGCGTCCGGAAAAGAGCAACGCCATCGACATGTTGTGCTCGGGTCAAGTACCGCCAAAGTCTCAATTCGAGGTCGAAGATTACGAGCGAAACTTTGAAGAGGTGCCTCAGCCATTCACCCCAGAAGAGCGAGAGTCCTGGTTGTCGAAGCTGGAAGGCGTAGTCGTCTCCAGTGACGCATTCGTGAGTACGATTTGATCAGCACGAGCGTGTTTGCTGATGTGTTCTTCAGTTCCCGTTCGTCGACAACGTTTACAGAGCCGCACGTTCCGGTGTGAAATACATCGCCGCTCCGACCGGCAGCCAGAACGATGGTGCTGTCTTCGACACTTGCGACAAGTTGAATATCGTCTTCATTGAGCAGTCCACTCGTCTGTTCCATCACTAGCTTTCCTCCTCCACGGCCATCAGTCACAGTTAGCACGAACAGACTTTGTGTATCCATGGCAGCTTAGATGATGGTCCAGAGGCGCATTTGCTGCTGCGGCTGCTGTGGCTGAATCCTATTCTTCAGTCTCTACTAGCTTCACACAAGCAGCCTTTGGAGGCCTCTTCTTCTCGCAAACGATTGCTTGATTGGAAGGGGCTGCAATCGACTGAAAAATGATACCCCTGAAAATAAGGACGCCTTGATTCCCCTTCTCTCTTCAATGTCAGCTTCCCTGCTTTGGCATTCCCTTTTGTCCAACGTATGCATATATATGTCGAAGGCACGCTCTTGGGACAAACGTTGTCACGTTTGGTCTCGCAAGTATCAGAAAGTACGTGATATGATATTGCGGGTAGTAAGGCCTCATTGTTGACGGCTGTCTCTCGACATGCTAAACCATAGTCGGAGGGATGCAAACGCTATGACTCCCATAATCAGCATCACCACTCCAGCTGTGAGAAACATGCAACTGGAAGCGGTAGAGAGCGGATCCATGGTATGTATTAGATGCTAGTCGGCGCTCTTGACGATGCCATGATATGAGCGGTTTGGAAAACAAGAGCTGAGTTACCAGCAGTCAAGGACCTATCTAGAGTCAATGGGAAAAGAAGTTTCGGGTAACCAAAGCCAATAAGATACAGAAGCCCCATGACCGCCCACGCAGCTGAAAAGAGACACAGCATAGTATCCAGAGTTCCAGAGAGCCGATTATGCTTCGAGTCAAATATTGAGGTCGCCAGCCAGAATGTTGATGTTGCGGTCTCTATCCATTCCGAATGCTGTCACTATGAAGGCCCTGCTCCATCATGCTACCATAACGCCAATGTGGGCGAAAGCATCTGTCAAGCATCAAAGTCCAGACATTGGAATAGAGTTGCGTGGCGGGAGAACCTTTTTGGGACCAGTTACGCTTGTCCATTCCATCCGCCACAGCACTTGCCGATCTCCGATCACTTTTGTGGTGCAGCTTCGCCTGAAGGATCTGTGAGCTTTCCAAAGATAGAAGCCCACAGGCAAAATTCCGGACTCAGAGACACCATCCTCTTAGGGGTTAAACTTACCATCCGTCCACCGGATCTTATTTACCATTTCGTAAGATGAGAGGGCTGCATTCTCTTACCTCTTGAACATATCGCTTTCCACCAAAGGAATTCGACTGCAATGTTTTGCTGCTATTCCGCAGATTGCATATCTATGCGGCGCCCGCCATTCGAACCGAATTTGTGTTCTACTTCTTCAATTGCGCACTTTTAGAAATATCCGACAACATCTTCGAGTGTCCCTAGACTTGTTGCTGGGAGCACCTCGCCGTCGTAAATTGTCATCGAACTTCACTGGAACACTGCGAGCACTTGCAAAGGATCACGAGTCAGTCCAATCCCACGAGTTCACATCGAGTCGTCAACTAGAAAGAACAGCTTGAAAAGAAACAAAGAATCATAGACATATCAAGGTAACCTGTTTCGGCTAATGACCGCCACGGGGAAAGGACTGGCAAGATCAGAAGTATGGCGCCAGCAAAGAGGATCTCTTGAAACGTATCTCAACATCATACTGTCTCAGATACACCTTTGCGAGTCTCAATCTGAATTCTCTCATCTGCCATCCTTCTCCGCCAAACGTCTTCATTGCTAATGCGTATAGTTGCACAAATCATTGAATGGGGAGTCATTATCATGACAGCATCTAGATCTCTAGCCAAAGCAATCATCGCTCAGTACACAACTCGTTGTGATGTTGTCCATATGCAACTTATTCTCGGTTTTCCCGGAAATACTCCATGGCGCCACAAAAATGCTAGTCATCGATTCATATTCGACCATGCCGAGACGCAGCCCAACGACGCATGTGAAGTGTCTACTCCTTGTCCATCTCGGCCACGTACCGCTTTGCCCTCTTCTGGCTGTCAGCTCGAAGGTCTTCCGACAGCAGATGTGTAGAGTCGGTGAAGCCTGCGACAACTTTGTCCTCGTCGACCATTTGAGTGAGCATCGTCTCGAGGAAGTCCTTTTGCTCAGCAAGAAAAGCCTTGACAGAAGCAGTTGCAAACCTCCGACCTGCCTTCTTTCGCTCCCGGATTTGCTTGAGTTGATCTCGGATGCGTTCTTCGAGCATTTCCAGACGGTACTCGGCGTAGCCGCCATAGAGCTCGGAAAGGTCTGAAATGGGACGCACAGTGGTGAGAACGGTGTCGTCCTTGACGAGCGGAGACTTGGGTCTAAACGAGGTTACCATTGTGATTCGCTCAGAACCGCCGAGGGCACGAAGGCCTTGGTGCTCGATGTATCGGCCTTGCAAGACGACAGCGTTGCCCTTTTTCATCGTTAGAAGAATCCGGAAGTGACGGCAGCCACAGAACCTACCATGCCAGGACCTCGGACTTTCATCATCTCGCCAGTGCCCGTTCGCAGAGCAGTCTCTCCACCGATCATCTCGTCGCAGTCCGACATCATCAAAACGCAGACAAAGGGGTAAGAATCGGTATGCCAATCGACAACGGGTGCATCATCCTCCCACGGGCAGCCCGAGACACCTTCATCGGCTTCACGACTTTTGTGTTCAGCCAGTGCCCTTGCCGATTCTTCTTGACTCTCCTCGGAGTGGATCGAGATATTGATGTGGCCGATCTCGAAATCCATGACGGGAACTAGATCGATACCGGCAATTTTAGAGACGATGGAGAGGACTTCCGGTGAGTTCCAGGCGTCGTAGATAAATGGCGCATACCTGCATTTGATGTCAGAAAGATGACATCCAATCGGGGTGGCAGACTTACTTTGGAGCAAAGCCTCGAAGTTGGCATGCCGCCAGATTTGAGGAGTACTGACAGTTTTCTAGCACCGGCTTGGACAGGATTTCGCTTCTCATTTGCTGGATGGCCTCCTTGGTGAAGAGTGGAAACGGTTCAGAGACGGCATTGGGAGAGATCCCTTGATCGCCGCGACCGATCTCGGCCATGGTATAGACCTTTTTCGGAGGAACATGATTTAGGTGTTTCGAGGCGTCAAAGGGCAGCTTCTTTGGCGGGTCGACAGCCATGGCGGCAATGTTCGCCGGAACGGACGAAGAGAAGGACGAACGTTTCCTCTTGCGAGACGATCTGGAGGGGGATGATGTGGTAGAAGGGAAAGAGGTGAAGGACGATGTCGTTATAGGGTGGGGTTGAAGAATGCCTGTCGTTGCCATTTTTGCAAGTCCTTCGTGGAAAATTGCCACCGGTCTCGTCGATGCTATCAACAGGTGCAGGTGCAAGTGCAGTTACGGCTGAGGGTGCGTATCTAAGGAATTGAAGAGTGATACAGGCTGGTGAAGGCTTCGGATCGATCTTTACCCTAACCTCGAGAGACACCCAAAGTATGATAGGGTGAAGGGCTTCTGGATTGTTCGGAGATAGCAAGGTAAAGTGCCTATTTATATCCAGCGCCACCATCCCACCCTGAGCAAGCAGAAACTCTGGCTTAGAAAAGCTCATGCATTCATCATATTCGACGTCAGACCTTGGATCTCAATTTCCGCTGCGTCGCGAAGGAATGAAGCACCAGCAAATGCACTCAGTCTTATCATGATTATCAAGTGAGTGAGAACAATCCCAGGGTGCAAAGCGCTGTCGTGGATGTATCTCCATCCAATCCAGGACTTGTTTTGGATCAAACGAACTTCCGAAAGCACACTCAGCTCCACCGCTTGTGCGAGAAAAAATTGTTGAACTAAAGAATTGATACAAGCAGATTCGGGGAAATCCTCGAGCCAACGGATTGCAAGAAGTCGTACGAAACAAGCGAGCTTGAGAGGCTCTTCAATGATACCGTCAGACATGCAACTTGCGGCACCTCAAAATCCCATCTTCCAAGGCCCTCTTTCAAGCCTCGGAGCTTTGGGGCATCTACAATGCTAGCGCAATGTCGATGAGCGTTCTGCGGAGCATTTCCTGCCCATCACCCGGCGCTTGGACTCAGCGGGAACATCAGCTCGAAGGAATGAAAGGTCGTCAACACTCTGCTCCAAAACAGCCAAAATCCATGTCAGACGGCCACACTTTTTGAAATGCGATTGATACGCACCAAAAGCAAGACGCAAGCCAAGTGGAGGAGCAGACGATGAGTTTGCATTTGCAAAATTCTTGTTTGTCACGGGCGATGCGCCACTGCTCCAAAGTGGAGAGCCACCGATGGATTTTCAGACCAAGAAGGGAATCCAGACACATCCATATCGCGATACGAGTCAAACGGCAAAACTCAAACCGGAGCCAACCTGGCAAGCTTCCAAAGCTTCAAATATTTCCTCACTTACTGTACCAGCAGCCCGGTCCGATTTCCGCCCCGCTCAACCTTTCTAAGCCAATGCGACATAGTCTATTCGTTCTTTGGAGAACGTACCGAAAGCCAAATCCGGAAGCCTCACATGGTAAAGACAGGCAATCTCGCTGACCGCCCGACATAAGCTTATGCCACAAATTACAAACGTGGTCGCCCGACATGACGTGAGGGCCTCGACCACACTCTCGAATCCTTAGTCTGAACCATGATGCTGGCCGTGGAGATAGACTTTTTTTCTCCGCCGCAGGAGTGACGACCCTTGCCCAGTTTACCCCAGACATTTCCTTTCCTGGTTCTGACGTTCTGGCATTCTGACTCTCGACACTGTCCTTACGATCGGCATCATCTACATTTCTACCTTGGACCACATCTCAGCAGACGACGTTTAATTCACCTCGGCGTGGGCCTCTCTCAAAAAACGTCTACATCGTCGCTTGGCTCACAGTTTTGGAGAGTATTCCTTTTGGCGAGTGCGTACCGCGAGCTATGAGAATTTCTCGAGTCTCGCTCAAAATTTCCTCCGCAACAGGGTGTAAGCCAGAAAGACTTGGCTGATGGACCAGGCATGCCGACCCGATTACCGCTGCGGTGTCGCTGTCGTGCTGTGCACAGGGATCACCTCTTCCAGCCAATCTGCCAGTAACCGCAAGGGTGTTGGCATGAAGTGCTTGATCTTCACTGCCATACCTCCAGCCACTGGGCAAACGTGCGACAATGGCGCCAATGTCCCAGAATGGAAAAGAGCGAACTTTGACCACTCTTGTCGCGCCTTTGATTGATGGGCAGCAGACCAGCCATATCATCCAGCCAGTAAAACCTGGAAACGACCTGGCCGAAAGCTCTTGTCGAGCCGCAGAGCGCTGGCTCAACCCTGCATGCAACAAGGTAAAAATCAAGGACGATTTCAAGACCACGTGTCTGATCTCACATTATGGCTGAGAGAACAGCTTCCTCATCTGCCGTGATTAACAGACGGCTTTGATTCCTGACAAGGCCGTGAGATTCATCTTTTCAGAAATCGCAGCACACTTCACGCGACAGCTTCTGATGGCGTTGTCGCTCGACTCGGGCCGTGGGAATGACATCTGGGGCTCAGCTCTTATCGCATGCAATGGTGCTAGTCTCCACATTCTCGGTGCAACAACGATAAGACTGATAACACTCCTTAGTATCCCGAATCATCTGCTTGCGAGCATCGTTCGTTCCAGGATCAGGCTTCCGGGTGCACCACAGGCGTGCAAAATCATCCGTTTTACAGACAATATCGATCTGACCAACCCTCTGAACTTTGATTATCCTCCAAGCGAAGCATGGGCCCTATCGCAACCCTCAGCGGTAGGTCTATACTAAAATGCGGCTTGTGACTAGGAATTCTCCGGGACTAAACGGGTTTGTATTGCCAGTTCAAGATCTTGGGCAAGCTGTGTTGTTGACGTCTCCAACGGCCGGTTGGGAAGTCTGGGTCCCTGATCCAGGTTGCATGAGACGTTGCATTGCTGTACATACCCCGATACCCCGTGTGAAGCGAACATAAAGACTTTACCCCTCTGCATCCGGATCACCCGCTGGCTTCACCATTGCGAGACCGATGACTGCCAATGCATGGTCAAAGCAATTCCATACCTGAGCTTCTTGTGGTGTCATTTGCTGATCCTATAGCTGCAAGCTTACAAATACCACGTCTAGATATGTTATTTTGGCTCTGACCACCATTGCCGGCCTCTGTTGACAACGATCATGAAACCCCGTGAGTGGGGAGCCGTTGCGATTGGACGAGTTTGGCTGCGCAAGGGACAACTTGGAACTCTCGAAGAGATAAGGAGAGAATCCGGGGATGGTGCATTGATGGCAGTCACACTAGCAAATGATAGACTTCTAGAAGAAGGGACATCGGGAGGAGAAGGGACTTGGTAGGGCTAGAAGGGCAGGAATATGCTCAGCGCTGTACTAGATGCGCAGAGGAAGAGAGAGATGTGAAGACGCACTCATGTGGGTGAGTGCGGCCTCGTGTGTATGTTCAGGAATATCAATGGTCTTTCTCTGGATCATATCTTCCGCAAACTTGGCCATTTCTCAACTGTTGTTTTTTGGACCCCTTAAACACTGATCAGACACACAAAGTTCTTCACGTGATAGCGTGTTGATGTTGCGTCATAGCATTCTCCGTAAAGGTTCGGGGCAATACGATTGTGATGCTTTCGAGGCAAGACTTCTCACGCCAATGCCAAAGTATGAATTCTCTGTTTCGGAATGGGCTAGCAATGGAGATATTTGAGGAACCCATTAGGGTCTACCAGATATGTGTGTGAGGATGATGAGATTCCATCCTCGCCTTCTTGCGCCCTTTGCTCATTGCCACACCTGAGTTGTCGACTGCCCACATCATCCTCTTCCTGTGATACCACTCCAAATCTGTCGACATGGGTGTGACAGGTCTCTGGACCGTCGTCGCACCGACCGCCCGCCCAACGAAACTCGAGACTCTGAACCGCAAGCGACTCGCCGTCGATGCGTCAATCTGGATCTACCAGTTCCTCAAAGCAGTCCGCGACAAAGAGGGAAATGCACTCCGAAACAGCCACGTGGTCGGCTTCTTTCGACGCATTTGCAAGCTGCTGTACTTCGGCATTAAACCCGTGTTCGTGTTCGATGGTGGTGCCCCTGTGTTGAAGCGAGAGACCATTCGGAAGAGAGTTCGACGACGTGAAGGAAGGAGAGATGATGCAGCGCGCACGGCTGGCAAGCTTCTTGCCGTACAGGTTGCGAGAGCAGCCGAAGATGAAGCCAAGCGACAGAGGGAAGAGAGGGAGCGCGCAGAAGAGGAAGAGCTTCCCGCGGATAAAGATCTTGTGTATGTGGACGAGATTGGAATGAATCAGCAGCAGCGGCAGGTGGGTCGAGGTTTCAAGAAGAAGGATCAATACCATCTACCCGATTTGGATGTGAGTCTCGAGGAGATGGGCGCACCAAACGATCCGCGAGTCATGTCGCAGGCAGAGCTAGAAGCATATGCAAAGCAGTTTCACAGTGGAGAGGATATCAACCTGTACGATTTCAGCAAGATCGATTTCGACAGCCCATTCTTTCAGAGCCTGCCAGCGGGAGACAAGTACAATATCCTGAATGCTGCAAGGCTGAGAAGTAGGCTGAGGATGGGGTACAGCAAAGAACAGCTTGATGGCATGTTCCCAGACCGAATGGCATTTTCGAGATTTCAGATCGAGAGGGTGAAGGAGCGGAATGAGTTGACGCAGAGGTTGATGCATGTGAGCGGCATGAATGAAGGGGAGTGGGACATGGGTGGGAGGATTGCAGGTGAACGAGGCAAGGAGTATGTCCTTGTCAAGAGCGACGGTGTCGAAGGCGGTTGGGCTCTTGGCGTGGTCTCGAACAAAAAGGGCTCGAAGAGGGACGATGCGATTGAGCTAGATGAAGAGAATGGTTCCGAAGACGAAAGAGTGCCCTCTGAGGAAGAAGAAGAGTTTGAAGATGTAGCTATAGAGGGTATCAACAGGCTGCCCCAGTCGTGGAAGCGGAAGAGGCATCACATGAGAGAAGTTGACTACGACATCTCCTACGAAGAGGCTGTTGAACGAATCGCAAAGAAGAGAAAGGCTGTTTACGACGCGAGGAAGAAGGCAGCAGAACAGCAACCGAAACCGACCCCAAGTACACGCCCTGCTCCCCCTGCACCCCAGACTGCCAGCCATACGCCCTCTCAGCCGGCAAATGACGCCATGTTCGTTGACCAGGACAAAAGCGACGATTCGGACAAAGACGAGGTCTTCGAAGATGTGACCATGGCTAAACAAGCAGACGAAGAAGAAGATGATCTGCAACGAGCAATCGCTATGTCTCTTGAGAAGATGGATGATCAGGGCGACTTCATTGTGGAAGGGACCGACCAAGATAAGACACAAAATGACGAAGATGACAATGATTTCGATCTTCAAGCTATGTTGGCTGAATCCAGAGAGTCAAAGTATACGTCGAAGACAAATGTCAGACCAAAACCGCCATCAGCCGCAAAGAAGCCCCAGTTCAGTGGTCCTCTACCATTTGAGTCATTGAATCTCGGGCAATCGCTGCTTGGTAAGAAGAAAGCGAAAAAGGTTGAAGAGAGTCTTTCCGGCGGCTTCGATCGCGATGCTGGCGATGATGCATTCAAAAAGTCGAAGGAGGCACAGCCGATGCCTGACTGGTTTAGTACTGCTCCTAACACGAGACCTTCTCGACCTGGCGATATGGATCAGGGGTATGACTTTGAACACCACATTATCTTTGGGGGTAGTGATATCCACAGAACGGAACCACTTCAAAGCAAGCCCGCTAGGGAAGTCATCGATCTCGAAGACGACGAAACAGAAAAGACACCACCCATGGTTTCGTCGGAAACCTATGAAGGCTACAAGGAAGAGTGGGAAATGGTCGATGATGAGGAGCAGATCAAAAGGCAGGAAGAAGAAGATCGCAAGGCTCTGGAAGCTGAAGAGGTTGCCGAAGCACGACGAAAGGCCCTTGAAGTGGAACGAGAACAGAGGTATGAAATGGCGAGGCAGATCGCAGCAGCGGATGAAGAAGCGAAGGTGGATGAATTGGTAGAGGATGCCCAAGCACAACCGCCTCTTCAGTCCAAGGCACCTGGTTTCATTCCTCAATTGCAGGATCCCGCAATTGAAGTTGAGCTAGATGCTTCCGAGGAGGTGGAATGGAGTGAGTCTGATCACGAAGCTCCTAGGGAACCGTCAGTAGCAGCACTATCTCCAGGGGAGGAGGCAACAGTCGAACCAGCAGCCGAGCATGCAGCCGAGCATGCAGCCGAGCATGCAGCCGAGCAAGCAGCCGATCAAGCTGACGAAGGCGAAGACTTGTTCGAAGATGTTGAAGCGCCCCCCACTCCACCACGACCAGCCGCACCTGAAGCGACATCTCCTCCTTTCAGCAAGAACGTCTCATCAATAGATCAAAGCATGTTTATCGACGACGACGGTGAAGATGAACAAACTCACCATGATGAAGGGGACAGCCAAGACGAAGCGCAACAAGATTTCATCGACGATGATTCAGATGAAGAGCTCATGCGTCAGCTAGCTAACGAAGCAGAAGAGCATCTGCGCTTCACCAACGAGCTCAACAACATCCGTCCAAAATCTCCCACTCAAGCCATGCGTGACTACGACAACGAATTGAAGTTACTCCGCAACCAACAAAAACGCGATCGGCGTGATGCGGACGAGGTTACACAGACCATGATCCAGGAGTGTCAAGCACTCCTTCGTCTCTTTGGTCTGCCTTACATTACCGCCCCAATGGAAGCAGAAGCTCAATGCGCTGAACTGGTACACCTTGGACTCGTCGATGGCATCGTGACAGATGACAGCGATATTTTCCTATTTGGCGGTACAAGGATCTACAAGAACATGTTCAACGCCGCCAAGTTCGTGGAATGCTATCTATCCTCGGACCTCGAAAAGGAGTATGCGCTTGATCGACATAAGCTGATACGCTTCGCTCACCTCCTGGGCTCAGACTACACAGAAGGCATCCCAGGCATCGGTCCAGTCACGGCTCTCGAGATCATTACTGACTTTCCCGACTTGAGCGAGTTCAAGGAGTGGACGCTCAAAGTGCAGATTGGCAATCAAACACCTTCAGTGACGGAAGGCCTGTTGACGACTGCCTTCCGGCGCAAATTCAAAAGACAAGTGCAACGGAAGCTATTTCTGCCTACAAACTTCCCAGATCTCCGAGTTGATCAGGCATACCTTGAACCTGAGGTTGATTCAAATCCGGAGGAGTTCCAGTGGGGTGTGCCTGATCTCGATAAGCTTCGCAGCTTTCTCATGGCGACAATTGGCTGGTCACAAGAACGGACAGATGAAGTCCTGGTACCTGTGATTCGTGATATGAACAAGAGGGAGGTTGAGGGCGTACAGAGCAATATTACACGGTTCTTCGGTGGTGGTATTGGCGCCGGCGCAGCTGTGAAAGGGAGAGGTATTGACGGCTACAACAGACCAAGTGCAGAGGCGGCAGCGCCAAGGAATAGGACTGGAAAGGAGAGTGGACGCATGAAGAATGCTTATACGAGGCTGAGAGGGGAGGCGGAGAAGAAGAAGAGAGCAGCTCTGGACAGCGCTGATGATGCTGATGATGCTGATGATGATGCGGAGGAGACCAGTAAGCAGAGTAATACGACCACACATGATCTCAAAGATAATGCGGAACACGAAACGGACGAGAACGACGACGACGGCGGGAACTTTTCGTCCACAAAAGTTAGGCGTGCAGCGAAGAAGAATGCAAAGAGGAAAGGCACCACGACCTCGAAAGCCAGATCAAGGACGGAAGCAAAACATGGCAATGCCTGAGACTCGATAGCCCTGCTGTTCGCATTTGAGTACCGAGGCACAGGGGAAATAGGTAAGAATAAATGAGGGCATGGACTTACAGAGGCACTGGCACACACTCGAAGTTGACATTTCATCCGAGCTACGTTTGCCCAGCATGTAGCTGGCTCAATCTCATCCATACTGACATACCAACCAACGCACCACCGACCGTCACGTTCAAGGAACGGCTAGCGTTGAGCCTGACTCTGCAAAGGCCCTAACCAGACATTTCGTCTGTCACTCTTCCAAGGGTTGTCGTTTTCCTCGCATTTCGCACGCACGATATCGCTCCTCAACCCTCGATCACTTAGCACCACACCTCGTCCGGGAGCTACGCCAGCGTCCTCCCGGGCACCAGCATCCACGACGGCTTTTGCGACGCAATATCCCTCTACGTCTCAAACACAGTTCATGCACACACAACTTGGCGCTCGAGCAACAATAGCGCCAGCTCAACATTTGAGATGCAGGCATACGTCAACACCATTGACTTTCAATATCTTATCTTCTGACCCATGGCTATCAAATATGGCTACACGGTGTTATTGATCTCACGTCGGCACCTCACCCCAGCAGGACATCTCATTGCTCGAGCAAACAGAGTGCAAGTCTTCGTTGACAGATTGACACACTACGAAAAGCATTCTCGTGACGACGTGAAACACCATTCTCGTTCCGCCGACAAAGACCTACAAGGAAGCAAAGGATGATGCGGGAGTGTAGTCTACGCCGGCGGGCCTCTGAGTCGATCAATCAGTGATGAGCTACGCAAGCACGTGAATCTATGTTCCGGTGTGCCAGCATAGAGATGTGTAACAATCTTCTTTTCCACCTCGGAGCTCGGAAAGATTCCAGTTGGCTTGAGTGGCATCATGGCGTAGAAGTCAGCACGGCACCCGCCGTCGACGGAGCAATCGAGGGCATCAAGGCCGACGGGACGCAAAGCAGATCTGATACTTCCAGACGATAAACTTGACGCTCGTCCGAACAGCTGATCTGATCATTCATAATTCACGCAAGTTTGACTCATCTCATTCGAGCCTCTGCTCGATAGCTTCATTCACCTGGCCAATCTCGGATCGCGGCTGATCTTCATCAGGTTACGAACTTGGCAAGCAATAATGTCCGAGATGATTATCAATGACTCAACAGTAGCATGGCAAACGGAATATGGGCAATCAAAGCATGTCGCTACGACAGTTATCGGTGTCACAACTCACGGTACGGAGAGCCGTACCGGTCGGAGAGCCGGGCCAGTTCAAACTGGACCCGAAATTATGGCATGGGAAGATGATCAAAATTTAGGCAACCAATGTGAATCTCCCCATCCAAAATCGTCCCAAGACCAATCCTCTCAACCCTGACGCCGGCTTATACACAGAGTGAGTTTCATCTAAGAGATGGATCTTCTCAGAAATGGTTGATCTGTAGATTGTCTCTAGAAAAGTTGGTGGAGATCCCGACAAGAAAGAGGGCAATGCAAGAGAGAACCTCAGCCTTTGAAAAGGCCGAGGCCACATGGCCATCCCAGTGCCCCTAGGCTGTGTCGCTGTCGGCAGCAGAGCCCGAGAACCAATTCACGAGCTATGCATGCATTGTGGGCCCTTTACTTGTAGGCACGGCGAGTCGCTCTTCGTCACAACGGTGAGCTTATTTGCGCAAATATCTCTATGGGAAGCCGTACAAGCTGAGCAACGATATACGGGAAATCATAGTGATCAATGATGCAAATAGTGGAAATCTCTGACGGCCGACCCCAAAGATCTCGTGATTTCTGGCTCATGCAAGTGTTTGGGGGCGCTTTCGATTGATGCCGGGCTTCCACATTCAGCAGAAATGCATTCTTGTGCTCCAGCGTAGAGTGGCTCTGGACGAGCATGTGTGTCTGGAGTGCTTCAAACATGCTCCCAACACAAGCGATAGAGATCCGTAATCACTAAATGACCCAAAAGGCCCTAGGCAAGCTCAGCTCGGCTCCATTGAGACCACGACCCTCCTCAAATGTCAGCCTGAGACCCACAGTTGCATCCCGCCTGTTGATGCCTATAATTCGAAAATGAGCCTCGTGTCTGCCCCTTCTAGAGTTCAGTGCTTTTCCTTTTCCTGCCTCAACACTTTCCCACACAGAGGCAGGGGAGATCTACGTCAGTTTTCTCCCGGTTAGTGCGAAATAGGCCTCCGGAATTGCTTCGCACCAGTCATCGCATGTTACACACATGGAATGGCGCTTCCTACTTCTTTACTTATTCCCGCTGCTATGCGTGACCCTGAGCTACACATCAAGATGGCAAGGCCTTGGTAGATGGGCAGAATTTCATCACCTGGAATCAGAGGCCTGGGGTTGGGTTTTCCAAGCGAAGCTTGGTCACCGGTTAGGGGAGACTCATTCGGCCCCAATGAGATGCACAACCGGTTGCTTGGCTGCATGATCACATGTTCTTTCCAATAGCTCGAGGCTGACTTGGTCAAAGTTCCGAAGGAAAAATACTGGGAAAGATTGTGCATATCTACATTCAAATTTCGTCCACTCTCACATCTCCACATTCGTTCAGAGGTCACAAAGTTCTGCTCGATTTTCGCTTCGATGACGGGGGAACCGCTTCACTCTTGTCCCAGCACTGCCCCTTCTCTCGTCTTTCCAGAATCTTGCCTTTTTGCAATAAGCCTCCTTTGCCTGGATTGAGCAGTCACATGGCTTGCACCGCGAGACGGTCTCCGTCGGGGTCTCATCCTGATACAAACCACGATGAGTCAAAGTGAAGTAGCGTTGGCTTGGTGCCTGAGGTATGCCGTCGTGAGAACGCGAACGCAAGGCTTGTCGCACGAAGCCTTGAGCCATTGATGTCCTCTTCACAGGATGGATCTTGAACATTCCCTCTTTTGCACATTTGCTCTGGGCACATTTGAGGTTCTTTTGCGTTTGCCAGACCCTTCTACATTTCCGTTTCTGATGGCGCTGGCGCAGGCACTCACTAGGCATTTATTGCTCTGCCTCAGGCCATTGCCCACTCACGACTCATGGCGTCGTCGTTGCCTGGTATCCACCCGCCGCGAAAGGGCCCTCTGCCGCGAGAGTTTGGTGCATGGCCTCCTCGACATTGCTGCCTTTAGCCCTCAGTGCCGTCCAAGTGGATGTATGAGCTTTTTGTTGCTCGACTCATTGTTACGCCTGGGCTAACTCGTCATCGTCCATCACCCAATCACTGCCTCGGGTTTTGCCTTGGGGCCTTCTGACATGACTGTTCACCCTCTCTGATGCGTGCCCAGTTCTCTCTTTCACCACGGAAGACTGGTCCTTCTGGAACCACCATGTTGCCTACCGCTTATCCACCTTTCATCCACTCGCCCTGTCGAGGCCTGAGGCAAGGTAAGGCAAGGGACAAATTCACCTTTCCTGAGCCCCGTCCATGAACTTTTGTGTTTATTGGACATTTTGTTACTCACAAAGCCCTTCCAAACCAACATATCCTCATTTATTTAACACCTTGTCGGTTGCCTCTTGGTTCACCACACATCAACCCAACATAACACAAAGACAAACGCCAAAGGACATTCAACCGTCTTCGACCATCACAGAGACAAGCAGCAGCAGCAGTAGCAGACGAAGAAGCAAAGACACATCGGAGATCATGGCAGTTTTAGCAGTCAAGGTCCCCTCAACCCGTCGTGGTGGTGACGAGAAGCCCCGTCCAATAGTTCGTCAGTGCCCCAACTCTGATGTCGACGAGCTCGTGCTGACATCCGATCTAGCTTGGAACAGGTCATACGCGCACAAGGATTCCGCGCCGAAGCCAAAGCCAAAGCCAAAGCCCCAGCCGTCAGTCACTTGGGACTAAGGCCCTTGGCCTAAACATGCTGACGGCAACTTCGACAATCCATGTTGATGTGGCGGCGACGAGTAGCGACAATTCACACGACAATTACCTTCAATTAAGAGTGTACCATATGGACCTCGCCGGCGGCTAGAAGGTCCTTTCTTGAGTGATGTTGAGCATAGCGAGGATATCGGTTCAAGGTGTAGCCTGACGCATGAGAGCATAACTGCATAATCCATAGGCGTCTGGAGTTGGAGTCCATTGATGCTGGCCATCGCTGACGAAGTTGTGATGGACGAAGCCAGGCTGAGAAACTGATGTACCATGTAATAGATTTTGCAATACTTCAATCCAATTGTATGTCCACTGTTGAAACTGGATGTCTGCCCAGACCTTTTATATGTTTGCAGTGTTCGCAGGCATATCTCTCAATGCGAAGTGTGGCACGCGGTGGTTGGTCAGCCCTGCATATCGTATGGATCAGTGGACCGCGATACACTTTGCAACCCACCGTCCGGACAAGCTTGAATCCTAATCGTGAGGATGCCCAAGCCGACCATGGTGACCATACACCGGCCTGGTATGTTCAAGGCTGCCGTTCCTGTAGATTCCATTTCCAAGTCACCCCAGGAATCTCCCTTCCGGCAAGCACCTTCCAGCCTTCAATAGGCTTAGTCGTATCGACCAGCACAATCCTGCCGCCCGTACAAAGAGCGGAGTCTCCACAGACGAGACGATCGAAAGCATTGCCACACTCGACTTCGATGGCAGCGTATTGGCCGGCCACTTCCCCGATTCCAATATCAGCGCTGGACCGGTTAGTCGCCACCGAGTTTGGCACCGATTAGCCGTGCGACGTACTACATCAAGCTTAGATGAGGCAGATACTCTGCTTCAGCCCAGGCTCTGGCCGGAGCCGAGTCACCATTCTCCACGCCATGAGTTCTGCAGGCGGCCGCGAGTTGCACGAGCTCACCGGTTTTGGTCACTCTCAAGGTTAGCTTTTTGAAAAAGGGCTCACCGGGATCGATGGCATCCAAGCAGATTGAGATATTTGTCTCCGATGAATCACTGGGCAAAGGGAGGCTATCGAGCCATTCTTGAGGCGTATCTCTATAGGTCATCGACGCGTCGATCAAGGATGTTAGGGTAACATGCGGGATGAAGGTGGGCGTCTTGACAGTGGCAAACAGTCGAGGGATGGATGTGGAGATGAGTTCTTGAGCCGCCGTGTTGAAGTCGGACGGCTGCGACGGTACCAGCCACAGAGAGGATCCGGGCATCTCGACCGGCTCTTGACTTGTGAGTTTCGTATCTGTTTAGACAGTAAATACGTGCAGAGAGTCGAAAAAGCAGTGCGCTGCGCTTGACATGGCGGGCATTACGTTATGCATATGTGGGCTCCAATATGCCTTTAAGCCTTGCAACAGCACAAAATCCATTATTTTGCTATATTGCTACTGCGGGAGTCTGCTCCCTGCTATCTATGAAGTGACCTCAGCCCTCCAGCGGCTCACCAGCTTCACAGAAATGCCGCAACCGATTTCAACGCTGATCCCTACCACGCCGCAGCTCGGTGTGAGACGAGTCGAATCTATTGAAACCATCTCGTGAGGCTCTCTAATGAGAAGCTGACTTCAGGATTGGCCCACCAAGGATCAATGGACTCTTGTTGCTGAAGTTGGGGATGTCGCCCATTACCGTCTTCGCTTCTGGGGAGCTCATTGCTTTCTGCGCATCTTCCGGCGCATCCCAAATGAGAGTGGCCTGAACGCTGTATGACGGTTTTGTTCCATCAGGCCCGGGTTGGAACTGGATGACTTCCCATCCCTTCAGGCCATACTGCTTCCAGCTGTCACTAACTAGCGGCATGTGAGTGGACAAATAGTAGTCCATGTTGAAGGTGGCGTCTGCATCGTTCGGATAGATGACCACTATCTTGATAGCCATTGTGACGGTGGGTGTTCCGAAGGGAGGGTTCTTGCGAAAGGGATGTTCGGATATCGTGCAACTGAGTTTCGTCTGAAGAGCGGTCGATTGCTTCCTGTGTTCACTACTCTCAATATTTGCAGAAGGGGAGTTACTGGCTTATAAATATTCCCTGCGCGACGACACCATTGCCCCAGTGTTCCCACCTCGGACGAGGGGGAAATTCTGCTTCATGATCAATTGGGCTCTTCCGTCCCCGCACACAGTTCAGGGACGGTCTGATTAAGAGCCGAGAGCGAACATCTGGCATGGTGGTGATGGGGGAAGGAGTCGATACCTCGGTTTCAATCTTTGTTACGGCCTTATCGCATTGTTCTACCTGAACTTCGTCGAAGGTGTTTCCTGACTGCGCTTCCAAGCTGCTTCTCGAAAAACCAAGAGGACCATGATGCCAAATTTGCTTTGTTTGCACTACTCAGCCGAGCTTCCAGCCCCAGCGTATCTGCCTTGCCCCGCCATGGCATGCATTTCCCGCTTTGATGGATGAGGACACGAGTGTGCCACATGTGAGACCATAATCGGCTGTTTGGTGACTTCAACTAGCCCAGCAGAAAATGATGCGGTCAACACAAGAAAGCATAGCCTAATGAGCGGGTGAGACAAAAAGTCTCTGCCCCAGTGGGTTGTGCAATCCCTGGAAGATCGTACTTAAGTCAACCGGAGTCGAAGATCTAGCGCCTTTCGAGCCGGCAAATCTTTTTGTGAAACCTTCCGCCTGCATACTTCCCCGTGCGCTTTCCTGCTGATCCACTCCCATCACCGGTCAGGCTAGCACTTATGTCGGGCAACGGTGTATTACTGAGAACCTGGATCTGCGTAAGAAGGGATGAGGTTTGAATTCTCCCAGCCATCTCAATAGAGCGGGTTCAACAACCAAACCGGTGAGTCTTCCGTAACCATGCCAGCGATGATTATAATGAGCTCGCAGCCTGCGCTACGAAGCAGCGTCAAATCTTCTCCTCGTTGCCTTCGGAAATGACCCAGCTAACCTTCAACCAGAGGTCAGCCTTTCCAAGGGCGAAGCAAGGCAGTCAGCGAGATCCAAGCCTCTCTCCAGCTCCCACTTTGGAAGACAATGTTCACATCTTTATGGCAAGAGTTGGGCGAAATTCTCACACAGGGCGTAGAAGGCACGGTTCAGAGCAGCCAGAACCGCAGCGAAACATCCGGCCCAAGGCAGCATCGCACGAGGCTCACCTTCCAGCACGGCCACCAACCCACTCATATGCCGCGTATCCAGCAGGCCACACGGCCAACTATCGTGGCATCCCACCGCCACCACAGCTGGTGACCTCAAACTGGGGCCATGGGCCACCCACTTTTGCCGATGTCAGAAGCCCAGAGAGTTTGGGCTCCCCGGAGAACTCGACCTTGGGCCACAGCACTTTTGACTCGTCTTCCTTTGCGTCGGACAGAAACAGGACTTTGTCGCCTCTTGAGTACACGCCCACCCATTCGGCCACGTCGGTGGAACAATCTGGCAGCCAGGATGGGCTTTCCGCGATCTTGAGTAGCCGGCCCCGCAGTGATAGTGGTTCGACCAACTTTCTGGACAGGACTCTGCATCATGGTGTGTATCACGATTCCCCTCCGTGCCTGGGCGGTCCATAGTAATGTGAATAGGCGCCTCCGAACCACTTGCCGGCATTGACGCCATCTGCGATGGTGATCCAAATGAATGGCCCTTGCCCAGGGTGCAAGACTCTGCTCCTCCATCTTCGATGATGCTTCCGTCGGGCTTGCAGCATGTTCGTGATTTGGAGGAACCTTGGTCGCCGTTGGAAGTCGATGACGGAGCTACCCTGGGTGGCCCCACTTCCCCTCGACCTTCTTCTCATCCTCCTCGGGTCGCACACACACCAGTGGCGCCGATAATCCGCATGCCATCTCGTGGAAGCGGAAGACCTGGGCGAAGACATGGTCCGTTGTCGCTCGAATCACGACAAAACGCCAACGATGTGCGAAAGGAACGATCGTGCTTGCGGTGCTTTGTCTACAAGGAGACGTGCGACACCAGCAAGGATATCTGCCAAAACTGCTCGAACAAACAAGCGCGGACGTGGAAGCTTGGATGTGTGCGCCCGCGTTTGATGTTCCGAGGCAATTACTTGTTGCCAGGTGAGAGAAATGATTGAGGAAGAAGAATTACGCTAATACCCAGCAGATGTGCTGGCCAGCCGCCTTGAACGCAAATATGTGGATTCCTTTATCCAACACAAGGGTTGGACCTGTAGGGACAAACCTCGCTTTGCCATTCCCCTCGATATCGGCCTCGGCCCACCCTTGGTCGTTCCGGTCAGGGAGTTTCTACCTATTGGTGATCTCAACAGACCGGCCTATCTCCCCGTGGACAATGGCAAAGAGTCAACGGCCGTGCCGATCACCATGTACGATCTACCCGTCGTCATCTCGTGCGACAAAGAAGAGGAAGCTGCCAACCACATCCGCCACTCTCTACTTAGGTGGTTCCAACAAACCATCGACTGCACGCATGATGGCGATTGGGCATGGCACTGGTTCAACAAAAGATCCGACCTATTTGCCGGCAACGTTATGAAACTTATTTGTGAGTACTTCAAGGCCAACATTGTGCAGCACCGAATCCTGAAAGAGGCATTGGCTCTTTCCTTCTTCAATTACATATTTATTTACTCCTTCAATGTCCCCGACGAGCATGTCCCAATGCTCCAACAGCGCATTGAGGCGCGCATACCTGCCAATGCCGAGTACATTAGCCCCTCGATCATCAACCTCTACATTAAGATGCTCATGCTGCCACCTCTCCGCGACGTCGTCAAGCGCACGCTAAAGGGTCTCGAGCTGTTGCTTCTTGATCAACAGAACGCTCGAACGTGGCGTCGCGACCTCATCTTCTGCGTCGCATTCATCGTTCTGGCCTACCTTGGGCGAACTCAGGTCTCCGTCCTTCAATTCGCGAACCAGCCAGCTCGGGACAGCAGCAAAGTGCTTACCCACCAAGCGGCGGCTCAGCAAGTTCTCGAGATGGAACATGAAATTGCGAACCTGGTCATCAAGTACCACGATCAGTTCCTCACTCCCAGCCCTCGACGCAAGGCATCCAGCGCTGTTGCCACCGAGGCAGAACAGGCCTGCGAAGAACATGCCCAACAGTTCCAGTTGATGGATAAGATCAAAAAGCTCAAGGCTGACAATGTCAAGCATATGCCGAAATCGCTAGAACCTCAATGTGACCATGTCGGAGATTTCATCGCCAATAATACAACGCGTATATGCTGGAAGTTTGTCCACACCATCTTCCCGGAGTCTGAGCAAAAGGACAACGACGCTGAAATGACAATGTGACGGCGATGTGAGACACAGCGTTACATACTACCCAGTCACGAGGAAATCACATCACTCATTACTGTACCCGCACATAAGCAGGCCGCCCTACTCCCAGAGGCCGCCGCGAAGTACATCCCCGTTGTGGACAAGACAGCAGAGCCAAACCATTGATCACAAGGCTGAAAATCTTGCTGAAAGCCCCCGCGGGCTGCACACACATTCTGATGACGGTGGCTGAACATTCAACCAACCAATAACCACCGAGCCTCGAGGACTATTGTCGAAACGGATCATCATGACATCAAGACAATGACTTTTGCTCTGCTACACACACTTCGCACATCATTTTATCGCACTTGGTCCGTCGATCGAATACCCTTGGCCTAATTTTTTTTCAGTCCCGCGGCCCAAGTCAGTTATCCCGGGTAATAAATTCGTTACACAAATGGCAAAACATGACACGTCGTGGCGATGCATCGAACTTTGAGGCTACTAATGCCTCAAGCACCAGCCTTTGAGGGGAGGGCACCCGTGATTGCAATTGTGACTGACAGCATGTTCAACGCCCCAGATCTAGTGACTGGGCGGAGGGCACGGACAACTAGCGGTAAGGGAAGACCATTCAGCGATACCTATCTCGACCTAACGAAACGAAAATACGGGAGCATACCGAAGGCCAGTTGCAAGCGTTGTATTGAACAAATAGCCCACCATGATGCAGGCCGTAGCTCAGCCTGTCAAAATTCATTTCATTACACATGCACTTCTCTATTTTGCACCAATGTGTACCTCCCAATAAATGTCTGCCGTGCAAGTCTGTCCTCCGAAAGAATGGTACACAGAAAGTAGTTCCCGATTTCTCCTTGGACCGCTTCAACTGTAACCACTGAAGCCGGCGTCTCTCCCCTTGCTTATTCCCCCCACGCCGCGCATGAGCATTACACCTCATTCAACACCAGCTGACCGGTTGACCAGCTGACTGTAGGCCTGGATTAAGAACACGACATGCACGACACCCGTGACCAAGCTGTGAGCAGTAGATGTATGCCTTGTTCAAGTACAGCTTCTACACGTGCGACATGTCGTTGCCCGGTGAGTCCCGGAGTCCTCAGAAGGAAATGTGGGAGCACCACAGTTGAGCATGACGTATGGAAACTCCCAACCCCAGGCTCGTTACTCACATCCCCTCGTCACAATTGCCAATTAGCCGGCTGGCCGGCTGGCCGGCTGGCCGGTAAGACATTGGGAGTCATGCAGCAATAAATTATGGCGCCACAGCTGCAGGGCTTCGAAGTATCACAAACGTAGCGTGCTGCCCAAACATTGTCAACATGCTGTGTTACGTACACTTCGAGGCTGCGAAGCGGTTGCACCATCGACAACTGACCCTCTTTCCGAGCTTTACCAAAGCAGAAAATGAATACCCTGGCATTAGAACAGCAACGTCTTCTCCCATGGCGCCAAACAACTCCATTCCAACTTGACCTAGACCTTAGCTTCGACCTTCCTCCGAATGGTCAAACAACTTCCCAATCAGACTCCTCACCTTCTTTGCCTTTCCCTTAGCCTGATCCATTATCCTTACACCTCCCCTCCACCGTACGATCCCCCTACGCTTCCGATAGGACTACTTGCGACTAGCCTGGTAACCTTGGTCGTTTGGGCCCGAACACCCTCGACCCAACTTCATGGATATCGAGGTCACCGGTCATTTATTTATGGAGGGTGAGGCAGCATCCTGGATCTTGTTGAAAGGGTCCAGATCTGAGTCGGAAGAGGGGTTGGGTTTACAGGTGTCGGTTCGTAGGATTTTGGTGGGCCTTCGATGTTGGAGGAACTTTCGTTGTTGTCTGTACTGGTGTTTCGATTTCTGTCCCATACCTTTCTCGCTTTTTATCTCCATATCTTGTCGCTGCCGTCACGGTCAACGCTGCCGGAAGCATCGGAGTGCAGACCATACGTGTGCTCGTCATTGGTGTCGAGACACTCCATCACATTTCGCACATCCGCATTCTTGCTCCCGGCTGCGAATGATTTGCAGAATTTCATCGTGAGCTGAGTCTCAACCAAGGGTGCTTGCTCCTCCCCTTCAAACCCTTTGTCATCGAAGCATGCCTCCGCTCGCTAGAGATTTCTCTTACCTCTTTTCCACGCCTTGAAGGTCGCTGTCTCCTCTTCTTCGTCTAGTTCACCGAGCCACAGAATGTCGAGAGCAGGCGTCTTGTCAGGACCAATCGTAGTCTTGCGGAACTCGATGATCGGTCTTGATGAGTACCGCTGCCGAACGGCAAGGAACACGCTGTCGTCGCTGTCTTTGTGCTTAGACCCCACTGACCGTTGTCATGATACATCTTGGTCTTGCTTAAGATTGGATCGGAGTTTGATTCGATCATATTCCAAGCTCTCACTGACTTGCCTCTTGAGTCGCACAGCACCCTTGACCCTTCGAAGCACTGTAGTCACTTTCGCGACCGTCATGGACGCTAATGACTATCTCTGTAGTTGCCCATTTTTTCACGATTCGTTTTATGCTGGCATAGAAGAACAGCATCACGTTCTCGGGTTCGGTCTGGTCGTATAGATCTTGCCGTGGTTATGACTATCATGTAATAGAATCGGGAAGATTGTTATCTGCTTGGTCTACATTTCCAGAGTCTTGGTCGTTCTTCGCTTGCTTTGTGGCATTTGAATTTCAAAGACTTGTGATATTGTGAATCTGAATGCTGAGGACTTCTGGTCCATAGCCAAGGACTCGGATGCGCAGAAATGACCGTGTTGTCCTCGCTGCTCTTGATAATCTCAGATTTTCTGCTGGCGTAGTTTGTTGTCGTGCTCGACGTCAAGATTCTCACACAACTTGCATTTTAGCATTTCTCCTACTAGCTTCGTTCGTTCTTGTTTCGAATGCCTCCACTGTACGTCTGATTCTCCAGTTGCTCTGATAAGTCTAGTCTTCTCGAAGTAGCCGATGGACCAAGTGAGCGTACCAGGCATATTCTTTTCCGAGTCAGCTCATTTGAATCTGTCCTCTCAATCACACGTCTTGTTTTGTGTGTTTCCATCATGGTTCAGATCATGTAAGTCGATCTCAATGTGACCTAGATCATCATCGGTGGTCCGTCTGTCGCAGTCCCAAAGTCGGAACCTCAGCCTCCCGTTAGCGCTCAATTTGTCTGGTGGCACGAGAATGCTTACCCATTCGTGCCCCTGGGTGCTTGGCCGTCGACAATGATAAGAGTCGAGGCCACCAGTTTGCCAAACTTGCACCAGGTCGCAGAGGCATAAGAATCACTCGCACCCACAAATAGACCAATATCTCCATCTCCTCTGTTTGTAATCACGAGCCTGTCTGATGAAAATTCACGCCTCTCAGCGTACTCGTACCATTCTTGAAGTCCTTGCCCATAGCATATCTTTGAGGTCAAGGGTCAGGCTTTTGGCGCAACGTCCTTTGCTAGTGCCGCATCGATAGAGTATTGAACGAACGGTGAGATCAGTGGCACATCCATGATATTGAGATTGTGTCTGGACAATAGATCACAGGGAAGATCAGTCTTTGGCTAGCCGAAGAAGGCGAATGTGCAGACGCTGAAGAGTGGTGGGTCGGGTGTCAGTTGCATCCGTAGCATCGTTGTGCCCTTGAACTCTCTAACTTCCACCTGCACCATCAGGGCAATGCCGCCAAGTAGGTAGAATTCGAGGCAGAGATGTTGGTTCGGTAGTCTTGTGCTTGGTGGATTTGCCTGAAAATTGTGTTCTGTACGCAAAATGCAAGTTCCATATCAATGAAACCACCTTTTCGGCTTCCAAACCAGCGCACATGGCTACCTGTTCCCGCCGCCTTTCTCTTCTTCAGTCTGAATTTCATTTGGGTCATCATTTGCCGTCTCTCCATCGTCCGCAGACTGACCTTGTTGCTCTTCTCCAGGAGCGGTCCTGTACTTTGTGCTTTCTCATCAGGAGTTTGGAGACTACCGCTCTCTTCAGCAGATCGGCTAGCTACGGCCTGTGGGTAACCACTCGATACTCAGAATTTGCAGTCTCACTGCCTTTGCCCTATGTCACCAACGCTTGCCCTCCTCACGGTCTTAGGAAGGGAAGTCTGCATGACGTCTGCCAGAGTATCAGCGAGAGAGGCTCGAAAGATCCAGATTATCAAAGGCCAGATTGAAGTCAGAATGTCGTTCAGTAATTGGACAGACTCGGGAAGCTCATTCATTTGCTTTCTTGCCTAACCAGTCTCTGATACTTAACACAATCAGACTGCTGACGTTCAAGACCAGTGTGCCGGCGCATAGAACGGTTGTAAGCTTTGCCAAAGCGATGTGGCAAACATCAGGCCTAGTATCAGCAGGAGGATGGTACTCCCACCAGTGGTCAGGGCGAGCTTATAGACGCTTGCGACGTCCTGTTCATAATCCCTGAAAGTGGGAGACGGAAGAGTCTTCGGTAAACAATTGCAGCTTTGCTATACCTCTTGTTGTTCCTTGACAAGCTAAAATCGAGGTTTGCTTGCACTGCTTAGCTCTGTAGCCGTTCGCGGTGTTGAATCAGGAGTAGGTTCACCCTCCGGTACCGAATTGAGGCCTCTGCCTGTATGGCGATAGGTACATGTATAGCAAGATCAGTGGCTTCTCATCCTCCAGCTCGCTTGGCGTGCTTCATCGCTTTTCTCTTTTCATGGGGTTGACGGGCACTGGTGGCTTGCTTGGTGACCCCTCTCGTCCTTCCGATTCGAGGGCGACTCGTCGGCATCATTGCTCTGTTCTAGCTCTTCTTCATGGCCGCTGCTGTCTCCGCCACATTCCACACATCTTATTGACGTGGCCATTTCTCATCGTTGTGATTGCAACTGGATGGAGGGCATGTCCGGACTCAACTTGGTTTTGGCCCTCGCCTTTCAAAGGCCACCTTTGCGGAAGCGTATGCACAGCGGATCCGAGAATCGCCCTGTGGTTCATGCAGATCCTCCTCCGTCTGGTTGCATTGCACTTCGAGCTCTTTCCGGTGTTGTCGATAGCCTTGAATGGTAGGTATCGGGTATTTTCTTCCTCAGGGCTTCGAATGGTTTCTTTTCCCACGACATCGTCCTCAAAGCTCGACTGCGACATGATGGAAAGGCTAGGGCATTTCTCAACATGCTAGTCCTTGGGATGGTGCAGTGGCTATTGTGAGAAATTCAATGACGGCCTACCTGTCGGGCTGAGGTAATCGGCAGAACCATTTCGGCATTGCACCTCCCTGCATGAAAAATGCTGTCATTCGACCTTGAACTTCTGGTCTTCGCTGCGGGGTCGCAGTGTACAAGATACACGACCGGGTCGTGATTTTGGGCGACGACATCACAAATACAGCTGGTGTCCAAATGTTTCATGTGTGAATCCCTCCATAAGAGGTAGCCTGCTGACTAAATTTGGGCGGAGACTGCTTGGCCCAAGGCAAAGCCTCATCCTAGCAAATAAAAATGGGGGTTTTCGAACCATCTTCACATCTTGACACAGAACTCGTGGCCGAAATCTTCCTGACGCCGCCATCCATCTGGGCGCTCCGGTAACCTCAAATAGATGTCGCATTCAACGGCGGGGTTCAAAAAGGGCACTGACTACTACACGATTTTGGGACTTTCGAAACCTCAGCGTGCGGCTGACGTTCATCTCACGGCGGAAACATTGAAATCTGCATACCGTCGCGCCCTGCTCCTGTATCATCCAGACAAAGTTGTGGCACAGGAACACGCCCAATCGGCTACTAAGGGCGCTCGTCCAGACCAATATTTCACAGTTGATCAGATCGTCGAGGCATATGAAACCTTGGCCAATCCCACGTCGAGACTGAAGTACAACGAAGTTTTGGCAAAGAACGAAACTAGGCTTGTTGCAGGTGACGGGTCGAGGGACATTGCAGGCCTAGATACCTTCGACCTCGAGGACTTGGAATACGACGAGTCGTCGCAGACTTGGTCAAAGAGCTGTCGCTGTGGCGGGGCCTACTTGATCAACGAGCAGCAACTTGATGACGTCGCTTTGGAAGGGGAGGTTATTGCAAGCTGTCAGGGCTGTAGTCTATGCATCAGGATCATCTTTGATACCATCGAAGGAGGGGATGTCCATTCAAGATAAGAAATTCTGTCCGAGTTGAAAGTCTTCCTATGCTCGGCAAAAGCAAAAGCTCCTGCTCGTATTAGGTCCTCATGATGGCACTTGTGTTGACATCCTCCAAACGTGCCATCAAGCGCTCCATGGATTGACACACTCAAATGCAAATAATGCGCAGGTGGAAAACTGTCTTGGTTCGCGATTTGGCCAAAGTTGGTTGACATGAGGCCACCACAGAAAGCGGCATTTGATTTGGCATGTGCTGCCCCACCCCATGTAAATGTGTACGCGGAGTCGCGCCCGCCTGCGTCGGGAACAAACACTTTCCATTCATGTCAATCTTTTGGCTTGTAATAGCTGTACTTTTCGAGTGCACGGATCTGATTCTGTTTGGACACTCCAAAAGCCGCGAATCTCACCACTTGCATTGACGCCTTTCGGGGTATCCAATTTTGTGTTACCAGCAAGGAAACCATGCCCTCCAAAACCATCCACATTGAGTCCAGCGCTCAATTCGTGAATCTCCTCTCCTCCAGCGTCATTGTCGTCGCCGATTTCTATGCTGACTGGTGCGTACCATGTCAACAAGTTGCGCCCATATATGAGCAACTTTCGGAGCAGCTTTCGCGGCCAAACAAAATCACCTTCACCAAAATAGACACGGAGCGGCAGCAGGAAATATCGCAAACATATGAGGTACGGGCGTTGCCAACGTTCATGATCTTTAAGAACGGACGCAAGGTTGAGGGCATAGAGGGAGCCGATCCACGAAGACTGAGTGCAGCCATCATGAACGTGGCGGAAGAGGCAAACAAGATCGATAGTGGCGCAGACGATGCTGCTGGGAGCTCGTCAGGTACACACTGGCTTGGTGCAGCATTGCCACGGAGCTATGATGATGTGACGAGCCAGGTGGACGTCCTGGGCTTGGAGTTGCTGAACTGGGATTCTTCCAAAGGGGGTGCAAGAGCCCTGTTTGCCACAGGCAAGCCCAAAGGTTGGTGGCCTCTCTCGCCGCTCTGGCGTCCTCCCCGGTGAACTGACCTTGTCGCAGAGAAGGATGACAAAGACTATGTCGAGAGCGACACCGATGAGCAACTAATGATGTACATTCCCTTCCAAAGCACCCTCAAAGTGCATTCCCTGCACATCACCTCAGCACCAACCGATACAGACGACGACGAGAACCCCTCGAGACCAAAGGTCCTCAAGATTTTCACAAACAAGCCACAGATCCTCAGTTTCGACGATGCGGATAGCATGCAAGCTACCCAAGATGTCACCTTGGACGAGAAGGACTGGGACCCCAAGACCAACACTGCCAAAATCGAGCTGCGATTTGTCAAATTCCAGAGCGTCACCAGCCTGGTGGTATTCGTGGCAGAAAGTGAAGGCGACAACGACAAGGTCAGAATAGATAGGATTCGAATCATCGGAGAATCGGGCGAGAAGAGGGATGGGAAAATCGAGAAAATATCTCATGAAGATTGAATGGCGTTGGTTGACTCCGCGCATGCCAGAGATCTGCCGACCCCAGGGTTCTGAGCATGAATAGATGATAGACATGATCATTCAGCAGGCGAGCATCAATTCACACGAGGGATATGATACCAATACGCAAATCTGTTGCTCCAACGCCCACAGCTGGGTATCCTCCGTAAAGCATGGTCCACACGCGTTCGAGTCACCACGAATTTGAATCGGTGGCTCGACGTTGCCGAAATCCAAGGACATAGTAGTACATCAAGTTCTGGCGCTGGGATGGCACCAGTCTGCGAGATTCGCACAGCCTGTGCGACTGTTCCTCCCGCTACCCAGGTCATCTCTGCGAAAGTCTGTCCGACCCCAAGCACATCCAGGCTCAGAACACCCGGCGTAGCCACGAAAAATATTCTCGCTGCCACAGCCGAGGAGATCGAGGTGCAATTCCGTTGATCTGTGCCGCCATTGACACTTGATTCTCGTCATGAAAGCTGATCGGTCAAGCAACACGGGTGAAAATAATGGCGGCGCCGCACAAAGAGAGAAAAGGAAGAAGCTGCAGCGCAATCCAAAATTTCAAGCAAGCATGCGAGTCAATGCCAAGGATCACGTGCCGCAGGTGGTGCTCTAATGCATGCCGCGACAAACATTTGATGTTTTCGAATCCTTATGGCCAGTGATGAACAATGCGATTGCATTACCAAAAGATAGGAAGAGAATGATCTACGAATTGTGGACTTGATCTCAACTTGACAGGATTCTGAGGCCATTGATACTGTGACAATGAATTGTTACCATCCCAGACCAAGTCGCGGATTCTTGCTGTCTTCTCCAACGGACTGTTGAACATTGCGCAGGGACGGTCAAATTTGATAGGAACAGGACGAAAACGAAGGTGACTAGCCAGACCGCTCAGTGACCAGAGTCCCAAGCAGATGGAGATAATGTGAACACAAGCTGTTGTTTCTACAAGTTCCTCACCACACATTGGAAGGGTGGCCTTTTGGCTGGCAGACGGCCAAAAAAACCGAAACGGCTTGCGTTCGGTTTTCGTGAGCTCTTCCCAATGCTGTCAATCAGTGTATGAGCTATGCACAACCAAAGCATGTCTCCATGCGCCGTGCTCTGCCGTTTGAGCCATACGAGTATTGAAAGGTCCAGGTGTGACAGCATGCTCAATCGCCCTCTACCGTCCGAGCCTGTCTCTCTTTGCTGCGACAATGTACGAGTCAGGCTAGTCAGGACGTCGAAACAATCGCTCAAGTCCTATCCTCATTTGCCTCATTGTATTGCTGCACCAGGTCGTTGGAGCTAGTCTAACGATATCGAAATGACTCGATCACTGCTCCATGTATGTGCTTCCCGTCCACAAATCTTGCCTCCATGTTCATCGTGCCGGACCCTTCAAAGCGTGGTTTCGGCGGCTCATATCCGAGGCCGAAATGAAGCGCTACTGTCGAGGCCAGAGGAGGGTCTTAGCAGACGAACGGGTCAGTGCACTACCTTCATGCGGTAGAAGGGTATGGACTAATACAAAATCCAAACGCCGCGAATTCCCTCTCTCCGATCATCATGCCGCGGAAAGACGCCGACATTCAGCCAGTTCTGCAATTTCCTACGGCCAATTGAGATGGGCTAGTGCTGCAGCGAAGTCACCACACCGGTTCTCACCTCATCCATTCCGATATGGATTTTGTCGATACGTGGATGGTTGGGCTGGTGGGCAAGGCCACCGCATTTTCGCTTAGATGTGTCTACGCTATTCGGGACAACAAGGTGACTCAATCGATTCAAGAGCAATGTTGGGTCTGGCCGTATAGCCACTCCAAGCTAGGTAGAGCCAAGGTGGCAAGCTAAACCATCGGGAGAATCCTCCATGATGAAACGCGCCTCGTTGAGCCATTTGGCCTATGCCGAAGGTCCCATCATCACGGAACCAGAGCGAGAAAACGACAGCCACAAGCATGTGCTGAGAATCAATGCACACTGCTCACATCGATAAGAAAAAGCCAGCAACGGCCCAAGAGCATGGAAGACAGATTCCCCGATGCCATCACCGATTGAATGGTTTACTATGTGGACATCCAATTTCCCCCGGAAGCACTAAGAATCTCCTCCGCACAAGCTGATGCAAGCCACCAGGCATTTTTACAGAATTGCTGGAGGCCGCCGATACCCCCGGAGAGTTAAGTGGACTTTGTCAACCGAAGCTCGGTTTCAAGGAAACCTGTAAGCGACACCAGCTAAGATGGCCACTGTCACATGCCCGAAAGCATGCCGCGAAGTGCTGCACACCCTAAAACTGATGGGCTTGCATCCGAAAGAGCTGGCTGCTGCGGTGAAACATACATACGGAAATGCACCGCGTCGGAATTTTCTGAAACACAAGTTGCATGCCCTCAGTGCCAAAACGGGTGGCAAAATTCTCTGTACCTTGCATTGGCCGGAAGCGGCCACAGTTAGTGGCAGAGGTGTTCCGGCGCTAGAGCCTTTAGGGTCTTGATCTAGGTGGGTTTGTGCCGACAATAATTTACTTTTGTTGCCACTCTTTGTCCATTGGGCAGCGCCCCAATTTGGGCCCCACACCTACCCGTTTTCGTTCCGGTTGTGGGAAAAGCTGTCGACCTTCTCGAATTGCAGTAGCAGTGATCTAGCGAGAACCGGTGACTTCAACCATGGCTTCGACGGTGTGCTGACCAGCGGGCGGATTGTGCTTACCCACGACCCCGTGGAGCAGCTGGCTGGAGGAAGAGCCATGGGTCATTCAAGTTGAGCAGCCAGTTCTGGCCAGCCTTTTTGAGGGTGCTGCCAGTTCTGCTCGGGCTGCCAATAAATTCAATAAACTATAGAGTCTCTGCGTTGGGCTGGTATTGCGGCTCGCGTGACTGAATGTGCACTTGCTCAACGAGTGGGTGCTCATGTTCCGTCTCTCTGATCTCATGCAGTTAGCATGCATGCATCCATGCTTGCTGGAGATCATCGAGCACTCGATGTCATCGTTTCCCATTACACAAGCAATGGCATCCTGGCAAGACCACACTTAGCTCAAGATGGTGGCGCTATATTCCGAGAGATAGCATGCCTAGATTGAGATCCTATCGTCGATATCGATAACAATTACTATCACGAATCCACCGAAAAAGTTATCTTCGGATCGAAAGTCGCCAACATCACCACCAAGGAATATCGTGAGCAACATGACGAGGAAACGGGAAGATGGTGGGATCGAAGCTGAAACACGCTGGTCAGAATCCATCAGAATCCATGCAGCTGCCATACCGCGGGGAAGCAAAAAACGTTTGGTTGGAGCGGCCGAAAAGAGCCACCTTTATCCATCCGAGTCCTTCCCCAGCACGAATCACAAAGACCAAAACTCGGCCAGAAGCAACATGTGATGTGACCTTCGCAGACCGGACGGGACACTGCGTTACAGAATTAAGTCCTGAAACCGTAAAGCCACTTTCTTGCATTTTCTGCATTCTGGTTGGATACTATTTGGCTAGAGCATGCATACCACTGTGGTTGAGTCTGAGACATGTGTACGATGGGGTGGTCGAGTGGTTCGGCGTCGCATCTTTTGCGGAATGAAAAAGTTTTGAATTCGCAAAGACACTGTTGCCAAAATTGGACGGATCGTGAGCCATGAATCGCCCAATGCGAGACTGATTTGGGAAGGGAAAGGTTAGCACGATCATTGGAATACTGAGTTGGGCACACGACGATTTTGTGACCGTGCTGGCCATTGAGAATGCAAAGCGCGCAAATCCGGGCGACTGGAAAAGTTATTTTTCTGATGACGGCTCTGAAGGAGTTTATTGCTGCTGTCATTGACTTCACCCCAGACTAGACGGACTTATCACAGGCGCTCGATTGTGCCAGGGAGCATGATTGGGCTGCGTTTTCAGCGAATCGCTCCAATGTGCGCGCGCGTCTGGCAGTGTCGTTCAGCACTGGCGAAAAGTTAACCTCAGCAGCTGTACATCTGATTCGAGCTTTTCACTTTCTGCCTTGTCTTGTTTCCGCGAAACTTAACACACCCGTCAGACACGATTTTCCTTGCTTATTCGTATATGAGCATCTGGGCGTATGTGATGGGTGGAGTGACGGTACAAAATGTCACACGGCGGCCCAACCTCACGAGCTCTTTGGCTCGGACTCCGGTATGTGCCACCAGGCCGCACCACCAACGAATACCAAGAGGTGTCAACACAGCTCTCATGTTGCTTACCGCTGCAAGCCAATGACACGGTAAAGGACTATGGAGGGCCTATCTTTCTCGCCGGCGAAGCACCAATCATGGTATTCAACCGTCGCTCAGCAGCATAGATGTGCTCCACAAACTCGTTCGAACAGCTTTTTGCCATTCAAAGACATCACCTTGCATGATGGCTGGGGGGAGATCAACTCATCGTTCTGCCTGAAGAAACTGAGAGCAGCGACCAGATCAACATCGATGACGGAGTGCTGAAAATATGTGCAGAGTAATTTCCTGTTCCTGGCCCGGGAGAGTGGCGAGCAAAGGCAAGGATTCACGAACCTGGCCATCACGCAGGCGCAGATACAGGAACAGGACAAAGCTCGACACGCCAGCAGGATCGCCGCGGTCATCAGCCCAACAACGTCTCATTGTCAGGAAAGCCGACGATTAGCGTGTGATAGTGTTTACGACGGTCCCAGAAGGATGCAGATGGTGGTGGGAGCAAGGGGGGGCCCACCCAGCTCTAGCAACTTGCATGGGTGCGACAGCGGACCCTGTATGCCGCTACGCTCTCGGGCCATCCGCTTCTGCGCCCCAGCGGCCCTTACTCTTTTCGTCCCCGGTCTGGTCATTTCTGGCTCAATGAGCTGGTACCCATCAGTCAGAGGTCAATCCAGCATTTCTTATCCTACTCCTCCACCTCAGTTATCTTTTCCCTCGTTCTTAATATCAAGATCACACTCTCTCCCCGCGATCACCGTCCTTCGTTTTTTGGTTCCTACACCCTGTTTCACGAGGCCCTTTCCGGATCTTGCTCATCTGTACACTACATGTCAGCTTGAACAACATCCAGTCTTTCTTTTTAGCCTGTGAAGTACTGTACCAATACCATAATCCAACACAGTCGCGCCAGGACCATTCCTTGACCAACACCCGGCCTACGTATCAACGAGATACCTGTACACCACCACCAGCACCAACCCCCCAAAAACAACGACACCAACCTAACCGGAACATCTGGAGCCCAGGAAACAAATTTTCTTTGTCAAGCCTCCTAGGAGCACAGTCAGCATCTTTCACAGCGAAAAGCTAGCGAAGGTCCTGTTCGAGGCGCAGTTTGAAGCATAATGGACCAGTACCAGAATCAGATGGCTCAATCGCAGATTCAGTTCTATCAGTATCGACCCGAGTCCGAACACAGGCACAATGCGGTATTCACGCCCATGCCACAAGAGCAACCAGGGTATGGCCAGATGATGGCCTACCCGCCCGCTCACTACACTGCTCCTCAGTACTGGCAGCCACCACCGCAAATGCAACCGGTCCACTTCACACCGCAGCGAGTCATGACCCCCAATGGCTCGCCGCCACTGACTCTGTCGGTGCCAGCGCCCAAAGTGATGATGGATCTCAACGGACACATGGATCATGTACGATACTTCAACTCTCCTTCTCCACCAACTCCATGTCTTTCGGCCTGCCCAAGCACTGCCAGCAGCCCGCCAGCGAGCAGTGTCCAGCCCACCCCAACTCACAGCCATGGCTACTTCAACATTCCCTTCAAGCACAATAAAGAAGATCTGCAGGTTCAGAGCTTCACCTCGCTAGAAAGCTGGGACGAACCAACCCGTAAGTGATGGCACAATGCAGGCAACGTGCCCATGGAACCGGCCCGACTAACAGGTGTGGCAGAGGTGCACATTATTCCCGACGCGGTTGAAGCCAAGATTTATTCTGGCTGCACCACGCCACTGCTTTCTCCTGCATCCCCAGAATCGCAAATCTCATCTGCCCCAGTCGCAGAATTCGTCAATTTGCGAGATCTGACCACGGGATCGTCTTCGCCACCGGCCATCGTCGCCACGGCCGCTGGCTGCCCACCGCTGCCCACTCTCTCGACTGAAGACGAGGAACACAAGATCGCGTTCGGTGGTGTCACCAGCCTGGCCCTGTCGGAGAACACCACCTCTGACTCGTTCAACGTGGAGAATCCTTCCTTTGAATCCTCCTTCTGCACGGAGCTCGACTCCGAGGACGAGTTCAGCTTCGTCAACTTCGGTGACAGCGAAACTGCGTACCACGGTGACAAGAGAATCAAGCTTACCCTGGACGAAGAGGAATTTGACATCGACAACTTTGGCAGCTTCGACGAAGACGACTGCGCCCAAGTCGGTCTTCCTTCCCCTCCTTCGTCGCTCTTCGACGACGCTTGCTGCCACAAGTCGCACAGCAAAACAATGTCGCACTCGAGCGTGGACTTTGCTTCAACTGATGCGCATGTCACGAGCCATAGTGAAGGCCAGCCAGCCTCGACGGCCGCTGACTCTCAGACCCAGACCACAGCAGAGACCAACGGTGCCGGCACACCTCAGTCCGCCTCCACGCCTGCCTCGGCACCGACCAACCGACGAGGCCGAAAGCAGTCACTGACCGAGGATCCAAGCAAGACTTTCGTCTGCAACCTGTGCTCTCGCCGCTTTCGACGACAAGAACACCTGAAGCGACACTACCGATCTCTTCACACTCAAGACAAGCCTTTTGAGTGCAACGAGTGCGGCAAGAAGTTCTCTCGAAGCGACAACCTTGCTCAACATGCTCGAACCCATGGCAGCGGTGCCATCGTCATGGGTGTGCTTGAAAACGGCGAGCTGCAACCTCGCATTCCCTATGATGAAGAAATGGGCCAAGTCTTGTACGAGGCTGCTCAACGAGCTGCGGCCGCCTCTTCCAGCAGCGGTAGCTCGTCCGATTCTTCGTCCTCGGAAGGCAAGCGAGGCCTGAAGAAACGCAAGCGAGACGACATGGCCGTGTAAATCTTCTCTTCTTCCTCTTCTCATGACCTACGCAACCACGACGACACGAATTACATGTGACCCAAGAAATCCCTCGCAGGAGAGGCGGACCATAAAAAGCTACACCCAGGGGCATCGGAAAGCCAACGACAAGACGAGCAGTCCAACTACACGTCTTAACCTATTCACATTTTCATGCCCACAACCATATGCCTTGTGCCAGGAGGTTGGCCATGGTCATTGGTTGAGCATGCGAGTATTTCAACTGTACGTTCTTCTATCTACACCTTTTTTTTCGACTTTCAGTGCACGAGAAAGCGAGTTCGGAATGGAGCACATGGCAAAGAGCTGGACGACTCAATAGATTCATGGCTTGGAAGGCAAAGACAATGGAATAATCTTCGAGGAGAGATGAGCATGAGAGCTGCAATGACTCGTCATGACTCGAAAGGTGGAGGAGGAGCGGTTGTACTGTAACAATAGAACTATAGCGATCTGATTATTGTGTACTACATAGTGCCTTCAACCTGTTACCAATAACATTACCTTGCACAATGCACGCTTTTTCGATTCCTCGCCCTCATCGTCCTCAGTTGCATCTGGCTATGTAATACACATTCCGGGTTCGTGGCGGGCACTTCTGACTCTACGCCCGCAAAACAGCAACGATTTATCATTCGAGGTTCCTGAAATCCACGGCGCCATTAAAACAGCTTTCATATTGTGAATCTACCTGGGCATACTGCGCGACCAATGGCACCGGTGACAAACATGTGCTATGGTGGTTTGATTCGGCCGTTACATTGGTCATTCGCTGGCAGTCTCATCAACCGCAACTTTTCCGTCCTCATTGCTGTCTCCGGTGCACTGCCCTCTCTCATCCACGACAAACCCACCATTTCTATTATTGTCAAAGGTCGCCACACTTCATTTAGCTAATCCCTCACAAAATCAAGGAGCCGGAAGCCCAACCCATGTTCCCATACATTTCTAGCTCTGGCACTTCTCCGAAAGCAGAGTCGCAGAACCATGCACACTTTGCGCGGCTGTGCAAAGCCCAACTCCACTTCGAAACCAAACTAATTTATCTGGGAACCTTGCAAGACATGTGGCGGGCCACACCCCGTGGCTTGGGTGCTCAGACCATGCAGCCTTCAGCTGGAAACTCCATGTCTACGCGTGAGAGCTGAGCTTACGCAGGTACGAAAGACAAAATGCCGCAGCTTTGCTGTCAAATACGAGTGACTTCTCATGGATCTTTTTCAGGCAATGCTGAGCGCTGCCACTGAAAAGAGAGGCCCATTGTCTACACCGGATCGGGAAATGCACCAAGGACAAGAAACCGACGTTCATGCTGGACCTGGTGCTTGCATGCCCGAGGCCCAGCTGCAATTTTCTTCGGGCAGGCTGTAGTGGCGTTACAATGTCGCTTACTTCTTTTGCGCGCGAGCAACATCGCCATTGCGACTTCACGGCGTGCTGAAATAAGCGAGAACGGACTTTTATCCAAAGCGAACCTCGTCGAGAGTCACACCATGACCGAGACGCTACCATAGAATGTCCGGCTAGAACACACGAAGAGGCATTTGTTTCGCTTGCGGATGCGGACTGGCTCAGGCCTTCGCTTCTTGAGCCGTTTTCCTGGGGTTCTGAGAAGCCTATCGGTGCTGGTATCGATAATAGATAGGTGCGACATCGGAAATTGTTGCTGTCCTTTGAAGCTGGCTGACGAAGTTGCCGAGCTTTTGGGCCATGCATGCTTGACGCCGGAGAGTTTTCCTTCCACGGAATTCCACCAAAACTAAAAAAATGTCGGGTGGGAATTAGTGATGCGTTGGTTACTCTGCACTAGAGTTGTGACCAGCCCCCCTGTCTCCCGCATCGATTTCCCTTTTTTTTTCTGCCACAATATTACACGACGTGTGCACACAAAAACGGCCTTGTGAAGCTGCACAGTTACGTATCGCTTGCATGAATTAATTTCCTGTGCATGGAGATGACTGGAATCGCCCAATCTGTTTTCTCGTGGCTAGAACATGACGTCGCAGGTCATTGCCGGAAGGCATTATCTTGCGCCCCAAGATCATGATGAGAAGCACGTCGCGCGATCGCGGGCTGGCCATGACGGTTTGCCTCGAAAAGGCCCACTCCCTGTGTGTGTGATAGTCTGCAGAAACTGAGACAAGTCTTATGCATGGCTCCCCAGCTAGCAATGACATGATACGTAGCTCCCGCTCAGCACGCATCAATCCTCATGACAATTGCTGCCGCCAGTTCCACTTCCTCAGACCAATCATCACGCTCATCTGGACAGGTTTCATGGTCATTTACTTTCAGTTCAGCAGTCAGGTCCAGTGCTCCGATCCGTTTCTCTAGCATGCTGCCGCTTCGTCCGGCCGTCGCCTCCAGCATGTCTCCCCGTGACCTCCAAACATGATGGCACGGAACGAGAGTTGCCTGTTTCGCCAACGGCATCCGCTCAAGCAGAGCTCTTGTATCGGGCGGACTGCTGAGACCGAGGAACGAATGGGCCGTGACGGTCTCACATGTCATGTTGGCGTCGGTGTCGTCGCCAAAGAGGATCAATTTCAGATCATGGAGCGTTCTTGGCAAGGCGTTCTTCGTCGACTCGTCCAGATGGAGGTTAATTAGCAGGGTGAGGAAGAACACGAGGCTGCGTTGTCTCTCGGCGGCGGCGACATGTGCTTGGTCCTCACCGTTGACCTGCTCAATCACGATCCCTGTCAAAGAAGCCGCGTTGCCAATTTTCCGACTTAGATGGAATGCCTTGCACTGCTGCTGGCCGGCATGAGTTGCCAATCCCGCGATCCCAGTGCTCCACCACTCGATGGGAGCGTCTCGAGGGAGCCCTGAGACCTCTGCTGCTATGAAGGGTGGGATCACTAGGCCGCTGTGTTCAAGGTTCACACCGGCAATTTTGATGCTAGGATAGCGACTCTCATTGTGTGAAGACTGGAATAGTCCGTGATTGGGCAGGATGTGCAGGTGCTCGCCCTCCGTGGGCCTGGCAGCACCACGACATCTTTGTTGAAGGTCCCAAACATCGATGTCTTCCTCGTCGGTAGCCTCTGCTTTGTCGCCGTCACCGTTTGACGCTTTCCGGTAGACACCTTTCTCATCGGTTTGATGTGCTAATCTCCATATTCTCGCGGCATCGCGCACCTTCTCCCGCATACATGCGGCACGACTCGCATGTGTGGTGTTCTCGTCTGCGTTCGCAAGAAAAGCAATACCCACACCAGCCCACACATCGACACCACGTTCCTGTCCGACACGCCAGAGATGTTGTAGTGCGAGGGCCGCCTGATCACTGAACGGCTGATCGAGCATGGCCATTGACGCTGGCACGAGCGGGATTTGTCCGGCCACGTGGACGACTTCTCCTGGTGTCTTTGTCTCCACCATGTTCGTCTGGCCCGCGCTGCGTGGGGACATCCCCAGCCGTGGTACCGTCAGAGCCACGGAAATCGCTTGTGAATAAGGTCCAATATTGGCTGGCGCCCAATAGCTTCGGCTTTGAACATGGAGACCATTTCTACTTTCTGATTCGGCGCCTTTGAGGTCGACTATCAGTGAGAGGGATGCTTCCGTGCCTTGGGGGAGTGGAGCGGCTATGGTCACGCGAGATGGAGGATTCGGGAGGCCCTGTGGCCATAGCTTGCTTGCGTAGACCTGGTTTAGAGGGCCGAAATTATCGATAGAGCGGAGGATGAGGATTGTGCTGATTATGTGTCGGAACGTGAGAGCGGATCCGGAAAGATGGAGAGCGCGAGAATGGTCGGCGAGAATATTTGGAATTGTGTGGATAATTTGCTCGAGCTGTTGTGAGGGTGTTGTGTCTGGAGATGGGCATGTAATATTGGCGATTTGAATAGTGTTGGCAGAGGAGCTGAGGTCTGCTTCCGTGCTCGGCGACGCAGATGGTATGCGGATTTTCTCACCGCGACTGGGAAGCTGCGACGGTACGCGCAACTGTGACTGGATTGCTACGAAGCGCTTGTCGAGCAAAGCTGGAATGGGTATGTCTGCCTGTTCTGACTTGTCCTTCTGGATCATACGAACACCATCGGGCCTTGCGTACATGGATTCTCCTTCTGCTTCAAACGGTGCCGAGATCTCAACTTCGATCCTTTTCTTCCAAAGCGGACTTGGTCCATCTAGTGCTAGCGTCTCGTACTCTCCGCCTTCACCAAGTACGGCACCTCGGAGGGCGAGCTCTTGTCCTGGATCAGCGAAGAAGGGCGCAAGTCCAGAGACGAGCCGTGCCCGCGTCACGGAATCTGCGACATTTGAGGAAAGCAGGTTGTTGCGAATTCCGCCGGAAGCGATTTTGATGATGCGCGCATCGCATTGAGCGACATTCATGTCATCCAGAAGGCTTGTGAGAGAGTCCCTCCTTGACGGCGGAGCAGCCAGAACGGGATACTGCCACAAGTATGCCAATGGAACGAGACCTAATCTGGTGGCCACAGATTCGACTCGAGTTCGCTGATAAGTACTAAGGATAGCACCGGCATTCAGAGCGTTCGCTTCTGGATGGTGGTTGAGCACTTCTTGTATGAGCAGATACATATCCTCAATCTCATCTGGGGCGGTGGTCGGAACACTGGTGTCATAGTATCTACCTGTCCGGTTCGCAGTGCCTTTGATTGTTCGCCTGTACAGAGGGAGCCCTAGTGCTTCGGCATAGAGGGGAATGACGGTGTGTCCAACAGTTTGGTACATGAAAGAGTTGAGGTCTGACCCTTCGCCAGATTCAGTAGAGCCCTCCTCATGGTGAGGGTGCAGATTCGCGAGTGCAACCACTCTATGGCCATTCTTGATGCAATGTGCAAGGGAGTACAAGGAGTCTTTGCCTCCTGAAATGAGGCCAATCACGTTGAGAGACATGACTTCATCTCTTCACATTGTCAAATTTCACCTACCTCTGATGTCTAGCAGGATATGGTGCTAGCCATGGCATTGCTGTTGGAGGGAACAAAATTTTCACCGAATCGCACGACTACCACCAAGCCGTCGCAGCAAAAGTAAGTGACATACTAAATAGCTGCTCTTTTCATCGATGCCCGTTGATTTGGAATGCTAGTTGCGCTCGTGAATCAACTGGTAAAGCTCTCCAGGAATTGCTCCCTTAGGCTCTTGGTGATTCACGGTGTGGTGATTTCAGCTAGGCAAGGCTCGGAGGCAGCCTCTGGAGGCCACCAGCCAAAGCCCTGAATTAGAGACCTGGATCTACGTTACGTTGACATTGCATGTGTTGAAATTCAATGCATATGAAAATGAGGAAGTGTTCTTTTCGCATGTGAAATTTTCCCCAACACAGGATGCATGCCAGACATCCTGATGCATACTGGTTCCTAATGACAAAAGTCCGGCGTCCTCCATGATTGTCGAAGATTGACCAAATTTTTGAATTGCATTGCAAATCTGATGGTCTGATGGGTAACGGCGACCCATGTCTACCATCGACCAGGATGTTAGACAGCGCAAGCTTACGAGAACCTCCTTCTCCCGCTCACCACATCCATACCACCGACGGAGCATAAGCTTGAAGCAACAATCTGACACCGGCTCAAGCACTGATGTTGTGCGCCGAAGTGATTCTGCCCGATCCTCAGACAGTTCAGAAGACCAAGCACTCGAAGCAGATGACGAGAAAGGCCCCCTGCTCCGCCTGCCGGCGCCACCTATTCGAGCTCACAAGGGGTTGAAAGGTGGAAATGACCCTTCCGTCGAGTGGACGCCCGTAATCAGTCCTGTGCCTACTCCCACTGTCGAGAAGCCAGGCTTTTCATTGACAAGCACAAAGGAGTCGGGAAAGGCAGACCAACCCAAGCAAGGGAAGGACGAGTTATACACAAAATACTTGCAGAGACGTCGGACTGAGATTGTCCGCAGAACCACCGAAACGGTGCTCCTCCTAGCAATCTGCCTGCTGTCTGCCCTCGACAGACCGGTTGGTACCATGCGATGGATTCTCTCACTCAGCCCAAGCCTCTCGCAGTGGAGATACGAGCTGACATGTTTCGTCTCGATCCTGTGTTCTTGCTACCTCCTCTACCCTGTGCGGCGAGCTCTGAGGCTACGCTTGCAAGGTTGGGACCTGGTCCGGGCTGTACGCACAGGCTTCCATGTCCCATCCCGTTTCGACCCTGGAGTTCTACTCTATCCTGTCCTCCTGCCGCTGTGCATAGCGGCATCGCTGGGAGATCATAGCTCGGCAATCCTGGTGAATATCATCCTCGGCATAGCATCCATGCCACAGGAAGTCATCCCATCCCCAAGATGTGGTAGTTCTTATGTCCACTGGGCCATATCGGTGGTCCCGATTTCTCTTCTTCCTCCTTCTTCCAGGCGCCAACCGAGCGTTCTGAAACTTCATGACGGCGCAACTTATATAGGCTTCCAAGAAATGAGTCTGCTCTTTCCACTCCACCAGAATTTGGTCAAGGTTATCTCGGATCTAGTCACGACGAGCTTGGATCCGTCAGAGATACAGCTGCTGGCTGCCGGTCTGGTCAACCTTTTGGTCTTTGCGTCTTCACCGCAATCGCAAATTCTCAAGGCATTATTGTGGGTTGGAGGGCTTTGTCTGTTCATACTCTGCGAATCTGCTCTGAAGGCAGAAGTTGCACTTAGCAGAGTACCAGCGTGGAGGTTTGCACGCAACAAACCATCCAGCAAGGGCATCAGGGGCAGGATCAACCGCATGCTGAAAGCTCTCCTGCCAGAACCTCGATCTCGCTTTGCTGCATCTGCCTCCTCAGAAAGCGAGGATGAGACGTCACGAAGACGTCAGCCTCCACGACGCAGCCGTAGGACTAAGGCGGCAATCTTGCGAAACGAAAACTCTAGGAATGCGCTGCAAAGGACCTTTTCTGCAGATGACGGTGTGGCGAACGGCCACCTCGGAGACCCTGGAGTATTTCACAAGCTTGCACGATCGTCCACCTTTTCGACTTTCGGTCGTGCAGCAGCAATCGCAGTCAAATGGCGAAACATTGCCAACAGCTCGAATCCGTACACGCGCCTGTCATTTCTGCATGCGCAAGCTCTCAAACTCCTGTTGGCTATCTACACCTACATCGCTGTGGCATTGACCATTCTGCTGCCTGTAAGGTTTTTCATTTCTCAGCGAGCCTTGTCTGGATGTGAAGCGATTGGATGGGCGATCGGCTACTTTATCGGCGACATCCCTTACGTGAGAATGACTGTGGTCGGCAACAACTTCGACTGGTGGATCAAACTGCCCATTAATCGATCGCAGATTGAGCTCGGAATAGACGCAGGATGGGTCGAATTCTTTCGAAGACAAGTCATTGGATCAGCAAATACCAGACTTTTGCTTGCCGCATACTGTGTCCTGATTGTTAGTATCGGAATAGTGGCGGTTCTGCAACTCAATCAAGTTGTCGAGGTCGACACGAGGCGAAAGGTGTTCCATGGTGTCATGGTTGCGATGCTATTGCCCACCATCCCCATCGATCCGTGTTTCTTTGCTCTTGCCTTGATGATTGTCCTAGCGGTCTTTCTCATGCTCGACCTCTTCCGAGCATCACAGTTACCGCCAATTTCACGACCACTTACGAACTTTCTTGCACCTTATGTGGATGGCAGAGACTACCGCGGACCGGTCATTGTCTCACACATATTCCTTCTCATCGGATGCGCGATTCCACTCTGGCTGTCATTGGCAAGCGTCGACCGACTTGAAAGCGGCCCTTGGACGGGCTGGGAGGCAGCTTCCAGAGATCTCAGCATGGTCAGTGGCGTTATTTGCGTTGGCATGGGAGACGCCGCCGCTAGTCTTATTGGCAGGCGTTATGGGAGAACCAAATGGTATTGGAGCGGAGGGAAAAGCATAGAAGGCAGCGCGGCGTTTGCAATTGCCGTAATGGCAGGCCTCATGGCATCATGGTTATGGCTTCGTGTGGGGGGCTGGATCGAATTTCACCTGCCCGAGCTTCCACTAGCAATGCTGAAAGCGCTCCTTGCTGGGGCTGGGGCCAGCCTCATGGAAAGCACCTTGACCGCTGCTAATGACAATGTGGTGGTGCCCATTGGGCTGTGGTTACTGGTCAGAGGACTTCGTATATAGATTGTGGCGGTATATATGTGGTCACATACAAAGGAGCACCCACTTCAAACAAGAGATCGACGGGCTCCCTGATCTTCACAGATCCGTGCCAGCGATCAGGTGATAACGCTGTATCCGGCCAAGCCAAACATGGTTATCGATAGCGCGCCAGTCTCGGCGCGATAAGGCGGAGCAAGGTTTGGCAATCAAGTTACAGTATCGCGCGATTCCGCGAGTCATAGTTGTCCTGGCCATCGTGATTGTTACCTCTCCAAACTGCAGGTGACTTGGAACCACATCTTCGCATCACACCTCAACACCGCCCTCCGCTTGAATTACCTGCTGATTAAGTCTTTTGCCATCCTCTTCTTGATGACATTCTTGCATACAACATCTCCATCCTCGGTGCTTTGACATATCGGGCGTGTTATCAGGGCTGTCTTGAGTCATATCCCCGTCCCCAACTGCGTCACCTCCAGGCTTCAAGGCTGCGCTGCCAGTCCAACCACTCCGTCTTCGTCCTCCACTGTCGCCGCCTAGTGGCCTACAATCATCGGTAGCCAACCATATTTGGCCTTTGCCTGCCCCTCGAAAGACTCTATTGGGCTTTTCGAGCTCACCTGTGCAAGCCCATCACCAAAAGGCCACCGGATTGCGGAGCGACCCCATATCGCTGCTCGGGGTGCGCGCCTCGGTGTGGATCGGCCCCTCAGCCCTTATCCTATCCTCTACGACGTTTTGCTCGACATTTGTTGCGTCCCTATTGCACCATCTCGATCGTCACACCCTGTCTCCATGTGCACCGCTTGTGGTGCTTGTGCTCATCTGCCGATAAAGAGCTACCAGCATTGATCCTTGATTGCAATACAAGGCCTCGTGCAGCCGTGGCTGCATCGAGTCTCCCAGCATGGCTTCGACAAATCTTCAGACACAGGCCCCACGAAGGTCGAGGGAATCAGAGAAGGTGGGAAGCAGTTTCAAGAAGCAGGAAGAGATTGGACGCGGGAGCTTTGCCACCGTCTACAAAGCCATTCACACCGTATGTTCACGGATACTTCTCGTGGCTCACGCTAACCGTAGCACAGGACGCACGAGGCATCGAGACTGTGGTTGCAATCAAATCCGTAAACATGGGAAAGCTCAATAAAAAGCTCAAGGAGAACCTGACCTCCGAGATCTCCATCCTGAAGAGCCTCCATCACCCCCATATTGCTGCCCTCATTGACTGCAAGGAAACCACACAGCACATCCATCTGATCATGGAGTATGTTGCCCTCGGTGACTTATCTCAGTTCATTAAGAGAAGGGAACAGATCAAAGACAGCGTGTACGTGGGAAATATGATGGTCAAGTACCCGAACCCAAGGGCCGGTGGTCTGCATGAAGTCGTTGTGCGCCACTTCTTACAGCAGCTTGCCAGTGCACTTCAGTTCCTTCGAGTCCGTAACCTAATTCATCGAGATGTCAAGCCACAAAACCTGCTGCTCAACCCTTCTCCGGAATATTTCATCAAGGCTCGACCGAATCCGATGCCCTACCAGGTTTCCGACGATGCTTTGGAGCCTGTCTGTGGTGTCAGATCCTTGCCAATGCTAAAGATTGCAGATTTCGGCTTCGCCCGGTCGCTCCCATCCACATCTCTCGCAGAAACACTCTGTGGGTCGCCGTTGTACATGGCCCCAGAGATCCTTCGTTACGAAAAGTATGATGCGAAAGCAGATCTATGGTCAGTCGGAACGGTCCTCTACGAAATGGTCACCTCCAAACCACCATTTCGAGCGGCCAATCATGTTGAACTGCTAAGGAAGATTGAGAAGACGAACGATGTAATCAAGTTTGGCGAAGATATTGTGGTTTCTGATGCCATGAAAAAGCTCATACGGTCGCTACTGAAACGCGACCCCAGAGAACGAGTGTCCTTTCCGGATTTCTTCGATAATGAAGTCATTACTGGACCTATCCCGGGCCTGGCCGAAGAAGACCTCCCTCGACAAGATGTCGCTGAAAAGCCAAACAATAGCGACCGGCGCCGACTCAGCCATGTAGAGCCAGCAGATGCTGCTCGACCCGGAAAAATTCCAGAGCCTGAGAGCCCTTACCTAGAGAGTCAGCAGCAACGAACTGAGGCTCCTCGACGTTCGTCCTCAGTTGCTAGCCGCCGACGATTGTCAAGCTTGAGCGAAGCCACTCCTGCCTCACCACCGCGGCCGCGGACGGCGTCCAGCCCGGGTCGAGACAGCATTGATAAGCCAACGAGTCCCAGCCCAGCTCGATCTGCTCTCCCGCACACGGCTCCGTCAGGGGGAAGGGTACAACAAGTGCATACCAATCCGCCTCCTACATCTACCACCATGGTTCGCCAAGGAAGCGGAGGACGACCAAAGCAACCCTCGCTACTACGTCAACAAGTTCAACAACGGGCAGAAGACTCAGAAGCCGATCGAACGGCACAGGAGATTGCATTCGAGCGAGATTATGTGTTGGTCGAGAAGCGGGCAGTGGAAGTAAACGCCCTAGCCGATGAGCTGGAAGCTAATCCCCGACTCAATCGTGGCGCTTACGGCTCGGCTCCTTCACACACCGGTGCTATGGTTCGCAGAGTGATGACGCAAGGAGTGCCAGCCTCAGCGACAGGTGCACAAACTGCTGCTTCTCGGGCAGTGCAGATCGCCAAAGGCAGGCGAGCCGACACGTTGCATCAGAGACAAAACTCATATGAACGAAGGTACGGCCCAAGCCCCCAATCCGCGGCATCAGCCATCTCTAGAGCACTCAACTTGGCAAGTGGGCGGCTATTTGGCGGGGGATTCTCACCACCCATTAATCTTGTTCGTGGAGGACGATCGCCACCAGCTGGCTACAGTCCATTTCCTGTCTATCCAAGTACTCAAAGCAGCCTCGTAGTGGTGGGGGAATCGAAGCAAACAGCTGTGGACGAGGACACCCGACAAGCTCAACAAGTGGAGGAGCTCGCCACGCGCAGCGACGTTGTGTTTGGTTTTGCGGAAGTAAAATACAAGCAGCTGACTCCTGCCGTGCCTTCACCTTCTCAGCCCGGACTTGGATTGCGGCCACAATCGAACGATGGTGTCGGCGATGATGTTGTTAATGACGATCTCACCGTTGAAGCACTCGTCACCGTATCTGAGGAGGCCTTAGTCCTCTACGTGAAAGCGTTGACACTGTTACAGAAAGCAATGGATACTGCTGGTAGGTGGTGGAACCGGAAGAAGAAGGAGGGCGATAACGCTACTGTTGCTCCGGTTCGGGGAACAGCTAGTCCGGTTGCCGTCAGTCAACGCATGAACAATGTGGTCCAGTGGACTCGGAGTCGATTCAATGAGGTTCTGGAGAAGACTGATCTGGTACGCATGCGACTCATTGATAGCCAGAAACGACTTCCAGAAGATCACCCGAGCCATCCAAACAATCTGCGTGCCACTGGCTCGGCCCCTGGACTTGGCACATCTGCTGATCAAGTTGTTGTCACCTCCGGTGTGACGGCCGAGAAACTCATGTACGACCGTGCTTTAGAAATGAGTCGGTCTGCCGCCATCAACGAGTTGACTGGAGAGGATCTCGCTGGCTGCGAGATATCCTATGTCACGGCTATCCGCATGCTAGAAGCAGTGTTGGAGAGTGATGAGGAACCCAGCAAGCCTTCTGGCAGTGCTGGCAAGGGCGAAGCAAGCGGAGACGAAGCACCAATTGCTGGCTTAGAAGCTGAAGATCGAGAGATCGTCATTCAATGTGAGTTTCGTCATCTGTTCCCTGATTGAGACGATGGCTAATATCTTTGTAGTAGCCAAACACATCCGCGCACGACTCGACGCTCTCCGAAAGAAACTGCAAGTCCTTCACAAGCGAGCTTCAGCACCAGCTATCGGATCTCCCCGTCAAGCATCGCCTCCAATTTCGCATCGAACGGCCACGCCCGTATTACAGAAGTAGGAAATATCGTTATTGTTATCATGTTTTGGAGCACATTCTATATAAATTGGAAAAGAATCTGGAGTTTTGTTGACGGCGCTGGCAGGTGGGGATTTTGTTGGAATTGAAATTGATTGAACACCAACTTTTGAATTTGTACAGGGGTCAAGGTTTCATGGACCGATCGGACACGACAAGGACGACTTACATGATATGAACATGAACATGGACTGAACGATACCCAGCTTACATTGCATTGGACTTGAGCACGGAGTTTTAGTGTGGGGTTTTACGATTCTTTGTCGCCGTGCGACACAGTCAGACACGAGTCTGAAGGACAGAAGAGCGGAGCAAGGGCTGTTGTGACTGCTTGTGTTGACATTAGGGAAAGGGCCGGAAGATGCCAGATCAGATCGGACCGGATTGGAATGGTCTTTATGCCATGGAGCTGACCGGCCGACTACCTAGACAAAACCATACATGTGAATGTGGGATTTAAGCTGCTAGAACAGCACAGCGCAGCGCTTTGTAGAGAATGGAATATTATGCGATTTATGGGTATTTTCTTTCCACACCGCACCGTCGGATTGATATTTCGATCTTTCGTCTGGAATTACAACTTCTATGGGAATTCGACATTCTTGTTCTAACCGTCTTTTTCTTGTGAGCTGTTTTGCATTCATTGACAGAGCACGCATTCAAAGTGGCTGCTCGAAAGCACAGTACGGATGGAAAGAGAAGGGAAAAGGGAAAGGGAGAAGCAAAGTCAAGTCACATCAAGGCAATTGTTTGTTCCTTGTTCACATTCAGAATGTATTGTACTGGGTGAAACGAATTGCTACATCCACGGAGTAGGACGGAGCATCAGAGAGTCCAGCTTTTGTTTTGATCTTGGAAACATCGACTGCGACAATATGCACGCATGGTGGAGAGCATGTGCCGCGAGGACTGAATGATAAATGATGTTCCGTTGAGCAGGCAATCCTCCAGTACATCAACCCCTCATCCTAGCAGCCTTAAACCGACTAACCTTCTTCACCTGTCCAGTCCGCTCATCTTCGATCTCGGGCGCAGCGTGCTCGCTGCCCCAGTTCTCAAGTTCACCTCCTTGCACGTATCCTCCTTGCTCATGGATTTTTCTGTTCCGCAGACGGTGGTGCTCGAGAGCGATTTGCCGCTTCTGGAGTTCTTCATCAAAATCGTCACCGTCTGGCGGCGGGGGAGGATCATCAGCGGCCGAGGTAGGGCTTGATCGTTCGATGAGGGTGTCGGCGATTATTTTTCCGGGAGGTCCTTCGGGATTGGCGTGCTTCGTTTGAGGTTCGGGGAAGTCCATGGGTGGTGGAAAGAGGGGCGTCTGAGGTTTTAATGAGCGGGTCGCTTTGAAGCGGGAGACTTTGGGGGCTTGAGATGGAGATGGTGCTGGAGGTAGAGGAGCTGTAGATTGCTCAGCTGAGTCTGAGCTTGACCTCTCTATGATGTTCTCACTGGTCGTTGCTGGTTTCGGTTGTCGAGGCGGTTCGGGAGCAATGTCTAGGTCTGGGGCGAAGGCGACTTTCTTCTTTGATTTCTTTTTTGATGCGATGGTGTCTGACTGTGCAACGCCCTCCATTGCGCTTTTAGAGGCCTCCTCGCGAGCTATCGCGGCTTTCCGGGCTGCTTCCTTGGCGGGAGGTCGGTCGAGTTGCTTCCTTAGGCCTGGCGGGAGCCGATCGATGTACTCTTTGAGCTCAGATGACGGAGGATGCTCAATCTGCGCTCTGATCTCGGTTGGTAAGTCGGGTGTAGGGCCAACATTCTCCATCTTGAAGCCTAGTTGCTTTTGAAGCTCCTCCATCCGACGACGATACCTTTCGGAATGAAGTGATCCTTTTACTTGACCATCCTCGTCCTCGGACTCGTCTTCATCAAAAGAGTCATCGTAATCGTCATCGTCGTCAAAGTCGCTCAAATCTCCCATTTCTACATCGTCTGCATCGTCCTGTCCATCTGCCAGCTCCAGCTCAGCCACAATATTGCCAACTTCTCCGAGCCCGTATTGGAGCATTTCCTGCCTTAGCTGTGCTTCTTCTTCGGTGTCGGCTGGGTTCGTTGGGAGATGAGCTGCAGCTTTGGCTGCGCCATCGCTGACAATTTCAGACGCGATACTGTCATCGTCGCTTTCCTCCTCGTCTGAAACAGGAGCCTTTGGCATTGATCCATTAGTGACCTCTGCACTTTCTGCTTTAGACGGCGCAGAGACGGCGTTTGTCGCACCATCTTTTGATTGCAGTTTGGCATTGTCTAGCCCGTCGAGGACTTTGGAAATGGTATCGTCTTGTGATTGTACTTTGCTCGATAACACATTTCCGTTTTCGTCCAATTCTTCGGTGATTTCGGCAAGCGGAAGTCCTGCTTCGTCTTGATGTTCAGGATCCCTAGCTAGTAGCAGTGCATTTCGCTTTCTCTCCAAGTCTGAGATCTGGTCTCGCAGACTGGTAATGTTTCTGGAGACATATTCAACACGTTTCGACAAGACTTCTACAATCTGAGACGGCCGCCTAACTTTACCTTTGCTCGGCTCAATCAACTCAATCAACTCCTTCTCATCAACCTTATGGGGCTCAAAGTCTAGAGCAGCTTTGAGACAATCCTGCTTGCTGGCGTCCTCTCGAAGTCCTTGAAATTCATCCTTCAGTCCTTCGTAGTCGAGCTCGAGCGTATGCCAGTGGCTGAGAGCCTTGCGGAGCTTCGCCACATTAGCCTCCAGCTCCAACCGCTGGGTTTCGACTCTGTTCATCAGGTCATTGTCCATATCGTGGCGGCTCAATGAGCATCAGCAATAAAACGATCTGAATCCCTGAGGCGAGAAAGAATCGACCGGCGAACGACTCGGGCAGGCAGCACGAACAGCAAGATTTGAGCAACCCTCATGGAACACCGCTGGGGAGTGATGGACCTTGGCAGTTTGGGTAGCGAAACAGAAAGACTTCGAGCAACTTCTTCGTTCTTCATGCAAAATTGGCGGACTAATCAAACTAGCCACACAATTTTAGCGCCTGTGCCACTCCCGCCACCCTACTCTCGAAAGACCCAGCCTATTCCTTTCCATCGTTAATAGCTGCGGCGATGTTATGATAGCATTGCCCTCGATTTTCGGGCAAAGTTCATCCTTTCCAAGATGACAGCTAATGCCATCATCCAAAATGGCGTGCCCGCCAAGATTGTGATGGACGCCAGCAAAGCGTCCTCCTCAGATGTGTGCCCTATTTGCAAAAGCACCTTACAGACCTCGCCAAATTTGCGATTCAAAGTCAGTGCCAAATGCTATCATCGAATATGTGAGGGCTGTGTGGATCGCAAATTCTCCGCGGGGAAAGCACAATGCCCGGTGTCAGGATGTGATAAAATGCTGTGGAAGCGAGACTGGAAGGTACAGACGTTTGAAGACATCCAAGTTGTGCGAGAGATCGATCTCCGAAGACGAGTCTTTGGGACGCTTGATCTTTCAAAACTCGGGCTGGAGGAGGGGCCAAAAGGCTGGGAGGATGCTTTCGAGGATGTGAGATCGTACAACGACTATCTTGAAATGAGAGAGGAGTTTGCCATGAACTTGATCCACAACACCGACGTGGCCGCGACAAACAAGAAGCTACGAGAGTATCAACTCGCAAACGGCCTGGGTAAGGAAGAGGACGGCAAGCCGCAGACGCGACCTGCTCCAAAGGCGGCCGGTGACTATCCTGACAGAAGTGGCCTTATTAAAGGGCTCAAGAAGAAGCACATGCCGAAACCACTAACGCCATACAACCCGTTCACAGGAGTCACCAAAGATCGTGGCTATTACAACGTTGCCGACACCGATAGATATGAGACGCCATTTGACCCCAAGAGCAAGTACTATGAGATCCATGAGATTGCTGGGTACAGCTGGAAGGCTTATGTGGACGAGTCTCTGCTTCGAGCATTCTCTGGGCTGGGTGTTTTCATTGGTAACGAGAAGGGCGGGAAAACGGACATGGCGATGCCGCTGTCGGCACAGCCCTCGACCACCAGGGCAGTGGGTGATGTATTCTAATGGCTGGAATTGCTGACTGACTACGCTCGACCCAAACGAAATTACTGTCCCGACCATCCTTCAGTCCGCCGACACGGATTGGCACAGCAGAACAGCGCTCAAATACTTACTCAGCATGAGTGGTCGATGTTAGCAGCAATTACACCAAAGTAATGCTGCCGGTGTGCGTCGCGCAGAGCTCAGCATCGGATATCATGAGGCAGGCGTTCCAGCACTTTGGCCCCTTCTTGAACACGAGACATATGATGTCGGCACACAACCTTTTGGCCAGGCGTTCCGAGCTTGTGGAGGCTGTTGGAAGGATTGACATACACGTGATCTGTAAGTGGTTTCTGATAGATGGGATCGACTTGGTGGGAGTGGTCAATTTGTGAGCACCCATTTTAGGCCTGGAGTCGCCGCAGATCCAAGCAACCGGGTGTCCAATTCCTAGCTTTCTGGTTTTAGCTTCTGTCCGCCGCAAACCGAATAGGGGGCTTGTTACGCCCGATACCAGACATCATAGCTCCACAGCAACTTCGCTACCTGCTTCGAAAAACTACTGCACGGTGCATCTCACGGAAGTGAAACATCCTTGCCATCCTCTGCATTTGCTTCCTTTATCATTTATGTCATATGCAACCTCGGAACTAAGCAACAGTCCTTCTGTGTAAGTCCAATTATTTCCTTGGTGAAGAAAGCTGTTTCAATCGTGTTTGAGGGTCTAAGCGTAATGTCAAAGCCCCCTGTTCTGGTTTTGCTTGGTGTTGGGGGTTCCACATGATCCAGCATTCTCGTTGGCCTGCGGGTTACCACACCCTCTGTCAACGTGATGCTTTGACACCCAGAACACTCTTTTGGACGACGACACCTCAAATGTGGTGCATCCGCGAAGTCGCCATTTCTCGGTCAATAGCTAACCTCCCCTTCAGTCATGTCGGCCGGTAGTGCTGGCCCCGCTGGCGTTAAGAACCTTCGGGCTATGTTTGAGAACAAAAACAGCGACCAGTCCACATCTCCACCAAGTCGAGGTCGATCACCGAACGGCTCGATATCCTCCGCTAATAGCAGACCGGTCAGCAAGGTACGCACGAGTTTTGTTGCTGTCGAACGGCCGAGCGAAGCAGGTCAACCAGTTCAGTGCGACTTGAGGAAAACTTCAGACGTGAGCAGCATAGCCGAAGTGAGAGAAGAGGCTATCATGGAGGATAGTGGCAGTGTCGTCAGAAAATCGGCGACAAATGAGCCACCCACGTCTACTGTCGACGTCCCGGATTTGGGGGCAATTTTGAAAGGTTCTCCGTTCGAAGGGTCGCCCATCGACCAGCACGAACAGCCCATTCCATCCCCGAAGGCTGATGAACTTGACGTCGCCAATAAGATGGCCTCCGAGAAGCCAACAACCAACGGAAGCACAGGCGAGGCCGTATCGACGGTGGGACAGGTGCAATCCAAAGATCAGATCGCCTTGGAACCGGATCTTGCCACGGACAAGAACACAAAGCCACCACAAGCGCAGCCTGCTCCTCTGAACACCAAGACAGCTGCTTCGAAGTCGAAAGAGAGCCCTACAATGCCGAGGAAATCACCTGAACTCCAGAAGAAGCCACATGAATCGCCGACCACAGTCAATGGCAACAGCAGTCCCATCAAGCCAAGAGGCGGGGTCCACAAAATACAGGGAGTCATACAGTCCGCCAACAAAGCAAAGGAAGAAAGAGCAAAGACAGTGCAGTCAAAACAGGAAGCAGTGAGGGAGGACAAAAGAGCGAGTCTGAAGGAGGTGAAGCCTCCATCAGTCGCTTCGAAAGCGACGGCTGCATCAAGGGCACATGCGCAAAAGCAGGAGCCAACATCCGCCGAGACGAAGCAGGCCAAGTCTCCAACCACCACTCGGCCTGTGAAGCTGCCCTCTGCTGCCACTGCTCCCACCGCTGCTTCAGCTGCGCGCAAGTACGCAAACACTGGATCCGAAGCAACGAAAAAACCCAGTTCTGAAAGGAGGTCAATCCTACCGCAGGCTCCTCGAGTTGCCAATGCAGCCACAAAGGCATCTCTGGCCAAGAAATCATCGAGAGCATCTCTCGCCGCTGGGGAGGACCTGCCAAAATCCCGACCGAGTACCGCTCACAAGCCGGCTGATGAAGGCTTCCTAGCCAGAATGACGCGTCCAACGGCTGCCAGTGCACAAAAGGCTCACGACAAAGTGCAAGTTAGCAGTCCTCCGAGACCACGACAAGCATCTGCGAGTCATGTTGTACCTAAGAAACAAGGCAGAAAGAGCTTGAATGCCAACTCAAAGGATCAGGGTACTGCCAGGTCGATGACAGCCACCGAAGAAACTGCACCAGAAGCGAGCATTCTCGAGCCTGAGCATGGGAATCCACCTGCCGCTCCTGCCTCGGAGGAGCCAGCTGTTCAAGATGACGGGGAACCGGGACCAGCAGAAGAGGAAGATGCGATTCCATCTCAGCAGGCTGAGGTGGTTGGTGCAAGTGCTTGAAGTACTGGCCAAGATGGGCATGAAAGGTCAAAAAGCATGCATTTGGGTTATCGTGTGTATAGCGATTTAGCGAATCTAGTCCTCCGTAGCCATAAATACCCCAGCTGTAGTAGTCGTAATTGATCGTTTGCCATAGCGTCACCCTGTCTTCTATCCTTCAGTGAAAATCAGCAGATAATGCTTGTACACTGCAGCAGAAAAAGCCCTGTTGTGAAGATTTTCGATTCACCTGCTGTCACTGAAAGGCATACAGTAGATACGGCGCACGTCGTGAAACAGCCTGGTCTGTAGTTCCAGGCCTGTCTCTTTTCCGAAGCGGATTGAGGAGTCGTGGATTGCTGCTCAAAACGCCTCGGATCACACGGCATGCCGTGCCTGGAATGTGCCATCACAACGATCTGACTCATTTGGTGCCAGGCGGTTCAATGACTCGGACGAGATGTCTGGATTTCCCGACTTTCAAGGAACATCAGGTGAAGATCGGAAACCCCTTAATCGTAGATTGGCTCCGGTATCAGCGTCAGACATACATGCTGCCAGAGGACATAGGGGGAACCTTGTGCTGATGATATCTTCTGTAAAAGGAGCTTCGCGACGGGACTTGTCTTCAAAACGTAATTAAGGAAATGTGCCAACCCCTGCTGTAACTCCGACATTCGAACGCTGCCGCATATGATCCGGGCCTTTGATTGTCGCGGAGATTTTGGCTGGCTTAGCCGCGAGCTCTTGGTTGGAGCAAGTCAAGCATCCAAGAGGCGCTGGTCAAAGAATAGGAGCAGGGTACATCGGAGGGAAGCTCAGTCTCCGGTGGTTCGCCCTAGTTGGGACTTGTAGTCAGCAATACTGTACAGTTTCTGCGACTCGAGGCCGTAGAGCTCATCCCACCATTCCGACACCAACAAGCTGAGCTGCCAGGCTCCCACTGCCGATTGCTGAGCTAACCCACACTGGCACTTGAACGCCAACAGTATCGTCTGGTAGGGCCCACCTAGAAAGGTAACATCGCTCCTCCAGTCAGTAGCTCAGTATTGGGGCAAAGACACCCTCAAGAATTGTTTGGGGGTCAATGTTCATCAGCTCGCCTTCAGGTTTGAAATTGCTTCAACATGAGAGCTTGGTCGGTGGAATTTGAAGTGTAAAGCAAAATCCTTTTTGGCATCGAAGCTGAGGCTCTTCGAGCGTTGCATCCTGTGATACTTTCATACAGTCTGGTACGCAAGGTCAAGAGATGCACATCTTAGAGTCTGCTCTCCTGTGTATCAAATTGGCCGATCTATAGCTCCAGGCATAAATACAATAACTTTTAGTTAGAACTGACATTGTCACTTGCCTCGTCCAAATATGGTTGCTTCGAGCATGGCTTTTTCGCCACTCTTTTCTACCATCTCCCGGAAGCCACCTTCCTTAACCTTCTCTGCCTCGTACAATTCCTTGGGCGTGCCATACTCAAGAACCTGGCCCTGACTCAAAACGAGCACTCTTTCGAAATCGGCGATCGTGCTCAACCGATGGGCAATGACAACGAGCGTACATCGGCCACCAAACTCTTCTCGAATCGATTGTTGAATGAGCTTATCCGTTTCCATGTCCACGGAAGACGTCGCCTCGTCAAGGACAAGAATCCGTGGTCGCGAAACGATCGCCCTTGCGAGGCAGAGCAACTGTCGTTGTCCTTGAGAGAGATTCAGACCTGACTCGGAGATACGAGTGCTGAGCGACAGGGCCGTATTCTTGTTGGTTGGTGTGGACGAGCCTGTCAACAAATCTTCTGACACATCGGCTTCTTGTCGGACTGGCGTTGCTGTTCCAGACGCCGCAGCAGACATTCCAGGGCTGAGGAGGTGCACCCTACCCAGCGCGTCTCGAAGCTCGGAATCGGTGTGTTGATCGAACGGGTCGAGGTTGCTACGGACTGTTCCTGAAAAGAGAACAGGGTCTTGCGGGATGATCGCAAGGCGGCTTCTTAGATCATGAAGCTTGATCTTTGAGGTGTCAATACCGTCGATACGAATTGAGCCGGACTGAGCCTCAAGGAAGCGGAACAGTGCTAGCGTCAGGCTCGACTTGCCCGCGCCTGTTCTGCCCACGACGCCGATTCTTTCATTGGCTCTGACAGAGAACGTCAAGTTCCTGAGAACCGGAGGCAGGTCTGGCGCGTAGCTGACAACCAGGTTGTCGACTTCAATCTCACCTCTTGTCGGCCAAGCGGCTGGCGCGTCTTCTCCGCCTTGATCTTCAATTTGCAGGTTGGAATACTCCACAACCCGCTCTACCGCGTTGAAGTTGAGTTCGACATTGGCATATTGTCTCAGCGCCCAGATGACACTCTCCGACAGCGCAAGCGAGAAGCTGAGCACGAAACCGGCAAGTGAGGCATCAATGCCCTTCAGTGAGACTATCAACGCCGCTGTGGAGAAGCTGAACAGTGCGCCAACCATGTTCGCTCGGAAGCTCATCCAGCGAGAGAATAAGTATATGTGCCAGTAACAGGTACAGTGCGTGTTGATCTTTTCGTACATTCGCTCCAGGTAGGCCTCTGCTCGGTCAAATGCTCGGATGGTCGCAATTCCAGTGAGTACGGACCCGAACTGCTCGAAAATGGGTGATTTGGCGTTGCTTTCCAACCTCTTCACCTCTCTTGCACCCCTCAAGAACAGCTTTGCGAAATAAGCGGAGAAGAGGATCAGGACGAGGGCAAATAGGAGCATGTATGGCGAGACGAACAAGCCAGCAATGAGCACCGAGATGACCGAAATGATGCAGTGAAACATAAAGCCAAGGTCATTGGCCATACGAGAGTCGACCATGTTGAAGTCCGCCGTAAATCGGTTCGAGATTCGGCCAACAGGCGTGGTGTCGAGAAAGCGAAGCGGCGAGCGCAGAATGGTGTTTGTCAGTTTCTCGAACAAGACCTTGGAGCCACGGATGGATGCAAAGTAGACGGTGAAATAGCGAATCGTCCCGACAATCCAAGCACTCAACGAGATGGCAAGGTACACACCGATATAGTAGAGAAGATCGCCTTGGCGCTCGTCTGCCAGCATGGTATTGAGTCTGTGACGGGCGGTATGGTGCCAGGAAGTGCTCTGAAAGGTGAGCGCATTGAAATTGGTATTGGTGTCCTCGGTGCTATATTGCCGTGTCCAGTGCGTCACCCAATATGATCGACCAAGGTAGAAGGCAATCCAGGAGAAAAAAATGGCAGCTAAGCAACACCAGTAGAAATAGCCTCGACAAGCCTTTATGTAAGTCTTGTAGATGGTAAAGCTGATGGCGCCAACTTCACGGTTTTCTTCTTCGGTGAACTTCTTCGGCTGGTATTTGGGCTTGTCTTCTCCAGCTTCGGAAACGGTGCTGACGCGTGATCTGTGTCGCATCAAAGTTTCATATTCAGTTTGACTCTGTGAAGAAATCCGACGAGATCTGCGGGACTGGTTTGTGGGGACGTTTGTGAGGCTGAGCCCGCTATCGTCTACTATCAATGCTTCGTTCTGCTCGGCAGCCTCTTCTTCCTTCCGCTGCTCCTGGACGTCGTGGGCAAGAATATCGCTGAGGTAGCCCTGAGCTCGAAGGTCCTCGACTCTGCCGGCGCGAAGAACACGCCCGTCCTCCAACAGCACGATGTACTTCGTCTTCGGCAGGCATAAGGCGACGTGATGCGTTACCAGGATTCGGGTTCGCCCTTTGCACAAGTCACCAGTCAACGCGTTCTCATATAGCTGCCGTCCCACGTGAGCGTCGACAGCGCTGAAGATGTCGTCAAGCACCAATATGCCAGCTCGGCTATACAGCGCCCTCGCAAAACTGGTTCGCCATTTCTGACCACCACTGAGATTGATGCCATTCGCCCCGATGTCGGTCATATCACCGTCTTGCAGCATTTCCAAATCTTTCTCGAGGGCACTAGCAGCCAATACCTCGTCATAGCGTTCTTTGCTGTATGGCAGGCCAAAGAGAATGTTATCGCGGAGGGACGCATTCTCGATCCACGGAATCTGGCTGACGTAGGCAATTGATGCAGGTATGGTCCAGTTAGATTTGTTCGCCTTGTGGTCAAAGCGCTGCTTCTCGAGCGGCGGATGAGGGACAGTGACTTTGCCACCTAGAATATCGGCCTCGCCAATAATGGCTGAGAGAAGAAGCGACTTTCCGGATCCAGTTCGGCCCGAGATGACGTTCAGCTCACCCATTTGAAAGTCGATATTGAGCTCCTCCAGTCTGAACAATCTCTCGTCAGGAGACTGTTCATCCGAAGGCCAGGATACAGTGGCATTCTTGAAACTGATGGCTTCCCCATCAACCAGGGTCGGTTCTTTTTCTGCCGAGTCAAGATAGGTCTGGATTCGCCGAGATGACACAACGGCGTCAATCATTTCAGTCACCATCTCAGGCAGAATAGCAAGCGTCATCTCTATTGCCTCGAAGACCGACAACGTCGTAAATGCTACAGATGCCGAGATTCCTCCATTGACATAGGCATAAGTTGTGAGAGAAATGGCACCCATGCACACTGGGCCAAAAATCCAGATCGAGATGAGACCGGTGTCAAAGCAGAAGGATCGCCATTGTTCCCTCAGCTCCTTGCGTCGCGTCTTCAAGATTCGTTCATACCAGTCCTTCTCGAGGGCGCTGAATTTGATTTGTCGTATGCCCTGAAGGGCTTCAGTGACGACAGCCATCTTCTGGTCACGATACTTCATCAGCTCGTCCTGCGCCTCGCCGTATTTCTTGCTTAGGAGCCAGTTGATAGGGCCTATGATGACGGGAGCTGCAAAGCCGCACAGCGTCGGTATCCAGCCGATCAAGTTGACAAGGAAGACAGTGGCAACCACAAGTTTGATGGCGGAGCCGATGAACAGGTAGTTGTAGGTACAGAAGTCAGAGACTCGTTTCGAGTCGACGCCGATGAGATTGATCGTGCTTTGCTTGGTCTTGGTGACCTCTTCGTCGTCGTCGTCGTTCTCATTCTCTTTCGTGGCGACGGCGGTCTCCTCATCGTCAACACCTGGCTTCTTGTTGACGGCGGATTCGCCTCGGATTTCCGCATCTTGGTCGACTTTCGCGGCACTTTTGACGTCTTTCTTCCGGATGGCTTTGCCAAAGATCACTGCCGACAGCTGCTCGTAAACAGGAATTCCGAGCTTCAAGAAGCAGACGTAAAACAGCAGGGACTCAAGCCAGGCACTTAACCCATCCGCCACACCCATGCCAATTGCAACGAGCCAAAGCTGGAGTTGAATATGCTGGCCCGCATCTCGTGCTTCCAGCAGTTTCAATACTGCGTAGAGCGCAATTTGAGGCATGAAATTGGTAACAGCCGTGACGATTTGAAGGACCCATTGAGCAATGAAAGCCTTTTTGTGCGACCAGAAGATCTGCTTCCACAGCCTATCCTTTCTGCCCACGGCATCGAATCGGGCCCGAAGCGTTCGAGCCCTCATGTCGTGATTGATCACGGGCAGGTCGTCGTGGGTAAGCGTTCGATTCCTCGCAGCGTAAGCCAGCACCGGAGCTGGCCAGGAAAACGTGAAGCGGGAAGCCAACGAAACTGTGTATTCTCGGTCAACAACTTTACCGTTTTTGTAGAGCTCCGGTCGACGAGGTAGCGAGACACTGGTGGAGACCAGCAAAATGCCGAGGACAAACTGAGCAATCGAAAGAGCGGCATGATGCTTCTTAGGCTCGACGAAAGCACCATCAAAGTACAGAGAAAGGTCTCCGGCGGCAATGGTGACGGTCAAGATCAAGGACGAAAGAGCACTCCATGCTCCGAGACGACATCGTTGAATCGAAGAGGGCGTGACGTATATGTTGCAAGTTTGCACGAAAATGACGACCTGTAGCACGATAAGCATGAATAACAGCTTCGAACGTTGTTCAACAGACCCAGCTAGCGAACTGCAACCATTGCTGTATGATTAATTGCTGATTGCCGGCCCTCTCGTGTCTCGTCAAAGTCAAGACCGCTGAAGCCGCTGCAAGCGCGGACGCCGCAACGCTTCCCCAAACCAGGATCAGTCGTTGAGGGAGGTCTGAAAACGCTTCTTGCGAAGCTTCGGTAGCCGTACCATCTTCATCTTCGTATCGCTCGATCAGAGCTTCATACTTTCTCCTGGCCGACAGTCGTAGATGAGCTGCATTTGAGATATGTGGTGCTGAGGCAAGCCCGATGAGAGCGAGACAGGCGACTGAAGTCGCGAATGAGGTGGTCGTGGCGTCATACATGGCGGCGGCAGAGGAGGAGGGAGATTATGATATTATGGCTGCACAATCCATCAGACCTGAAGCTGTGGCACTTGTCTCCAGGGATCACAAGCCTGGGCTCAGTCTTTATCGCGGCGGAACTCAGACAGCTTCCTTGCAGACGCAACTCTAAAATTCAAATCTTCAGAAGAGCAAAACTAGAGATTCAGGCAGGGAGTCTCAGCAGAGTTGATTCGGGATTGTTTTTTTCTCAGGTATGACGACGCTAGTGGCAATCACACGCTTTCTCGTTCGGTCATGCCAAAAGTGAATGTAGGTACTTCTTCAGCGGCATGGCATCCTTCTGCAAATGGTGAGATAGAACGAACCGAGTGGAAATGAGGTTTCCGTCTCCATATGATATACCTGTGCGGTGATGGGACATACTTCTGCTACGTTGGCTTAGACGTACTCGGACCAGCGATGACTGGCTGTGGAGCTTGCCGATTCCCCACCGTCAAAAACCAGTGGGAGACCGATTCGCCAAACACCATGTAGTGGGAGGATAGCGTGCGGCGAAAAGCCTTGGTATTGCTCACGTCTGACTCACTTGGACAGGATCTGGCCTCCATAGCTACTTGATACAGCAGGCGATCGTCAGCATGGCGCGTGGGTGTCTCACACAACAAAAGCGTAGGCGGAGGAAGCGTGAGGCTTGTGTATCTCTCTGAACTGGGCCAATCCATTTTCCCTTTCATATTCTCTTAGCTAGGCAGCTCGACCTACATGTAGATATCTGTCCAAACATGGAAACCATAATCCTTCCGAGACGACCTTCCATATCTCTTGAAACGCCAATATCGCCAACATCGCCAATTTGCAGATCCGCTCAGCTTTTGAAAAAGAAATTGATCAGGATTGGTGTCTGAAAGGCTCATACGCCGTTTCTCGTTGTGCTGAAGGAGAGCTTCCGCCCATGTTGGTCAGGGGAACGGCTTGACCGCCTTGTGGGCCCAGGTACGGACTTCCGACCCTCTCATACGTGTAAGGGGTCTTTTCAGCCCTTGTTCGTCGCGCGTCCTTGCTTCCTGGGTTGTACGGGGACCGGCCCGAGCAGCAGCAAACAGACAAAAGCCAGAAGAAACCGGCTGCCACCGCAAATGCCGTGCCAACCCAAGTCGTCACATACCCCTTATTCCCGAAGTCGGTGCGAATACCGTAGTCATCTTCAAGCTCTTTGTTCAGAACACTCTTGAGCGTGGCAAACAGCGCAGTCGCTATGGCGGACCCCGCAAGCAGGAAGACGCCGCTTGCGGCAGCAAAGAATGTAGTCGCAAAGCTTCCCCATCTCGAGAAGATGGCGGAGATGCCGACCAGGATGGTTGCAGCCGTGGCCGCAATGGCCACAATGTAGACGATCGACATGGCCTTGCTGACCTTCTCATAAGTGTTCAAGCCCGTCCGCAGCGTCGCCGGAAGGAGATCCTTGACGTCGGTGCCGGTCGTGTTCGAATCGAGGCCCCAGATCGTGATGGGGTCAAACCAGAAGAACGTCTTGGGCGAGCTGCAGTTTGCATACTTGTCATTGCCGTTCCAGCCGCAGTAGCCTCGAAGGTAGATGGTGTAGTAGTCCTTCATGTCCAGTTGCTGTTTCGCAGCCTCAAGCGCACCGCCCAGGAGCGTCAAGTTTGTTCCCGTGGTGCCTCCCGCCAAATTTGCCGACACCGTTTCGGTAAAGTTGTGTAAATCAAGCTGTAAGACATTGTCAGTCAGACCTTCCAACCACGACTGTTCTGAGGCTGACCTTGGCAAAGTATAGATCATCGAGCGTACTGTTGCGGTCTATCGACCCTCCTAGAAATACTAGGATTATGCATACTAGCGCACCGACTGTGAGAGCAAAAGGTGTGAATATGCAGGCCACACGGCCGGCGTTGACCATTCTGACGGTTGCTGGTGCTGCAGTCGATGCCCGGAAGGCGAATTCGAGGGAGGCTGGTCGAGGTTCGCAGAGGTCGTCGATGTGAGGACTCTTGTTGTAATGTGCGGAGATGGAAAGCTGTGCAAGAAAGTAAACAGTTCCAAAATGCGACCGCACCGGGTTTTGCGATTTGGATGGCAACGTCAGCACTAAGATGTGGTCTATCAGATGGAAGCCCACTCGCGACAAGCTGAGCCTTTGAATGATACGGCAAGCTTATTTGGGGCTAGGAGATGAGAGGAGGTGGGGAACGTCTCGTGCAAGGCAGATGGTACCCGAAGTGCCCTTGGGTGGCCTTGATTTGGAACGTTTCAAGCCCTTGACTGGACAAATGCTCAAATTTGGCCAGATGAGGATCGGCTAAACGTCGAGACGCAAGTAGTGAGTTGCGCAGAGGACAACATGCCACGTTGAGAGAAGTTTAAGTATTGCCGTATCATTGATTCACGACTTGATGCAGGTGGAAGTGGCTTAGAGTTTGTGCGGCGTGCCCTGTCATACACCCACCGTGCAGCAATTGGCCTGCTTCCCAGCTTGAACGACAAGGGACATCCTCTTGCCACGAAGTAAAAGCAACGCGTGCGGCTGAGTCCTGTAAACCAATCTGAGCGGGTCTAAATCGCCTGTAGCTTGTTGCTTGCTTGACCGCTGGAGCACAGAAGTCCAGTGTGCTCAGGCCCGAGCTTGGCCACACGGAGCTATGTCGGTGCCCACACCGCTGATCGCTGATGACCCTTGATGCTATTTTGGGCGAGCACTACGTCCATTAAGGAGGCTGAAAAATGAACGAGGCTTCGTCTGTCAATCTCACCAGCAATCAATCTGCTTGGACCAGGGGACAAGGGGAAACTAGCCAGGCAAGGCTCACACGATCTCGGCGAGGGTGTGGGCATCGCTCTGCCATCCCAAGTCGGGTGCTGATATAATTTTATTTTCCGCTCTAATGCGCTCTCCACCGGCAAAACATGTTGGGCGACTGGTCGATCCTTTACAAAATGGTACATGTTGGCCTCTTACAAGGCCTCGATGCTCTTTAGGAGAGCATCGAATCCGCGTGAACTGCCGCCGGCATTCTCTTCTCTTAACAGGGCAGCAACATCGCTAAGCAATCCTAGCGGAATGTCTTGGTCCTGACCACTGCCGTCCTCTTGCTTCAGCTTCAGCTTCTGACTGATCCGACTAGTGTGTTCCCATTCTCGGGCAGCTTCTTCGGCTCTGTCGATGACACTCTTCGAGATCCCACACATACTGGCACAGTGCATACCAAAGCTGCCCTCTGCAACTCCGTCTTCGAGCTTGTACATGAACGTGACCCGTCTTTCCTCGTCATCCACCAGGATTTGCATGCGTTTCGACACTATCTCCGGGTGGTTCTTGAATTCAACCCCGAGGGAGTGGTAATGTGTGGCAAAGTATCCCAGACAGCCAATATGACTGGCGAGGTGATGCAAAACTGCCTGCGCCACTGCCACACCGTCATGGCTTGAGGTGCCTCGACCAAGCTCATCAAGGATGACCAGGGACCGGGGCGACGCCTCCGTCAGGATCTTCTTCGTTTCTGCCAGCTCAACGAAGAATGTCGATTGAGCAGCAAAGATGTGGTCCTGCGCGCCCAGACGTGACATGATTCGGTCGATGGGTGTCAGACGCGCCATCTCACAGGGAACGTAGCATCCCACTTGTGCCAAAATGACGGCAACGCAGGTCATTCGCAGTACCGTCGATTTGCCAGCCGCGTTCGCACCAGTGAGCAGTGTAATGCGGGCGGTGTCACCGCCGAGCTCAATGTCGTTGGGAATGAAATCGTCGACCTTATCGAGGAGACAAGGATGGCGCAAGTCTTTGAATTCCATGACGGATCTCTCCTCGTCGACGAATTGTGGACGGCAAGCTGGCTGGCCCATGCTTGCACTTGCTTTCGCGAGGGATATCAGGCAGTCCAGCTGAGCAGTGAGCTTCACCGCCGCGAGCCAGATCTCATAGTTTTCGTCGAATCGAGCGTAGAATCGGCCAGCCACATCCTTGACGATTTGCGAGTGTGTCTCTTGAGCTTCTTGCAACTTCCGCACAAGACCTTTGAGCTCCGGGAAGTAGTATCGCTTTACCGATTGCGTGGCTGACATTTGGTTCCATTCTTTGGGCACCCTTTTGGACACCTTGACTGGCACCTCCAGTTGCATGATTTCCTTGCCATTGTCGCGGAAGCATACAGCACCGGACCCGAGTTCTTTGCGCCACGTCCGGAGCAACTCGTTCAGCTCTTCGTGAATCGATTCGATGTAGTCCTGCGACTCATCAAAATCTTCTTCGATGCCACGCTCCGGAATCAGAATGCCGGCCTCCTTTACCTTTTCTCTGTCAAAGGCCTTCTTCCAATATTCCAGGCGAGACTCCAAGTCTGGCACGGCGGCAACAAGCTGGCCGATCACCCCTTGCCCATCAGAGCTCTTGCCCTGGCCTTCTTTCAGCAGGGACATTGTGTAGTCGATCTGCTCAAAGCCCTCGAGAACTCGAACAAAGTCCTGTGCTCGGCAGGTGCCGGCGTGAACCCGCGAGATCAACCTTTCGAGGTCGGGCATCTTACCCATTTGAGCCGTGAACCTCTCACGAGTCTTGTGGTCGGCATTTAGTGAATCAACTGCATCGAGCCGAGCATTGATCTTTCGGGTATCAAGGAGTGGATGACATACCCACTGCTTCAACATCCGCTTTCCAAACGGAGTAACGCATTGGTTAAGCAGCTGGAACAGTGTACCCTCCACTCCGCCATCCAAAGAATTGGCAAAAATCTCCAGGTTGATAAGTGTTTGCCCGTCAAGCACAAGGCTACTAGCCTTTCGGATGGGGTCGTAGGCCTCGAATTTGCCCATGGTCACCAAGTTATGTTCGATCTTCAGGGTGCGTAGATACTGGATGAGAGCGCCCAGGGCCGACATGAGAAGCTCCTGGTCCTTCGCCTCCTCGAGTACCTGTGGCCACTTCTGTGGAAAATACCCACTTGCCTCGATCTCCTTGACGGTGATGTGGCCTTCCCAGAATTCCTTGCCTGGCTTGAGATAGTTCCAAATAGTGGTCGGGCCGGTGTTGTTCTTGAGAATTCGCAGCGTCTTGACGGAGACTTCGCCTTTCTCCAGCAGCAGCTCTTGCGGCCGGGTCTGAGCCACAAAAGTCTCGAACCGAGTGAGATCGTTGTCATCGACGAATTCGGTGATGTGAAATTGGCCGGTTGCCGTATCGACAAAAGCAATGCCAAAAGCCGGCTTCTCGTCTCTCTCTGATTCTTTGATGGCGACACACCAAGTCGACATGTCATCTTGCAGCATAGAGCCATCGACCAACGTCCCAGCAGTGAGCACACATGCTAGCTCACGCTTGATGATCGAGGCCTCTTTCTTTTGCTGTTTGCTCTTCGGCTTATCATCCTTCTCATCTCTTTCTCTCATGTCCTTCCCTAGGGCCGTCTCTTGCTGATCCACCCGAGCGATTTTGAAACCCTTTGCCACGAATTGGGTTGCCCACATTTCCAGGCTGGATTCGGGCACCCCGACCATGCGCATGTTGACCCGGTCGGTCAATTTGAGATCGAAGAGCTGATGACCTATGGTGGCGTCTTTCTCGTAGAGCTCGTAGAATTTGCCCTTCTTGAAGAAGACAATGGTGTCCCAGAATTTCTGCTTGATCTCCCAATATTGCTTCTCGAAAGGCGAGAAGTTCTTCCAAGCCATGGGTGGAATGTAGAGAGTCCGTGGATCGTAATCAGGGTGGCCTATGGGATGTCGGTCGATATCTTGAAGCTCTTCGAGCCAGGTATATCTCTTTTCTGGCTCGATTGTGTGTGGTTTCTGCCTTTTCCCTGACACACCCGGCGTCTTTGACGGTATGTTTGCAGATCTTGGCTGCAGTGGTTGGGTGTTCTCCGGGTCGAATGTCCACCGAGTTGCAGTAGAGGCTCCAGGCAAGTCGAGGTTCAGATCCATTCTTGCTCGTGGCTTGTGTTCGCCGACATCTGGCGAAAGCGAGCGTTTTCGCGAGGCAGGCTTGGAGGACCTCTTTCGCTTGGCTGGCTTGACATCCTCATCTGAATCATCCGGAACTATGAAGTCGTCGAGGTCTGACGGTGTCAGTGTGGTAACCGTAAGCAACAGAAGATACGCTCACCGTCTTCCGCATCGTTCTCCTGTTCGTATACATCCTCGTCTGCGCTCTCTGATATTCTTCGCCGCTTGACAGGTGGCTTTCGGTGAGCTGGTTTCGATGCGAAGATCTCATCGTTGTCGGTGCCTTCACTATCGGATTCGATATAGTTGATCTTCTTGCTCTTGGCCTGCAAGACAGTGAGACATGGGACTCAAACGTGATTTTACGTCTGCTCACTCTTCTCGATGGCGTACCAGCACCACTTGTGGCCTCCGGTTCCTGGGCCTGCCTCTTGTCAGCTGAGACAGGTGAGGGCAGCCCTCGAGCTGGATGTGGACTGGCCTCTGTGTCTTCAAGCTCTTCCGGCACAGGTGCATCGCTGCTCGGTACTGGGGTTAGGGACAATCTCGAGGGAGTGGTATTGAAATTTGGTCTGCCGGAGGAGGGCTTTCTAGGGCTCGTCCGTTCAGGGAGTTTCACAGAATTGGTGGCGCTTGGAGTTCTGTTAAAGAATGATTGGATGCTCTTCTGGCCGGATGCTGAGCCTGCCTTCTTCAACGTTGTCGGTGTGGAAGCAGACGGAGTCGAGGATTTCTTCACCATGATTGAGGTTCTCGTGAAAACCGAAAATCGAGCGAACTCTCCTCACAATTCCTAGCAAAGACTGGGACTCGTCTGAACACGATTTCAAGGTCGCACGTCCCCCAAAATGGAAATGACGTTCGCGCAGCGCGTTGTTCTCGACCGCGTTTCCGCCAAGGGCTGGAAAATGCCCTCTCCACCTTTTGCAGCCTAGGGTGAGGCCGCTCTGGCTCAACCCCGGCTCAGCTCGCCTTATCCATTGCTCGACACGGGTGGATGCCCTTGGGTGAGTCGTCGCGCCAATTTCGGCGCCAAAACTCGACCCTTGCTTGTCGAAAGACAGGTACTGTATGTGAAAGAGAGCCGGCTAATCAAACTGGAGAAAATGGGGTCCCAGTAAACCGGCGACAATATCGAGACAATCTGGGACTAGTCCATCAACCCAACTTGAGGCCTAAGATTATGAGGGAAACGCTCAACATCACGTCGTCGAGCATCACCAAAGCAATCATACTGTGATCTCTATTACGATACTCCTTAGACCAGCTCCTCAGCGAACGTCGAATCTGCGGTACCCCTATCCATACTTTGAACCCGTCTTGACGATGAGCTCGTCAAATTCGACGTCTACGCTAGCCCCAGCTCGACGCGCCACCTGACCCTGGACCGTGATGGCAGCTCCCCAACGTTCGACGGACACGACTTTTCCACGCCTGGCTTTTGACTTGATTGCTTCATGGTTGTCCGAGACCGGGGCTACGAACGAAGGGTGCAGCTGCTATCTGCCAATGATCAACATCCGTTTGAGAATGGCGATGTGAGGCACTGGGACGAGACATCCTCGTTGTGAAGAGTGCGAGCACCAATGGCAAGTATACCGCACCATACCAAACCCAAAATTTTGCCAACAACTTCCAAAATCCCCCCGACTTTCGTCTGCTTCAGTTAGAGATGCAAGGGTAGGTATTCGCTAAGTGGGTATAGACCCTGAGAGAAATTCATGCTGTGCCGCTCGCTCGTCGGAGACCCAAGCTGTTGCTCCGATGACGACGTTAACTGCTTCATGCCTGCCTGGCTCCGATGTCGCCCTAGAAGAGCCTGATACTGTCCGCGAAGGACGACAGATCTCGGGATTCTTTTCAACGAGGGCAGTTTGGCTTTCCCCTGAGACTGACATGCGATGTTGGCCCAACTCGACATCGCATAGCGGCGCCTCATTGTGTTGGGAGGTATCGCATGCACCCACATCAGGTCCTCCATTTGGGCGGTTAATATACGGGCCAACATTTCTCACATACTTCCTGTAGAGCAACCACAGACGACACGCTGTCACGAAAGACGGAAGAGATAGGATTAATGCAATGACCTGTGAATGATGAGCACGTCGCTAAACGCCGATTGCAATAGCTTACCGTCCACAGCAGAGGCCGAGACACGGGGATGATCCTCCCCGGCAAAGCCGTACGTCGCCGGTATTCATTGTCAAGCACGAGAAGCGAATTCACTCGCGATGCCGCTACTGCAAGTAGGGAAACAAATGACAGGGCATTGTCTGATGAGGTCGTCCTCACTAGTTTGGATGATTGCTCGGACAAATTGAAGGAACTCATCAAGATTATGGGAATCACTGTTGAGGAAGCTATGCGGACATCATCGGGACACATGTTGGTAAGCAGACCATCTCACCACCCGCATCTCGACCCAGCAGACCACAGGACGCTTCTACCACCACTGCTGTTGCTCCAAGCTCCTTCGACAAAGATAACACAGTTGTTTACAAGAACCTCGATCGGAAAACTCGATCAATGACTAGTACGCAGGCACAGGTAGAGGAGAGTGAAACGGGCGCTCTGAAGGTGATGGGGTGGGGAGGCTGGGTGATCATACTGATGGCGTGATGGAGTGGCTGGCCCCATTTGTCACATAGTGTTGTGGTTTGGAACGGGTGCCTGGGAACAGTGCGTAGCTCCTCCGGTATCCAATCGTTGATACAATGGAAATGGAGATGGCAATGACAATGGTTCAACTGTGCTCTCTTTGTATACATGTTCGTCTCCTGTTTCTGTCATTGGCCATCTGGTTCAGGAACCCCTTGGCGGCAGGCGCTGGCCTCTGTATGGTTCGATGACTTTGTTCTCTGCTTGTACGATGGCAGCAGGTGGGTTAGCAGGTTTTTGGCATGATGGGAATTATCTAGTTCTGTATTTGACATTCACTTGAACAACCATGCGGGCGACATGTCTGTCTCATCTCGCTGTCCCTTACAAGCTGCTGCTACACATGATGCTAGACTACCAAAATGATATTTCCTATTCGTCAGACCCGGCCCATAGTGTGCATACTTAGCTGAATTTGTCATGATCGTGCTAATGTGAGTGGTAAGTACGGGTTCATCGATCATACACCAGCAGGTATCGGTGATGAATTGAGCACCAAACCTCTCAAGGATGTTCAGTTGCCCGTGTTTTGCTGCCTGATTGTAGACATGGCGATTGGTCGTGATGACCATTGCGCAGTCTTTCGCTTTGACTCTATCACGGCACAAATCAGCCAATTCGATGAATTCTTCGAAAGCAAGGTGCGGATTGCCGAGGGATACGAGATCGATCTTCTTAGTTTCAGCAGTGTTCAGCTGACGCCAAGTTCGTTGTAAGTCCTCCACACCAATGATGAGGTGACGTACATTCGGGTCGAGTTGGAGGTCGTGGGACTCGGGAGTCACTCCATTCATGTGAAACATCGGTGCCGACGAAGCTGTTGCAAATCCGGCACTGAAGTCTTTGAGATTGGGCACAGTGGCTTTGCTGGCTTCCAACCCAAAGATGCATGGGATTTCTGATCCCACCATTCCTCCAATATGATAGCCCAAGAGAGGAAATACTGACTGATCGTAGCCTGAGAGCTCCGGCACAGTGATGGACAGTTTCGGGAGTCGCCCGCTAGACAAATGGGCACCGGTGCATGGAGCTCTTCCCGTAAGCGCGATCATAACATCTAGGTAGTCAGGATATTTTTGTGTTCGTGCACCAAGAACGCTATTGGCGAATACCACGGCATTTGACTCGCCCCAGCCAATTTGCTCTCCAGGTTGTGGCTTCGAATCGAGTAGATAGGGGGCACAGGTGAAGCTCATCTTGGCACCCATAGCGAGATAAAGCTCCGCGATCTTCGAATTAATGCTGCCGATATCTGCGTGAACGCCCATCTGATTCCATCTTTGTATGTCAATATTAAGGGAGTTGCAGGTCGATGGAACCAGGAATTGGCCGCCTTGGCTGTGTAGTGTTTGTGGAATTAGCAGGCTGCTTTGACCGACGTAACAACAGGCGTCAATGTGGACTTGAGACACGTCGATCAGTGATTTCGCTCCTTGGATCTCTGCGAATGAAGCAATGGCCTCCATGGCTGTCTGAGTTGCGGTGCTGCAGTTCTCCCCTTTGAGCATTCGTTCGTCTTCTTCTGACAGAGTCAGTACATTCGCTTTCGACGAGTCTAGTGTGAAGTGGTCGGAATCGATATATATTTCGTAACCAAAGATGCTGACTTTCTTTGCATGTTCCAACAAGGAGAATACGTGGGCGTCGCTGAGCAATATCACCGGGATCGACTTCTTGAATAGAATGCGACAGATTAGAACTCCCAACGTGAGGATCTCCTCCAGATGGGAGAATATCAGGGCTGCTGGGGCTGCGTTCTCGAGCAGGAGTTCAAGGATAACACCGCTTGCTGCGCAGGAACCACGTCCGTGTGGGAGCACGACCACCTTGCCAGCGAGGCATGTTCCCAGGAGTGGATGACTTTTGTCCATGACCACGCCCGTCTTGGCATCGACTCCCATCATGAAGCTCAGAGGCACACTGGAGAATGCGACATTTGAGCAAGCTTCTCCTTCAATGAGGAAGCGTCCAACTTCGGTCGAGGCATTCGTTTCTGTCATTGTCAAGATGATAAGAGCACAATCGTCGCTGCACCTCTAAAAATGGGATTGTATCTGGCAGATATCTGTATCAACGAAGAGTGTCATATGAGCTGGATAGTTGAGGTTCATTGGTAATCATCACGCCGATAGGCATTCTTTCGAGGAGCGGCAGCTAATACATCATGCCATCCGATGCAGGTGTTTCCGGCCATGGGACACGTGCCGGAGCTGCAAAGGCAGAGGGTACACATAATTAGAAACGCCATGACTCTACATTTACAGCGTGCAGACCGATGCTTAGGATCGCGACTGAGACGTGTACTGGACTGAAGGCTTGAATATTGATGTAGATTGAATGGGCTTGGGTATAATAGGCTTGCGTGATCACAGAAAGCTTTCCTTCCGACCCGACTGATTCAAGCCATTATCAGGCAGCAAAGCTAATTCTGGGCTAGTACTGATTAGGACGAGAGATCAACGACGAAGATTGCCTCGGTCACGATTTCTCTCCCCTTTCCAATCCCTTTGAAACAGTCTCACCGCTTCATCGCCCCTGCCTTACCCATCCAGCATCTTGGCTAGCCTGCCCATACTACGCGCAGGTCGTTCGCAGCGACGGATTATGTGCGCCCGCCTGTCAGGCCTGCGTCGACCGTAGCATTCGCAGCAGCGCTGATGAAGCAGGTGGATTCTCATCTACGGAACCGCCTGCCGATTGAGAAATCCCCACGTGATGCACAATTTTGCGGAAGGGCGTGGCCCCTCACTGATAGTCTGTCGGCAAAAAGCTTGTGTCGATGCTTGTCAGCATCGTGGTTGCATTGCCATCGCATGTCATGAAACCTTACATGCTAAAACGGTCTAGCCCTACAAAGCCCTATCATAGAAAGCCCCAGAAGAGCTCCAGAAAGTCCCAGAAAAGCTCCGGAAAAGCCCCAGAAACGCCCCAGAAAACCGTAGCACTTCCCCGGATACTGTTGCCCTGAATGCATTCCAGCCAATGACAGATCAACTGCAGTATCTCTTCATCTACTTGGATTCCAACCATGTCTGGTCTGATCCGAGCACGTCGTGCTGCATAAAAGCTGCATCATTTCCCAACCACAAACTCCCTATGTTCGGCAGAAGTTGACCCATATTCAAAATGTCTCTCTCAGAGAAGCCCTCGGACCTAAGGATTGACCACGCTGTCAACATAGACGACGGCGAAACTGGACAGAGTTTCCACGTCGACTCGTTCACCGTCAAGCAGACTAAGCGCCATCTGCTCCCCCGACACATTCAATTGATCGCCATCTCGGGTGCCATTGGAACCGGTCTCTTCGTAAGTGCTGCTGACAAGTCTGGCATTCGACATGTGCTCATCATCCTAGATTGGCACTGGTTCTGCGCTGCACAGGGCTGGTCCCCTTGGTCTACTCCTCGGTTACACTGTCTATGGCGGTCTCGTCTATATTGCCTTCAACTCAATGGGGGAGATGGTGTCATACCTCCCTATTGATGGATCATACGTTGAGTTTGCGAGTCGTTTCGTCGACAAGAGCTTCGGATTCGCTCTTGGCTGGCTTGTCTTCTACAACTATGCCGTCACCGTTGCCGCCGAAGCCACTGCTGTTGCTGGAATGATCAACTACTGGAACACTGACATAAACAATGCTGTCTGGTGCTCACTCTTCCTCGTTTCGATCGTTGTCTTTGTACGTCCCTCGATCCAACGTCTGCGTATATTTGGTGCTGACTTTTTCGAGAATGTCTGGGGAGTAAGGTGGTTTGGCGAGGGCGAGTTCTACTTCTCCCTTTTCAAGGTCTTTCTCATCGTGGGCCTTCTCATCTTCACATGTGAGTATACTGCCACATCTCTGCTGAAACCAATTGACCACGGTCCAGTCATCACCATGGTGGGTGGCAATCCACAGGGCGATGCCTTCGGTTTCCGTTACTGGAAAAACCCTGGTCCCTTTCACGCCTACATCGGAACCGGGCCCTGGGGCAACTTTCTCGGCTTTTTCTCGACGTTTGTTGGCGCGGCCTACGCATATGGTGGTCCAGATTATCTTGCCATGACGGGCGGTGAAGCTATGTATCCTCGCCGTATCTTCCCCAATGTCTTCAGACGAGTCATCTGGCGTCTCCTCGTCTTTTATATTGGCGGTGTCCTCGCCGTTGGCATTCTAGTGCGTTGGCTCTGGAACGGCTGATAACTGCACCATGCTGATCAAGGTCTAGGTCCCTTATGACGATTCGAATCTTGGGACCTCCCGAAAGGGAGCGGGCTCGTCTCCTTTTGTCTTGGCCATCGTCCGCATGGGCATTCCTGCTCTCCCGTCGATCGTCAACGCCACGATTCTGACATCCGCGTGGTCTTGCGGTCTCGCCAACTCCTACACAGCTTCGCGTGTTCTGTACTCCTTGGCCCTCCGTGGTACCGCCCCGGCCGTCTTCCACAAGACTTTTCGCGGTGTTCCTGTTCTGGCCCTAGCCGTCGTCGTTGCCTTCGGCTGCTTGTCTTATATGTCAGTATCTAATTCTGCAGCAACTGCCTTCGGATACATTGTCAACATCACTGGAGCGACATGGATCTTGAACATGGGTCTTCAGCAAATTATCTACATCGGCTATCGACGAGGGATTGATTTCAGAGGCATAGATCGTTCGACCCTGCCCTTTGCTGTAAAGAGACAGCTGCCGCTTGCTTGGTTCGCCTTGTTCTGTTATATGTTCCTCTTTCTTGTAAGTCCTCGCCATCACATATTTGTCACCGATCTGAAGCTAATTTCATGATAGACCAATGGCTGGGTCGTCTTTACAGACGGTAATTGGGCAGTGGACAGCTTCCTGTTTGCTTACCTTAGTGCCCCCATCCTCATCGTGCTGTATGTCGGACACAAGATCTGGACTGTCTCCCATGGCGGTGCGTGGAAAATTCATGCACCACAAGAAGTCGATCTCGATACCGCGCGCGAGGAGGTTGACGAAGATGAGAAGACATATCCTCCTTACAAGACGACTAAGTGGGCTAAATTCTTACATTGGCTGTGGGGCGCATGAAGACTTTCAGTCTGGAGGGTCGATGGCGTGGTTGGAGGAAGGTATTCCCTGCTGTGGAGATGAAGATGCTCAGGGAGGTAGTGCTGAGAGAGCCGCTTGTCGTGGTCCTGTTTGCTGTAGAGGATGCTGTGGTCTTGCAACCGTGTGTGGAGTGACAGGGGCCCAATCCTGACAGAGCCGCGACCAGCTAATACCATTGGCTCGAGCATCAGCGAATGATTCTTGAAACAGGTCGTCCATAGAGAGTTCGTCGACACCATCCTCTTAGCAACCCCATATGCGCTCTTCTTTCCCAGGGTAGATAAATCCTCCTTCCCATCCGCGTCTCCAAGGTCAGAGCGTTGTGCACGCCGCACTCCAAATGCCTGTCAAGCTTGCCAGGAGAGAAAATACTTCCCGGAAGTTACTTTATGACTTAGGTGGCAGCCACCAGTAATCCAGCTCTGGCTTGACGTCAAAGGTAAAGTCATATCCAGGATGTCCATCGTTCGGGTTCGCCATTCCGACAACGGTTGACGCGATGAGTTCAATAATTCCCTCCTTGTTCTTTCGGCCTATATTGACGAAACTGCTGACCGGTATGGGTCTAATACCCAATGGTCCATCCGGGGCATCAAGACTCAGATGGACGGTGACATGTGTGAGCTAGTCAGAGACGATGTCAAATTCGAAGGTCGAATTACTGATGAAAGGATTCGCTGGGCTAAATGAGACGGACTTCATATCAGCAGAAACAGTGACAGTTCCTTCATCTCTTGTAGATAATTTGGCAGTCAGCTCATCGACATGGCAATCCGCCGAGAGTATTGTACAACCACAATGTTGCACATTAACCTCTCGGATTGAGAATTGCCTCCGGGTCCGTTGAAGAGGGGACAAGGCTGCATTTAGATTTTTTTTCCGGCCTTGCTCACGGCCACGTCGTCAGAGTCCTGGAAGATGTCTCCGATGGATTTCAATTGAATGTCTATCAGCGCTTCATCTGGTTTTTGGGCCACAGACTTGAACCAGGCCGCTCGTGCGTCGGCGTTCTGGGGTTCATTTTGGTAGACAGCGGCTGCAGTTGCATCCCCGCCCTTGACCAATGGGCGCGTTCTCGAGTTGGTCTGATACTCGCTCACATCCGTAGTGTTTGGGACAGTGGTGTCCAACTTGGATTGGAGATACTCAACCCCAACAAAAGCGCGCAGTTTCTCTTTGGTAGAGCCCGTGAAATTCGAAGTCTCAATTTGTAGTTGAAAGGTCCAGCCATAATCCACAGATTCTATCACATGGGTGCCATATCTGTGAAACCAGCGCGCATATGCCTGTGTGATTGCCGGGTCTCGTTGCTCAACATCAGGAACCCAGTCAGGAAGATTGAGAGCGGCTTGCTTCGCGGCGGGATTCAAGAAGTTGTCGAAATCGCTTATTTTAGCAGTGTAAGCAACACATCTGAAGCGGTGAAATGCATACAACGAGTCCTTTTTTGAAGTTGCTGGAGTTTGAATAGTCGACCGATCCATCGATGTTGACCCCCATGTAGTTAGCGGCAAACCTGGAGTTGACGCTCAGTTCGTGGTCCACTTCTGACCCGCTTGCGAAGCTGACCACTTCTGAGTCACTGGATTTACCGTCGGCAAACACGACAACGTTCTCAGGAACGTGAAGGCTTTGGGCTGTTGTGCCTGGTTCGCCGACCGTTACCGTCGTTTTGCTGTCGCTCATCCTGACCATAGATCCATGCTGGAGAATGACACGGTCAAAAAGCTTTTCGGCATCGAAAGGCTCGGCTTGGCGACAAACATCCAGACACGATCAGGAGCATGAAAATTCTCGCGTTGAAATATAACAAGCAAGGGAAGCTCGATGAGGCCGAGGTAGCGTTGTCTCTACCAGCTTGTCGGTACGGTTTCAGCTGCACCAACATGAAATGCCCATTCCGGCATTCTGTGCCTGCTTGTCGGTATGGCTCCCGTTGCCCCAACTTGACATGCCCATTCCGGCATGACTGCTTCATGATTGCCCGAGACCGGGGCGGCCACCGTGAACGAACGAAGGGTGCAGTTGCTATCTGCCAATGATCAACATCTAAGAGTGGCACTGGGATGAGACACCCTCGTGGTGAAGAGTGCGAGCACCAATGACAAATATTCCGCACCAACTCTAGTGAGTGCGACTAGTGTGGGATGCTGCTCTCCATGGGCAAGAAGCTGGGAAGGAGGCGTTGCATGTCCCGCGTCTGCGATCAAGCGTGAATCAACGTGGCAGATTCTCTCAGGCAGGAGACGAGAATTCAAAAAGCCAGACGATGGAAAGTGGCGGCGTCTCGGTGAAGGTTCCCAAAGACTCTATCCTGGGTGTGGCTGGGCGGCGGGAGACGGGACAGGGAACTGAGTATCGCTGCCTAATCTTCACCTGGGTTCATGAAGACCGAATACCGAATGAGAAAATCCAGGAGTATAGCAATCATGTGGCGCGAAACCGTCGTCGGAAGTCCTTGAGGAAGCAGGAGCGATACAGCCCTGACGGTGATGATGAAGGGAAGCGAATGCTGAAGAAGATGCGAGATGGTTGAATGCTACAAAGAGAAAATATGATTGCAGCGAGGTGCTATGATTCCTGAACAGGCTCAACATGACCTATAGAAGGGAGCATAACCTTCAGAAGATCATCACCCTCCTCCAGACCCTCATTAGTCATCCCAAGCCCATACGACTCTTGGAAGTTTCTACGACTGCCAAAGGCACTCTCGAGTGCTTTGTGATGATGGTTCCTGAATGGACCAACCAAACTGTCAATATCAAATTCCCACATTAATCGCGCGTTGCTTTTGTCACGTTTCAAGGTCAAGAGCGAGCCTCTGTCTGTGAAGGACTCTGATAATAGAACGTCTAGACCGTACAGCCGATGCCCTTTCAATGCCCATCTTCCATCGTGAGCCTTCTTGCGGTAGACACGACTGCCCTCAATGATCTCGTCCCATTCCATGTCATCTGCGAGAATGTTTGACCAACAATACAGATGTTCAGGATATGTGTCTAGATGCTGGCCATCAAAAAAAGAATCCTCCAAGATGCATACTGGGTTAAAGTCGAAATCAAAGCCCAGTGCGATCTTGCGAAGACCTTCGTGTTGAGTTGACACATTTATCACCATTACACACCCCCAGTCACCAGGTCGCAAAGTTGCAACACCATGATCCGCCGAAAAATGGTTAGCTGAAACATGGGTAAATGATGGCAAACAACCGGTTGCAATTTTGAACCCGTATACACGGCTTCTGAGGCAGTCCGTTTCGACGTGGAAGTCCGAGGTCTGACGCACAAATAGCTGCCTGTCCTGTGTTGGACGATCCTGCCAGAGCTGAATCCTGTCCGTGTCAAACCACAGACCTTTGCTGGCATAGTTCATTCTCACGTACTGGTCGTTCTCCCTGAGACGTCGTAGGAAGATGCCTACCCTAACTCGCTCCATATCCGAGTGCGACTCTTCAATGCAATCGAGGTATGCCAGATATGTATCGGCCGACCAAGGTGTAATTTTGAGTTTGATCGATAGTCCACGATTCGTCATAGAGAAGGGTTCGCGTCCTTGCACTGGTGGATCAGATGCCGTTTTCTGACTCCTAGCAAAGTGATCAGGCGAGGGGGCGAGCAAACCAGAGAACTTCATCTTGCCCATCGACCAGGCGAAGACAGAGTGGTCGTCATTGTGCTTGATGATCTCTTCTTGAAGTCGAAGAAATGCTTTTTCTCCTTCACCATAGAGGAGTGGCATATTGACGCCAAACAAGCCCATCAGACAATACGCACGGTCTTCTGGACGAGTGGTGACTCGCCTAGCGGCCCATGCCATTTTCTGCGCAACGGAACAGAGCCTCAGGTCTCCGGTTTGCAGGACATCTATTGCGATGCTCGTAGCGCTAGATATCTCGGCTGCTAAACCAATTTTGTCACCCAGCATCTGCCATTTACGGTCATAGAAAACAACAGTCCGTGGAGCGAGCAATTCCTGTAGAGTCCAGCCTCGCCTGAACCACTTACTCTTAGGGAAAGATTCCTGCCACTTGTCTTTGTCAACATCATGAAGGTAGACGTAGCATGATTCTGCGCCTTGATACCATCGATACATAGAATTGACCGCTTCACTAAGCTCGGTGCTGCTTGTTTTGTCGATGCAACATGTGTCAATCCACACATATTCGAGACTGTCGCGTGCTGCCTGTTGCAGCATTCCCCAGAATTTGGTCGGACTTGAAGTTAATCTAAATTTTGCAGCGCAAATGTCAGTAAAGGTCACTTCATTCTTGGTCCATCGGTGCGAGAGCACGGCGTATCTAGGCTTCTGGCGGGATGAGAAGTCTTCCAAACGAGTTTCGTTAATGTTGATGAGACGCATCTCGTGGTACCGATGACGAAAATTGTAGTGGCAACAAGCCGCCCAACTCAGTGTTTATGCCCTTCTCCTACGATGGCAATTTGCAGACCTTGTCGACAACCTGATGCTCTCGAGCAAACAGCAACAAGTCAGCACTTGTAGGTTGCTAAGCTGGGCGTGAGGATCGTTTCGTTTTGTGAGTGGGCTTCGCCAGAATCCGATGTGGAAAGGAACAGCGAAATTTGTAGGCCATGGAAGTTTCATCGCAGCACCATTCCTTGGCCACGACATCACGTGCTTGAAACCTGCAACTAATGTTATGTCCCCTCACAACGTCTGGATTCACGGGACAGTTCCCATTTCGCAATTGCAGCTGCGCGAACCTCTTGCCGCCCTAGTCAGACCTACACAACAGGAATCGCCACAACGATGAGTATTGGCGGCACGTCAACGAATCATCACCAACCAGACCACCCTTACTGGCCTCAAGTTACGATGACACCCTCTCTAGGTGTGCCAGATCTGCGACGCGAACTAATCTGACCAACCCATTACCACTCGCAGGTTAGACAGATGGTGTGAACGGGCGAGGTGGAGCAGCGCTTCGCCGCAAAATGGCCACCATCGCACTGGACAGCGACGACGACGCTTTGGAATGAGACATCATTGTCATGATGAGCGACCACACCAATAGCAAATATGCCTCACAGCTCTAGAGTCGCCAATGATATGCTGAGCCAAAACCACATTATGCGCGCCCGTTGATACAGCCACTTCAGGCCGAACCTAGCCAAAATCTACCATCTCGCGACAGGATGCGAAATGCGCAGGGAAAGAACGCTTTAGTTGCTCGTGGCGGTTCCTGGGGCAACTCCTACGAGTGACAGAGCGCACCGCCGACGACGGCGTGGTTCGATTAGAGGCAACAGAACTGCCCCCGTCCACTCATTCCCTTTACCCCAAGAGCCATGGCTAGGTGGGAAGAGGCAACGCATTTCCGTGTCGCCGGTGTGGGTGAGGCAATGTGATGAAGAAGAGCCCAATGGCAAGAAGCCTCCCCGCATCGGAGTTGCTAGTAGCATTGCGAAGAGCGAGAGGGACAGGTCAATTGAAGCCACCACTTTGTACGGAGATGACGATGGTCAAGTCTACCTTGCACAAAGCGACGTGACGCTCAAAGAGTGAGGTGGACCGCTGAGCAGGATGTCAAATACACAGAGATGGAGACCACCTGAACCGCGACGGCAGGAACTAGCTCAACTTGAAGGAGGTGTGGAGAGCAGTCAGGCAGTACATTGGTAGCTCGCAAGAGAATATCGAGTCCCGCCCATCTTCTGTGACGCGGCATGGCCACGGCCTGAAAGGTGCACTTCTATGCTCGCATCGAGCTCGTGCAGCAGCAAGGCACAACCAAGTTACTCAGGATGTCCGAGGTGGGCAATAATGCGCCTTAAGTCAAGGGGCTGAGAATCAGCTCTACGCGCAGACACACCAGCAACACCCTATTCTTCCATCCTAATGTGGTTGAGCGGCGTGCCTAGCAGGCCTGCGTTTGATCTGGTGACTTTGCTCGATAGGCTGCAAGTCCATTGCCATTGGCAGCCTCTCACTCCGTCAGCTATAATGCACCTCTGCAGTCAGCATTCACTACGACGCACACAGTTTCGAGCCTATCGAGCCCTGTTTTCAGAAAATGCATAACTTCAGAGTTGCATCGGTACGACCTTACCACACCAGCATTGAAGCGCGCCAGAATTGATTCAGTATGGGCAGTTCCGTCAATTACAGTCATCCAGCTGAATACTATGAATCCTCGACTGAGATTCTAGGTTGTACTGATGTACGTCAATTTCAGAGAACCTTCCAAGCTCTGCCATGCATGCGACCAGCTATTTAGGTCGTGCACGAGACGGTGACGATGCGGAACGAAGGCTCTGTTGTGCCATGATGAAAGGTATAAACCAGCCCAATGAGCTTCAAGACTTCATCTTAGTTCCATTCGGACATTGTCGAAATACTCCTATTCATTGACTCTCCTGCAGTTTCGGAGCAAAAGCGTTCGAACAAGTTAACATGAACACGTCCAACATTGCTAGCTCTCACCGATCTTATTCTCCCCAGCCTTCACGGGTACCTTGACGCTCGTCCAGCAGCTTTAGTTGGCAACCTGAACAGCTCTGCACGACTCGTGTGTGTTTGCGGGGCGCTGGTGCTCCTGCTCAAATATGCGCACCGTATTCTGAAGGAGATTGTGGAGACTCATTTCAGTTCGTATGTCTTTTAGCCAGGAGTGTCCAAGTTTCCAACGAGAAAAAGTGCCAACGATTTGCATCTCCTTCTACAACGAAGTGCACGAGATGGTCATAACATGGCTCTGTCTCAAGGACTCATCCGTGATGCTTGCTCCTCTCTTCCTAGAGTGGATGCAAGCTACCGCAAAGTACTTTTTGATCATTCAGGCTTTCACAACCCAAAATCTCTGCACTTTTCGTCTTGGAATGCATCGTTTTACTTATACAGAAACCATTTGCTCCTGATAAAGGTTAAGCAGAAAAAGGCCCGTATCAACAGCGAGGAAGATATGTCTATCTCTTGCTTTGGCCGGTCTTCAAGGATTGTAGAGGAATTACTAGAAGAGTGTCGTCAGAACTACCTCGAGCGGACCCAGAAGACAACATCCATATTTGAGCACCAAACCGGCGAATGGCAAAAAGCGAAAGCAATGAATATCCGACCAATGTCGATCGTCATCATGCACGAATTCGGCAAGGAGGCGTTGTTACAAGACGTCAAAGCATTCCTCGACGAGGAAGCTCGCAGCTGGTATACAATGCATGGATTCCCATGTCGAAGGGGATTTCTCTTGCTTCTTCCACATACCAAAACCAGATCTGTGTTCGTTGATCCTGCTATGCATCGCATGGCAGTCTGCATCGCGAACCGCGCGGCATCAGGGAGCCTTCTTCAATCCAATGGAGTCAATCTCCAGTCGACAGATCTCAGAAGAGGCCCGTCTCTATCTTGCACCAAAACCATCCTGAGCTCGCTTCGGCTGAGATTGTTGGACTGAGACGGGGCGGGACATGGATACCGCTAGTTTGATGGTGCTTTATTCCACGCACGCTTGTCGACCTCCGTTGGAGAATGAGACTTGGGTCAAACCAAAGCTCTGACAACACTGCACCCCCTTAAAATGACAGGTTATCCGCAGAGTAGAAGGAGGCTCGGTTATGGATACATCCTGGATGAGATCAAAACCTAATTGCATAGGCAGGCTTGCACTGATCTTATACTGGCTTCTACGTTCTTGGGCCACGACATACAGTTCTCGACCTAGCATGTATCGCCCCCTTGCAGGCCGGGTGATGGTGTGGAGAGGCCAATACAGATGATTGCAGCTCGTTGCGCTGTCTGACTTATCTTATCCCGTCCATATCCTTGACTCGGTCCTTTCACTACGCAGTCATAATGACCCGCTACATCTCGTAGCTCCTCCTCTCAAGACCAGTTCCCATCCCACGGCCGAGCAGGTACCTCTTGGTAACCGGCACACCGTCAGTGACTTCCAGCCACTCGGGGCTTGGGTAGTCCCCAAAGCAGCTATACTCGTATTTCGCCTGCTTCAGAAGGCCGCCCAGGATTTTCAAAAACGTCTCAAACTCACACCAACCGTCATCGCGCTGGCCGCATTCCGGATACGACTCACCGAGCGGTACGGTGCGCTGTGAAATGGTCATGTGGATGTACGACGTCGGCTTCCCCTCCTCGTAGAAGTCGGACATCGCGGCGTGGGGGTCCTTTGGCCGGCGAGCTTTCACCGGATGCGGGGCGGTGATCTGCTCCCAGACGACACGGGAAGCGAAAGGAATGATGTGGGAGACGGTGACGTTGCGGTTGGGCGTGATTTCGCTGTCGCTCAGCTTATCGCTGAACTGCTTCAGGCCGAGGGCGGTCAGGATCGCGTAGATGTTGGTGTCGTGGGAGAAATCCATGTACAAGTGCTGGTTGAGCGGGAAGGTGGTATTCATTTGATCGAGGGTGACGTTGACGTTGGTTGCGCCCGGCGGCAGGTCGTACAGGTGGCCTTCGAGGCGCGCATAGAGCTCCTCGACGTAGCCAATGCCGATGCCTCGGCCGACGGGGGAGAGGAAGCCGACACCGCCTTGGACGTAGAGATCCATGCTGTATTCGAAGCCTTCCCACTCCTCGTAGGTGAAGAGGTTGCACCAGTTGCTGTAGCCGAAGGCGACGGTCTCATAGGGGCAGAGGGTCTGTGCATTGTACGTATCGTCAACCGTCCAGTTGTAGTCGCCTGACAGCGCGCGGAAGCGCTTCGTTGCGTCCGCGAGGTAGACCTTCTGCCAGGCCGCGGTGGCGTTTTTCCCGGCCAGACCGCGGAAGTTGTTGCTGTTGTCACATCGGAAATAGCCGGCGAGGGAGTTGTTCCAGGTTTCGCCTTCCAGTTCGAGGATGAGCTCGAGCGAGACGTTGCGTGTCCACTCGAGGCCGAAGAAGCCCGACATGAAATACTCGGCCGACTTCAACATGCGGTCCTGCGTGGTGGAGCGCGCCACAATCTTGGTCGAGGTGTCGTACAGGTGCCCATAGTTGTAGTAGAACAGGATGCCGCTGTCGAAGAGCTCCTGTCGGCCCCGAGCCACCAGGATCTCCGTTCCCAGCGTGTACTTCCAGTTGTTCAAGAAGCTCAGCTCTCCTTCCCAGGTGACGGTGCCATTGGTGGTCAAGTTGTGGAGCTTCTCACCGAAGATGGTAATGGCGGTTTCGCCAGTAGGGTAGCGAGAGCCATGGCGGTGAAGCAGGTGCGCATGGGTAATGTTGGTGCCCGGGGGAACGGGATACTCATCCACCCCGAAGCCGACGGGGTTGGGGAAGTAGGGCGACAGCTGGCCCATCAACTCGAAAATGTTGCCATTGTCGGCATTACCTTTGATGGGGTATGCGGTTTCCAAGGGCGTGTTGGGGACGAATGTGCCCGTCCCGAAGGGAGCCGAGTTGGTTTGCGCCAGGAAGGGCGCAATCTCCGCCGTCTTCGTGGGACCCGGAAAAATTTGCGGCTCTGTCTGGAACCATTGCGGCACCACAGACGAGCTCTCCCTCTTTCTATTGAGAACAGCAGCATCGCCAAGACCGGCAGCGGTCATCAAAGTCAGGAAGAACAACATGGTGCCCATGATGGAAGTTAAGACGAGACAGGAGAGTACGGGACGACGGGCAAAGCCGATCTTGTACTCGCAGCTCTCTGCTTGCTGCACCCCATTTTCCTTGCGCGAGGGGTGACAACCTCGCGGCCTCGGAGCCGGCAGAGCTCTCCAGGTACCTTGTGTTGGCCATCGGGCGTCATGATTTGGTAAGGCATAGCGAGGCATGAACACCAAAGGGGATTAGGCCCATCCTTCGGCTAGCGGAATTGAACATTTCAAGCACGGGACTGAGAAGCTTTTGCAGTCTTAGCTCCGCAGGCAAGAAACAGAGCTGCTTGGCCCCGTCAATGTTCGGAATGCCGAGGGGACCTGGCGGGAGGTCGTGGAAAGCGACTGGGCATGGGCAGAGCTGTCGGGATTAAATTGCCGAAAGGACGAATTGTGGTGCGCCTCGTGTTGATGCAGCTGCTCCTTTCCGTCCAGAGTGGGCTAGGTCCTGGCCATTCAGGTTGACGGCAATGTTCACAGCGAAGGTACCAAGAAAAGCTGGGGTCAAGGTTTCTCACGTCTTGTAGCATGATCTCGTAGCTGCAGTGACAAACCCCGAGCCCAAGAGAGGGGAAAAGGAGCGACTGTAGGATTATTGTCTGCCATGATGGCTAATTCGGTGCCGTGTAACCGATCTCTAACCTATCATTCCAAATCGTGACAAGAATTCCCTGTGCGGCCAACTGTCCGTGGGAAAACTACACCATCTAGTCTTCGAACTTGAACCCGTTTCCGCCGCTGAGTGTTCGATCGTCTCCCTCTGTAGCTACCCCTGTCATAGCTTACGTAAACCGTTGCTCAGGTATTGGCCGTCCTCGGCGGCTGTCGAGAGCTCTGCAAGCCAGGGATCAGGAATTACCACAAATCGCTATCCTGACGGTGAAAGGCCATATTTTACGTCAGATATGCATTGGCATACTGACAATAGGACCTACAATGGCCGTGGCATTAATGAGATGTCATCCCGAGATGCCTGGTCAGCAAAGAACGTCCAACGCATGTTGAAGCTAATGACGGATTTCATTTCACCATCTTTGACTCGCTTTTTGACCCCTCGATGTTTGGCGATCACGCGAACAGCTTGACACCGTTTTAAAACACAGCAAAGCATACTTTAAAGTTGCTCCACCTAGTGCCCCACCAAAGTTGCCAGTAGCATGGCACAGCAAAGAGCGAAAATGCCCAGCAAGATGTGGAACACAGGGAAGTGAAAGCTGCCGCTGCTGCCCATGGGTAGAGGCCCGCGGCCTGAAGGAGGCATTGCATGCCCTCGACGATGCAGAGCAAACATACGCGCTCCTCCATGCAGTCCACCTTGGACCCCGAACCGGTCGAAAACCTACCCTCACGCGACATAACACGGACTAGAAAGAGAATTCGGTTGCCTGTGGGGGCCCTCCAGGACAACTTCACGCGAATGACGCAAACACCGACGACGACGGCATGGTTCGATTGGAGGCAACAGAACTGCCCCCGTCCACTCATTCCCTTTATCCCAAGACCCATGGCTAGGTGGGAAGAGGCAACGCATTTCCGTGTCGTTCGCCGGTGTGGGTGAGGCAATGTGATGAAGAGCCCAATGGCAAGATGCCTCCCCGCATCGGAGTTGCTAGTAGCATTGCGAAGAGCGAGAGGGATGGGCAATTGAACTTTGTACGGAGACGGCCATGATCGAGAGTCTGTCTTGCACCAAGCTACGTGACACTCCCGAGCGAGGAGGCGGACCGCCGAGCAGGATGTCAAATACACAGAGATGGAGACCGCTTGAGCCGTGACGGCCAGCAGCTAGCTCAACTTTGAAGGAGGACAGCAGTCAGACGGTATGTTGGTGGCTCACGAGGGACATCAAACCCCGCCCATCTTCTGTGAAACGGCATGGCCACAGACTGAAGACGCGCTGCTATGCTCCGTCGAGCTAGAATCATCACCCCTTGTGATGGACTCATTGCGGGTCGGGTAGCCTAGAGATAAAATGTCCCTTCCCGGCGAAATAGTTGGTTGGCAGACACAAAACCCAGGCCTGACCTGCGAGCGCGGGCAAAGCGGGAGAATGGGGATGGAAACCATGCCTGAGTAGTCACAAACTCCGTGGCGGTTACTGCAGCAGCACCAACCGGGATTCAAGGTCCACCTATTGCAAGGCGCTTCTCGAAACTCTGCGCAGCAGGTGTCAAGGAATCTTGAGGTGAGGGACCAGACGTGTTAACTGCGCAAGGCTGGACGTACAAGGCTAATGATCACCCAGGTCGTGATTGTTAGATAGACAGCTCAAATGCTCACTGTCAGCAACTGGCTTGGGCGGTTGACTGCGCGCAGTTTCGGCATATGCTCGGTGAAGCAATGTCACGTGTCCGCTATTTTGGGGGTGGACGATTCCAGGCATGGACGTGAAGGAACTGCTTTGGCCGGCGATTGTTCCCTAGAGTCATAGCTTGAAGGGAAGTAGAAAATAATCAAATCAAATCCATCAAACGTCTGGATTCACGGGGCAGTTCCTATTTTGCAATCGCAGCTGCGTCACTATCACGCGCAGGATCCATTTGACGTGATAACCCGTTGAGTGGTGGGAGCACAACGAGATCTTTCGCTTTGCGCCAGTCGCTCCGGGGCATTGAGTGTCCTTTGCAAGACCAGTATGAATGCGCAATTGAGCAAAACACAGCGAAAAGAAGTCGGGGAGGACAAACTAGTTGAGACAGTCAACGCTCTGGGCCACGCCGCCTTCGCCGAACGTTTCTGCAATCCAGACGCCATCACTGAAGCAGAGAGGACATTGACAGAAAAGACCGCAGCAAACCTTGAAGTCATTCTATTGTTTGCGGAGTCGCTGAAAGGAGACTGCAAAGATGTGCTCGAAGCTTGCTTCAACCTAATTGAGGAGACCAGTGCCAATGACTACAAGGCATCCGAAATCAAATGGTCCCCTTCAAGCAAGCGCAAAGAAATGGTCCTGCCTGACATGAGATATTTCCTTGTGCGTGAGTGCGATGCAAGCTCTGAGATGGGAACCCATGAGAACCGGGGGGTGCTGGATTTTGCCACATTGGGTGGTTTCGTTTCCTTCATGATCACATATGAAAACGGACATGAAGTCATCTACGTATATGAGATCCATCTTGCCGCCAAGCTCAGAGGCCAAGGCGTTGGCACAGTGCTCATGCAATTGGTTGAGAATGTTGGTCGAAAGGCTCAAGTTGAGAAGTGCATGCTCACCGTCTTCAAGGCAAACAAGAAGGCTGTAAAATGGTACGAGCGCTGCGGCTATACAAGAGACGACTTCAGTCCTGGTCCGCGGGTCTTCCGAAATGGCAGGATCAAAGAACCAACCTATCTGATCTTGTCGAAACCATTGAAGGACAGCCCAAGTTAATGTTCTCCAAGCGTGGTCGACCACCCCAGCTGAATGCATGATGATTGTCGGCTCTCAGATGCCCTGTTGCAAGCTTGGTCTAAATTCATTCACGTCGTTGGAAGATGGTGTGGCTCCTCATATCTGTCGAGCTTCCTTTCCTCTCATTTCAGGACGCAGCATCTCCCACTCATCTCGCAGCACGGCGAAGAGACTGTCACCAACCAACATGCTCAGACCAAGACTCCAGACCAGCGTGATTGCATAAAAGAAGTTGGCATTGCCCGATCCGGCATATATCCAGATGTGATAAAACGCTGGACCGAGCCACGTCGAGTACAATAAGACAGAGGCCACAAGGAATGTGTATCTGGTCACTGTCCCAAGTTAGTCGGATTCCAGTACACACTTGGTGGGAACTTACATGGCCTAATGTGCTTGTAGAGCGGCAAGACGCCAAGATACAAGGACACATCTGAAGTGCTTGGATATGGTTTGAAGATAGTGATCAGCCCGATCAAGGCAATGATGACGAAAAGCGGTTGCTCTGGCAGGCGAACAGTCAAGGCGCCCACATAGCCGATCAAATGGATCCAGAACACTCCGATGAAGAAACTCCTGAAGGCGTCGAAGATCTCAATAAAGAAGTACCACCACAGGCCAATGTTCGGTGTCAAATCTGTAACGGTGATCTGTGCACCGTAGCAGGAAGTGAGAAAACTCTTGAAGTTGCCAACCAAGAGAACAGATGAACAGAGTAGGATTGCCACTGTTCCCGAGAAGATGCCGAGTAGAGACAAGACAGTGTTCGGTTGGAGCTTGGCCGCTTTCGATTGTGCCCAATGCAAAACAAGCGGTGGCAAGAGTAGTGCCGGGTACAGAGAGAGATAGGTGCCAAATGCCACCGCAAACATAGCACCAAACGCATTGCCAGTGGAAGCACTAGCAATGGCCTGTATGGTGGCAGCGTTTGTGAAGATCGTGGTCGATGATCCCAGGCATGAGACTATGGAGAAGGGGTTGAAGAGGTAGGCCAGGGCCAACTGGCTGCCGTCGAGCTTGGTAAACCGCGGTGAGGGCAAATGTAGTTGCTGAGCAATCGTGATGAGGTTGAACGCGTTGAGTAGATCCAAGCTTGTGAAGACCACAGCTGGGGGCAGGAACTCGAAGACGACCAAAAGCAGAGGCGCTTGGTGATAAACTCCTCCGTCGTAAGGCGAAACACCGCGCTCGAACAAGAATACTCCTTCGAGTAAGCGTTTGTAGCTAGACACCGGAGTCGCTATTTCGACTCGTTCTGACAGGGCCGAGGTGACGTTCGGTAAGAAGAGGAAGACGCAGATCCGAAGAGCCGCGGCTGCAATGAATACTGCCGCAGTCTTCGCGTCAATTGCCATTCTGCGGGAAATATTGCTATTGTTTCACCCTCATGCTTATGGTGTTGAGGGATAAGGACAGGTCTCCAAAAGACGTGGCAGTCAGGAATGCTGTCTCCAGCTTCGGGAGATGTCTTTGAGGGCACTTAGCTCTAGGGCTACGAATTATGACTTCCTTGGTTCGACCACAGCCAGACAGTCATCGTTTCATCCAGTTTCTTGAACACGGTCTTCAATTAATCACGTGATTAAATTGTGTGGGCAAGATTTCACGAGAAGCGGCCGGGAAAAGCTTCCCAATCAGCCCATAGACTGTCCGACGCAAAATAATTTTTTGGTCGCAGGAACCCTCTCTGTAGCACCTTCAAAGCAAAGAACAGCTGCCACAATCCAGTTTCCAGCGCAATTATGGCGAAGCAGAAGAAGAAAGGCCAAGCCGGCCAGGCAAAGAACTACATTACAAGAACACAAGCCGTGCGAAAGCTTCAAATCTCACTGCCTGACTTTCGACGACTGTGCATCTTCAAGGGTATTTACCCGCGAGAGCCACGAAACATCAAGAAGGCGAACAAGTCGGCAACGCACTCGACGACGTTTTACTACACAAAAGATATCCAATATCTCTTGCATGAGCCTCTACTAGCCAAGTTCCGAGAACAAAAGGCGCTGCAGAAGAAGATCGCAAAGTCACTGGGTCGCAATGAAGTCCAGGATGCGCTGCGTTTGGAGAAGAACGGCATGCCCAAGATCAGACTAGATCATATCGTGAGAGAGAGGTACCCGACATTCATCGACGCCCTCCGGGATTTGGACGACGCATTGTCCTTGCTCTTCCTCTTTGCGAATTTGCCCTCCACAGAGACAGTCCCACCGAAGGTGATTGCACGATGTCAGAGGTTGTGCCATGAATTTGAGCACTACCTGATAACCACCAATTCGTTGAAGAAGTCTTTCCTCTCCATCAAGGGGATTTACTACCAGGCGACCATTCAAGGACAAGACATTATGTGGCTGGTGCCGTACAAGTTTGTTCAAAGAGTTACACAAGATGTGGATTATCGAATAATGGGTACTTTCGTCGAGTTCTACTGCACACTGCTCGGGTTTGTCAATTACAGACTGTACACCTCAATCGGACTCGTTTACCCACCCAAGTTTGATTCTGCCAGCGACGAAAGGGGTGCTGAGCTGGCTGCTTTCATCCTGGAAGGACGCAACGTGGCAGACACTGCAGGCGAGAATAAAGACTCAACCCAACAGATCACCAACGGGCATGCACAATCAGAAAATTCGGCCAAAGTACAAGCCACAATTGACAAGATCGCGCAAGAAGCGGGCCAAGAGCTCTCTGAACGGCTTCAGGAGGAGTCGGTCGAAGAAGTGGAAGAAAGTGGCAACGTCGACAGATTTGAGGTTGCAGCACCCGAGGGCGACGAATTACCACAACCAGAGGTGAGCAGCAACGAGGCAGGGGCACTATTTTCCAATTTTACATTTTTCATCTCGAGAGAGGCACCGAGACATCCCATCGAATTCCTTCTACGGGCATTTGGTTGCAAACGAATAGGCTGGGATAGGGTGCTTGGCGAAGGAGCTTTTACATTTGACGAGTCTGATCCAAGAATTACGCATCAAGTGGTTGACAAACCGGTTCCAGCGATGTCAAATGGTGAGCAAACGGCTACCAAGCCAGGGTACATTGTGGCCGGCAGAATATATGTCCAGCCGCAGTGGATCTGGGACTGCGTCAACGAAACGAAGCTGCTTCGGACGGATGTCTATGCGCCGGGAGCGACACTACCTCCCCACTTGAGTCCATGGATGAAACCAGTCAAGGGTCAATATGATCCACGTGCCACGCTGGAGGAGCAGCAGTTGGAGGGCGAGGAGGATGAAGATCTCAGTGAGGAAGAAGCTCAAGAGCTGCTTGAAAATGCCGAGCCGGACGTGTCTGAGGAGGAGGAGGAGGAGGCAGAGGAAGATGAGGTCGATGATGCAGCGGGAGGTATGACCGTAGATATCGCAGATGGGTCGGATGAAGAGGAGGAGCAAGTGGTCGGTGAGGACTTTGCTGGTTTTGACGAAGAGGACAATGCCGAGACGACCGACGAAGAAGATGAGCACCAGGCTGAGCTAGCTGCTGAAGCGGCCGGCAAACCACTTGGTGCAAACAAGTCTCACAAGAGCTCAAAGGACCAGCGGAAGGCGGAACGCTTGGCGAAGCAGCGGAGACAAGACGAGGAGATAGAGAGGCAGAAGATGATGATGAGCAACAAGAAGAGAAAGCTGTACGAGAAAATGCAGCACTCAAACACCATAAAGGATGCCAAAGCAGAGACATTACGCCGGAAGAGACGGAAGCTCGAGCGAGAGCAGAAACGTTGATTTTGGTTTCGAATGCATAGCGGCGGCGTATTGGGTTTAATAGGTATCATGAAGCACCCAGCAATGTCAAGATTTTGTTGTGAGCAACTAATGATGAATACAAAATCGTAGAGTTCCTCTTGATTCACAAGTCCCTCGTGAGGAATAAAACAGTGGTGCAGGTCGCCAAGAATATTACGGTCGGGCAAAGAGACATCGCAGGACGGATATGCCAATTGAGTATTTAGTATCAGCCGTAGTGTGCTTCGCTCTAAGCTCTGTAGGGAAGCTTAGGAGCTGCGCTCCGACACGAGACTTCAACATTGTCTTCTGCACGCGATCACCTTCCATCTCTCCTCTCACCTCTTCAAAAGTCTCTCGGTCTTGCAGCACAAGATGCTGCGACTAGCGAGACCGCTGAGCGGTGCTGCTCGGCGGCAGCTCGTGTCGAGGCCGTTAGCGACGCAGGTCCGTAAAATTTCCTCTGCTCAAATACAGCGGCTGATAGCAAGCTAGATCAGGGGATATGCAGAGCGCAGTGAAAGTATGCTGAGCTCTGATCCATCCTTCAAGCCAAATGTTCCGCAGCAAGGTGTGGTGAAGCCAGCTGTCCCAGTAACACCACCCCAACCCACTCCTGCCACTCCTTCGTCGACGACCACTATTCCACCCGAGAATGTCCCAAAAGAACCTCCTCCACCTTCCACAACACCAAGCCCTTCCGCTAGTCCTTCCGCTAGTGGTGGCTCATCTGCGCCCTCGCCTCCGCCTCCTCCACCTCCACCACCACCAAAACGCTTCAGGCGTGTGCGGCTTCTTTTCTACCTGACCATTCTCACTGCGCTAGGGTATGGCGGAGGTCTCTTCTTTGCACTCAGAAACGACAACTTCCACGATTTCTTCACAGAGTATGTGCCCTTCGGCGAGGACTCTGTGCTCTACTTCGAGGAACGAGCTTTCCACAAGAAGTTTCCCAACGCGAAGGCCAATGTGTATAGGTCGCAGACCCAACCACAGCAGGAAGACAAGAAGGTCAAGATTCCCCACAAGTCGGGACTCTCGTGGAAAGCAGTCGATGAGACGAATCGTTCTGATGTGTCCCAAAAGGGCAAGCATATGAGTGCCGTGGAAGACAAAGCGACCAAAGAGGAAGCCATCCAACAGCCCGCCGACGCCGTAACCAAAGCCAAATCAGCTGTTGTCGAGTCGGTGAGGAAAGAAGCTCCTCCATCTAAGGCTGCCCCGAAGGAAAGTCCGACACAGAGTCCCAAGAAAGAATCAAATGCAGAAGCTGCGCCTGCTTCTCCTTCGCCAGCTGCACCAAGTTCCCAAGCGGATCCTCGACCGCCGGTTATCGCTCCTGTTACCGCTGTCTCGGCTGTGAGTGTGCCGAGCGGAGATGAACCTGTGGTCCAAGAACTTGTTAAGATCATCAATGACCTCATCACGGTGGTGAACGCTGATGGTGCCGAGATTGCCAATAAGTACTCAGCCCCCATGCAAAAGGCCAAGGATGCGATCGTCGCTGCAGCAGGCAAAGTCACAGCGTTGCGAGACGCCGAGCGGGCGGCTGCAGAGGAGAGGATAAAGGAAGCACACAAGGAATTCGACGAAGGCGCCAAGAAGCTGCTCGAGAGAATAGAGACGGCGCAACGGGAAGACGACGTTCGATATCGAGAAGAGTTTGAAGCTGAACGAGCCAAGATTGCCCAACAATACGAGAACAGACTGAAAGCCGAGATCGAACGAGCCCAGCAAGTATGGGAACAAAGACTCAAAAACGAGCTCTCGGAGCAGGGGCTCCGGATGAAGCAGAAATTCATTGAAGACATTCAGGGACTCGTTGAAGCAGAAAGGGATGGCCGCTTGTCCAAGCTGACTGATCTGAGCAGCAATGTCGACAACCTTACACAATTGACCTCGAACTGGAACGGCATAATTGACGCCAATCTGGCGACACAGAAACTGCAAGTGGCTATGGATGCCGTCAGATCTGCTCTTGATGACACCAATGCATCGCACAAGCCAAGGCCATTCGTGCGAGAGATGGCTGCTCTCAAGCTTGTGGCCGATAGCGACCCCGTCGTCGATGCCGCCGTGGCCTCAATCAACCCATCCGCCTATCAGAAGGGCATTCCAAGCTCGGCACAACTGGTCGATCGATTCCGACGCGTCGCCAGCGAAGTCCGAAAAGCATCTTTGCTCCCCGAAAATGCCGGCATCGCGTCCCATGCTGCGTCACTTGTTCTTTCCAAGGTCATGTTCAAAAAGCAAGGTGTGCCCGAGGGAAATGATGTCGAGAGCATCTTGACGAGAACAGAAACGCTGCTTGAGGAAGGTGATCTAGACAATGCAGCTAGAGAAATGAATGAGCTAAAGGGCTGGGCTGGCGTTTTAAGCAAGGACTGGCTAAACGATGCAAGAAAAGTTCTAGAGGTTAAACAGGCGTTGGACGTTATTGAGACAGAAGCTCGTTTGCAGTGTCTGCGCGTTGAGTAGATAAGATTCACCGGAGGACATGTGCAGACACTCGAACGCACTGAACAATGTACATTCTACGTAAAATCATGTATTGGCATTCTTATCAGATTGTCATTGAGTCGCCATGCAAAGAGGGTTGTTCCAACGTCCTCGGGCAACTAAGAGTGCCTCGTACTTCTGAGCACCATCACTACGAAAGCACAGGCTGACATCGCTTTCTCGATGGTGTTCCCAGCAATGGACCCAGACATCTTTCGGATACGCTTACTGATGGAATTAGGAAATCAGGGAGACTAGGTTCGTCACCAAAGAGATGAAATCGTGGAAGTCATGAACCACTGGCTTCGCTTGAAAGAAGCTGTCGAATCAATAGTCATCACCACTGCAGATATCCTACAAGCTAGCGTGGATATCTCATCCCCCCATCCCCCAAACTAAGCATTTCATGATACTGCAACTACGTCGACGAAGACAGTCAATCAGATATGGCATTGACCCGAGACGACGATTCATGACTAGTATCGCTCGAAGGACAGTGAAGTCGTCCAAGGCAAAGCCGACCATCGTGAGGCAGGAAGTGCAAATTGGTCAACACACTAGTAACAGCTCAGACAACGGCAGTGGCAGCGACGCCAAGGGACAATTCACTAGAGAAAAGGTTGACCATGTTGAGGCTACAAAGATTTCAATGCGCCTTTCCATCGCATGTATTGCTATCATTCCAGCAGCTGATACCCATCGAACCTCAACTTCTCTCCATCGTGCCCACCCACCGCTACGCACCGACCTATGATTGTCTTCAACGATCTGCTTGATGAGGTCATGAAGAGAGCATTGCTCAGTCTAGGAAGGGAGGGTCGTCTCGGCTCACAGCATAGGTATGTATGCGTGGTCAATGACCTCCATCCAAGGCATACCGCAAATTCCCTCTCCCACATCCCTGATACAACCTGGCACTTGAACCATTATTACCCCTCCCTTCGCCACGGGAGTTCCGTCCATCTTGAAGAGGCCAACGGCTTTTCGGGACTTTCAGATGAAGTGGCTCGTGCAGCATTCATGCAACAAAGCGTGACTAGCAGTGTGACAAGAGAAGCACTCGGAGCGGCACAGGTCAGTCCTGGTGTCCGATGTTGACGAAGGTAAGTATATCGACAAGAAGAAAACCCATTATTTGCAGCGTGGCATAATTAGTGCACAAAGCATCAACTTTCAGTCATTTGCAACCTGAACGACAGAGATGGGGAGAGGAGTGAAGTTAACGTGAATCATTGTCGAATTGCACTGATTGGAGTCTGGAGAGAGCTCATTACCTCAGTAGCGGCAGCAACAGCAGCAACAGCAGCAACACGATAGCAATCGTTGGACACATTGGCCGACGGAGGGGTGGGGGCTTACGCCCCTTTACAAAAGGCATGTCCAGCCATCTTCATCCGTCCCATCCCCACTCCCAGTATATACATTCCTCCTCGGATACCTACAGTGCCTCCGACGAAGCGCCTCACCTTCACTCACAACATCATTGACCCACTTGATGCCTTCGATGTACTCCGGTGCTTCACCGCGCTCAACCCAAGCTACAATAGCTTCAAGCACATTGTTCTCCTTGTTGCTTACTCCCGTGGGTCTGCCCACGTACCCTTGCCCAATGTCGTGAGCGCCAGGTCCACCACTGCAATGCTCCATCCCAGAGATGCGGAAGTATCTGTAGAATTCATCTATGCTGTCTGGCGGCAGCCCCATGGTCGATGCAAGATGGCTGTAATAACGCGCAGAATTCTCACTTGAGATTAGATGGTCCTGAAGGCCATGGTATGTCAGGATCTTGCCACCGCGGGATGCATATGATGAGAGGTCGCCATTCCAGGTGGAAATGTTGTAAGGATCAAGGCTGTCCAGGTAGGTGAAGTCTGACTGACTCAGAGTTCTGGTGTCCCATGAGGCATTGCTGTAGACGACATACTTGTACCAGTCTGAGGTGTAAGCGAAGGGCTGGCCAGCGAACATGAAGGCGTAGGCAGCTGCATGTGCACCAGGTTGTAGACGGGGATAGATAAGGGATCCCGATGAATTGTAGAGCGGTTCGAAGGATTTCACCGCACGGTCATACTGGCCGCTGTTGAGGCAGGCCGAAGTATTAGTAGCGTCGGGCGCGCAAAGCAAGGTTTCAAGAAGGGGTCGGCAGAGATCTGGGTCTTCGATGATGCCATCTGTTGCACCATCAATCGAGTCGCATTGACGGATGATTTCATCATTGATGATGCCCCATTGCGATTGTGTGACGAATGAGTCTGAGGTGTTGTCGAACCCGGCAACCGAAGAAAGCCAGCCAGACCAGTCCAGGAGATGAAGGAAGTCAAATGCAGGGGCTCCCGCCACGATGCCATCAAAGTCTTCGGGGAACATCTGGGCGCTCTTCATCCCTTGGCGCCCTCCGGTTGAGCAGCCCAGGTAGTATGAGTGGTTGATTGGGGAGGCATAGAACTGTTCGGTGAGTTGTTTGCCGACGACCACGCCAGTGTGGACCGAGCGGTACGCGAAGTCTTCAACGACTCCAGGGGAGTTCAAAAATGGCCTCCCGCTTGTGCCGTTGTGTCCATTGTTGGCCCCCACTGCGGCAAATTGATAAGAATTGGCGTAGGCAAGATCGTCATAGCCTATGCATCCTGCAAGCCCTCCATTACCTGCGGAGAGAAATCGCCCATTCCACTCGCTGGGGAGCCACGCCTCGAGAATGATGTTGGAAGCATTAGACGTAGTCACATTCATACCGATGCGGCAGATGTCTCCACCGTACACAAGCTGTGATCTTGGTGAACATGTTGAGTCCTGAAGAGGTCAGCGCAGTCATCATAAGCGCGTGGGAAAGCATGCGGACCGCATAGGGAAATGTCAGATTTGTACCACTCTGGACGAACTCGAGTACATTGACCTGGACGTTTGGGATGGCTAACTGAAAACTTTGACACTGCTCAGCAAAGCTTTGCGCGTAGCTAAGGCATGCCGAGGTCAGTATTGGAAAAACTATGAACAACATAATGCCAAGCCAGTCTGTGAATATTCAGCAGGGTCTGGAGTTAGAAGGAGTTGCGTCCAGCGGGCAACACGAAAGAAAATACCTGCGAAGCTCATCACACATTGCTGCACCAGGCTTCGGATACGTTCTTCGCCAGATTCCGCTGGGCTGAGCGGATTGGGTTTATGTACCTTGACTGGGCAGCCGAAGCCAGACAGTTCGGCCATGATATCGGCATCTGTGTATGAGAAATGAGGCGAGCGTCAAACATTTGGACTCTGGGCCACTTTGTGGGGTGTAATTGAGCGTCAGTCACCTCGTTCCATGGAGAACCTTGAGAACCTTGCCCAGCGGTTTGTGCAATGAAGCTACTCTGAGGAGAAAGACGTTCGGCAAATGTTTTGTCGTGTTAGAGGAACACATCCATGCCGAGCCGACGGAAGAGAATTATCACGTGATTCTACTCAGGGGCTTCCTGCTCCTGATTCCTACGATCGACTACCAGCAGCAAAATAAGTCATCTAGACTTTACGATACTGCTTGGGCCTCCGGAAACTAATCGCCGTTCTGTTGAGGTTCAATGGTCGGGCCGCCGAAATCTTACTATATCGTCAAGCTCCAACACATGCTCCTCCAAGCCAGGTCTCGCAGGTCCAGGGCAAGCAGGTATCGACGCGGTGTCATTCAAGCAAACTTTCCTTGCTGGATCCCATGCAGCGAGGACCTCCACGCCTAAGGCGGAGAATCTTACGTCTCCTCTGCAGAAGAGCGCGCATATTTTTATGCCGCATGTCGTCTTCACCAAAAGGGACATAGAATTCTAAGCCATTGTGACTCGGATTCTGGCACGCATGCATATCAATCCCTATCTGCCCTTTGACATGAGATATTCAGCTTCCGATCCAGAGAATTAGCAGACTATGCCAAAATCTCGGCGGAAGCCACCATCCGAAGTCCAATCATCCTAGCTATTCAACGACGCCTTACACAGCTGTTTCAGAGTGCCTTGAGGGCCTCGGCCACATTGCAGACTTTGCGGAAGCACACAAGAGGGCTAAGGTGTGCCATAACTCATCAGCAACAGTTGAGTCACAATTCACCCCTGTGCTCGAGCGAAAGAATCAGGTGCGGAATCATCCTGCATGTGACTTCAGCATGCGCATCGCCCTATGTGATGGATTGAGCAAAAGTTGTAGCCGGTCGCATCGTAACGAGGGTGGACAAAAAGATATTCTCGCTGGATACAGTGGCGATGGCATGGCCATGTTACTGCCAATACCTGATTGGAGAAGGATGGAAGCAGAGCACAGTGAGTCGATACCCAATCCATCCTCCCGTAAACACGCGCCATCGTGTCCGATTTGGACGTTTGTATCTGACTGGTTTTGTCTCCGGCTTCGACACAATCAGTACTCCAATTCATGGTGGCCGGACATTGTCCCCTTGTATGGCAACCACTCTCAAGGATGCAGTATTGAGAATCTCGTGCAGCCGAGCGGCCCGACCGACCGGAGCACACAAGGAGCCCTGCGTTGGTCGCAACCGTCGCTTGAACTCGCTACGGATATGACGTCTTGAGTGGCGCCATCGGCAACAAACCCATATGACGACATCGAGTTCGAAAATGTGAAAACAAAAGGCTGGTTGCCACGGGGACTTTGGGCGTTTGTTGCAAGAGTTCAAAAAGCCCTATGGAATGTCTTTAGTCAGGCCTCAAATTTTCAGGTTTGCTTGTTGAGAGGACGGGCATTCTGGAATTACTCTGGCCAAAATGTGCGCTAATGCTAGGGTTCCTTCGTTCCCCACGTGTGGATCGCCATTCCCATAGCCGAGCGAGCCAAACGCCGCACTCGTACATCTGTCGATTGCCAGCTTTCTGACAACTGAGACGGTACATAAGCCGGCAGGCGACGGTTGATGACAATTATGTGCATGTGGCGGTGATTCGAAAGCAAGCAAGCAAGCCAGCCAGCCAGCCAGCCATTACAGTGTGAATTGAAGAACTCTCTAGCACGTCTCGTACAAGGTACCTATCATGCCGGCAGCGGTGACGAGCCACGAATTGGGGGGTGTGGGCCACGCTTAATAATTAATGTCGGCACAGAGTCACCGTCTGCGGGTCATGGTTGGCTGGCTCTGCTCACGGCCTGGATTGTCCACGACGAACAGGTCCCAAAATTCGGGCGAATGCCGCAATCTTGTCATTCAGTGCCGTGTAACCGGTCTCGCCTTTCTTTATCGCCGTCCGATTTGGAGGGGATTTAGCGGAACATTGGAACCTATCCTCAGAGTCGGCGCCGCGTAGCACCATCACCAGCTTTGTATTGCATTGCACATTTCCGAAACCTTTTCACCATGATCTCTATCTTTCATCTATCCCCCATATCCGATCAAAGGGCCTCTATCATCAAGTTCGACCTCCAACCACCATGATGGAGGCGATTGAACGAATCCTCTCGCGGCCTGTCGCAAAGCCGTACAGGTCCGAAAAGTTTGGCCCAGATGAGATACCTTACCTCAACGAGGATGGATACGTCGACTTCTCAGCGAATGATATTGAAAACCCCCAAAACTGGTCGAAACGGCGGAGATGGTACATAACGATCGTCGCCATTTCTCTCGTCCTCAACGCGACATTCGCATCCTCTTCGCCATCGGGCTGTCTCGAGGGCATTTCAGAAGAGTTTAGCGTGAGCAGCGTGGCTGCCGGCCTTGTCATCACCTTGTTCCTGCTGGGATACTGCTTCGGACCACTATTCTTTGCGCCGCTCTCAGAATTCTTCGGCCGCAGATGGATCTTCTATATCACCTTCATCCTCTACGTCGTATTCAACTTTCTCTGCGCCTGGGCCCCAAACTTTGGCGCGCTGCTCGCTGGCCGCTTCATTACGGGAACTTTCGCCTCGGCTGCCCTCAGCAATTCTCCCGGCGTCCTGGCTGACCTCTGGGGGCCTGTGGATCGAGGAAATGCCATGGCCATCTTCTCGATGATCACGTTTGCTGGTCCAGGTATCAGCCCTGCCATTGCAGGCTTCCTGCAGCTCACGAAGAACTGGCGGTGGTCCTTTTATGTCCTCCTCTGGCTCGGCGGCGTCACCCTGGTCTTCCTCTTCACGATCCCGGAAACACATCCCGCCACCGTCCTCACAAACAAGGCTCGAAGGATCCGACGCCTGAAGATACCCGGCTACGAAAATGTGCAGTCGCCAAGAGAAGCATCCGGCCAGACCCTTGCCCAAATCTTCAAAATTGCTCTCACCAGACCATGGATCATTCTCTTCGACCCAATCTCATTTCTGGTCGCCATCTACATCAGTGTGACCTATACTCTACTGTACATGCTCTTCACCATCTATCCCATCGTCTTCCGAGAAAAACGCCAGTGGAACGCCGGAGTGTCGGAACTTCCGCTCATCGGCACGGTCATTGGTGCGGCGCTGGGCGCGTTCGTGATGTTCTGGAACAGTCGCGGCCAAGCTCGCAAGATCGAAGCTGGCGAGGCCTCAAAGCCTGAAGATCGGCTGCCGCTGGCTATGGCTGGTGGAATTGGATTTGCCGTGACGATGTTCTGGTTCGGGTGGACTGCAAATTTTGATTCGGTGCATTGGGTGGTCCCAACGATAGCAGGTGTCTTCTTGGCTTCATCGATCGTTCTGATCTTCGTGGCGTTTCTAAATTATCTTACCGACACCTATCTGATGTATGCGGCGAGCGCAATGGCTGCGAACACCGTTGCGAGATCTGCGGCCGGGGCGGCGGCTCCCCTCTTCACACGGCAGATGTTCACAAAGCTTGGCGTCGGAGGAGGGGCTTCGCTGGTGGGAGGTGTGGCGACCCTGCTTGCCATCGTGCCGTTCGTGTTCTACAAGTATGGTGAAGGAATCAGAAAGAGGTCGAAGTTTGCTCCTACCCCGTCAAAGAATGACGTGGAGAATCAGGATTCGAGTTCGGAGAGGGAGGGCGAGAAGGAAATTGAGCAAAGTGGTCGAGCTAGGCACAGTGCATCGAGCGACAGCAGTAGCGCAAGCGGCAGTTTGAGCTCTTCAAGCACGATACATGACGGCGAGCCACAGGGAAGCTCTTCTAGGACTCAAGAGAAGAAGGAACATAAGGATGACGATGTTCGTCAAAATGCCTCCGGGCAGCCACGAGCTGAGAATGCTGATTTGGAGAAGGAGCGAGTAGGAGAAGCATGAGCGGGACGTATAGATCTAAAATTAATTCACACGTTGTCAAGCTGAAGTTTGAGCCGTCTGCAAGCCTCGACCTTCCACCAATAAGTCCAGCATTCGTGTGGCTCGTTCTGCGCTGTGAGTCTGGTGCTCGTGTTCGTAGATGTTTCAAAGGGATAGAGACGGTGCTGTAGATTGGGACTCGGCATCGCCAGTTCCACCCCATTTTCCAGATCTCGAAAGGTCGACTTCAAGAGCTGCAGGGACGTGTGTAGAAGAACGGTTGGTCTTTGTCAGCGCTCACTGTTGTCATCAAAACATGAAGGTGCAAGGTGAGCTCATCTCCTTTGAGCCTCGCAAGCATTCAAGACTGCATCTGAAAAGATAGTGAAGGACAGTTACAAGTTCCAGCTCGTCAGATCGCGCTCCGAATTCGAGAAGCCACTTCAGACCAATGGGTTGAGATCCTTCGGCCATTTGAGTTCACCAAAACATTCGAAGCAGCGGGTATTCCCAACATCGGAACTTTCACTCAATGCATCCAAGGCATAAGCGTGGTCCTCACCAGCGCAGCAGCCAAATTCCATACATCCAGCTCCACGATAGCACAAGAGATAGAGCTATGGTCTCCGGACTCCAGAAGATGGAAGGCGATAGTCATTCCGGGAAATTGCTCCACCTCGATACACTCATCTCAGCTGAAGCAGAGAGGGAATCACACTCCTTGAGGGGAAGAATCCTTCAGCCAATTAAACCCCATCCTCGACGTTGCAAACTCCAACATGTACCATAACCTGTTGTGGCAAAGAAATGTCTCCGTCAGCACCAGGGCCTGGTGCATATGCATATCGGCAAGGCAAGTGGCATATCGTGGGATGTTGTGAGGTGCTATGAGGTGGCGTTTGGCAAGCGGCACACATTCATTAGCGATGCAGATTTTAGCAGGTGGTATGGCTGGGGTTGCTGACGAGGGGTCCGACGAGTGTGACCATAAGGTGTGAGCTTGGTGAGTCCCGCTGATGGTGCGACTTGAGTGGAATTCGGAACCATTATTGTCTAACGGCCTGCTGGGGCATGGACGAATTCCGTTGCCGAACTGAGGAGCTTGGTGTGTCTTCTTGCCTGGGATTTATTTCATGTTCTAGGAGTTTGGCGGCGCCGCAGTGATCTGAACGGAACTCTCCTTGAAAAGGCAAAACAAGCTCAGCATCGAGCTCTTTTAAACACGCATCTGATTGACGGCCGGTTGCTGTACAAGAGGATGCTCCATATCCAAAAGGGCATGCTACGTGCTCTTCCATTTCCAGACAACCCATTCACACAAGCACTCATCGTCCCAGTGCCTTGAATCAGCCCGTTCTTGGCCATCGCTTTCAGCCTGTAGCCCTCCTTCGTCCAGCAGCGTCCATATTTCACGGATCTGATCAAGGTACGCAACACGAAGAGGGTAGGTCAAGATAGCGCGAGCATTCGGTGTTCGGGCGAGCCAGGTTAAAATGGCATTCGACAGCAGTTCCGGATGGTCTTCATCGTAAATGGTATCAGCAGCAAAGATGATACTTGCCTTTGCGCCTTTGCTTGCCACCACCTGAGCGCCAGTCTCAAGTTGCAGAACGTTAGGAGATCTCCAATCCAGCGATCCGCATTGGATGTGACCAGACGTCGCTCGGATCGCAGTAGGATTAAGGTCAATGTTAGTCCTCAAGCCAGGCAAAATGCCTGGGAGATCAGTCAGGATCGTCCTGCGTCGCCATAGGATAGCAGCAGTCAACCCAACAAGCCCTGTGCCTGCTCCAAACTCGAGAATTGGGATGTGCTCATCGTCCTCGAAGTTGATGTTCAGTTTGTGCAGTTGACTAGCAAGGATGAACGAGGAGGTCCATGTCGTCAACCCCAGATTGTCAGCCTGGAGGTTTGGCTCAGATATGCTCACATCAATATACTGCGTAGAGGTCAAAGGTACACGGAAAGTCCTCTTGGGCACCGAGGTTGCCGTGGCTTCGTCCATCGCAGCTGCAGCTGCTCGAGTTGGAGATTCCTTGTTCTTGAATGGGATCTGTCAGAAAATCGTGTTGGCGGTCCCGAAAATTCGGTCGAAAGTTTTCCCAGAATCCAAGCCCCTCAAGGCATCATTTCTGGCATTCGGACAGTCCGACGTTTTTGTTCATTGAATGACAGCCAAGTCCTTCCTCCTCCAGTTGTCTTCCAGAGTCTTCGCTCGAACGGATTTGGCAGGGTTGCCAGGGCCACTCCTTCTCTCTGCCATTCGTAGGAGCCCTGTCGAGGAAGTTTCCATAGCATGTTCGGCCATGAAGGAGCGGGAATGCCATCTAGTAACATCACTGTACATGTCAGATGTTGTGAGACTTGCGCTGAAGAAAATGAATAGATATGGAACCACAAAGATTCCCAGTTGAAGCGGTAAGCCATCAGGCCGATTGCCATAACATCACGCATCTTCAGCTCTAGAAGCCGCTGTCGACCTCTAGCAACCTTCTGAGGTCCATCCAAAATGGCTTTACAACCCTTCCGATCGTTTCAGGTTCTTGTTCATCCACTCCTCTCTATTATGACCTGATCAAGCACCCAGCGCCTTTACCCGACGCTTCCAGAACCCTTCGTGTGTGGCCTTTCTCCAACATCATCAGGATCGCCGCCTTTCTCCACCAATATTGCGCGACGATAATGCCTATTTCTCTGAAAGGTATCCGAACTCGCCCACAGTGATGCTGACATTGTCCTGTTTGCCCATTCCTATGGCGGCGCTGTCGCTAGCGTAATTGCCAATAGTTGCTCGAAAGAAAAGTGAGTAAAGCAAGGGGAGAAATGGAGGGTTATCGAAAATTTGTCTATCCCAGTGCAGACATCCCTGGTCCAAGGCAGAGTCTAACAGATACCTCTGCGCATCTCGAATTGATTTCTGCAGACGTATGGGGCCATAAGTGGCATGTGTCAACTCTTGCCGGTGGTGCGAATGCTCGATGGCAATGCCCGCCCATATTGCAGACTACTTGCGGCCACGGCCATGACCTTCCCCTAATGCACATTCGATGTGTAGGGTTCCATCAACTACTTCAGACACGACATTTCGAAATCTACTGGAGGCTGACGCCACAGCACAAGTGTCTCAATTTGGCGGTGGGTGATTAATGCAACATCATACGAGCATATGATTTGGAATGCAAAGCTGTCAACTGAACGACAAAGCAGCAACTGACAAATGCATTCTCCCTTTGCCTAAAACCGATCTAATGATTGTCTCTCGGCGCGGGATACTTTTGTGCTATCCTCTGATACTTCACAGCCTTCTCAATGACCATTCCACCACTCAGCTGTCCAACTTCATTTCTAAAGATCTCTTGCCAAGGAGTATGGCTCTCTGGCACTTTAAACCCGCCATTCTTCTCTAGCTCTTCTCTTCGCCTTTGGAGCTCTTTGTCGTCGACCAGAATGTTCACTGTTCTCTTGTTGAGATCAACACGGAGCACGTCTCCATCTTGCAAGATCGCAAGGTTCCCCCCAGCTGCAGCTTCAGGGCTTGCATTGAGGATAGAAGGCGAGCCGGACGTGCCGGATTGTCGGCCATCACCAATGCACGGAAGGGAGTGCACGCCCTGCTTCAGCAGCCGGCCAGGCGCATGCATATTCACGACTTCGGCGGCGCCGGGGTAACCCAGTGGACCAGTGCCACGCATGACGAGGATGGTGCGTGCATCAATGCCTGTGGCAGGGTCTTCAAGGCGTGCATTGTAATCTTCTGGTCCATCGAAGACGACGGCTTTGCACTCAAAGGCGTTGGGGTCCTCGGGATTGGACAGGAAATTGGCATGGAATTCTGGAGATATGACGGAAGTCTTCATGATCGCGGAGTCAAAGAGGTTACCGGTCATGTGCAAAAACCCTGCATCTGTTTTCATGGGCTTGGTGTATGGGAGGATGACGCGCCGATCCCAGGATTGGCCAGCTAGTTGCGCGTGGTGAGATAGGCTGTGGCCCGTTACAGTCAAGGCATCGGGATGCGGCAGAGCCTTGGCTGAGAGCAATTCGGCCACGATGGCTGGGAGACCGCCTGCGCGGTAGTATTCTTCGCCCAGATATTCACCAGCGGGCTGCATGTTGAGAATGAGAGGGATGTGAAATCCAATTCGATCCCAATCGTTGAGATCGAGTGAAACGCCTATGTGCTTCGCTATGGCATTGAGATGGATGGGAGCGTTTGTGCTGCCGCCTATGGCGGTGTTGATTACGATCGCATTTTCGAATGCTTCGCGAGTCATGATATCGGAAGGCTTACGGTCTGCGTGAACCATCTCGACGATTTGTGCGCCCGTCTTGTAGGCTATTTGCTGCCGTTCACGGTAAGGTGCAGGGATGGCCGCCGACCCTGGGAGGGCCATGCCCAGGGCTTCGGCGAGGGCATTCATGGTCGATGCTGTACCCATTGTGTTACAGTGGCCCGCTGATGGTGTGCTGCAAAGCGTCAGCTGAGAACTGGCAGAGAGAGACGATTCGTACCCTCGAGTCACCATGTCAACAAGCTGTTCAGTATCGATGTCTCCTGCCGCATGAAGCTCACGTGCTTTCCACACGACAGTACCTGAGCCAATCAAATTCTTGCCCATGTAGCCGTTCAGCATTGGCCCGACGTTCAAGCAAATAGCTGGAAGGTCCTTTAAACATGTGTTAGCAAGGCCCTACTGATTGCGTTGCTACAGCTTACCATGGTAGCAGCAGCCATCAGGCAGGCAGGAGTCGTCTTGTCGCATCCCGTCATAAGCACAACGCCATCAAACGGATACGCATAAAGCATTTCGACAAGTGTGAGATACGAGAGATTTCGGTCCAGCGTTGCTGTCGGCCTTCTCGCGCTTTCCTGTATTGGGTGAGTTGGAAATTCGATAGCTATGGCTCCAGCAGATCGGATACCCTCCCTGACTCGATGGGCAAGCTCAAGATGATATCGGTTGCATGGTGCCAAGTCTGAGCCAGAGTTTGCAATGCCAATTATGGGCTTGTTCGACATGAGCTCCTCTCTCGTAAGGCCATAGTTTAGGTATCTGTCCATGTAGAGAGCGCTCATAGCTTGGTTGTCTTTGTTGTTGAGCCATCTTGCTGATCTGAGGCTTGAACCGGGCTCGCCGGTTGCTTTCAGAGAGCTGTCCTCGACGGAAAGAGCAGATAGCTTCTCTTCCAGCTCCTTGCTTCTCTTCCGCAAAGTGGCGAGCTCTTTATTCAGATCCTCGATGTCGATCACCTTACCATTGGACTCGCACTGATTGGAGCAATCATTGCAAGCCTCGCCCGGTTGGCAAGCCATGATCTCGATGTTGTAGAATGGTTCGGCAATGCCTCAGGAACTCAAAGGCAAGTCGCAGTCAACACTTCTGCCACTGAATGCAAATGTCAACATGGGAATTTCAAAACACGAGTCGTAAATATCCAAAGGTCAAGATATGCAATCCAAAGCATCACATGGCAACTTCGCCGTTTCAAATCCCGTCCGGGATTGTTGACCGGGACTTTTCCCGCTTCAGACGTGGTCTCCCCACGGGCCTGACGGGTTGAAGCCCATGAATAAGTTGGCATCTCGATCTTTCGGAGACCTCCCTCCGAACTTTGGTCACCTGGATCCCTCGAACCCGTTTTGCATATGGATTGATATGAGCAAGCAGAGTGTGTGCGCCTGCAACATCCCAACTCCTCAGAAGACTGGAGTTTAGAGAGGCACGTCAGTCAGGAAAAGACGCGCATCGTGCACGTGAGCGTAGCTACCTTCCCCTCAATGGCACTCGATGGTGAAACTTTGGCGGCCCCCAAATCCCCACGCAAAATATCGCGACTTTTGGTACATGTACAAGCTGCTACTTCAATCCTCTTCTTCCATTTGATGCCGTAAGTTGTACTGATTTGGTGTCAGAAGACTTGAAGCTAGGTCGAGATATTTGTCAGTGCCGTCAGGTCAACCTACATCAGAATGCAATCACCTGCAACCATTATGGCTCTAGATGTGTGTACAGGACACGCAAAGGTCAGCACAGAGGCCCACAATCTGAGACACATGGCAAATACAGTCTGGTTGAATACCAGTTCTTTAGGCGGCAGACCGAGCATGTCCTCCTCGACGCATGAGTCACGGCGCCTAGCAGAGGTATAAAAATACGAGTTGCCTTTTATCCCATAGCGCTCCAGCATCGTGAGTTACAGCACTTTCTCGTATTTGACAGCCATTCTGCAAACCGATCCTTGTAGATGACAAGCATGGGTGACGTTGCCGGCTCCAAGAACGTTGTCGTCAAAGACCTCTATCAGGCTGTCAGTGGTGATCGGTCCTGGGATATCAGATGGAGTGACTACAAAGATGCCAGCGAAGAGAACCGACAACTTCAGCCACACCGGGCCTCCTTTCCCATCGTTCACAAATGGAGGTGTAAAGATACTCACAAAGGAATCTGGGTAACACAATCAATCGAGATCAACGACAAGGCACTGAAGGCAAGAATTATGAAAATTTTGGCCGATGTTCCCGATCTGGATTTCAATGTCGACATTTTGAGCTTCGCACCACCCTTCAATCCATTCCTACATAAGTGGACCGAGTTCAATGCTGCCCTGTTAGAGTGCGAGGGAAAGTTGAGAGGTCTCCTGCAACATGTCCTTGACATCGTCTCCCCGTTTATCACCCCAACTCTGGACAAGGTTGGCAAAGCGAGAGCCTCACAGACGGTCGACTGGAAATTGCTCAAATCCAGTTGTGTGCCTGGTGAACTCGTCTATGGCCGACGGTTCGAGGAGCCTCAAGCCTACAAGGTAGTCGGAGTCAGGACGTTTTGGGATGGCGCTCACGAATACATGCAGCTTGATGTCAACTACTATGACTGGGACGGACAGCGAAGTGGTTATCGACGTGCCAAACTTGTGACGAAGAGCTTTCATGGTGAAGTTCCGCTCAGTGGTCTAGAATTCATACCCTTCAAGCTCGTGAAGAAACTTGCTGAAGTGAAAGATCAACTGATCCAACGTGGTAAGAAATTTGAAGCCATGCTTGGATATCACTTTATGCACTACTCAGGCAATAAGCTTACAGCGGGTGCCTTGGGAGGTATGAAAGTGGGCCAGATCTCAGCAAGAGTCATCATAGACGCCTATGCCTATCACAAATTTTTCTCAGAGCAATGGCTGGACAATGACGAGAAATCCGATGCAAATTCAGAAGACGGTGAATCGGAGCTGGGGTCCGCTGGGGAAGATGCGCAAAGAAATACGAGCCACAACGAAATCATCAAGCCATTTGCTGAGGAAAATATGCAAAGCAATACGAGCCGCAACGAAATCATCAAGCCATTCACTGAGGAACAACACCTGCTGTCCGCTCCGACTGTCAAAGGCTTCGATATAGAGAGTCGCGAGTGGTGTCAGTTCTTCATCGATGGCGGCTTCAGCGAGATCGTCTTCAATGACAGCGCCTATGAAAAGCTAGTTTTGGACGAAGGCGAGAAGAGAATGATTCTCGCTTTCAGCGAGCAAGTTCGTGACCACCGAATGCCGTTCGATGATATCATCCAGAACAAAGGCCGAGGAATTCTGATGCTGCTCTGTGGTCCACCCGGCGTGGGCAAGACACTCACAGCTGAGTCCGTCGCTGAAAGAGCTCACCTCCCCTTGTACGCCATCAATGCGGGTGAAATTGGCCACAAAGCGGAGAAGGCAGATGAAACCCTCAAGACTGTACTTGAGTGCTGTCGTCTCTGGGATGCCGTCCTACTTCTCGATGAAGCCGATGTCTTCCTCGAAGCTCGTGGCACCGACAGTCTGACTCGCAACGAGCTTGTCTCCGTGTTCCTACGCCGTCTGGAATACTTTGGCGGCCTCATGTTCCTCACCACCAACCGGCCTCGGAGCATCGATCCAGCATTCGAGTCTCGTCTCGATCTCATCATTCCCTACCCCGACCTCGACGCCCGCGCTCGTAAGATTGTTTGGACAACGTTCGTCACTCACGATTTTGCGCACTCAATCACTGACAAAGATTTGGACACCTTGTCTGTGAATAAGTGCAATGGTCGAGAGATCAAGAACACTGTCAAGATTGCGAGAATGCTTGCGAAGCAGGAGAAAGCTGAGCTATCGATGGAACATATTTCAACCGTTTTGAGGTTGAGAATCACGGCCGCGAAAGTGCTTGGCACAGGCCAGTTCCAGTAGAGAGAGTGGGGCGACGAAATTGCTGCGAAATGAGGCAAACGCTGGTGGTGGAAGTAATAATTTCATGCCTCTGTCATAACGATGGAACGTTAGTGCTTGGCTACTCAGAGGAGGAGATCCACGTGCTATGGACAATCATGCGAGTGTAAAAGAACGTTAAAGCTATAAAAATAGGATAACATCTTGACATTCCTGCCAAATCGTGATTCATTCAGTTGGTGCCTTTCACACCAGTGCCAAATTCTAGCCTTCCATCGCAGAGGAGCGACGCCATCATAGCTACTTGAACGGCCATTCCTCAAAGGAGGCCCTGCTCGCTCTACTCACGTGTCTACATCCGTTCGACTGATCAAGTCAATTTCTCTTTAATCCACAATTTGATAGCCCCCTCCTGCGTCTTCTCTCCCAACTCCGCCAACTTCGCCTCAGGTAACGGGTTCAATGGCGCATCATGGATCTCCCCCTCTCCAACAACAAGTTTGATCTTGTCTGCTCCAGCACCACTCTGATATTTCCCTGACCAATCGACAATGGCGTCAATCAAGCCTTCATGCTCGCCCGCCACAACAAGCAAATGCTCACACTTGACGTCTTTCCACCATTCAGCGGGAGCCAAAGCAGCGCAAATGAACTCGTCATCTGCTACAGTCTCCCCTCGACCCTTGTAGGCCCCGATCCAGTACTGAGCGCAGGTGGTGTTGACGATGTCGCGGTGGCGGAATTTATCCATGCTGGGGTACTTTTTGTTGTCGGAGGATGTCCAGGGTGCAATCGTGAGGGCACCTTTGAGGGGTGCGGATAGGGGTAGAGGTTTGACAATGTTCCTCTGCGGATGAGGGTGGCCTGAGATGTGGCTGATGACGGCGAGAACAAGGTTGCCACCAGCACTGTCGCCGCCCAGTAAAGTGGTTTCAGGGGAGTGGCCCGGGAGATTGAGGATGTAACGGAGTCCTTCGACGGATTGATGGATGGCAGTTGGGTAGACGGCTCCCGGTGACAGTGTGTATGCGACGCAGAAGATGGCGAGGTTATTGTTGGACCATTGGACCAATCTGAAAAGCAGGTCCACGTGTTGGGCTGCGCCCGGGATCACGAAGCCGCCGCCATGGTAGTAGACCATGGTGTATTTGGCTGATGACTTTGAGCCAATCCAGAAGCCTTGGACGGGTGGTGCTGTATCGGGGATGTCAACTATGTCCGGGGTGAGGGACTGTTTGCTGCACCATGATTTGTAGGCATCGATGAAAGGCGGGGAGAGCCACCTGCAGGAGTGTTAGCCCCCTGTAACTGGAAATTGAGTTCGGTGTGGCATCACTGGATCTGCTCAATGCTCATATGGGTCAACAGGCCTCTGATAAAGGTATGGAAGACATGCTCAGAGTAGGTTGGCGCTCCATCCTTACCACGGAAAGGGCCAGTCGCGGCAGCAAGGGTGGTTTTGCCTAGTACGAGACTCAGTGCGGGCACCACAAACAGCTTATCCGTGATGGTTGCCATGATTGACAAGGAGGTTTTCGGTCAGTATCACTGAGCCTGCCTTGCGACCCGCCTCCTCAAGCAGCAGGGATCAGCAAGCAAGTTCAGGCCGTCAGGCAACAGCTTCTAAACCGATCGCAGGCCAACAAATTGGTAAGATAGTAATGAGCTCAGGATGGCGTTAACAGGAGAAAACTTCCCTTGTGATGAGAGACGTGCATTAGGTTCAACGAAGGTCTGGCCTAAAGTGGGAGGGTCTATGGCAACATTTTGTGCCGAGGCGATGATGGGAGCCGTCACATGTGTCCATCGTTCTATTCTTGGCTTTTACTTGGAGCCAAGCTTGAAACCATCAATGGGCAGCCTTAACAGCCCACTTCCTGCTAGTGAGTAAGGGAATAGCTGCGACGCAAAGATAGTGTAGAAGTTGGGACGTAAAGCGAACGCCATTCGGCAGGCGAGAAAGGCCAGAAACTGCTCCCCTCAAGTTTAGTGGTGGAGGTTTGTAATCCATCTTCTGGAAACTCGTCACAAGTTTGCTTCGTTTGCACTGACCGCAAGTTCGAAATATCACAGGAAAACTCGTTGCATCTGAGGCACAATATACGGCCTTGCCCTATGCGAAGAAACAGCGCAACGCGGCACCAAAGTATTTCGGCCATCACATTACGCTGGAAATGGCCCCTCTACGGCCATTACCCGGCAAAAGCGCTCAGCCAACAAAATCGATCCTCAAACGAAACGAAGCCTCAAACTCTGCTCCGGCCAGGTCAGAATCTCTTTTTGCGACGTCAAAGAAAGACAAGCGCCGCATCAAGCATGCACAACTTATGTCAAAAGTTACAAAGTCTGCAGCCTCGAAACCTCGAAGGCGAAGACCGAGCAAGAAGCTTGTCACGACCTTAGACGCCCTTGCAGATGCACTCCCGGATGATGACGGATCAAATTCGGAGAAGGAGGGGGCTGGATCGAGCGCGGCAGATCAAGTCAATGTCATCAGGAGAAAGAGTATGAAATCGCGACCTGGCGCAATGAAGAGAAAGCAGAAGCTGGACAACAGCGAGAGAGATAGATTTGCAAAGAATCTGGCACAGATGGCAACGCCCACTTCAGGCTCGGGACTGACAAGTTCAGCGGAAAAGCTGAAGGCATTACGGAGCTTCATCTCGCAAACATTGGAAAAGCGACCTGAGGTTGCTGGCACGAGCAGATGATTTGGATCAAGGAGAACTTGCATTTTGAGTAAGCATGGCAACCTGCACTGTCAGATTGACTTATGATGGCAAAGTGACTTATTTTGGCTCTCCAGATCTGAGCTTTGCTCGCACAGCCCAAAACATCGTCGGAGACATGCAGTGCACGAATATTCCGTTCACTAAGTTGACAGGCCCACTGAAGGTGAAAGCAATCACGGAGGAGCATGCAGCAGAGTGGTTGCAAAGGATGAGTGTTGAGTGTCAAAGACGGCTTCGCGAAAGGAGAGGTGGAAAGAAAGCAACACCACCAAAGCAATTCGAATATGTTCGGGCAGCGAAAGCACCATATTAGAAGCTGCCTTTGAGTTCCCTTTCTGCGTTTCGATCTCTTCCGCCTTAGCAGTCATCTGTCTACAACATGTTCAACGACAAGTGGTCACCGCAATCCAAAACAGGAAACCATGGCGGCGAATACAACTTCACCTTCTCCCGAATGCCCCTCTCCATACATACCTCCAGTCCAGTGAAGCACAGGCGATGTACAAGGACAATCGGATGCCCTCAAGAAAGAAGCGGATATGTTGAATGTGCAACTAGCGGCAGTCAAGGAGACAAGTTCAGAACGAAGTCATCGTCAACCAACTTCGAAACCAGCAAAAGAGTTCCCGGATATCCCACTTGTTGATGGGTATGAGGGCAATGTCTCCGAGTTAGAGTGGAAGACCAAGGCGCCCATGACGCTGAGTACCCTGCAGTTCATGGAGGAAACGCTTTAACTCAGTGCCTCACTTGTGTTTCTGCATGCCATCTGGGATGTTACGTTTCCAATGCCTGGGACCCCAGCTTCTTACCATCCTGCGTTCACATGAAACAGCAAGATGATCACACGATGTTAACTCGCCAGTGCGAAGGGGAAAATCACGTTCGGCATGATTCTTTCTTCTGTGCTTACACACCAACAACTCAGAGTACAGCTCATTCAAGTCACAGAGGGCTTATTCGAATGGGAAATGTAACTGTCATGAATCTCAACACACTCTCCAAGCTCAAACCAGCTCAACATTGCTCTTCCGGATCCAGGGAGCCTCTCAAATTCAATGTGCCAAGATTACCTGTTCCACAAGGAACGGGTGATCAGAATGCGCGTGACATTCAGAGGAATCGACACTCAAACGCGGGTCTTCCATATCGCTGGCCTGGCCTGACATCCCGTCTGCGAGTATCTAGAGTCTCCCATGCCTTCAGCCTGTTCGTGGCCGAGAAATGCCAGTCATCTAACCGGATCTCGCCTGCATTCAAAGACAAGCTTGGCTCCTGCACGACCAGTTCTCGCCAACCCATCCGCCAAAGAAAGCACGGCGAAGCTCACCCACGATTGTGCCATCGCAGCTGTCGTACATGGGCAAGGAGACGACTTCTCCATGCCTCTCGATCTGACAAAGGCAGAGTCTTCCACGGACCCCTTTAAGGAGTCACCATCTTTGGATTGAGAGGAGACCCGGTGGCTGCCGCACGAATCCGAGTCAGACCATGACTCAGTAGCCCGATTTTGGCCCGGGGACAGCATTGTCGTCGATTCTCCGCATTGTCAGGATAACGATGCCTTCTTTTCGCAGTTCATTCCTGCCGATGGCTCAGCCAGGAAGAAGGCTCAGGCTCAGGCTGTCATCGACATCGACAAATTGACATCACTTTAAACACCTGATTTTTGGCGACACTGGTTCATCTCACCCGACTTAGAGCCGGATCAGCACCAAGAGGCGGCCAACGGATCTCCTCTATAAATGCACATTCTCCTGCTGGTGCCTGTGCCGAAAAGAAGTGAGTTAAACGAGCAATTGCGTCCTCCGAAGAAGCGCAAGGGGAAGTAGCAGCGACGGCCACAGAAGAGAACGTCTACTCAGAGGCGATAGGCTAGTTACCATTGGTCGAAGATGAGATGGCTATTGCAGGGAGGCAGACCAGATAGCTTGCTGCAAGACCCGAGATGCTCAAAGGAGGGCAGGCCATTCTTCACACACAATCGTATTTCACGACCCAAGTCATGAAAATACTAATCAGGCAGAAGCATTACGTTTTCTACCTCGCAAATGTGAGGACAGCTGGCCACGACATGATATATCAACGTGTTTTAACATGATGGTCTGGGCCCTCCACTCCTGATTGCCGATAACCAATCGGGATTTGAATTTCGATTATCGCAAACACTGATCTCCCTATTGAAATGGGATAGATAAGACAGCTGTGCTACACCAAGCATGACGGCGGAACAGATCTCTCAGACAACGATACCACATAATGATTGGCGGAAAGTCGCTTATCGGCTGTTTCGGGGCCCGCCGTGGCAGCGGTCACGAAATATCGTACAGTCAACCTCACGGCACAGGTCGATCCCGTCTTTTGCTCTTTCTCGAGGCCTGATGCCATCAGCGACGCTTCTCGAGCATGTTCAACGACGTCCGAGGCCGTTGTGCGATAATGCAATCACAATTTAAGTATCGTCTAGATGTGCCTCTCCTTGTACGAAAGCCCATGTCCCCTACAGCCTGAAGGTGTTGGTGTTCCCGTCATATAAGTTTGTCGTCCTAGCATCCTTTGCTCTCATATTTGGCCATCATACACGGACGTGATACAATGGACGAATCAGATCGCCTCAGACAACACAGCACAGACAAAATCTTATCCGAACCTCAACCCGAACAGCATTACTATGCCTGACATCACAGTGCAACTGGTTAGTCCGAATCAGCCAGATCCAGGCGCAACCCTCGACAACGTCAACCTCGAGTGCCTCTCAGATGCTGAGTTCACGACTCTCCGCAACGCCCTCTACACCCACAACGTGATCTGTATCAAAGGCCAAAAAAGTCCTCACACCTAAATCCCAAGCTGACCTGACCGCCGCATTGATCCAACAGGCCAATCCTTCGGCCACGGCAAGACTATTGATGCTAAACGCTCGATCCTCCACCCCGACCTTCAGGCCTGTCCCCATGAAACCTCCATCCAAATCATCGGCAACGATGTCATCAAAGACAATGAAGGTCTGAAAGACATCAAGCTCAAGCACCCTCACCATAAAACCTTCCACAAAACCGTCATCCCCGACGACATGGACATCGACTACACCCGGTTTTACCGCTGGCATATCGATGCTGCGCTGTTCGGAAAGCTAAATCCTCCCCCTCGTCACGTCTTTGCTTGCGGTCAACATTCCCAAATCACAAACGCAAACCCTGCTCTACGACGATGGCAGCGACGACACACTGCAAACTCCGCTCGGCATCACAGCCTTCTTCTCTGGCTACAAAATTTTTGACCTTCTAACGCCCGAACAACAAGATTTCGTAATGACTTCCAAGGTCGAGTACGTGCCCCACCCGTTCATCTGGATCGGCACTGCTAAATCGCGCTCCGACCGCCTAGGGATAGTATCCGAAGGCAAGGAAGTAGCCGATGCAGACCTCCCGCCAATCGAGAATGCATCAGACATCCAGATCTTACCAATGGCATGGCAAACCCCGTGACCAAGAAATTCGCCTTGCAGATCCACCCTTCTCCGGTTAGGAAAATCCATCTCAGAGATGGCAGGGTCATTGATGACGTGGCCGAAGTTCGAGAGATTGTTCACAATCTGCAGAGACCTGGCATCGCCCCTGAGTTCGTTTATGCACATGATTGGAAGCAGGGCGATTTTGTACTGTTTAACAACCATGGTGTGCTGCACAGCGTGGTCGGTGCGTTCAAGGAGGATGAGGTGAGGTTGTTCAGACAGTGCAACCTTGGAGCTAGTCGGCCACCTGTAGGTCCTGACATGGCTGCTACTGCTGCTTGAAGCAAACTGACTTTGGTGTGAACAATGGCTGTCTGAGGAGACAATCAATAAATCACCATTCCCAACACGATGGTACGGCCAATTTTTACGTGCAGGCCCCCGCTATCCCGACTTTCCATTTGGAACCCCCCCAACCCACCCAACCCAAGGCGAACCGAAAATGGGCTTTAGGAGCGATGCCGGGGTTTTTGCCAGCGCGGTATGAAGTTTCTTTGCTCCTGACCAACAAAAGCTAAGGGTGAGCGAGAGTGGTCTCACCCAAGGCTCATCGCATCGGTGAGCTCGATGCAGTTTCTTGTTCCATGGCAGATTATTAAGTGAAAGCTTGGCGTTTATCAATCTTTATCAGGCTTGGCGTAGAGGCCCTGCAAGCAGCAGCTCTTGGCGACCAGGCTACCATACTCTACTGCGATGCTTTTGTTCTCATATTTCTCTACTGCTTTTTCTCCACTACATCTTCGACAATATCTGCTGTCTAGCACGGCGATATGGCTACCCCGCTGGATGAATATCTCCAACTTAGCCTTGAGGAGACGCAAGCGCTTGAGGAAGATCTTATTATTCTTCGCTCCAATATTCCTTTGGCTTCTGGCGCTCGAAAAGTCAGCGGTGCTCTCCTAGCACCACCCTCCAGCCAAGGCAGAGTTTCTCGTTCGTCCAGCAGGTTGCCTTCTGTGTGTTTCAGAGGCTTCGACTCATCGGACTTTGCCTTCGAACTTCCGGAGTCTGCCATCAGCGTCGGTGGGCTCGAATTCATTGGCTTCACTGCTGAAGCGGCCACGGATATCGTCAGAAGGTTCATCTCGCGTCCTGATCCTGACATCAACCCCGACGACCTCCTTGACTATGTTTACGGTCATACCCTGATCCTGTCCACTGAATCTTACCGAGACCTTCCACCAGAGCAAGCCATGACAAAGATGGGGCTCACAAAACAGATGCAGGATGCTATTCTCGACCCACGATTCTCAACAATTTTCGGCACTGAGACACTCCACTTCTGGATCAATGACACGCTGCGCATCAACTACCTCACCCTCATGCAACTTCTTTGGCGTCTCAAAGAGCTTGCAAAGCGTAGTATAGCGGCGAAGAAAAAGCGGAAACGAGCTAAACTCGAAGATGTCATTCCGCCAAAAACATTGCCTTCCCCTCAGCAAGCTACCACGACTGCAACTCTAAACGTGATGCCCGAGGACCACTACTTGCCCAAAAATTGTCTTACCGTTGACAAACCGAGCGAAGTATTAGAAGACCACTATGTGCTATACAAAGCCCAAGCTGCCCCCGAGATGGGGGATCCGCTGTGGATAGAGGATGATGGAAGTCTCAACATGAGTGCCATTGCCACCCTAAATGGAGGCGATTTCAATCACTTGAATCCAGCTTGGTACTGGACTCCAGAGGCGGAGACAGCGGAGGTGTACAGAGCATGGATTGTGAGAAGATCCCCTTGGGCCGATACCTGGGTCATCCGAATTCAGATTCCAAAAACATTCATCAACAGCTTGAGGCAACAAGACCTATGGTATTCAAGGGACTGGAAAGAATACGTTTGGTACTGCAAAAAGAAGAAACACCCGCCGGAGAAGTTCGACTGGTACTGGCAAGCTGGGGGAACAGACTTGATCAAGGGCCGTATCTACACGGGCATCGACACCTCGATCACCCGTATCAAGAAGGAAGAGGTGCAAACGAAGATTACTGAGGACAATACCTTGCTGACCAGTTCCAGCAGAGCGACGCAATGGGTCTTCATGCAGTACGATAGTTTCGAGCGTCTGGGTGCAGAGGTCAGGAGCAAAATCTATATCGAGATCACATCGGCAGGGCAAGGGCAGGAAAAGTGGAAGCGTCGCTTCTACCCCTTCGCTGCTCAGACTCTCTAGAAACCTCAGAACGCTATCGACATCATCAATGTGTATCTGGTCACCAACGTCATGATCATGACCAGCATCTTTGAGATTTTCGGCCTTGACCGTGGAATTCTTGCCACGAACTTTGACCGCCTGGGGGCGAAAGTTGATTGAAGTATCGGTACAGATCTTCCAGGATGGCCAGTCGGACGGGCCCGTGTGTCGCGGCTGGGCAAGATAGCGGTCTTCAATGATGGACCGAGCGTTCTCCATTACCCAGATCCCACAGTTGTAAGTGTTGTCCTGAGCGAGCTGGTGATCGACCTTATCTTTGAGCTCGATGTAGTTTTCTTGTTCCTTTGTAAAGGACCTCAACCTTGACCTCTTCCCATCGTGCGAGAGCTCGCTCGTTGACTTGCCCCAATGCGACGCCAGCGGTTTATACGTTCTCCCTCACCCGACTGCATGTCAACCAGTGACAGCAAGCACGATACGGTCGATGTGTGCCACCCAGGGGATCCCCGCATTGGCCACCTGGCAAGACTCCGAGTTACTAAACGCGAATTCTCACAATCAGCAAACTGATGAACCATCAGAGTCCCGTAACAGGCTACGTATTAACCTTCGAGTGAAACAGCCGGAAACGAAGATCACATGGAGCGTTTCCACACCGAAGGAGAATCAGAATACACGGCGGCAACGCCAGCGAAAGAGGAAATCTGGGCGCAGGATGATGATTGCGTTCGATGTGCTGCTTATGGACCACGTGCCTATATAAAGCTCAGGGGTGATCTGAGAAACAAACCCTTGCATAGCTAATATTTTTCGATCTTATCGCTTCCAATGATGGACAATCGATTCGAGATGTTCATAATGATGCTTGTCAGCATTAGATTGACCTCGTCTTGAGATCGGTGCGTGGTGATGATGAGTCACGCTGATGTGTAAGAAAGTTACAATAGCCCAGTGGGCCTTGGCAGGGATGTCTCATGCCCCTCATAGAGGGGCGGTTTCGTCTTAAATATCCCTTCTTCTCAATTGCAACTCCCGATTTGCGTGAGCCAGCCCACGTCAACCAAGTATTCACCACATCCTGTCCAACAGCAGCTGGCCGCGTAAGGAACCTGAAGATGAGAACCATGGAGACTTTCGCGGGGCACCATTGTGCAGATCGAGGTAACAGTCATTGAGAGTGCATGCCGGGTGTTCAAGTTGCTTAGCGATGCATGTTTCTGCCCACAGGAAATGCTGGCTTGCAATTTGATCTGAGAAATACCGGTTGAACCTGATCTGGTCAATGCCAGCGGAGGGAACATGCTTACTCTGCGACCCTTTCTTCCCCCAGAAACGCACTAACTGATGCAGAATTGTCTCGCATCCGTCATCATGTCGACTAAGAAGATTACTTTTTTGACGAACTGGTAGGAATTCTTTTTGTTTGACTAGGACATGTTGCTGAGGTTCAAAGGCACGCAACGCCATACCATGCTCCTTTGTACTTGGCTCAGGCCAAGGGATTCTTCCGTGAGGCAGGCATTGAGGTTGCCCTTCTCGAGCCCAACGACCCTAGTGATGTCACCGAGATCATCGGGAGCGGCAAGGTCGACCTTGGTTTCAAAGCCATGATCCATACACTGGCTGTAAGTAAACGACCTGTTGCATTCTTTTTCGTCGACTGACATAATCCAGGCAAAAGCTCGAAACTTTCCGGTCACATCTATCGGATCCCTTCTCGATGAGCCATTCACCGGAGTTGTCTATCTGAAGGATTCCGGCATCACCACTGACTTCCGTTCCCTCAAAGGCAAACGTATCGGCTATGTAGGCGAGTTTGGTAAGATTCAGATCGATGAGTTGACGTCGCACTATGGCATGTCGCCGTCAGACTATACTGCCATTCGCTGCGGCATGAATGTATCCAAGGCGATCATCCAGGGCGACATTGATGCTGGCATTGGACTCGAAAACGTTCAAATGGTGGAGCTCGAGGAATGGCTGGCTAGTCAAAATCGCCCGAAGGACGACGTGCAGATGCTGCGCATCGATGAACTCGCCGAGCTTGGATGCTGCTGCTTTTGCACCATTCTATACATCGGTAACGATCGATTCCTGGCAGAAAATCCCGAGAAGGTCAACGCATTTATGCGCGCCATCAAAAAAGCTACGGACTTTGTCCTTACCGAGCCCAGGCAAGCCTGGAAGGAGTACGTGGACTTCAAGCCTGTCATGGGCACCGAGCTCAACAGAAAGATGTTCGAGCGAAGCTTTGCATATTTTTCGAAGGATTTGAAAAATGTGCGACGCGACTGGGAGAAGGTCACCAAATACGGAAAGCGACTAGGAGTGCTTGATCAGTCCTTCCAGCCCAACTACACCAACAACTTTCTGGACTGGGATTTGGAGAATGAGTCAACGGACCCTGTCCGTGATCAGAAGAGAATTGCCCAGCTTCAGAAGGATGTGGCAATCAACGGGGGTTTCCGAAGGCTTCAGCCACATGAAGCCGCTTCAGCACGGGCTTAGAAGCAGCAGTGGCTGTTTGGAGGTTTGCTCGATGAATGGTTCCCAGTACATGACGTTCGTTCGGGAGCCGAATTGACAGGCAATTTGCACTGATGACACTACACTCGTTAATTAAATGCCTTTGCGCCAAGCTGATGGCTGCACTCCCAGTAATGCGTTATTCCTTTGGTCCACTTCCTGTAACTGATTCGACTGATCCTGTAAATAAGAAAGCTGTTCTTTCGAAATCTCCGTCATGTGGCGTTCGAGTAGGTCGATAGGACATCTGTTTTGACGCGGAGACTCAGGGATTTCGACCGGTTCATGCCTGCCAGCAGTGACTGGTTGTTTGCTGTAGCCCTGGTTATCTGGTGGTGCGGACATACCTCCGTCCTTGTATTGAGGAGAACCGTCTCGCGTCTGATGGGACCTGCCTTGCTGTTGTCGGGGGTTCTTAGTCATTTTGCCGTTGACCTTGCTCCGCTGAGTATTGCGTCTGGAAGGCCATTCTTGAAAGGAAGCTGGAACACAATCCGACTCTGCCATTCTCTGTATCGCTATCCTGGCAATTTACCGTCAGCCCAAGCAAGATAAGCCCTCCGAAAACTTACTTACGACAGTCCTTTCAGCCTCACTGAGGGTCTCAGCATGGACGAGTAGGGCGTTGCTGATGTGTCTGCGCCTAGAGCTGGTACCTAGCTGCCTCGACCCAAGGCTCATCGCTACCACCTCGGACATCGTCACCCACTCTCATTGTGCCTCGCTGCTGGAAGAAGCCAGTGCACCCGCTGCACGAGCTCGATGCGAGCATAGAAGTGTGTCTTCAGCCTGCGGCCATACCCATTTCACCGATGATGGGCTGGGCTTGATATCCCTCGTGAGCTCCTAATGTGTCGTCTGACCGCTCTCCACACCTCCTTCATGTAAAGCTAGCCACTGCTGCCACAGCATAGGCGGGCCCCCATCTCTTGTGCATTTAGTATTTCTGCGCTGCAGTCCATCGTCCAGCTCTTGAGCGTCATGTAGCTTGATGTAAGGCAAATTCTCGATCATCACCATCACCGTACAAAGCAGTAGTCCTCAACTGACCCACGTCTCGTGCCGTTTGCAATGCCACTAGCAGCCTCCAATGCTGTGTCGGATTTGGCCTCTTCATCACAGTATTGTCTCATCTACGCCGGTGACACGGACATGCATTGCCTCTTTCCCCCTAGCCATGGGTCCTGGGGAGAGGGATGAGTGAACGGAGCAGTTCTGTTGCCTCTAATCGAACCACACCGTCGTCGGTACTTTCTGCCACTTGCAGCGAAGTTGTCCTGGAGCCCCACAAGCTAGTCTATCAAAATTTCCGGTCCCTGCGTATTTCGCATCCTGCCGGCATTCTCTTTCTCGCCCGTGCTATGTCGTGTGAAGGCGGATTTTGGGTTAGATTGGGGTCCAAGGTGGCTGTATCGAGGGGCGCGTATTTGTTTTTGAACATCGTCGACGCACACATGCAAATACCTCCTTCCCAGTCGTGCTGGGCCTCTGCCCATGGACAGTGGTGGCGGCTTTCACTTCCCTTGTCCCACATCTTGCTGGTATTGTCAGCTCCAGGCAGACATTTTGATCGTGGGATCCAGAACGCTTTGCACCAAGCATCCCACTAGCAGAGGTTCTTTTGCTGTGCCATGCCACTGGCGGCTCTAGAGTTTGCGCGGCATATTTGCTATTAGTGCTCGCCCTCTTCGCCATGAAGATGTCTCATCCCAATACATCACATCGTTATTCCCAAATGGATGTGGGTCGCTGGCAGATGGTAACTGCGCCTTCGGCTCGTTCATGCTAGCCGCCCCGGTCTCGAACAAACCATGAGGCAGCGAGTGAAGAGCCGGTGGGCGAAAAAGTTGAGAGTCTATTGCGCGTTGGAGAGTTGCCATCACGGTCTGGGCAGTGGCGTCCATGCGGGAACTGACCTCGATATCGTGTTGACGAACTCATTGCCAAGACGAGTTCCAGCACACTGATTGTAGAAGAGGGCGCAGTACGGTTGACGCTCTCTGAGGAGCCTAGGAGTGTCGCATCGAGATCACAACACGATGGCTTCCGTGACGCAGACGACGTGATGTTTGACCAGTATCTCGCAGTCTAAAGGCCCAACGCTGAGACTCTGGAGCACTAGTCCTAAATTGTCTCAATATCCCTCATTGGCCAGCTCTCTTCACATGTCCGGTCATCCAGCCAGCAGAGGTTGAGTTTGGCGCCCAAATTGGTGCGACGGTCAAGCCCACTGGGGGTGAGCGACAGGTGAGGCTGGCCCCCACGAGGTGAGCGGGGTGAGCCAGAGCGGCGTCGCCCTAGATCGAAAGCGAAGATGAGCTCGGTGTAGATTCCCGTTCCTTGGCATCTCCTGACAGCTGGGGCCCTTTTCCATTTACGACATGAATTTGTCGGAATTGGCGACAGCGCTATCATGCCACCTCCATTTAATAGCCCTCATGTTCCAGAAGGAATTCCAGCTGAATGATGTTCAAGGATCGCTCCAACGTCTCATGATATTGCTTCAGAGAAGAAGTTACTTTATGAACCAATTTCACTGGCATCAATGGATGGCCACCTGGTCGTACCCACAGACAAACTATCTTGTTCAATTTAAATTTACCAAGCGAAGTTGCATGATATGGGGAATTCCTTTGCAAGTGTTCTTCCCTATGTCCTTCTTTACCTGTCAATGATATCAGGGCTTGCCTCCCCACCTTTTCGAGGCCGTGGACTCTTCTGGAGTTGTCTTATTCTCCTCCTAGCCTTTTGGTGTCTCGTCGGCGAATTTCCGAGCGACCTGCAGATGCGATACTCAGTCGCCAACGCATGGTTCTGGTATGTCCCCACCGTCCAGAAGCTGATGTGCTCCCAGCCTGAAGAGGCATATTGGAGATTAAACCGGGAGCCAGGAGAGGCAACCCGCATGCGATTTGGGCTCAAGAAGCTGAGGTGGGCAGCTGCTCTTTTTGCCAACCCCAGAGGCATCGGGTGGAGCCACCAGATCAGGACACGACGGCCACAGTACACAAACGACCAGAAAGGCCGCTTTCTTGTGCGCCAGCTGCTCCGATGGCTACAGGCGTATATTGTTATAGATGCGGCAATGCTGTTCATCAGGAGCTTTTCACTACAACAGATACTCGAAGACAAGTCCTGGCATCAAAGGGTGGCATTGGGCCTCGTCTGTGGCTCTCTTGTTTACTCAACCTGGCTCCTCCAGTGGGCAACAGCAGCCATTTTGGGCGTTGCACTTGGATTGTCAGCACCGACGGTTCGTTGAGTCACTCCTTGAACTGAGAGATGCACCAACTGACAAAGAATGTCAGGATTGGCCGCCCTTTAACGGTGAGCTATCGAAGCTCACTACAGTTGGATACTTCTGGGGCTCATTCTGGCAGCAGCTTCTGCATCAAGTACGTACCCAACACCCAATATCTGCGTCACTGTCAATCTCGTCCACCATTTGCCTTTCATGCGTTGCAACCTGCCCTCGGTTGGACTACGCTATTCTGGACGGCTAACTTTGGAGTGAGCAGTCTGTTTTGGGCTATAGCCGTGCCTTAGTCCACATCCTGCATGTCCCGCAGCATACATACTGGTCCTTCCTAGTACACCTTTCGGTGGCTTTCTTCATTTCCGGGATTTTCCACTTCTTCTGCCTCTGGAGCCTCTTCACCGAGGTACCGGCGTCCACCCTCTTTAGGGGAAACATGCTTTTTTTCATGGCTCAAGTTCCAGCTATTATCTTGGAGCAGGGTGTCATAAAAACACTGGCGCCATACATCAATCGCAAGCGAGGCTCACTGAACAGCAAAGACCATCAGGAGTCTAGCACTCTGCAAATGGTGCTCAAGAGCATCGGGTATCTCTGGACAATCGCGTGGTTGATAGGGTCGGGATGGTGGTTCTTGGATGTCTATTTTCGAGTTGGTATGATGGAGTGGAGAGTGCCATTCTCTGTGGTGGAGCTCCTTGTAAGCCATACATAAGAGGATATTGCTTGCGGTTACTTGTGCACCAAATTCGCTTCGAGATTTCCTATCATGTGTGCCCTTCCACTCCTTTTTAGCTGTTCTTTCTTCGCTTCTTGGACGGAATTCAGTGTCGCGCAGTGGGACAAACCGAATCACGTGACGCAACCCCCTTTCTCAACACATCTTCGACCGCCCTCCCGCCCTCAACTCCTTCATCTTGCCAGCAAAAATATCCTCGACTCCAAAGTTAGCCTCAAATGACATCAATACCTTCTCTGGAATATGCAATTCTGGCACCATAATCAACCCGGACCTTGCAACTTGAATCTTTCCGCTTAGCCTCCGTTATGACTCCACCTCTCTCCCACTCTCGGCGTCGAATGAGCCAATGTGCTCGCGTCACTTCTCAGTTCAGGCATCTCAAGGTCTTGTGGTTTCTCTAGGCGTCCACTGACGAGGAGCGCAAAGAACCGTCATTGTTGCCAACACTCTTCCACTCGGTGCCCAGACTTGCAAATGAAGGCAAGACCGCAACGGCTACAGCAGTAATGAGTATGTAGAGCTTCAGAAAAGCTGGTGGACTCTCTGCGGAAAAGTCCCTGAACTGGTTGGCGCCTAGCTCAACCACGGCACCACCGACACTTCTGTAGCGTGGACTTTGATGTTGCTATTGAACACACTGACATGGAAGATACGCTGAAGAAGAGGTCAGTGGAAACATGCAATTTCTGATATGTAGAGGCTCGATGCTGACGAAGTGACTGAGGCAGATGTCGATTCTCTGCCATACATGGTGCACGTTCGCAAAGAAGCATTACGATTCATCCCATCCATTCCCGATAGTTGTGCGACAAGCTCGAGAGGACTTTGCCGTTGGCTACTGCACACCTTCCAGCTCAACCATGTATGCCATGGCCAGCAGGCTGGAGAGGCACTGGTGACCAACAGCAAATCAATTCGATCCCGATAGGTGGCGAATGCTGCTACCCGGCCTTCGCTGCGAATGATTCCATGACACACCTGCAAAGCATGTGCACTATCCTCCTGTCCATGTACTGTACTGATCGATTCAGGGCCACGAGGATGAATCGGCAGGAAATTCGCGGAAGATTGAGATGAAATCTTTGCTCTGCTCTTTGCTGAGCAAGTTCACCTTTGCAATGAATGAAGCTCTCCAGACTCCGAGCGGCTGAAGGTGTGGCCATGGCAAGGGTGGGATGAGCCTGATTGTCAACACCCCTGGTGGCGTGAAAGTGCTGGATAGTATGGAATGTTGGCTGTGTGAGCACCTTGCTAGGCACTCTTCGTTCTAGTGATGCAGTAATCCGGTTGTTATTCTGAGACCACTCTTTCGAGCTGCTCTGATAGATCATGCGTATTCACATTTGATCACACCTGCTTAGACATCCTGCCGAAGCATTTCAAGCCACCATGATAGATGCCGGCACAGCCGATATCGAAACATCTCGTTGGTAATCCTGTAGTTTAGATCAAACCTCCAGTACACCTTGCAGGGAATTCTCAGTTGTCATCCTCTGATTTTGATGCTTGCACATGGCGGCACGAGCAGCATTTGGCTAGGAGCTTGAATCAAGTCAGCGTCCGTTGGGAGAAATTCCTTCAGACTAATCCACTCCTGGCGACGCCGCAAACTCTAATGCACCAGCTTATGCGCCGATAGAATCTAATGAGGAGGTCTTGAACCCCAGACCCTTCGGTGCCATGTGCTGATCTGATCAGCAGCCGTTTTCACTCTTTTATGGTCATTTACACGCTTATCGCATTCAGTCAGTGCTGATGACATCACGCTCGTTTGAGAATTTACATGATCAACAGTATGGGAAGACCCGAAACAGCAAGATATCCCTCGGACGAGGCCTCTGCACCTATCGGGGACGAAAAGCCTGCGCAAATCAAGCGCAAACCGGTACCAGTGCCAGCGCCAGCGCCAGCATATGTACCGTCGAAAGAAGTCTTGGTAGAGATACAAGAGCAACCTACGCGGCAAGATACATGGGATAGTCTCCCACCTCACAATGCGCCAGCGTGTCGCACCACCGTTCTCTCGCGGCTTCGCGCAAAATGGACGTTGATGCGCAAACGCACGCGCATCCTCATTATAGCCGCCATCGTCACCATTGTCGCGCTCGTCATCGGTCTCTCTGCCGGCCTAACCTCTCACTCCCGTACCTCCAATCTCCCACTTCCCAATTCCCACGGCGGCCCTTACGCCGGCGACCTCACATACTACGACCCCGCGCTGGGCGCATGTGGTTTCACAAACTCCGGCTCCGACGCCATCGCCGCCGTTTCGCAAATCATCTTTGACGCAGTCAGCGTGGGGGCGAATCCTAATGCGAACCCGCTTTGTGGTAAAAAGATACGGGCGAGGCGGAATGGGAAGAGTGTTGACTTGACGGTTGTGGATCGGTGTACAGGGTGTCAACCGACGGATATCGATGTTACGAGGAGTGTTTTCAGTGATTTGGCGAGTATTGATGAGGGAAGGGTGCTTGTTGAGTGGAGTTGGCTGGAGGATGTGCCGGCGGCTGCTACAGGATGAGGTAGAGAAGGTGACGATTTCTGACCACGACAATTTTCCAAAGTTCATTGAGTGATGCTATCATATGATTGAGCACTGCTGCATACATTTTACACGGAACCAGAATGACCCGGCGAGCAGTACTGGCTTGAGACAGCCGATGGTGGCTCAGCGTTCACACTTGCTGTGACGTGGTGTGGACCACCATGTCTCTGGAAAAAAGCTGCTTTTACGAGATGCCTGGCTGCTCGGCCTCCCAAGCCTTGCAGCACTTCTGAACGGACGAACAAATGTTCCTCTTGGTGGGTATCCGATGGTCGCATGACAAAATTCTTGTTTTTGCCCAGCCGTTAGCCATTGACTCCAACCACGAATGAGGCCATGGCATCCGGTACCGTAGAGCAGCAGCGTACATGCTTCCTAGACTACTGATGCATCGCTACGGTATTCGGCTGGCTGAACGCATGTGAAACCTGGCAGAACCATTTGGACGGGCATTCAGATCCGCTCCGATGGATCTCGGTTATTTGTGGAGTCCTGCAAGGGCATCCCGGTCCTTACGGGCCTCGGTGAGGCATGAAACGCACATGCCTTCGCCTCTATTCTGGTCTTTTATTGTTGTTTCAATGCTTATGCTAAATCGTTCGCCAGCAGATTGTCTTCCAAAGGCAAAATTTGCGTCTTGCCATCTTTCCGTCGTCGCTCACGCCGTAATCAAGACTGCCAATTCGAGAACATGGCCCGGCCGAGGAATGGATTCGACGAGGCTGTTCCTTGCAGGTCCGCAAATATTGCGGCGCATGACGTCTCAATGGCATCCGCCGCACCTGCAGATTCAACAATCAACGCTTTCTCCGTTGCCCATAAACATCGATCCCGCTTCCAATTGCCTATTCTCGATTTCTTGACTTGATGTTGCTGAATGCCACGCGTGCTTCAAATCTGACTTCTCGTCCTACTATATCTCGAATTCTACTGCCTTTTCAAAGCAGTTTCTCGAGATCGGCAGTACCGCATCAAAAATACAACACAGCTACCATGGCATCTCTAGGTCCTTTCAAGAAGCACAAGGTGACAGTGGTTGGTTCGGGCAACTGGTGAGCAACCACATACTCGTGAAAGGGACCACGCTAACTGAGGAAGGGGCTCGACCATTGCCAAAGTAGTCGCCGAAAACACTGCTGCACATCCAGACCTTTTCGAGAGAGAGGTCCAGATGTGGGTTTATGAAGAGCAGATTGATGGCCGGAAGCTCACCGATCTCATCAACGAGCGTCACGAGAACCCCAAGTACCTGCCAGGAATAGCCTTGCCTCCTCATATCATCGCCAACCCTTCCATCGAAGACGCCGTAAAAGACTCCACCATCCTCGTCTTCAACCTGCCACATCAGTTCATCAAAGGGCTTTGCAAGCAGATCAAGGGCTCGATACGCCCATACGCTCGAGGCATATCGTGTATCAAGGGCGTTGACGTAAGAGAGTCGGAAATCCGATTGTTCTCGGAAACCATAGGACGGGAGCTAGGCATATATTGTGGTGCCTTGTCCGGCGCCAACATTGCGAACGAGGTGGCGCAAGAGAAGTGGTGTGAGACTACAATTGCCTATGACCCTCCGCCAGTCGATTCGCAGGCACCGACACCGGCGAGAACACCACCAACCCTAACGCCAGCCTCTAGTCAGCTCGATTTGACAAAGATTGATCAACACAAGGACGTCTCTGGACAGCCGTCGAAGGTCAAGCTCAGCCCGCTCCCCGCCGAGTATCATCCGATCGATCACGTTACCATGAAAACGCTGTTCCATCGACCCTACTTCCACGTCCGAGTGGTATCCGATGTGGCCGGAGTCTCGCTAGGTGGAGCATTGAAGAACATTGTGGCGCTGGCAGCCGGGTGGGTCGATGGCCTTGGCTGGGGTGACAACGCAAAGGCGGCAATCATGAGAGTTGGCTTGCTAGAAATGGTAGATTTTGGCAAGAGGTTCTTTGGAAAGACCATCCAGACGAAGACATTCACGGAAGAGTCCGCAGGTGTGGCAGATCTGATCACGACCTGCTCAGGTGGCCGAAACCATCGGTGTGCAATGATGAGTGTTGTTGAGGGCAAGCCCATTGGAGAGATTGAAGCACGAGAATTGAATGGCCAAAAATTGCAGGGTGTGTCGACGGCCGAAGAGGTCAATATCTTTTTGCGCAGTCAGGGATTGGAGGCAGACTTCCCCTTGTTCACGGCCGTCTACAAGATTTTGAAGGGGGAAGAGAAGTATGAGGAGATTCCTAATTTGCTCGAGCCAAGGACTGCGCAAGCCAACGCCGATGCTTGAACCGGTAGAGGCATGAAACAAGAAGCATATGGAAGAGGGCAAGAGCACGTTGAAGAGGGGCAATAAGCATGTTGAAGGGGACAAGCAGCAGACGTCGGAGCGTTCTATTGATACCCCACCTATCGCACTTGAGTAAGAGCTGCATGTATACACTTCCTGGTACTTCCGGTGTCCATTCTGCAAAATTCTGTCGATGATTGGTCAGTCCGCTGCCCCGTGACTCCTCCACAAGTCTGACTTTCATCAATTTTCGAGATTGAACTTACTCAGCAAGTGTTTCGTTCAATATGTCCTTCCTTGCCACAGGTCTTAACGATGTCGCGAAATCTGTATCTGGTTTATGCAGACAGCGGTCTGGGAGCAAATACTTCTGAAGTTGACGATCAGAACTCAAAGCATCCACAGCCCACCATGAATATGCAGCCACACCGCGACACCAATTCCACATCCAAAATTCAGAACGACGGAAATGGCATCAATCCTACTACCAAGCAAAGGCAATCCGTCGCAGATTACTCTGCCATCTACACCCCTCCTCCCACCCTTGCGTCATCCCGGTACAACCGCCAGATGCTCATTCCCAGTATCTCTCTCCCTGGCCAACAGCGCATCTCCTCCGCCAAAGTCCTTGTGATCGGTCTCGGCGGACTGGGGTCTCCTGCCGCTCTTTACCTCGCTGGGGCTGGGGTTGGAAAACTGGGACTGCTAGACGATGACAATGTCGAACTGAGTAATTTGCATCGTCAGATTGTGCATCGCGAGGACAGTGTACGGCAGGGCCTAAGCAAGATTGAGAGCGCGATTAGAGGGTGCAGGGAGCTGAATGGTGATGGAGAGATTGAGATTGTGGGGCACGAGATGAGGATGGATGTTAGTGGAGAGGGTAAGGCGGACGAAGTGATGAGGGTGGTGCAGGAGTATGATATTGTATTGGACTGTACTGATAATCCGGCGACGAGGTACTTGATTAGTGATCTTTGTGTGGTGTTGGGAAAGGTGCTCATTAGTGGAGCTGCGCAAAGACTGGAGGGGCAGATATCGGTGCTTAACTATTTGTTGCCGGAGGAAGATGGCGAACGAGGGCGCAGAGGGCCGTGTTATCGGTGCGTTTATCCTACGCCTCCAAGTCCGGAGATGGTGAGAGGGTGTGGGGAGATTGGGATTTTGGGACCCGTTGTCGGGACGATTGGAACCTTGATGGCTAGTGAGGCGTTGAGAATCATTGTGAGGGGTGTTGATGAGGCAAGGAAGCCAAGTATGTTGCTTTATAGTGCTTGGCCTGCAGATCCGAGGGGGATGTTCAGGAGTATTGGATTAAGGGGACGAAGGGCTGATTGTATCGCCTGCGGGGATGAGGACGCTTTGAAGGCAAAGGGGTTGATGAAGATTTCAAGGCAGGACATTTTGGACGGTCGACTGGATTACATCACTTTTTGTGGTGTTGTGGAGGATGTCAAGCTTTTGAAGCAGGAGCAACGAGTTGATGCTGCGGAATTCCTGCGAACCATGTCAAGGGATGATAGGACGCCGGAGGCACATGAAACTCCAGATCGGCGCAGATGGCACAAAGCAGTTGTGGTCGATGTAAGAGAGCCACACGAGGTCGAGATGGGTTCACAGATCAAAGCCGGTGTCAACATCCCTATTTCCAGAATCTTGCGGCAGGACGGAGCGATGAAGGAGATGGCCACGCTCATCACAGACGGAGACTACGACGCCATGATCTTTGTGTGTCCGCGGGGGAATGATTCGCAGGTGGCCGCGAAGAAGCTACTAGATTGGAGGATGCAGCAGAATGGAGAAGGGTCCGAGTCGAAGAAAGAGGTCATCAACGAAGACAGCGGTCAGACTCGCGACACCATTTTTATTGGAGACATCATTGGGGGCTTCGCAGCCCTCGAGAAGGTATAGGCTCATGCCACTCCCATGGACAGTGAGTCTGCTGCTACCGAAGCACCCGACTCTGATCACAATGACTCGATCGCCCAAATCAAGTGATATGAGTTGTTTTCACCCTCTGCACTACGACTGTGCTCCAGAACGTCAGCTTGAGCTCCCTTCACCGGGAGAGAATCATGCCATTTGTTTGTTTGTTTGTTTGCTGAAATTGCAACTCGACAGGCTGCAGCACGAAGCCGGACAGAACCGTCTTGACAAGTTTCATAGCCCAACTACAACACTCGCCCATCTGGTCTATACAGACTTTGGCTATCATCGCATCAACTCGGATCCAGACTCGTGCGACAGATCTCATACGGCTTGCCATACCCTCACACTTTCACAAGAGGCTCTGAATACATCACGATGCGGCCGTTCGGAGCACTGAGCTTCATGGTCCTCGCCACTACAACCACCTCAACCTTTTCCTTGCCTCCAATAGACTCCGGTATTATGAAGGTAGTTCCTCTTCTAATCCTCGTACACATAGCTTCCCTACTGATAGCCTTCTTCAGAGTCATGCAATCAGTCTTCCCGAGAAGTCCATTGCCATTTACAACTTCCCAAATACTTTCATCCAAGGCCTGATGACTCGAGAGCCGTCACTCGTCACAAGCACAATCCTCGATACGACGGCTAAGCTGATTGATGGAGATGCAAGTCCTTTGCCGACTACAGGATCAGCTATCTCAACCGTCACCACCACATCCACTGCTCTAGTTACGACGTCCACAACACCGTCGACAACAAATGTGATCACGCCTCCCGGGGTAAGAACCTCTTTCCTTTTGGCAATTACGCCTCAATCACACAACTAACGTGCGTTCAATAGTTCTCGACCATTGGGACTTCCCACTGCTCTGGATCCATATGCTCCCACAGAGTCGCTTTTGGCTCCCCGATCGAAACAACCACAGTCGACGTGCCAATCTTCACAGCCATGGCCTCCAGCGACGAAGCCTCCTCATTCTCGTACAGCTTCATTGAAGATACAACCCAGCTCTTCTCAACTACAATCCCTTGGGGTCCCGAGACCACTACCACTGGTATTCCAACTGAGACCATCAACACTCATCTTCCGCCTCCCGAGATCTCATCTACTTTTTCAACAGATGTTGCGCCTCCTGTAATTGGGAGCCATAACCTCACGTCGCCGCTATCGGCTTTCACTTCCGCCCATTTGACAACTGTGGATACTCCAACTACTTTCTCTGGAGAGACAGCCTCCGCAACTGTCTCGAAGAGTGCTGCTTCATCGGCCGCTGCACAGGACAATCAAGGACAGAACACATACGCCAGATTCTTGACTAGGAACATGGTGTTTGGCATGTTGGCAGCTGCGATCTTCAATGTTGACTTTACAGCCATGCTCGAGAGCTTCGGAAAAGTTTCGTAATCAAGCGCGCAACTCAGCAGTCGCAGCATACTGGGACCGTCGACCAGAGCAAGGTGAAGGAAATTTCAATTGAATAGTGCATGGGTCAGGGTGCATATGCCTTGTGAAGAGCCTTTTGGCAGTTGAAAATCCTGTCATTGTCGATGCAACACTATGCAGAGCGAGTATAGACAGACCATATGCATGAATGCATACATGCGCCACAATACAATGATCATACATGCTGGGATCTGACTTGGTCTACAGGGATTTCAGCGGGTCCCGTAGAGTGTAGCCGGCCCTTATGCTGCAATGGCTTGACTCGGCTTTGACCGATCCTCTATTCTAAGATGACATAGAGACACAAATGAAGTCTGGAGGGAAACAGTAGAATGAGGAAAGAGAAAAGGTATGAGCACAACTCGACAGGCTCGGACGAACAATGCCCAGGGCAAAGTCTAAGCATCAGCGGCACGGGTTAAGTAGGGTCAGACAATCCAAGCAGGGCAGTCCAAGCCAGTCCAAGCCATAGGGAATGAAGATACAGTCGATTCCTAGAATCATAGGCACAGCATCACCGTGGCACCCACAAGGAGAAGTTGGAACTTTGGGGAGGTCGCCGTGGCAAAGTCAGGCCCATGAGATTCCCATGATTCTGGACTTTGTCAACGCCACAGTGGAGCCCTACCTATCCTTCCAGGAATCGACTGTAGCGAGGCATTTTGGACTCGCAGTGGCGATCGTAAACTTGCTCTCAGAACTCGTATTCGAGACCTTGCAAGACTCTCGCGACGATCCATCCTCAAGCCTCTAAAGCGTGTTCAACTCGGTGGCAAAATGGGTGGACTATGGGGCCGATCGTCAATGGCTCCAGCCACTTGTAGGTCCCAAGAGCATTTGAACCACATGGGCATCCCCCTGTATTGGATGAGCAATCATATCGGACTTGCCGTCTCCCGGGTAAGCCGTTGGGAGGTAGACTGATGCACACGTTGCGTTTCACAAAGGCGGTGAGAGTTTGCAAGGCTGTTGTTTTGCCAACTCATGCCGCGACCATAGCAGCAACAGTTGACGCGGTAGGAGTGTTATGCATTCGGGGAACGAAGACTTGATTCACATTCCTTTGGCCAGCTGAAGGCAGTCGGTTTCAGAGAAGAAATAATCACGGATAGAAAAGCCAGGAGTCTACGCATTGGATGCAGTTTAGGTGTCACGCCACGCCAAGAAAGTCTTCAAAACTTCTAATGGAGTCTGAAGGCAAAATGATTCGTTTTGTTGATAATTAAGTTTCCTTCTGGTGTTTTGAGAAGCGAGTGCGGCACTTCCTGTACCCTGTCCAGCTGTAGAGCCATTCGCGCCCTTGCAAACAGGATTTGGTAGCTTTAGTCTAAATCGACGGAGTTCTTGTCTGGCGATTCCGGATCTGTATGCCCATTGGCTGTACATTTTGCATTTTGAAGAGATCGCTCTGCATCCTCGTCTAAGACATGCATCGGTCCCACAGAAGCTTTGAGACGTCAGCTGTCAATCGTTGCCGCATATAGTTTTGTTCGTGAGGAATGCCTGACAACGGTCGGGGAAGCCCGTGCCTCGGGGGAAAATGGGGGATTTTTGGGACCCCGCTCGGCAAGTGGCGGCAATGTGGCTGTGCGGGCTGGCCGGAAGAGGGAAAAGGGGCGTCAACCCACTGCGGCTGCAACCAGATCGATCGAGTTGTGGCTTACGGTACTGGCTTCCTAGAGCAGGATCGCGCAATTCAAAAGCACATGTTGGCTCCTGAAAACTAGCCGAAATGTTTGCCATCCGGTAACGTCATGCTTGTGCCAACACCACCATGCGTGCCACCCAAATTTACAGCCAAAGCCCGATATTGAGCACAGCCATATTTCGACATCCACTCCTTTCCACGTGTCTAAAGCGCTGAGTGTAATGTATGTGAGCATAGTCTGCTCACGATTTACTCCATATACTTGTAGGAATGGCAATACTCAGTTCCGGCCCCCCACACAAGCTGCATATTTGGCGTTCCACAGAGACCACCCATCATCTGTGACATACCAGCTAGGCGAGGTCATTGCATAGCCCAGAGGCTTTCCAGGTATCAGTTGGTGTTGTGGAAAAGAGTGGCTATCGAAATATGGCTGTTCTCAATGTCGGGGTTTTGGCTGTACACTTTGGGTGGCACACATGGTGGTGAATCGCATTGCCGGTCGACCGAGACGATGCAGTTCCCACACGCATCTAGTGGCCTTGCAATATTATGTAATGGTACCACTAACACCAGCAATGTGCAGCGCGACATCACCGCTTTGAGTTGCCCTCGTCGAAAGGTATGACGACCAGCGCACTCGTCACTCCGGTGGCGGCGGGAATACAGAGCTCAATCAACAAGTACACCATGACAAATTTAACGTGAAGGACTTGAGGTGCCAGTAAGTCAATGTGTAATTGTAATGGATGTGGGCTTCGTAACATAATCAAGGACACATAGCTCGTGATTTCCACAAATCTTCAAAAGGTTAGAAATAATGGCGAAGATGTCGCCAATGAGCATCCCGCTCAGAATTGGACGTGTCATCCTAGTAAGGACGCCCATACGCAGGTATTAGACCTTGCTGTGGGAAGCTGAAAGGCGCTTGATGCATCATTCCAGAGTAGGGGCCCACCTGCTGAGGAAATCCAAACTGTGCCGGCGGTCCTGCAGTGCGAGCGGCGAGATTGATATGTGCCTGCTGCTCGAACATGTCAATAAGCTTCCTGCCAACTGATGGCTCTAGTTCCGTGCCGTCCCTGGCGATCTTCACTTCGCGGTTGGCATTCCACGGATTACGCAGTCCTCGGGTCCTGTAGAACGGCAATCGTTCCGTGGATTGCCAAGAGATCTTGAATGGTTTTCCAAACGCAGCCTGCTGGGCGTTGGATCCTGTTGGCTCAGATTCTCCACCTGATATCTCTCCTGATTCTCCGGAAGCCTCGTCTGAAACGCCACCAGGTGTCAGAGTGCCGCTTTCAGCTTCCCAGAAGATGGTGCCCCGAGCGGAGTCGTCTATTATGTGTCCTCGAGGTGCCGTTGCTGTGGCGGGAGTTTGGATGGTCAAGGGAACACCAGCCGTGGTGGCCGGCGCGGCCGTGGCGGAAGGGGATACAGATGGGTTGGGTGGATCGCTTGTTCCTGTTTCCTTTACCGAGACTTCATCGGAGCCTATGGCGGATTCCATTCGAGCATAGCCAAAATATTCTCCGGACTTGTTAGCGGAGAATATCAAATAGACGTTTTCGGCGGTCTGCAGATAACGTTAGAATACCATCTCTCTATTGTTGCCACTGAGCTTACATTATAAGCAAGGTTGAGGTTCCTTTCGTTGTGGGCTTGTGTGGCCCAGATACCACTGTTGACCGATCTTTCCAGATCTTCAACGGTTAAACTTTTGACAACAAAAAATTTCTCCTTTGCGATCTTTTCGGGCAGCGTGGGAGGAGCAGGAGGGGACGGTGATTCACCGGTGTCAAGTGGGCTTTGTTCAGTGGCCACCGCCTCCTCATCGAGGCCTTTCACCTGTGCCCCTGGCGCATCTGTTTGCATCGCTGCAGACGAAGGGGATGCAGAACTGTTACTTCTTCGCCGCAGCCGACAGACTAGTCGGGCTCCTTTGAACCGAGTATCATGGAATCTTGTCATGGCCGCGGCACAGCTTTCTTCGCTCTTGTAGTTTACAAAAGCACAGTTCGACTTGGAGATAAGGAACACAGACTCGATGTCCTCTGCGGCATCGCGAGAAAAGTAGTCTTTGAGGTCCATGATCTGAGCACCGGGCGGCAGATTACCCACCCATAGTGCGTGGCCGGATTGCTTGGGCTTTCGAGGCGGCCCACGGAGTGCAGAAGAGTTCTGAGATGAAGAGCCCGAGCTGTTCGGCCGCACTACTGCGTAAACATTAGCCCAAAAGCCGCTCTCAGATCCTGGTGGCAAAATTTACCTTGAGCATGTGGCGAAGGCGATGGTCTCCTAGTTGCCGCGTGTGAATTTTCGACCTGAAGATGGGGCATTTGGTATGGAACGCCCATCCTCACCTGGTATCCAGAGGCAGGAATCTGGCCATACTGGCCTTGCTGGCCTGTAAATGCTGGGTATTGCGGTTGTTGCGACATGTTGGCGCCGTAGACCATCTGCTGTGGGGGTGAGTACATAGGACCTCGAAATTGTAGGTCTGACGGATTGCTGCGTGCATTTGTGTTGTATCCTGAATAGTCCCCTGGTAGCTGAGGACCCGCCTGCTGAGAATTCTGAGGAATGTATTGGCCGGGGATTTTGCTTGCGAACGGCTGGTGAGGGAAAGACGCGTAAGCAAGATTTCGATCGATGGTCGAGGCCTGCGAGATTTGAGGGTACAGCGGTGGTTGAATGTATCTGTGCTGTGAATAGTCTGGTAGCGAGCTTGACATGTGCCGCATGTCGAATGGCGACGGAGCAGTCCCCAGAGGGCCAAATTGTTGTGACGGCATCAGTGCATACTCGACGATATGCTGGTCCAACTGAGAACGTTGATCTCTACTTGAAGGGTCCAAGGGTGTGCCAGCAACGAAGTTAGTTTGGGTGCTTGAGGCTCTTTCAAGTTAACACGTACTCGAAGTCTGTTCTGGAGCGCCGGGGCCGTGGGGTTCAATGCAAGATGGCTTCGGATTTGCTTCGTCCATGGCTAGGTTTTCCACATGTAATTGGAAAGGCAAAATGGCGATGGAACCAATATACTGCTGTTTCGAGTTAAAGCATGCTTCAAGCAAGAGCAGCCACATAAGGCCCAGGCATTGCGACGTACCCCGAGGAATAAGCCGTTCTTGACGCACGAAGATAAGACCCTTGATGGAAAGCAGATTTCGGGAAGCGTACTTCGCGCGGCAGCATAGACATCCGGTAGACACTGTTCAAGGAATTGAGCGAGCGATGGACGAAAATCCTATCCTCGACAAAGCCCAAGTGGTCTCACATGTAAATACAGAGCCAACTTCGATCGGATCTGTGTTTGATAGGGGAATGGTAGTCGCTGGAAATTTCCCAGGCTGGTTTCTCAAAGTCGGAAATGGAAAGGGCTTAAGCCCTTTAAGACTTGTGCTGTCCACAACGGAAGTGATGTGCGGGACGAGGGGCTTGGTCGCTGTTACATTGTTTCAAATGTAGCCTCACAAGGCGACGGAGGATGGTATGTAAATAAGCCGCGGAAACGTGGGTGAACGTTCAGGATGGTGTGCAATGGCAGAGGAACGACGGCCTCAGCTCAAAAGTTCGTGTGTGCGTGGCCCAACAGTTTGCAGAAATGTTCGCTTGATTGGTCGGCGACAAGCGCGAAGGGCATACACCCTGCTGAAAACTTGCAGAGTGATCCAGGTACGGTGACTACGAGAAGACGCCAGTCCATTTCCGAATCGACAGGGACCTCTCCGGGAACGTTAATGGAGCGACTAGGTGGCGATGAAGATCACTCCATGCTGAGGTCCATCTTGGGACGGAAGAAGACCATGCTGCAACAGGCTTGTACTTTGGTGGATTAGTATCCCATGCTAGGATCAGAAGACACAAGGGGCGTCGAGTCAGGTGGAGACGACCAGCTGAGCTCCACTCTGTAGTAGATTAAGATCTGGTATGCGGCGTATGTGGACTTGTGTTTCCATCGCTGAGCAAGGGAGTTGAGAGAAAACAAGGCACAGACCACATCCCGCACTACCGTCGGTCGGTCAAATTGCGGCCAGAGGAAGCCGCCAAAGGCCCTCACAACCATGGCTACGGGTTCAGTGGAGCTACGCAAATAGAATTCCAGCTTCCTCAACCCACCTCAAGAGTGAGTGCCACAAAATGAGAGGTATGCTTAGCACTTGTTCATCTCTGAATCTGGCGTGCTGAGGAGATTGTTTGAGCGCTGTTGCTCCCGTTGAGGTGTGGCGTGAGACAACGTGCCTGCACTCCCGGCGCTATGGACATGCAGCCCCGGAGTGGGAAATGCAGGGAATGCCTCAGATAAATTCTGCTCAACTTCAGAGCCGGAATACAAGAGCTGCGGCGCTGTGACGGTGTTTCCGTCTTGGCGGATAATACCTCTTAGCTGATAGTCTTCCGTGATGATGGCTGTAGGACGGTAGGAGCTAGAGTCGTTCGCGTGTCACAGATGTGCTTCATGATGCAAGGCAATGCGTATCGCTTTGGTAGTGATTGACTATATGGCATCATTGACAGCTGCCGGAGTTGATGTGGATCATGGAGTGATGGCTTGATCATGCTACGACTGTGAAGTATGGAGATACGACAAGTGAAAATCACCGGAAATCATTCGCGATTTGCCACAAGGCTTGAATGCCGAAATAGTGCTGCACCGAGCAAAAGGATTTTGCTTCTTGGAAAACTCTGCCTCCATTGACAATGCTATCTTCGACTGGCGCTACACAAGCGAAGGATCTGAAGATTCCTTGATTCAGGAATGAGGCCGCCTTGGTGCTTGGTGAAAGGTTGGTATTTTTTTTCTCGAACGGCCTAGCCCTGCCAGGCCAAGGTGTTAAGCCACATACATCATGCCTTGCTAGCAAGGCTTCTTGGGAACTATTTATGCACCGCCACGGTAGTGAGCCATGGGGCTGGTCCTCAAAGCGCAACCCAGTTTTGAAGGACCATGCAGGTCCGGACGGATCAAGAGCTGAAGCCACTTCCGGCTAGCTCAAAGGCATTTAACTCAATCTATTTTATTGTGATTCGATTCATTCACTCTGACAAGAAACTGTCTACAACCTCAGCAAGCCCGATATCCACTATGCTTTCTTGTATTTACGTGAAGTGCACCGTCTCCTCGAAGAAGACTCTAGCACAGAGCTCCCGGCGAGATGTAACTTCCGCCATGTGATATGCAACAAGAGTGGGCATGCCCATGTACTGCTCCAGGGGCAGCTACCACAAAGTGTATGTCTTCCCCCTGAAAGCAGGAGATGAGCCCAAGGGAGAGGATTAGGAGCCTTGTGCACGACCCGGCTGTGCGGAGGGCAGTCCTCGCTAGTTGCGTCTTGTCCATTTGTGATCTAGATGTGTCTGGACCCTGGCATGACGATCGAGATGCGGGAAACCCGGCAAGTCACAGGTTGCAAATACGCGAGCATGGTGTCGATTGAGCCGTTCTTTAGTCGCATTAGATTTTGCAACGTTGCGAAGCTGCTTGGGATTGTTCCCGTTCTGCCGGCCCTATCCAGCACCTTCGCCATTTGGCCAGACTAGTGGAAAGTTGAACCCTGGAAGATTTGTGGCGTTTTTGGAGAAATGCTGGAAAGGGGGGTGGAGCTTTAAGGAGCTGAACACTGGGATGCAGAATTTGAAAATGCCATGCGCTCGGCCATTACAGTACATCATGGTAGCGCTATTTTCTTGAACTAGCGTGAAAACCCCGTAATTGGAGCACCTCCCCAGGTGAGGGTGGTTCAGCAAGATGTTTGCAAGATTCGTTGTATTAACGATTATGGTTTGCGACCACGAAGTCGCAGGATTTCTGGGGGCCGTGAGAATTCAAATGAGCGGTGCAAAAGGCGGTATGTCTCAACCCCCGATGGTTTAAGAGGTGCATGCGAATCAGGGCCGATCTTGCTCCTTACGTGAATCAAACAATTTGCCACCAATTGAGTTTCAGACTCCCGGATTTGGCATTCGCTCAGGACTAGTTGATGACGTCGAGAAACTTTTACTTGCGCTAATCTGATCATTGTCTTGTCTTGGAGGCTTGTCGTATCTCAGCCTTCAGTGGAAACGCAAGGGCGTTTGCTGTTCCTGCCGTCCAGAATGGGGCTCACGAAGCCATCCGCATGCTTAGCAAGACCTAGGGTGAAACCTCTCAATTCCCCTCTATTAAAAAGACTTGGGCGCAACCGTTGGAAATTGGTCGCGTGAGACACGGTGTCAAATTTGCTGCCCAAAGTCGAGTTCAGCTCTGGAATCTCTTGATGCTGAGCTGGGGGTTTGCGCGGAGGACCCTTTGAGCCTTGAATTGCCGGAATAGATCATTCTATCTGCCGCGGTCTTGACATTTGATTCACAAGGAGCTGTCCGACCAAGTGATCTGTATGTAGCGCTTGGCCAGCATTGTGAGCTAGGTTGAAGCAGCTTCACCGACCAGCAAGCGATTCCGATCTTTCCAACCTGCTCTCGACTGGAAACAATCAACCCAGGTGACTCACAAAACTTTCGCCTTTGTGACAGGCTCGCAGCGAGCCCCCGTTCTCAAGTTTTCCATCCAGAACCCCAAACCAGGGTGAACAATATGCTTGAAGCATAAGCGCCGATACGGTCGGGATGCGTTGGCGGATCTTTTGCACCATCATTCGACATTATCGCTCACTGAGCCCTGTTACCTTTCCCGCAAACCTTGCGCCAGCACTACCACGCTTCTGCAATTTGGCTTGCTCGGCAGATTTGGTGCCTGCCACAGAAGGCAAGGGACCCAGTGTGTCTGTCAAGGGCGCCCCTCGGGATGTTCGTTGCTCGAGGTAAGCTTTTGCCGCCAGGGACAACGGTATTGCCGGCATCTCCGCTGGCACTTCGGCACCATTCTGGATGAGAAGCTCTGCGATGGGAAACGTTTTGGGGCCCGCTTGGGGAGTTTGTTGGGCTTTGCCTGGTGAAGCGACTGGCGAGGTCGATGCCTGCCTGGCCGGATCTGCGGCTGCAAGAGCTAGGAACACCGCGTGCGTGTTCCTGGACCTATCATGTATGTTGACATTGGCTCGTTGAGCAATTCCTCGCAGCACTCCTTGTATGTCGTTCTTCTTGATGGACATGAGTAAATTGTCGTCGGGAGAGCCGGCGTGTGTGATGGCCGCATTTGGTTCAATATATGCCCGCTCAACATACTTGGCCGTGATAAATTTCAATCGCTGCTCACGGTTCGCCCAAGGCTCAGGCTTCAGAGACCCTTCCAGCTTGGCCTCCCATACCATGTTACTTATCCTGTTTCCAACCTGCATGAGGATTTCGACAATGTCATCGGTAAAGGCTTGGACGTCGAGTGTGAGCGAGCGGATCTTGGATACATGCGTTCCCAGCGATCTGTGAATGCCTCCGCATTCAATGCAGAGCACGATGCCTAAATTGAGTGACACCCATTCAACTCTGCTGTTGCTGCCACAATCGGCGCAAAACGAATTTCCTTGATCGTTGGCTCTTATCTGGTTGAGCAGTCTCGTCGGGTTCTCGTCTTGCTCGTTGCTATTCGAAGGCGGCGCTGACGGTCGTGAGCCGACCGTGACCCTCCGATACACGCCTCCAGCATCACCACGTGCTGATGATGCGGGGGGACCAGACTGGGACAAGCTCTTCCCGGTAAGAATGGCTCCGAATTCGCTGCCCGCGCGTTCTCTTTGGGAGGTTGCTGTTGACGACTGGCTAGTCCGGTTCTCAAACGCGCTCTGCAAAGCATTGTTGATTGAATTAATCCAGTTCATCATGTCGTCCTCGGCAGTGGCTTGATAGACACGCTTGTATTGTGGTGTGATGACTTCGAAACAGAATCGCCTCTCGGCGTCTCTGGCCATCCGGACTGACGCCATGCGTAAATCTATGGGATCTCTGTGTAGCTCCATGCGGTCCTTCCAGTTGCTGTATTCAGATAATTTCCCTTGATCGAGCACGACCCAAAATTTGTGCCATGCTTGCTTATTGATGCCTTTGGGATCGATATGAGAGCCTGGCTTACTCAAAGCCCACAAAAGACCCTCTTTGCGAGGTGCGCAGCCAGACTGCTTGTCCAGCCCGGCAGCTCCCGGATCTCTTTCCTCAAGATCACGGATACCCCGAAATTTGTTGGCATTGGCGACTAATGATGACGCCGCGGGAGAGGTCGAGAGCGCCATAGCATTTGACGTCTGATGCTGTGAACTGCTTGGGGAGAAATTGTTCCGCCCAGCAGATCCAAATTGCGAGCTCGTGCTATCAGCTCGACTCAAATCAGTATCGGACACGTAACCAGTAGAGCCATTAGGATGGCCGGTGTAAGTCGGGGCGGAGCTGGAGTATGGTGTGCTTTCCGTCTCTGATATTGTTGTGGTCAAGTTGTTCATTTCGAGATTTCTGCGCTTCTCCTCACGCTCTGTGCGCTGAATCTTGTATTCTTTGTCTGCTTCTGCAACTTCGCGCACCAGAGCGTCAAGCTGAGGTTGAAGCTCTTCGACCCGTTTGGCAGCTTGCATGAAAGCTTTGGCTTGGCCATCGGCGTATTTGGTCAACTGCGACAACAGTTCCTGTTCCTTTCGGCCACCGTGCAGATCCTGCATGAAGTTGGAGTAGTCGAAGCGTTTCAACTCAAAGTTTTTCTTCTTATTCTGATACTTCGAATCGCTCTCGGCTCGTTTCTTCTCCTTGAGCGAATCCTGCCTTTGTCCCAGGTATCGGCTAACGTAGGCGTAGTATTCTCGGCTCTCGTCTTCGAAGTCCTTCTTTTTGGCCTCGACTTGTTTGATGTCGTTGGTGTACAGCTTCGACAACGGCTCGATGATTTGCCTTCGGAGGAGAGTGCCGTTCTCTTCCTCGTACTTCAATATTCTTTTGGCAATATTGGAGAAGTAATGTTCCAGTGCCGGTTTGAAAGCACTGGAATGAGACGAAGCCGCATCCTGAAGAGCTCCCAGAAATGCGCGAACAGCTTCGTTCGATTCCTGCTGTGCGTGTTGAGCGGCCTCTGCCTTCTTGAGCACTTTCTTGACTTGGGTTCTCATATTGCCCGTTCTTTGTTCTAATTGCTTCATGTTCGCTCGGAAGACTGGTCCATCCTCGACGTTACTCATGTCTTCTGTGGGCCTGCCCACGTCCACGGCAGGCAAGGGCGGGGCAGACTGGGTGGTCGCTGCACTGAATTCAGACTGGTAAACCGAAGGTGAAACAGGAGGAGCGCTGTCAGCAGGCCCTTCGGAGTCGCTCACTGCCGATTGATACGACTGAGTAGACGGGAGTCTATGCCGGCTGGGGGGCACGACGAGCTCATTTTGTGAGGTTGGTGGAGGCAAGGCGAGCGAAATGACGGGCTTTTGCACCCAAAAGGCAAAAGACGCCAACGTGTTGAGCCTGTGTGCCTTCGCATCATACTCCAGGAAGCTGCAGTTGTTCCGCCAGCCGCCTCCTCTGTCCTCGCCCATCTTCGGCGGCCGCCATGTCCACGTCCAGTCAGACTCGATGCTCGGGTATCCTTTCGTGGAGAGATCGCCTACCAGCTGCACGTTCGAGTTCTTGTGGAGGTTGGGGTCGGAGTGGAACTCTCGTGTGACGAGGGTGTCGAGTTCGCGGGCATTGGAGGCATAGGCAAATGTGAGTCCAGTAATGTTCGTGTCGAGGGCAGGGCTTGGAATGGTCTGAGGTTGTGCCGTAGAATGAGCAGGGCTTGTCTGTCTGCTGAGAAAGGTGAAGCTGAACTCTAGTTCATCTTCGAGGTCGAGCCTGAGCAGGAAATTGGCGCTCTGAGGATCTGGATCTTGAATGTATGAAATCGGTGTGTCGTCGCCCAGGTCCCTCCGTGCAACAAGTCGAGTTGCAGGGACTCCATTCGGACTGAGTCGGAGGAGGACTTTCTTCCTTCCATTGCTGATGGTCAAGGCCTTTAGCGAGACTACCGTCCGGTCAGCGCAAACCTTTCTCTCCAGGCACCGTGGTCGGGCGCGAAGCCGAGTGGATACTCACATCGCGTCTGGTCTTTCAGATAAAGCATGCTCCCGGATATGTCATCTTGTCGACTGCTGATGTTGCCCATGGTGATGTAGAGGGCGGCGCATGTGCGCCTCGTGTATGAGAACAGGCGTAGGAGGTATTACTTTGTCTCTGAAATGCATATGCCTAGTGGTGGAGATGGTCATTTACTGCAATCTGAAACAGTGGCAAATGCGCAGGCCGCAGGCGCAGGGCGTCGTGTGGAGAACTGGCCACTTAAATGTGTCGTGGGGGGCCGCTGGTTACGTAGGTCTCCATTACCTTTCTGGGGAGTTGACCAGATGAAATATCACGACAGGCAACAAGTGTCGCCATCACACATGCAAGATGTTCCGCAACTGTCATATTCGGGTTATCTGTCCAGATGTCCAGCCACATTATCAACGGAGCATCAGAACGAATCTCTCAGCCATAGCTGCAAGAGTCGCAAGAGAGTAATACATCATAGATCTTCCGTAAATCGACTTCGCTCTCGAGATCCTCTGGGGCTTACGGTCTTCTTTCCGCTGCCTTCGCCCATCAGAGTCGACAAGGGTGGAGGAGGCTCGAGTTTCGCTTCCTCAAACTTGTCGCGGGTCTCCTCAAACTCATCATTGGCTGGGCTGGTCGCAACGGGAGACACGGGTAGGTGTTTCGTCTGTTCTTTACTGGGCTTGATCTTGTCCAAGATACGTTGCTTGAAACCCGATCTTCCCCTTTGCTCGCCATTTGGCTCGGGCTGGTCGGTCCTGGGCTGGTCGGTCATGCCTGGAGCGGACTCTGGTAGAGGCTCGTGGACATCTGAATAGGCACTCGACAGGGAACTGATAGACGGACTTCGCGCTCCGGTATTGGTATTGTCGTTTGGTGTGTGTCTCTCCGGTGGCACATCCCTATCTGCGCCGTACAAGTCCTCACTTTCAGCGGTAGTGGTGCGTCCTGCCATGGCCACGTCTCGGACTGAGTCTGTCCTCGGGACTGTGTCATTATGATCCACTGTTTGACGTCTCTCCTCCGTGTCGGCCTTTGCGTCGGCCTCCGCCTCATTCACTGCAGGCATCGACTCGGTCTCTTTTTGAACGTCACTCCTGCGGCGAAATCGAACTTTCATCCAAGATTTGACCCGCGACTTGGTAGGTGACGAAACTGCCTCATTCTCCTCTTCCATCGGGCTACCGTTGTCCATAGATTTCCTACCATCTACCAATTTTCTTTCCGGCGTTGTCGCGGTAATTTGAGTGTTAGGCGGTGACGATGGTGCAGGTTCCGATTTCGCCATAACCGGAGAGCTCGAGGCAGATGTTGGAGATGTGACTTGGTCATGCATATCTTGTCCTTCTCCTGATGACTCGGCTGACGTCTGAGGCTTGATGGCATTGGAAGACTCTTCAGGGGAGGGCGCAGTGGCTGTGGTGGCTGCAGCACCGGCGCCCGTAGCAACACCAGCGCCGGGGGCAGTGCCGGTAGCAGCACCGCTACGACCTAGCAACGCGGAGATCCGACCAGGTTTGGTCTCTTTGGACTTTCTCTTCTCCTCCCTCTCAAGTCGGGTACGTTCTTTTTCAGCAGCTGTCTCGGCCTTCTTGCGTGCCTTCTCCTCTTGCCTTTGTCTTTCTGTAGCGATGAATTAGTATAACGTTTGTCCCCTCATTGGGGACTAAACATACCATTTTCCGCTTTTACTTGTGCCGCAGTTTCGGCCGCTCGGACCTTCTCACGGTCAGCTTGTGCTTGCTTTCTTTCCTTTTCCAATCTCTCCTCTTCGTCCTGGGCTCGCTGCTTCTCCGCCTTCTCCGAAATGTCGTCCAGTGTAGGTTGTAGCCGTGCCCTTGCGATGGCGTCCAACTCCGACTGGTCGAGATACTTGCCTCCGCCAATATGGATCTTTCCAGCATGCTGCATCCGTTCGTCGCTGTCACGCTGCGCCTTCTCCCGAGCCGCCTTCTCCCACTTCTCCATTTGCGCGGGGCTTGCCTTGCCGGTGTCTTGAAAGACCTTTTCGTCCATTCTCGAAATTTGGGCATCCACGTTACGATGGGCAATCTGCAAAAGGGCATTTCTGTCTTGTTCACGTTTCTTGCTGTCCACGTCGGCGAGTTTGCTCTGGAAAATAGACATCTGTGACCTAATCTTCCGCGATTGCTCTTCATCCGAGTCATCTTCTGCTGCACTAGAGGCACGTCTTCGCAGTCGTAGAGATAAGTTGGTCCTTTTGGGAGGAGATGTCGCCCCGTAATAGCTTCGAAATTCGGCGTGTTCATCATGAATCTTGGCAAGACGTTCTTGCGCCAGTCTACGGGCGGCTTCTTCCAGGTTTTCATATCCTGCTCCCGCGGAGGCAAAGTCGTCGCTCGCAATGGGGGCGCTGCCGGTGATCGTGGAGGCACGAGCGCGACTTGCAGCGAGTGCATGGCCGTCAGTCTTGGCTGCTGCTGCCGCGTCGATGTGCCTCTGTTGGATTGCGTACATCTGTTGCGCCATGGCGACTGCTGACGCCCTCAAAGTGTCCTGCCTGTTCTTTTCTTGGACCTCAATTGAGACGGGGGGAGCGGAACTGTAGAGCTGACGGTTCACGTTGCTCTTCGCGATGTTCTGAATTCGAGCAGCTTCGAAGCCCGGATCACCACTTGCGAAGGGGCCCGCTGTATTGGGCAGCCCAACCTTATGCGACTTCGTGGCGGCTCTCATCGCCCACGACATGTCCTCGTTTGGCTTGGTGACGGGCTGGGTGGGCAAGGAGTCTGACCTCCTCCTACTGTGCGAAGCTGCGGTAGCTGCCATGATGGCCTTTCGATGAGTATTCTCGGGAGTGTCATAGGAAGTGCTGGGCGTTGTCGACTTGGTCGGAGGAGTCTTATTTGGTTGCATTGGTTCAACCTGAATTGGATTGGCATGGGCCATCACGGCCGCTTTAGAACCCGCCGCAGACGTTGTAGGTCTCCACATTGGATCCATCTTATGGTCTTTGGCAGCAAATGCAGCCCTGTTCGCGGCCGGTATTGGTTCGGGCTTCCAATGTTCGAACGATTTTCTATTGCTCGTGGCTAAGCTGGCGGCGGCACCAGCTGAGGACATCTGAACGCCGCCTGACGAAGGGAATGACGGAAGATCTTGCGGCTTCGCATATTTTAAGGAAGCCGCAGCGCCTATATCAGCTGTTAGTCTTTGCTCCCCCGTGCCAACGCTGAGGTGAGGCGCCTGCTCACTCGCTGATGACAACTTTCCATCTTCGCCGAATATCGTACTTGAGCTGGGACGTGAATTCGCGGATGAAGAAAGTGCAGCTGAAGCAGCTTGAAGAGCTATTAGTTACAAGGCAAGCTATGTTGCTGGCGACTCTCTCACCCTGATCCTGCATGGTCTCAGAATACCTGGATCCGTCCGGCACCGGGGTTTGGCAGTGCTGTTGCTGAAATTCGTCTTCCTTTGCGCCAGCGACGACGTGAGCTGGACTATTCTTGATGTTTCATCCTCCACTCGACCGGTAATACGACCACTCTGTACTACCAAGGAAGACTGCGGCGCAGTCTTCCCTGCGCCAGCACTCCACCACCTCTCCGTCACGATTGACTTTTGGCTCTAAGCACATACGTCATTCAAAATGGCTTGGTTCTCCCCAAATTTGCGCGCAAGTGGCTGGGAGGTTGGCTCCCGTTCCGAGAGAACCGCCTGGGGCCTGTAGGTTCGAATTTTGTCCCGCTTAAAAACACCTTTTGCGTGGGGCGTGGGGCTTCAGAAGCGCTAGAATGCAGCGAAGCTTGAAAGCTAGGGGGAGTTAGAAGTTAACTAATCTGCAGCTTGACGCACATTTGCTCTGCTCTCGCCGTGGCGATGATGGGCAGCAGGCTCTGTCATTCCTAGACGAAAAAACGAAAGACGATGCCGAATCTAGAAGGAATTGGCCAGAACAACACCAACCCAGTGCGCTGACTAGGGTGGCCACACGTGAATTTTATGCACTCTCCAAACTCTTCTACACTGTACAGCTTCTCGGATCATAAGCACGTCAATTGAGTCCAGGCATCAATGGTCCCAGAGCGGGTGCCACATGTCTTTGACAACATTCTCAATTTTCGCGACGTCGCCGCGGCATGCATCGATGTACATGAGGGGAAACAGCGCCTGAAGTCTGGCCAACTCTATCGCAGCGCTCGGCCAGATTCAGCTTCAGACCCAGACCGCCAGAAGCTGCAATATGAATTCGGAATCAAGACCATTATTGATTTGCGAAGCAAAACGGAGCATATGGAAGCCGCCCAGAAGCATTCCAGGAGTGGCCCAACCGACGCTTCGGCTGCTGTGCGTGCCTCAGACGACCCAGCTGCCGAAACACTCAAAATTCCAGGTATCCACTACGCTGAGATCAACCTGAACGGCAAGGGGTTCGAGCGGCATCTCGTTTGGCAACTGAGCTACAGCAATCTCGCATGGCTAGCAGGATACATGCTCTTCGGTTTGCGTCTGCAGGGCATCAGCATCCTCGGCAAGAATGTCTTACAGCCGCGAGGTTTGATTGGGCTGGGACTGGACACCCTGCAGCACAGCGGACCTGAGATTAAACAGGTCTTTGATGTGTTGGCAAGTCCGGAAGCGTATCCAGTACTGATACACTGCACTCAAGGCAAGGACAGAACCGGCCTCATTGTCATCCTTGTGCTCCTTCTCTGTGGCATCGACACAAAGACAATCACGGACGACTACATGATGTCGGAGCCGGAACTGGAGTCTGAATTCGAAGAGCGGATGAGGGAGATCTCAAGCATTGGTCTGGACGAGTCATTTGCCCGGTGCCCCTCTAACTTTGTCGACGAGATTGTGTCCTTCGTCAGATCAAGCTATGGAAGCGTTGAGCAGTATCTGTCGGGCATAGGCGTTGACCAGGAGCATCTCAGCAAGATCTGTAGAGTGCTGGTCGTAGATGAAGCATAGCAACCCCAGACGCTATCGACGCCATCGAAGCGGCTCCCAGTTTCTTCAAGACTCACTTCACGCGACAGAGGGAGGCAGCGACCATTAAATTCATCCGTCGGCAAGTTATGAGCATTTGTTCTAACGTGAAGTAAGCAGGTCTTGCCAAGCCATTTTTGAGCCTATCAAAGGCATCCTTCTGGATTTTGCAGAGACTCCAGTCTGGGGTCAAGGTACAGTCAGCAAATTTCTCCTGATGTAAGCCATTGTTTATGTGTAGCCACGTTTGGTGATTCCCAAGCGACCGCCTAATGTGTGTGGAAATGACCTGATCCTGTGCTGTGTCTGCAACGCTGTGCGCTCAGAAATTGCATCGGAAAAATGGACACGACCGCATTCACGACATCCTGAAAAACCCGCAAAGTAGAGTAATGAGTGGCAAAGCCAGCATAAGGTGACGGGACACAGCGCTTGGCGCGTATTGCATTGTGGCAGTATCGTGCTACGTCATCGAGGGAGGAGGGCAAGGCAATGGAATCTCCGTTGTCTAGCCCCGGATCTTGCACAGAATCCGTCCGAGCTTCTTATGAAAACTTGTCATCGGAATCCCACCCTCGTTGATCATGATTAATGCCGCCTCAAGTTGATGATGTAAGGGCTAATGGAGGCATTTGGTTGTGCTCTTGCCGCACCATCAGATGGCGTGTCAACGTGTTGTGATGACATATTAGGACGCAGGGCAATATCAAACATCCACCTCTTCCCCTTCGCCTCGTAATATTTTCCACATTCATCCAACCCCCAAACTTGTGGCCGCCCCCATTTGAGTATCAGCTTGCCCTTTGCATCTCGTCGACACACGAACCTGGGCCGCAACCGACTGCATTCGTCCAATTCGACGAAACCCCTTCTTCCGATACCCAGCCGTCTCTAGTCTCTCAGCAGGATCTCCCCCAACATCACCAAGATGTGGCTGATTTCATACTCGATTTTTCCTGCCATCTCCTCCTTGATGTGGCTAGGAATGCTCCTTGGCATGCTAATAACATGGGCAACCTCGGGACACCCACATTATCCATCGATGGAAGAGGGCCAAACCATAGCTTACATCTCCGACATTGGCGCCTTCAGGCTCAAGCCGCTTTTCATAACCGGCAGCATAATCACCACCGTCTTCCTCGACATCGGTTTTCTCGCGGAGCGATGGCTACGACACACGGGTCGTCTCTCCAGAAACACCAGCACCGCCCAAAAGGTCCTAAGCGTCTTGGGCTCGATTTTCGCAATCGCCGGTGCAGCGGGGCTCATCCTCCTGTCCATCTTCGATACATACCACCACCCACATCTCCATGATGCGTTCCTGCTAATCTTTATTGCCGGCTACGTCATCAGCGCAATCTTCCTCTGCGCCGAGTATCAACGACTGGGCATTCACTATCGCGGCCACCGCATCCTGGCCATCAGTTTCTGGATCAAGCTCACCTTCATCATCGTTGAGATCATCTTCGCCGCCGTCTTCATTGGTACGTCCTACACTCACCACCGAAACGTCGCGGCTGTCTTTGAATGGATTATCGCCTTCGTTTTCACTTTCTACGTCCTCTCGTTCATCGTTGACCTGTTGCCATCTGTGAGGACTAGTCGCCACATCCCACAGGGACACAAAGATATGGTGGCGGCGGAACGGGGCCTGACACATGGCTCTACGGGATCCAGTGGACTCGGGGACAAGTATGTTATTGAGGGTCAACATACATCGGCGCCGCAAAGAGGGGGCTTGAGCAGGCTTTTCTCGAATTTGAGATGAGCAGTCATTGTCAAATTTTGTATGTCTAGGGCATAGCTTCTGACGACTATCGAGGCGATTCAAAACTTGTACATTGGGCATTTTGAGCGATTTGGTTGCACAGGCCTGGCGTTACTAGCATGTGTTACTAGCATGCGTTACTAGCATGCGCGAAGGAAAACGAGCATCATCTACCGTAGGAGAGCTCCAGATGTAATAATATTACGACAACTTTCAGAAAAGCCGTCGTATTCATCCGTGTTATCTACTCTCGAGGACCACGTCTGCGCTTTGTCGTAGATCAGCCCCTTGATGGAGCTCCAGAGTTTATATCAACAGCGTCCGAACGGTGCTTCATGTCATTAGACTGGACACGTTGTGCCGCTGACGGCTGGGTCTGGGCGACTCTGAACTTGATCTCCTGTCACCGAGGTATTGCTCCTTGTTCCTCTGGTCCGTGATATGAAGTATCAAGTAGAAAAGGGGTATTACGAGCCCATCCGAGAGCTGGGTGCCGACGGGACAACCTTCAATGGCCCGGTATGATGCGCAACCCAAAATCTGCTGACGAGCAAGGCGAAGGAAAATTTTCGACTCGCATGGTGCGTCCGCTGCAAGGGCGGCATGTGATGGAGCTCACGGCTGTCCGGAACTTCATCTGATTTATTCCACGTCTCAAGCGAGACGTTTGAGCATTGGAGCGTGAAAGACCAAACGGGTGTCTATTACTTGCAGAGTATGGTGCATCGATCAGCCGAACGTGAGTTCGGCTTCTGCGTGATCTCGCTGGTCTGGACTAAACGATAACGCCTCGTCCTAAGAAGCTGATGTCGCCCCAGCCGACGGCTTTTCACTCGTCGAATGCCTTCCACCAAAAGGATTGTGCGAGTGCTTCTCCTTCTTGTCCTTCTCCGAGTCTTTCTTCTTCTCTGTTTTCTTCATGGACTCGGCCATCAGCTGCTCAAAGGCCATGTAATCACCCTCCTCATCCGGGTCTCGCGCAGCCTTCTGGTATATCGTACCACACAGCACCATGGCATGCGCTCTCTCCACCCTTTTCTCCAACTTCACGCTCTTATCATTCAGAACCTTGTCGCAGACGTCACGAAGCACACCCTGAATCTCAAACTTACTCCCCCTCCAGGCAGCCGCCAGGATCTTGCCCGTGACCTTGCGTTCGTACTCTGCTTTCTTCTCATCTGTCCAGTTTGCGCCGCCTGCCTCTTCGAGTTTGGCCATTTCTTCCATCGTCAGTTGGGCGTCTATGGCTGTGGAGATTGTGTTCCATGTTTCCTTGGCGAGGTTGCCTTTGTCCTTTAATCGCGAGAAGAAGCCGGAGATGCCGAGGAACTTTTGCGATTTCAGGAAGGACGTAGCCTTGGACACGTAGGTGTAGCCGACGGCATGGAGGATCTCGATGCCGAATGATTCCATCTTCAGGTTTTCGGTTTCCAGTCGAATCTTCTCTTGGAACGCATGTGTGACTTCGGGCCCTTTGTCGGTTTCGGTCCAGACAGAAAGTCTATCGAGGAGCTTCTTGGCCAAGGTGTTGACCCGCTCCTCCCGTTTCTTCTGTCGTTCGCGCTCATATGCTTCTAGCTTTTCTCTCTGTTCTTTGGTGAGGCCCCCCTTTTTCTGCTTCTTCTTCAGCTCCTTTTCCTCTGGCGACAGACCCGCGGCATCCATGCGAGCATCCTCCTCAGACTTGTCCATGATGGCTGCTTGGGTGGTGTATCTCGGTCGGCGATGGGTGGGTGTAGAGGTACCAGATTCTGGCCGCAGAGGCGTGGCTGTGCCGCTGGCCGGTGTGGTGCCGCTTGCTGGGACTTCGGGAGCGACTGAGGCGGGCGCCGACGTCGCCCCGGTCGAATCGGTGGGTTGGCCTGTTGGGACAGCATTTGCGGCAGGAGACGCACCAGATTCCCTTTCGTCGTGGATGTTCAGCTTCTGGTCGGCCTGCTCGGCAAGATCTTGTTCCTGTTCCATTTCTTGCGCCAGATCCATCTGATGTGTCAGATCCTTCAGCAACGTCAACTCGCCGATGAGATCTACGAATGCATCCCCACCGAAGATCATGCTGAAAAATTCGGATGGATCTTCGAAACCCTCGTTGGGCATCGCTTTCTCCTTTCCATATTTGTCGTATAATACTCTCGAATCGCTGTTGGACAAAATCTGATAAGCATGGCCTATCGCCTGAAATCGTGCTTGCGCGGTCTCGTCGCCAGGATTCTTGTCTGGATGGGTGGTGATGGCAAGTTTGCGGTATGCCTTCTTGATCTCAAGCTCTGTGGCATCTGGCTTGACGCCTAATACATCGTAATACTCTGTGTCCACCACCATCATGCCTCGTCAGATGTGCGCTGGATAGATAGGAGGGGCCCTCTTAGTGGCAGTCTGGAATGTTGGAGTGTAGAAGCAGCGGGAAGATTTCGTGTATATCGGTGATATGGACAAGGTAGAGAGTTCTTTTCGTGAGGGCAAGGCATGTGGTGATTTGGTTTCAACCAGCCCTACTCACACACCACAATTTCAGGGTGCAGCCTGCAACAGCCTGAACTTCGGGTTTACGCAATGCACTAGCCGCAGCTGACGCCAAAAAAAATCTAAGCAGCCTCGACGACGTCATTTCTTGATGAGGTCAGCCTCGTGCCAGCGGACCGCAGGGATCCTGGGCCGTTCGAAAATTGGACCGTTTGCATGGTGCCACCAGCGAGTTACCTGCGCCGCTCCGTTCGACGAGCTTGCAGGGATGCTAGCAGCCCGAGAAATCCAGGCCTCCAAAAAGTTCTGGTGTTTGGTGGTGTTGGTGTTTCCCTCTGCAACCTAGTGCCGTTGAATGCATTTCGCACAGCTGAGGTCGTTTCTTCGTGTCAATTTTATGCGGTAACCGTCATTCTCGAAACATCCCCCCCGTGGGCTCCATCTCAAACATGCCTTCTGCATCCAGCATTCTATACTATCTGGTCCACGTCCAGGAGTTGCGATCTATCATCCAGTGGAAGACATGGCACAATCCCGTTCACGAGCGCGACGAGTCCAAGGAGACTGCAAATACCAAGAAATGCTTTGACTACCTGAACAAAACGAGCCGAAGCTTTGCGGCTGTGATACAAGAATTACATCCCGAACTGCTTATGCCCATCTGTCTCTTCTACCTCGCTCTCAGAGGCCTCGACACCATCGAAGATGATACCTCGATTCCTGCGAAGACGAAGGAGCCGACTTTGCGAAACTTCCACACCTACCTGGAAGTCGATGGGTGGACCTACACCGAGAACCGACCAGAGGAGAAAGATCGGGATTTGCTGGTCAACTTTGACTGTGTCATACGAGAGTACAAGCAGATGAAACAAGCGTACAAAGATATAGTGGCCGACATCACCCAGAAGATGGGCAATGGCATGGCTGATTATTGCCTGAACGCCGAGTTCAACGAGAAGGGCGTTGAAAAGATCAAGGACTACGATCTCTACTGCTACTATGTTGCTGGTTTGGTAGGCGAAGGACTGACCCGGATGTTCGTTGAGAGCAAGTTTGGCAATCCCGCTTTGCTTGATCGACCGCACTTGCAAATCTCCATGGGGCTGTTTCTCCAAAAGACAAACATCATCCGCGACATCAAGGAGGACTTTGATGACAACCGCAAGTTTTGGCCGAGGGAGATATGGTCCAAGCATGTGGATAACTTTGGTGATCTGCTGAAGCCAGAGAATCGAGAAGCCGCTCTGAACTGCAGCTCCGAAATGGTTCTGAATGCTCTCGACCATGCCGACGAATGCTTGTTCTACCTTGCTGGTCTTCGGGAGCAAAGTGTATTCAATTTCTGCGCCATTCCACAGTCCATGGCCATCGCGACACTTGCCTTGTGCTTCAGAAATCCAAAGATGTTCGAAAGAAATATCAAGATCACCAAGGGAGAGGCTTGCCAACTCATGATAGAATCCACACAGAATTTGCAGGTCGTTTGTGAGGTCTTCAGAAAGTACACTCGAATCATTCGGCGGAAGAATGTGCCGCAGGATCCGAACTTCCTCAAGATCAGCATTGCCTGTGGGAAGATTGAGCAGTTCATCGAGTCGATATTCCCATCAGCCAACGTGAAGGAGATTGTGGCCAAAGGTGATTTGCAAAGAAAAGAGGGCTTGGACGCTGTTGCGAAGACGGACTCTTCGAACTCTGAGGCATCGTGGGATACTTTCTATTTGTTTGCCATGGTGTTTGGCTTGATGTTCGTTGTGTTTGGCAGTATGGTGAGTTTGAGAACGTCCGTGTACCGCGACAAGCGCTAACATATCCCAGATTTTTGTTGCATGGCTTTTCGGTGCCCGATTTGACCTTCTGCTTAATGATCTGAAGCCTTCAAATTGGCACGGGCTTGCAGATGGCGCTGCCAGTAGCAGCAATCTCTTGGCCGTGACGTCGGCAGCTCATGAAGAGCTCTAATCCTCTTGCAAAGCTCATCACAGCAAAGCATAACACTTGCTGTACATATATCCGCAATGAAGATGTATGATACCCCTTCCCATTCTCTTATTCCCCTGCAAATGGACCACTGAAAGCACGGATGTCAAATTGCAACTCAGACTTGTCGTTAGCTGCAGTTGTGCCGAAGAAGTGCTGATATTGGAAACTCTTGCGGAGCTGAGCAAACACAAAGACTTGGGCATGTTATCATTTATTCTCATGCGCCCGCGCTCTCAAGCGAACATTGCAGAACTTTGATTATCGCGACCCGGATGTCAGCTCGACAGAGCATCACAGCATTCACGTTGTTTCCGGTCAAGGCTCTTTGGAGGCCTGAAGCTCGGTCCGACGATCGACAGCAAAGGTGCAGACCGGAAGCACGCCGGCAGAGGGTCAGGTCTTCGAGATGGTCGCGTGGTCTTGGAACGCCATCCTTGGCACGCTTCTAATGTTGGTCTCCAGAGAAAGCCACCTACTATCTGCTGCCATTGATGAGAATGCTAGCGGGACGACTTTTGCAGAGAGTTGACAGTCTGTGTTGACGTGCCGTCTTGTTTCACCGAAAATTGCGGTTTTCAATATCTCGCTGTTCTTTTTTTTTGTTGGACCACCCGTTTCCCTACTTGAACTGGTTTTCAACATCTTCCGGTGGTATGCACACTGATAGTCAGTGGCCACTACTCATTTGGGGGCGAGCTCCGTGCCTCTAAACATTGTCGATGCACAGCCTTGCATCTCAGGTAGAGCTTTTTAAAATTCCAGATGCGCCACCCCGCGAGGAGCTCCACCAAATGCTACCGTACCGAAAGATTATGACTTCACAAGCAAACCTGCGCGGGAATTCAGATTTGCATGTGCTCCATGAGAGCAAAACTGGCTCTCGGAGATAGGATTCCAAGACTAGCCGAGGCTTTCGAGGCCTACCCTTGCCACATCGACCACAACACCTGCATTCAATTCTTCCAATTCCGGCTCATTCAGCGAGCGACCATTGGTTACGTGGATGTCGACGATGCTTGTTCAGGATTAGCAAGCTCATGAGAGCTGCCCTTTGCAGCACACCCGCTGAGCTCTTTGCCAAATGACATGACATCTTCCCCACAGAAGCTCCATGCTCGAGAAATTTTTGGGGCTCGGGTAAAAGTACAGAAGTATTTGATCTAGGTACAGGTCACCTTTGAGGTAAGTTCTCCAAGCTGTCGGTCGTAAACACAGCTCGCCGTCAAGATGAGGGTTTCCTTCGCTGCTGTCGTTTCTGCTTTACTTGTCACTGATGCAGTGTCGCAATCGCTACCTCAAGTCGATCTTGGCTATGAAGTTCACCAAGCCTTATACTATGATGTAAGCAGATGCACGAGGTCTTGCCGAAAATCTGACGCTCACTTCTGCAGAATCGATCTCAATCATACAGCTTCAGCAACATTAGATATGCTCAACCTCCTGTAGGTGAGCTACGGTTTGCAGCGCCGGTTCCTCCGACTGGACGAAACCCCGTCGTGCAAAATGGCAGCTTTAGTCCGATCTGCCCTCAAGCACTTCCAGCATGGTCACCAATCGGAAATGCCTTTACGGCAGCCTTTGCGGCAGGCAATGAATCAAGCTTCAACTACACTGCAGCTGTGATCGCGGCACAAGCTGCAGCTGCGACCGCTGCACCATACCAACCGAGTCCGCAAGAGACAGAGGACTGCCTTTTCCTCGATGTCGTAGTGCCGAAGAAGATCTTCGACAATGCCAACAATATGCGCAAGAGGCAATCAGGCATGGGAGGTGCGCCCGTTTTGGTCTGGTATGATGTCGCTGTCTTTTCTCACGGCACTGCTAACGCGCGTACAGGATCTATGGTGGAGGTTACGTCGGGGGGTCCAAACAGCAGGGCGGCTTATACAATCCTGCTGGCCTGATCAATGCATCCTACGCCAACGGGGGCCAAGGCATCGTATACGTCGCTCTCAACTACCGCCTCGGCGCACTCGGCTGGCTCGCCGGTCCGTCCTTTCAGCAGCAAAGCGGAACTTCCAACGCAGCCCTCTACGACCAACGCCTTGCCATCGAATGGGTTAAGGACAACATCCACCTGTTCGGCGGCGACCCCAATCAAATCACACTGATGGGCGAATCCGCCGGCGGCGGAAGCATAATGCACCAAATTACAGCCTTCGGTGGCCAGAAACCCGTCTCCTTTCAACGCGCCATTACCCAATCACCCGGCTGGCTCCCCGTAAGCTCCCAGTACCCTCAAGAAAGCATCACAATGGCCTTCTTGCGTAACCTAAACGTCACTTCCCTTGCCGCCGCGCGCAACGCCTCAAGCAGTGCTGTAATCTCCGCAAACCTGCTCACTGTGCTAGCCAGCCCCTACGGCTCGTACAGCTTCGGCCCCGTTGTGGACGGGATCTTCGTCCCCACCCAACCTGGTCTCTCCCTCCTAACCAACATCTCTTACGCGAAAAACATCGCCATCATGGCTGGCCATAACACCCACGAGGGACCGATATTCACGCCTCCGTATGTCCGCACAGATGAGCAATTAGCAGCGTACATCAAACAGTCTTTCCCTGCCGCATCAACAGCCGTTCTCAACTACATTGTCAAACAGCTCTACCCAGCCGTCTATGACGGCACATACCCCTGGACCAGCGACATTGACCGAACGATCCAACTCATCACCGAGCTGATCTTTACCTGCAACACGAACTACCTCGCCCGCGCATATAACAACCACACATACAACTATGAGTTCGCGATCCCACCGGCCGTGCACGGCGAAGATGTGTACAGTACCTTCTACCAGGGCCAGGGCACAAACCTCTCACAAGCGCTCTACGCGCCTGTCGCGAATGCGCTGCAGACTTACATCACCAATTTTGTTATGACAGGGACTCCGAACCGGCCCGGTCTAACGAGTGCGAGTGGGCCCGTGCCGGAGTTTCCTCTGCAGGGGAATGATGCGACAATGATGAGGCTGAATTACACTATTTCTGGGATGAGCGTGAGTCCCGCTATTGGGACGGCTAGGGATCCGACTGCTAATGAGAGGTGTGCGTTTTGGCAAAAGGGTTTGTACTTGTGAGTTTCCGCTTGCCGGGTCATAAATGGTAGCCTGGTGGTAGGAGCAGTAGTGGTTGGAGTACATAGACATCAGGAATGAGTGTATGAAGGCAAAGTTAATAATGAGATTGACGACCTGAGAACATGCACGAGACGCGCAGATATGTGTTACCGCGATGTTACGGTGTTGTTTGTGGTTGCCTTGTAGGCTCTGCTCTCCCCTGGCGCTAAAAGCAGGTCTTCATATGTTCTCGTTCGCTTGGATTCGCTCTTCTGAGCTTGCAGTGTATGTCAGTGCAGCTTTGGGCGTGTCAGGACTGGCAGCAGTGGTACAGGAGAGGTCTATCGAAGGTAGCCGTAGCCAAACATGCTTGCACCTCGTGAATGCCATTGGTGTTTAGTAAGCAGTAGATGATAAGCGGGTGATGCGGTATAGTAAGAACGGTCGGCTAAAAACCGTTCTGGCTGAATCAGTGTCGCGGGTATTGTGAGAGATGTAGTCACTGCCGTGGCAGGTAGATCGTGAAAACGTAGTCATTGAATATGCATCTATTCCCCTGGTCACATTTGGCAGTCATGTCTCGTCCATCCTCAACTCATGTGAAGAACAACTTCTTCTGCTTGCGGCCACTTTCATATGCACTGCTGCCAGCCTTTCTCTTCATGCCAGCAGCACTACTCGGCCTCGATGGCACCTTCTCATCACCTTCGAAGGCAATTGCTACCTCCGCAACTGCATCTCTAATCGTGCTTTTGCTCAAACACAAGTCAATGTGCTCGTTGAACCCCTTGTCATTTGCGGGTTGCGCGGTCCCACAGATAGGACAATCCCAAAGCTCGTCCTTTGAATTCCGCTTCACAAGCTGGGGTTTCTCAGGTGTGTTCGGTGCACTCCCGTACTTGTACCGGCCGAAGGGCTCATGCCACTCTGCCGTCGAGAAGTCTTGATGTTGAGGTTGCTGCCGATCTGGAACATCCGTACCTGGGAAAGGCGAGTTCCCATCGTTTAGATTGTACTGGTCTTGCTGCTCCTGACTCAGTCTCTGCAACTCTTCAAATTCAGCTTGTCGCTCTTGTCGAGCTGCCTCTTCAAACTCCTCGTCGGGCCAAACTTCCCACCCGTCGCCGTCGTCGTCGTGTTTTGATACACTCGACGTGGTAGGGCGTTTGGCGAAAAACCCGTCAATGTCGGCCTTTTTCGTGCTGACAAGGTGACTGCACCGAAGGCCCATTAGTCTGAGTTTCATGTTTGGAATTTCCTTCTCGAGCTTCACAAGCATAGGCAGTGAGTAGTTATACAGGTCATCGGCTTGACATATGGCTTTCGGCGGCACAACTTGTCGAGTAAATACTTCATACGTGTGTAGTTTGATCTTAAGACACAGAGTTCTGCCTTTCACTTCGACTTTTCTCATGTCCCTCTCTAGCTCTTCCGCAGTGCGTCGTAGCTTTGACCGTAGGTCTCCTTTGGTCGAGATGTCTCGAAACGTACTTTCCGTGCCCACACTCTTCCGCTCATAGTCCTCGGCTGGCTGTACATCTGTCCTACCCAAGCCAAGGTACGTTTGTAGCAAGAATTGGTTTGTTTTCTCTCCAAACAATCTGTTCAGATACGCACGATGTTCATAAATGTCACCACAGGCTTTGATACCAACGGCATCGAGCTCGCGCTCGAGGACTCGCCCGACACCGTTGACTTTGCGTACAGGCAGGTCTCGCATGAGGGACATGACAGCATTGCGATCGTTTGGCACACAAAACTGGCCATTGGGCTTGTTCTTGTTTGAACAGATCTTGGCGATTTTCCTATTCGGCGCAATTCCAGCAGAGATGGTGATCTTGCATTTTTCGTGGACGTCTTTGCGAAGCTGGGTAATGGCTTCCTCCGGGTCTAACTGGTGATCCCGGCAATAATCGGTGATGTTCAGGTAGGCTTCGTCGATGCTAGAGCTTTCGAACTGAGGATCATACACCGCTAGGATGGCTCGTACTTCCTTCGCTTTGGCAGTGTACTTGTCGAAATTGAGTGGTAAGCAGATGAGCTGTGGACATAGCTTCTTCGCGACGAAACCGGCCATTGCACTTCTGCAGCCATACCTTCGTGCCTCGTAGTTGCAGGTTGTAAGGACCCCTATGCCGACAGCCATCGGCACGGTCTTGAGTTCTGGGCGGTCAATCTCCTCGACGGCGGCATAGAAGGCATCACAGTCAATGTGGACAACATACTGGGACAGATCTCGGGAGAGCTCCAGTTCGGCGATGTATGTATCGGCTCTTCTCAGGTCATGCTTGAGGTCAATCTTTTCAAGCTGTGCTTTGAGTTTGAGGATTCGATCGATTTTCGCGGTCAAGTTCTTATCCTTCGCTTCTTCGTTGTTGAAGTATTTGGAGCCCTTGGACGCCTCGTAAATGATCTCTGCAACCTTCTTCTGGTCGACACCAATTTGTCCGGCCTTTGTTAGGGATGGTCCGAGAAGGTGGTGCTTGAGAGAATGATGCTCCGAAACGGTCGGGGCGTTCTTTGCAGCTTCGATGGCTTCGTCGAGGCTTTGCCCGTCGACAGTCACAGCGGAACCCAATGGCACAGGGCCTGGCTGTGCTGAAGGGGGAGTGGTATCCGAAGAGCCCTCCGGCTCTGGAAGGCTTTCATCTCCAGTGCTCATCCCATCGAGCTGGCGAGTTCGACGGTCGTTGTAGGCTTGCAGTCAACGCTGGCGAGAGGTAGCCAGAGCGCTGGCCTCCGTATCTGCGTATCCTGGAGCAGTGTCCGCGGCGTGCCAGGCAAACGCGACGGTAGGGGAACGCGTTAAGTGAACAGGGATGTATCGTAATCAGTCAACACACCAAAAGCTGCAAGTTGGCGTCACCCCCAAGCCAAAGAATGCCGGAGCTTGTGGGCCTTTCAGGGTGCAGTGATACCCCAGGAGTTGTGGATGTTCCGGGAGCCATCTCCATCACAGTCACGGTGACGCTAACCTCAAGTGGCGTGTTTATCGAATGTTTTGACTTGGTCAATCCACCACTCTGCATAAACTCCTGAAATGCAGTTGAATTGCATGCATGATTATCTACAGGACGGATAACCACAGCAATGGTGCCGAGGGCAATACTCAACAGCGTTGGGAAGCACAGTAATTGTGCCTCAAGAAGACGGCCGACGACCTGGGCGTGTTGAGCCATCCGAGCTGGCCATCCATGCAAGTTGGGCTCGCCATGCCGACAGAAGGTAGATCGCGAACCACCAAGAAGCCATTGACGCCTGCGTTGAGCTCAAACCTCCGTACTCGACCTGCGCATGCATTCACCCCCCGCCTTGCGGGCGCCACACCGACCTCTCCAGCCGCAGCACAACGAAGTCTTCGGCAGCAGACCCTTTCCCCCGAAAGAAATGAGGAGGAAAGAACATTATCTCTCAACAGCAATGTGACTCCAAGGTCGGGGGTTAGGAACTCCCGGCTGGATACCGAGTCTCCATCCACGCCGGATGCAGCTGCAAGAGCAAGAGCTGTAGTCGCAGGAGGTCAGGAAGGTGCACAACCCACCAACTATGAACCGGGCATAACCAGCCCAGTTGCAACGCCGACATATCCGCGGCCCAGGTCGACGGATCAGCTATCGTTCTTACCGACCGCAAATGGCAGACGGATATCCGGCGGAAGCAATGCGTCGATGGCGAAAGATGACTCCAAATTCTTTCGGGCAGATGAGGTGAGGACCTCTTCTGCGTCGTCCAGGTTTAATGCCCCTAGACCAAAACCGATCTCTTTCACACGGGCCCCCAGTCCTCGCGTATCTCCGAAGAAGACCACTGTGGACAGCAACGAGAAATTTGATGAGAAGTTCTTCTATGCTGGCAATGTGACCAGCCAACACGCCGGCCGCGACCAAACCCCTCCGCTCGTCATGAAACTTGCCTTCACTTCGAGCGCCGCGTCGTCGACTCGATCCCTGCCGATACAAAGTCAGGCTCCATCAAGCTCGGCACGTTCACCTCAAGCTGGCACATCGCCCAAAGCTAAGCAGATCACTCCCACTCAACCTGCGAGACCAAGACCTGCATCGAATAGTCCCTCCATAGCTAATTCCGCTACTGACCGCCGACGCAGCAGCTCCCTCAACATCAAGCCGATTATTGCTGAGCCGGAAAGAGGGCACCGAAAGTCGCTGAGCACAAGCTCCCAAGCCGTGGCTCTAATCAGTACAGATGTGCCCGCTGAGACAAGAACGGCCGTGGACAGCAAAATGCCGGAAACCAGCGTCGGCCAATCCCCTCATGCTCTTGCGGCTGCTGCATTGGTGTCGCCCGCCAGCTCGACTCCACGATCCACAAGTCTCACTTCCACGAACACTGCTGCTACATCTCTGACCACCAACACATCCAAAGCCGATATCCAACCTCCCCAGCGACCACAGATGCAACCACGACATACGCGTGGATCCTCGGAGACAACAGCAATGCAACCCATAACAAAAGAGCAACTGGAGGCAGCAGCCAACGCCCGACGAGAACGAAAAGTTCTCGACCTTGAAATCTCCAACTCATCCCTTCTGGCCATAAACCGCACCCTAGAAAAAGAACTACGAAAGCAAAATGCCGAACTTCGACGATTCCGCAGGCTATCCAGATCAGGCCGGTTATCCCTTACTCCTTCTACTCGAATCGTTTCTGGCGCCTCGATGTCAACCCTCGCCACCCTCGAAGAAGCAGACCAAGATACTGATCATGACCCCATATCCCCAAGCAGCAGTGATACGGGCAGTCCCGACGAGGAAGACGACTACCTCTCCGACGATGACGGCTCCAGCTCTTTCACCCTGTCCTCTGACGTGATGCGCCGGCGAGCACGCGATGAAAAAAGACTGATTCAAGACCTTCAACGCCATCAACAGATCCTGATAGACAGTCAGAAACTCACACAGTCGATACAACGGTGTCTGAATTGCACCGAAGAACTCATCAAAGACGGAAAGAAAGCGCTCGCATATCAGGTTGAAGACAAAGAGATCAAGCTTGGCGGTCGGGTGCTGAATCATGACGACGAGGACGAGGGCGATGAAGCCTTGAGCGCAGTTGACTTTGATGAGTATCGTGAGGGCATGGCAAGACCGAAAATGCAGCCAAGACAAGGTCTGCTGAGTCCAACCATCACGAAACATGCGCTGGAGGAGGCGGCGATGTGGGTTCATGGAATGCCCACACTCGACGGTCAGAACGAGACGGCGGCAAGCCACGCTCTACTGGAAAAGCCCATCACCGAGAGCCCGTCACCGACCCTGGAACTTAGCCCGGTCATCTTGCCGGAGAGATAACTCTGCTTTGCGAGTTTGGCAAGGATCACGATGTAATGAGTGATGATGTTTGATCCAGGAGTTTTCAGGCACAAGAGCTGGGTTTCATGTCGACTAAATTCGTGAGTCGTCCAGCACAGACCGCCCATTGTGGCTAGAGACTGGAATTCCTTTGTGTCAGTTTTTGCCGATACATCCTTGTAGCTGAAGATACCCCTATTCTGCTCATTATGTAGAATAATGCTTTGAATGTACAGATCACACACTCCCCTTCCGCATGATGCTGGGTGGTTGGGTAAGGGAAAGCGAGCCCGAAGTTGCTCATTGTCGCCCTTCTCAACCGGAAGTTAAAGGAGGGTTCACCGGACACGTGAAAGCCTTGTAGTGGGAAGAGGGCAATGTGCACTGAAGGACGCCTCGGACAGAGGGAACCGCATCTCCCGTTTGACAACGTGAGCCAAGAACGGGGCTTCAGCAAAACCTGGGGAACGTTGAAATATAATAGCAGCGGCTGAACCTTGTGCCGCCAAGAGCAGAGCTTGGTGTGTCTTATGCGAGGGGCTTCAGTTTTTGAGTCTGTTATTCGTCCGCTTGCGCCTCAGATTGTCATGGTCGGCGCCACCGCCCAGAATTCCGTCGATCAACGACTAGTCTGACCACTCAGATTACGGGGGATTTTTTGTAATTATTCGTATACGTTACCGCATTTAGTCGCTTCTTCACGCCAAACCCCTATCGATCTAGTAAAATGTGGCCGCTTTGGTAATTCATCCGCACCTATCATCGGCATCAGGCGATTTGCCCTTTTCATCAATCTGTTACACAGCATCATCGTCATCCTAGTAGGATACAAATATCATTTGGAATCAACTTGTAGACGCGACCTAATTCCTTGGCCGTATGAGCCAGATGTGTGATTTTGGCCGCAGGCTTGGCGGAGTTTACTCACCAAAGCCGAGGAGTGAGTCGGTGGCAAGAAATGATTGAAATGACGCTGGCTTCATGCAAAGACGACTTGTCCCGGCACCATCAAGCAAGAATTCTACCTTCTGAACCCATCATATTGCCAACAGCCGTCAAGACTTGCAGGGACGGGGTATTCTGAAGCAGAATGGTCATCTGCAAAGTAGTCTTGCACAGGCATCTTGCTGTCCTCATGCGGACGACTTGCAGGTTGGCATGGGGAGTGTAGGGCTTGTCGATCCTGGTACGCCTGGAGTACCCGACATCCACCACGCACGGATTTTCGTCCCTCAATTACTCATCACGCTCATTTGCCCGACAGCCTCAGGGAGTGTCCACTATGAATGTTACATCTAACGGCGGATCAGGCACCACAGCGTCGCTAGATCCCTCCTCCGCTTCCATTGCCCTTCTTTCTCGCTTTTGTCAGCAGCTCTATAAGAACCTCACTCCCACCGCCGCAGGCCCGTATCATTTTACAACGCATTATCGACAACAAAAGATGGCGATAAGCAGCGCGACCGACGGAAAGCCCACGATTGAACAGCATGCTGAGTACAGCAGCAGCGACCACACCCCCTCACTGGAAGAAAAGTCACGTCTCAAAGATGACCTTCTCGGTGTGTTGGCCGCCGTTCCTGATCCTGATGATGGGCTTTCGGACGAAGAAAGACGCAAGCTTGTGCGTGTCAAGTATGGGCCGTATCCACAGTCTGACTGACCAGCGACACAGGATGGAAAAGTAATGTGGAAGGTCGACCTCTACCTGATTCCCTGGCTGTGTCTCCTTTATCTTATTTCTTTCCTTGATCGAACAAACATAGGGAATGCGAAAATCGAAGGGCTTCAGAAAGACTTGAACATGACCAACACTCAGGTAGGCTAGCATGCCTCGTTTTGGGAGTGGAAGGCTGAACCTAATACACCGGCGCTCTAGTACAACAACACTCTTACAGTCTTCTTCATCAGCTACTCCCTGGTTGAGCCACTGACCCAGATCTTGCTAAAACGCCTCCGACCTTCCATCTTCATACCAAGCATCATGATTTTATGGGCTATCTGTATGTGATGATTCCTACTGGATCGAGTCGGACTAAATCATGCTGACGCATGCCAGGCATGACGACTATGGGCCTCGTTCATAACTATGGGGGTTTGATCACCGCTCGTTTCTTCCTTGGTCTCGCCGAGGCAGGCTTGTTCCCAGGTGTACAGGTCAGTCATGATCAGTATTTCAATCAAATGCAAATGCTCAAGCGGACGGCAGTTCTACCTTTCGTGTTGGTACAAGCGGTCCGAGTTTGGTATACGCTCTGCCATCTTCTTTTCCGCGGCGGCTTTGGCCGGGTCGTTTGGTGGGTTGCTGGCTGCGGCGATCGCGCAGATGGATGGCATTGGAGGAAAACCAGGTGAGAAGCAATCATCCTGTCTGGATTTCAAGAACTAACTCAGTGGTGCAGGATGGTAGGTGCTCTCTCTCTGGCTGGCAGAAACGTTCCTTATGCTTTCTATCCGGCTTCCACACGCGCCCTGACCACTTCACTACCGCCTTCGGACTTCTCGTATCGCATGCTGACAGCTTCCTCTCTAGGGCATGGATTTTTATTCTGGAAGGCCTAGCCACCATCCTGGTTGGTATTGCATCCTTCTGGATGGTACAAGACTTCCCAGATGAGGCAAAATTCCTTACAGAGGACGAGCGTCGTAGAGTCCTTAGAAGACTAGCGACCGACAAGCAAGGCAGCTCCAAGCACGAAGACTTCAAATCGACATATTTTTGGCAGGTTGTCAAAGATTGGAAGACCTACACGGGCATGATTATCTACATGGGGCAAGTCTTCCTATTTATGCGTTGTTGTCTTGATTACTAACTCCACCAGATGCGATGGAGTCCTCTACGCTTTCAGTCTATTCATGCCAACCATCATCAAGAACTTGGGCTACTCCTCCACCCGCGCCCAGCTTCTCTCAGTTCCCCCATACGCCGTGGCTGCAGTCGTTACAGTCTTCATCGGCTGGATAGCAGACAGAACTCAACAGCGGGGTACGCACTATGCATCCATTCTCTCCCACCACTAACCAGAATCTAGGTATTATCAACATGTGCATGGCCTTGTTTGGTGTCGCAGGTTTCTGCATGCTGATCTCCACCTCCAACCCCTCTATCCAATACGCCGGAACCTTCATTGGCGCCCTTGGGATATACCCGTGCATTAGCAACACCATCACATGGTCCGCAAACAACTTTGAGGGCGTCTACGCACGTGGTGTCGCACTAGGCTTCATCATTGGATGGGGTAATCTCAACGGTATCGTGGCGAGTAACATCTACCGACAAAGCGACTCCCCACGATTTATCCCCGGGCATGCGGTTGCGATAGCGTATGAGGGGTTATTCCTGTTCGGGGGGAGTCTTGTTCAGCATGTCGGGTTGAGAATCGAAAATAGGAGGCGGCGGCAGGGGAAGCTTGACCATCTGGTGGAGGGCAAGACCGAAGAGGAGATTGACAAGTTGGGAGATAAGAGGCCGGACTTCATGTATACCTTGTAAGCCTGGGCCACGAAGCGCCATTGAACAGAATTGGCTGTCTGTTACAACTGCGCTGCAAAGAGGAGGAAAATTTGAGGAGATCAGTGTTTGGAAAGCACCAACGTATTAGTGGTCAATCGCTACATTCGTCCATAATCAGCCACCATCATAGACGATGCTTGAAACCGCTTTGCCGCGAAATGCCGCCTTTGCAGCGCGGATCCAACTCGCAATGGCGGCCTCCTGACTGACCGAAATGGACGATCTGGTGTGCTCACCGTTTACGGGATCCATCCCACCGACAAACTTCCGGCAAAGTTGAGAGAAGTTGTCAAATCAGAGTTTCAACGTTGCGCAATTAGGCATAGCTCCCCCCTTGCATGTGCCCCTTTAAACTCCCATCTGTTACGAAACAGGTTGCCCGAGGCATGAAAGTCGTTCCATGAAGTGATGCCAAGCGTTGCGGCGTTGTGCATCGTCATACAATGTCGAAACCGCTGTGTCATATGGGTAAAGCCTGCTAGATCTCACCCACCGTCGATTGTTGGTTTCGAAAGCAATGGCGTGAGCCGCATTGAAACCTAGCTTGAAGTCCTGGAACGATCCTAATACGCATCCATATTGATGGTAGTGGGCACCCCAGCCTCAGCGTCATAAACACGCCCCGCGAATGGCAAGTCGAGTTGAGTGTACATAAAGTAGAAACCAGGACGACGCCGCCGGAAGCTATCATGGACCATGCTTGGTTATTCCGTACTCACTCTGATGTCTGCCCTACCCGTGAAGCTCAGAAACAACGTATGAGCGCTTGACAGTGCTTCCCTGTTTTCATTGTCAAAGTCCGGACGAAGAACAGCACCGGAGATGTATGCATTCAAATTCGGCAGTGGTTGCATCAATGGTATCACTCGAGGTGAAGTTGAAGACACTCAAGCGGCAACCCACGTTGATCCTTGATGAAGAACGCCTGAGGTGGAATATGCTACCTGACGAGTACTGAGCTTTACGTTTCCGAATGGGCTGAAACGAGTAAGGCGTTGAAGCAATCGTGTGAGCAGGAAGAACGTGTCGGTGCTTGCTGAGATTTTGACGCCGACTACATGTCGTGCCTAGATAGAACTTCATCGGCCTTGACTAAAGCGGAGCTTGGATCTCATCTCTGCCACTCGCCGTAGCCGGAGCACTCCAGAGAGCTGCTTAGATCGGTTACCGGCCAAGACACTGACAAGATACGCCAATATTGGAACCTAGGACTAGGTAGCGATATGATTCGGGTGGTTGTATCTAAGCTGGATGCGTTTACATGGATCCAGCTACACATCCCCTACAGACTGTACTCCTTGGAGGCTTGGTTACCGACGATGAAGCTTCGTAGAGAGAGATTTGTGGACCTCGGTAGGTTGATCTAAGAAGCCCTAAAATTATGCTTAAATATTACTTGGCGTTTGTGGGGTCTATGCTCCTCCAGAAACTCAACAGCTCCCGTTGTGAGAGTGGGTTGCTGTGGCTCCGAACACGACAGGGAACCGATATCGAACCAAATATCGCGGCAGTACTTCAGGGCGCCAATGCATGCTGGGCAGGTCTACTGGCAACAGCCCACAGGAAGAAGCGGGGTTCATGATCATTCTGTGGATGTAAGGAACATACACAATGTTGCATGTTGACCATCCAGGAGCTTCATGATCCTATCGTGATGGGAACAGCCAGCTTGCTAAGCAGAATAATGTCCTATATTTCTGACAGAGACAAAAGCAACGAGAGGGCTAATCAAGGGAGGTCAAGATCATTCCGACACATTATGGCCAAGTTCAGAGGTGAGGCTATCGCCATCTCATGATGAAGAAAGCCACGCATTGGCCCTGAGCCATCACAGTCAGCTTGAATCTCCCTGGAAAGTCAGTCATCACAGGTTCGTAGGTGTTTGAATACCCCCTAGCTGATATTAGTACCGTTTTATGCCATCCTTGCATCACATCATGGAAAGCCACGACTTCACTCAAGCTCAGCTGGGGAGCTTCAGATCACGCTAATTGACAAGACTCGTGAACAACTGCAGTCCCATCCTCATTCCCTGCTCCTCCAGCAATGTACACAGTCCTTACAAAATAGAGGCTTCAATCAACAATTGACTTTCACCAGACATAGCACCCGATTTGTCATTATTCGATCGCCAAGTCCAATCACCTTTGGACAGGCTCTCAGCTACGTCTTGGGCCTGCTGGAATACGCGCTGTGGCGGAGAGTGCATCTATAAGCCTGTAGAGGCGATTCGGTCGAAGTGGTCAGGACTCGATGCGTCCCAAAGTGAGTTTCAAAGACGCATCTGACCCCCTCTAGACACAATCTCTCCCTTCCCAGGCCTTCGGACATTCGAAGAACGATCGCATGTCTTCCGTTTATACGAGCGAGGTTAATGGCGTCCCTGTGAGCGGTGAAGGCATTCCGGCCTTTCCAAATACCTACGCTAGCCTGACTAGAGCTCTCGAGACTGAGCAAGATGCGCATCAAGCTCCAAGGTTACGCCTGGAGCACGAAATGGACGCAAGGCGTGAAGCAGAAGCAGAGACAAGGCGGATGGCTCAGAAAAGCAGGGATCTTCCCAACTCGGTCAAGCTACTGCAGAACCCTGTCAGGCATATGGTTCAGGAGAATATCCCCAACACTCTCACCAGAAATTCCGTGGATGATGCAGCTAGAGTTTACGATTCCCGGGCCGAAACCACCAAAGTCAGTGACTCGATCATGCACGAGGATTTGACGAACGACAAGATGGCACACGGGGCAATCGAAAATGGCGAAGTGACTACAGCAGTTCTCTGCCTGGGCTTGCCCTGTACTTCTGACTCTGTAGGCAAATCTGAAAGGCTTCACTTCCAGCGAACTCTGCGAAAGCAGATGGGACCGCCTTCGAAGCCCAAGCCTCCATATGACTCCAAAGAGGCCCTGAATGTTGCTTACAAACAGAAAATTGAATTCGCTATCGAGGGAAATGCTCCACTTGAGCCAGAGATCGAGAAGAACTTGCCAAAGCATGAGCAATCTCATCATGAAGACAAAGCAATAGTCAGCGGCAACGTGGTGACAAATGAAACTTTCGATGATGAAAGGCAAGCCCCGCCTCAAACACCAACGAAAGCGACTTTGAAACCAAAATTCGCATATGACCTTCCAGCCTCATTCTTAAGAAAGTATGGCGAGAAGCATATGGAGGTTGAGGAAAATACCAAGCTTCCGACAGGGAGGGTTGAAGAGCTGCCACTATTGCAGACTCTGCGCAAAGCCAGTCTGATTATGGCTTCTGCGGTTGAGCCAAAGGATTCTGGCACTGACTCCAGACGACCATCCCGTGTCGTGTACATGCCAGACTCTCCCTGGATCAACTGGAAGATAGATGACCGACACCGAAATGAACTTCGAGGAAGCCCTCTTTATTCAAACCCGGGCAGCTATTTCAAAGACCATCCCGTACGCTATGGTAAGGACACAGGTGCTCTGATTGCATCTGCTAAAGATCAGATTTAGTTCCGACGATGTTAGACGAGAATTTGTTCCGCACTGTCATGATCGACTTCATTCCTTTTGGCACTCCGTATTCTGATGTTCTTGGTCAAATTCGAGGTGGCACCTTAGAATCAATCCAGCTGTACGGGCCGACGGGAAGTGCAACAGATTTCGTAACGGCTCGAGTCATCTACACTAGCGAGATCGGAGCTACAAGACTTTATCGGGTAGGTAAAGCCCGCTCACCACCATTTTCTGAATTGACATGCATCTTCAGCGAGGTCAAGACCCAGGCATCAAGATCAGTGGTAGGCAGGTCCGAGTCTGGCAAGTCCTCGAGCCCACATATCCAAAGAACAAGGTGCTTGAAGAAGCAATCCACGTTCACGGCGCCACCCGAATCCTTATTGTGAACGCTCCGGTCGACGATATCGATCAACTCCTCAAGCAGGACCTGAGAAAGCAGATTGAAGCTGGCTTCGTTCTGGACATCGGCCGCTCTTGCGATGGTATACCGATCGTTGAATTTACCAGCATCGAGGAGGCGACCAAAGCTCTAAAGATGCTCCTGAGGGACCGCGGCTTTGGCGGGTCTGATTTTGGCTTTGAAGACGACTACTGTGCTGCAAAATACACTTGAGTAGGGAAGGGAGTGAGCTGACGAGGTTGTGGGGTGCGGCGGACGAAGTAATCGAAGGCTTGCAGAGGGGAGCTCGTAGCCAGACGGTCAGGGGGATCGGAAACAGAAGAACATCGCAATTGCAGGAGAAGGTTGCTTCAGAGGCAGTTGGCATGGTACACTTTCATGCATTTGCGTGAGGTCTTGCCTATATCAAGTCTGAAATTCTCGTATCACTTGATGGTCCCAGGCGAAATACAATACATGCTACTAGCTATCTGCTAGGCATAGAACTCAGTTTCGTTCTTCTCGCTATGCAATTTCGACCCAACTGACATTCAGTCAGAGGCTTCTGCTAACTCTAAACCTGTTTGCCGTGACATGCGGCGCCAGCCAAAGGCCATTCGCTCAATTGCACAAAGATTAAGATAGATACTCTCTCAAATTCAACGTCTGGCCCTTCTTGTTCTTCCCTTTCTTTCCCTTCACCATATTCCCCTCTTCGCCATCAGCGCCCAAATTCGTTGGCGCCGCAACAGCATTCAAAGCCGCCTGCGCTTCGCTGGGAGTAGGGGCTGCCGCCCAGGGGTTGGCGCGAGGAGTATTCGTGCCACTGTTTGGCCCGTTGCCACCCAATCGTCCAGTGGCCCGCGTATTGAACCCTGACATCATAACGTTTGGCTTGGCTGCCTTGGGCAGACTGGGGAACAACTCTTCGTTTTGGCGCTGGGACATTGTCGGCGGTAAGCCGGCCTTTTTGCTGGCTGATGGCAGATTTGGCGCTGGTTGCGACGCGATCGAGAGGTGCGTCGATGTCGCTGGGGGTTGGGATGAGGTGGCCCATGTTTGGTGTGCGTGGCCTTGGTGGCGGAGAGAGGTGGAAGAAGATAGGGCAGGGAACGCTTCCGCGTTCATGGTGTTAAGGACGCGTGTGGCGGCGGCGGAGGATGCGGCGTTGCGGGATTGGGTAGTTGAGGATTTGAGTTTTAGAACGCGTCGGCCAGACGCCACGTTTGCGCCAAGGGCTGCGGCGAGGTTGGCGGAAGTGTTGCTGGTGATGGCGCTTGAGTAACTGGTGCTGGAGGCTTGAGCGGATGAGGAAGGGAGACCGGGGAGACCGGTCCCGCTGGGGCCGGGGAGGGATGGGTAGTCTTCGTTGATGGAGCGCCAGGAGTTCCACGCTTCGAGGAGGGATTGCCGCTTGCTTTCATCTTCGTAGAGGTCGGCGAGTTCGCGGATCAGTTTGCCGAGGTCGGAAGAAGAGCAGTCGAAGAGCGAGAAGAAAGCGTCTATCAGATCAGGAGCAGAGATTTTGCCAGTACGGTAGGAAGAGACGTGCGTGCGGAACTGGGAGAGTTTGGTGGCGTTGTTCTTGAGGAGGTTCGTTGCACGGGTGGTGACGGCTTCGTGGCGGCCGTGGCGAGCTCGTTCTTGGGGTGTCATGCTTGCGGTGTCGACTGTGAGGTTTTCGAGTTGGGGTACCGGGTTCGAGGGCTGTGGTTGCGGTGATGTCAGCTGTTGGGGCCGAGCTGGTTGTGCGTGTTGAGTCAACTGGCCGCCAAACGTTCGGTTGCTGACAGACTGCGAAGATTGGATTGCTAGCTGACGCTGGTAGGCGAGTTCTGCTCTTGATTGTGGTTGAGCAGACGAGACCGGTAGTGGTTCTGCGTTTGGATCTCTGCCCCGCCCACTACCACGTCCTTCCCGTTCTCGTCGGCCTCCTCGTTGTGGTTGGTACGGCGTTCTGAATTGGTCGAAGCCGGACAGATTGACCAGCCGTGCTTCCCGTCTGGCATCTTTCGAAAGACCGTTAGGGTGCTCCGATAGCTGATGTGCCTTCAAGTCCATCTCTGATTCGAAGACATTTGTCTTGTTGGCCTGGCAATCAGCGTCGAGACAGACAAAGTGCTCGGCTGCAAAATGCTTCTCGAGTTCTTGATAGTTGAGGTAGTACTGCGGGTTTCTCCCGCCACTCCTCCGATCGCAGATATGGCATCTTTCGTGCTTTTCTCTGCAGTGGGTGTATAGCTCATCATCACCATAGAATCTTTGGCGACAGAAGCCACACTCCGGGTGTCCCTTGAAGCCTGATTGATCTATTGCTCCAGGATTGTCGTCTCCATGTTTTTCGTGCTTTCGAAGCTCACCAAATGTGAACAGTTCGTGTTCGTGGGTGAAGACTTTCTTGTTTCGCGTGCAGAGATCGCACATGACCTTGCCATGTTTCGATTTGACATGCCTGTGCAAGTCTGGCCAGCCCAAACACGCCACGTCACAATCCTTGTCAGGACAATTGTACCTCAGTAGCAGGATGGTATCTTCGAGGATCTCATCCTTTTCATACTTGATGCCTAAGTTCTGGTCGATTTTGACCAAGTCTTTGTCCTCGAATTCTTGGAAACGTTTGTTCGGGGAGTCGGTGAAAATAACGAATGGAGATTCGGTCTATAACATGTCAGCATCTGCATGACGGGGACAAATTTAATTTTGCTTACCCTGCAGTGTGCACACGCCCGAGTCTTATACAACGCTCTCAACCTGAGAGAGCAAATGTGACATGTTTGGTGATTACAGGGTGCTATGGACAGATGGTCGACGGGACTTGCGCAGATAAAGCAGACCTCAGAGTCTTCTGTTCCAATAGACTGTCTTCGTTCGAGAGGTTGCATATCAGCTTGTTGCTGAGTATCGTCCAGGGATTGGGGGGCAGCTTCAGTCAGACGAGCACCGAAGCTGCCCCCCGGTGGCCTGCCGAGATTTGCTTGAATATTGTTATCCAGAGTCTGCATGCCCGGTCCTCCTCGTCCGCGTCCACGGCCGCCTCTATCTCTTCCGCGACCTCGACCTCTATGGGGACTCTGCGGATGTGAGTTCGAGTCGCTGTCCCTTCGACCTCGACCTCTTCTTCTGTTGGCTGGCGACATAGGGGTGGCAACAGTGGTGTCCATGTTTTCGGCTGTCCTCTCTGCTGTGGTGGCTGGGTACTGGTCCCAGAGAAGCGTGCTTGAGGTTGGTGTGCGAATGAAATCTTTTTTTGTGTTTGGAGAGTGACTTCACGAAGCGGTATTACTGACGTGCAGGGCTGAAAGCCGATATTTAGCAAGTGGGGATTCCGCTAGAAGGCTCTGGGACAAACAATTTCAGGCTCCGGGGGTCCTATATGACTCGCTTGCGGCGCACGATGACTCCGGCTTCGTTATTACTGGTCGTTGAGCATCATATGCCGGTCTTGACTCACTTGTCGAGGCGCAGGGCACTGGGGTAACAAAAAGTCTCTATGTTGCCTTAGGTTGCGAGAACTACAGATATAGGCAGAAAATACCGGAAACATTGGTCAGACGCAAGTCCGATCTGATTGCGTACTAGGAGGTGAGAAGAACCCCCTATTACCACCTTTATGCAAACATGACAATTGAGGAGGGCACCAGCGCTAAGCAGGATTGACCATTGGACTACCTCTCCCTGCTGGAATTTCGTGACCGGCCGCCAGATTTTGAAGTCGATGCTAGAATCAGGGGATGCTGTCTGATGGAGAGATCGAGATGCCAGCCAGCATTGCTGAACTTCCTGTCAACAGGTCATCAAATGCTTTCCCATATTGCCAATTAGGTGCAAAAAGCAAAAGCCGATGACAAGGCTTGCATGCATGCCTTGATGCGCCAAAGGGTTGTCTGTGCTGGAGCGGTAGCACAATGGCTAACTTCACTCCTCTGGGCTGTACATGTGCGTGTTTAATATCTTTGTCATAGCAAACATGTTCACTTTGTCCTGCTTGAGTAGACCCTTGAGCTTCTCGTCGCAGTTGATGAATCGTTTATCGCCAGGATCTTGCAAGTTGTTTGATTTGATGTACTCCCACACCTTCTTGGTGACCTGAGGTCGAGAAAGCTAGGAAGAGTTAGCACGGAATAAATACTGCCCAGAGAGGCGGCCCTACTTGTGAAGCGCCAAAGAAGTCGGCCGCTATGGCCGATAGGTTCATTGGCTTGTGAAAACCGGTGTTGCGATTGACCTTGCGGCCGGTGCCTCCTTCGCCGTCAACGTCAGAGTCGTCAGAACCAGTGACCTTGGCAGCCATCTTCTTCTTGGGAGTCTTCTTCTTCTTGGCCGGAGCAGCTTTACGCGGGGCGGCGCCGCCCCTCGTGGGACGGGCAGCACGATCTTCCTCGGCTTGTAATCTGGCTGCAAATGCGGCATCACGATCGACGCTTCCCTTCCTCTTCTTTTTGGCGGGAGCAGTGTCTACAACATCGGATAGATCGCTCTCGTCCGCATGGCGCTTTTGTCCCGTTTCCGAGGTAGAGACCGAACTGGACTTGGCATGGCCATTCGATCTAGGTGGGGGATCAGGAACTTCGACTGATGGCACCGGCTCTGGTTCTCCGTTCTGCTTCGCGTTGAAGATGTCAAAGCGCTGCAAGATCAGCTCTTTGATGGCGGCCTGAAATGTCAGCTCCTCGCTTGAGGACTTTGGCGCAGCGTATCCTTCCTTACCTTTTGTGGCGTGATATCGTACTGCACTCGTTCTTGTATGCCATTGCGTATCCGCTTCTCGGTGACTTGGGAAAGGTCGGATTTGGAGAGGATGTCGTCAATAATCTCGATATATTTCACGCGGACTTCGTTGGGTACTTCTAGCGTTAGCGATGGCGCCTGGTCATTCCCCGAGCTCGACTTACACGACATCTCTTCCTCCAGATCCAAGGCCTGGACGAGCAACAATAGAATGGCCGCGCGCAGATTTCTGGGCGCAATGGCAAAGGCGAAAGCCGACCAAGGGGCGTGGGGTGCAAGGCGAGCTCAAAGTGTGTTCGGGGATGAACGATGGTGAGAGGTCACTGCATGGCTGATGCGCGCAAAGACGTGACGACTTCGGATGTGTTCCGGCGGGCGAACTGTGCACAACGAGGCCGAAATGACGCTGTGTGCTCAAGTCAAAGGCATGCACGAGAAGCAGGACTCTTGAGCAGCAAAGAATCAACAAAGACTAGGCACAGCTGATGTTTCAAGTGTCGTTGGCAAGAAGGTCAAGCGCACCTGGCTGTGGCCGGCGCAGGGTCATTCGGTGGGTAAGGCTGATGCTGATCGATTTGGAGGTGTGCCCTTCTCCAACGGGACGTCACCGACACCGATTTGCCAATGCACGGAAAGTTAGCCGAGAAGCAGCCAAGATTTCTTCCCACTCAACCATTCACGATCTGATTTGGTCTCACTAGCGCAGAGGTCGACTTGCGATCGCAGGCCAAACTCAACATCGAAATAATCGATACGGGATATTTGTCGCCTTTGAGTCAGCGAGCACAACTCCAGAGTCATTTGCGGCAACCAACACTGCGTCTGCCTGTCGACAGGCCCTCGCATAAATTCACAAATCATACATTCCCCCCCACCGATCCTATCACCATCTTCAGATTCACACAGCATGGCTCCCTCGTTCGATCAGTTGTCCGAACAGGACTTGGCCGAGATAGAAGGCATTGATTTCAGCGACCTAGAGGAGAAATACAGGGACATAAGAGAAGACCAAGGGTTCGACAACTTCGTCGTCATTGATGGCCTGCCGATTGTGGCTGAAGATGCGAAGCCCAAGTTGATCAAATTCTTGATGCGCAGTCTGAACAAAGTTGGCCAACTCAAGGATGGCGAAGATTCCGTACACATGCCCATTGCCGACAACGGGAAATCGGAAGGGTAGGACACCACGAGAGGACCGTTCGACACACGACTGACGCGAGATAGATTTGCATTCGTCGAATACTCCTCCCCCGAGCAGGCCATCGCTGCCACCAAGCAACTACACGGTGTCCCCTTGGATAAGAAACACACCCTGAGCGTCAATAAGCTCACTGATATTGATCGGTACGGGCGAGAAGGTCGAGTCGACGAGGAATACACCCCCCCATACATTGAGCCTTTTACCGACAAGGAACACCTAAGATCATGGCTGGGTGATCCCAATGCTCGAGATCAGTTTGCCATGTTCCGAGGCGAAAATGTCGGAGTCTTCTGGAATAACAAGAAAGATGACCCTGAACCCGTCGTGGACAGAAAACACTGGACACAGCTATTCGTAACCTGGTCACCGCAAGGCACATATCTCGCTTCCATACATCAACAAGGTGTTCAATTATGGGGTGGGCCCCAGTTCACCAAGCAAAAGCAGCTGCCACACCCGTTTGTCAGTCTTGTCCAATTCTCACCTCTCGAAAACTACCTCGTCACATGGTCTAATCAGCCCATCAGTGTGGACCCTGAAGGAAAGGGACCACTGACCATCGACGAAGATGGCAAACATATCATTATCTGGGACCTTACTACTGGCAAGCCAATTCGATCTTTCCTAGCTTACGACCTCACCCCACCCGCGGGTCCTGATGGTGCTGTTCCACCCAAGGCCAAAGTGCAATGGCCAGCTTTCAAATGGTCAGCGGATGAGCGGTTCATCGCGAGAATGAAACCAGGAGAGCAGCTCTCAATCTACGAACTCCCGTCCATGAACATGATTCGAGACGCCAACAGGGAGAGAAAGGCCATCAAGATCGAAGGCATTGTGGACTTTGAGTGGGCCCCGGCAACGCCTGAGCGGGAGGGCATCAAGCAGGACAAGCGACCCGAACAGCTGCTCGCCTACTGGACTCCCGAAATGGGCTCCAAACCCGCGTCGGTCGCCCTCATGTCTGTGCCCAGCCGAGAAGTTGTCCGCACACGAAACCTCTTCAACGTCACGGATGCCAAACTGCACTGGCAGTCGGACGCCAAGTTCATGTGCGTCAAGGTCGACCGGCACAGTAAATCGAAGAAGTCCATGGCCACCAATCTCGAGATCTTCCGAATCAAAGAAAGGGGCGTTCCGGTGGAAGTCGTCGACAGCCTCAAGGACACCGTCATTAACTTCGCCTGGGAGCCCAAAGGCGATCGATTTGTCGTCATCACCGCCGGAGAGGCTGTTGCTGGCTCCAACGTGCTTCCCAAGACGGCCGTGTCGTTCTTTGCTCCTGAGAAGACCAAGGCGCCTGGTGCTACGGGGCCGTTCAAGCACGTCAAGACATTCGACAAGAAGAACAGCAATGGCATCTACTGGTCTCCCAAGGGCCGATTTGTCCTCGTGGGGACGATCAGCGTCCAGCAACACTGCGACCTGGACTTCTACGACATGGACTACGAGGGAGATCGAACCATCGACGACGAGAAGATTGCTGCAAATCTCATGCTCATGAACACCGAGGAGCACTATGGTGTCACCGACGTCGAGTGGGATCCGACGGGTCGATACGTCGTGACCAGTGCTTCTATGTGGACTCACCAGGTAAGTTCACCCACCCCTTCCCATTCCACTCCTATGCCCTCCCTGAGATGCCCATACTAACTTGCCATGCAGATGGAAAACGGTTACCGCCTCTGGACCTTTAGCGGCCAGATTCTCAAAGAAGCTCCCGTCGAAAAATTCAAGCAGCTCCTCTGGCGACCGCGCCCACCCACGTTCTTGTCCAAGGAAGAACAGAAAGCCGTCCGACGCAATCTGCGTGAGTACTCGCGTGAATTTGACGAACTGGATAAAGAAATGGAAGAGGGTGCCAATCTTGCTGTTATCGAGGCCCGACGAAGACTGTACAGCGAGTGGTACGCTTGGCTCAACGCTGAGATCGAAGATGTCAAGGCTGAGCGGGAAGCTCTGGGTCTACCGGATCCAGAAGAGGAGCTTGCACTGCAGCGAACCAGAAGCGCGAAGGAAGGTGAGGAAACCGTGGAGGAGGTTGTGGAGGAGGTCATCGAGGAGACGGAGGAATTCGCCTAGATCCTAGGACGGGCGTGACGCCGTCAACTCCAAGTTGACAACGGTACGAGTTGATGGCGCGGTGCATGAGTAGAGCAGGTGTTGTATAGGGTGGGAAGCCATCGGCATCCTCTAGGCAACATGCATTATTACGAGTGTCATGAGTCGAGGGCATCAGCCGAACATATCCTCTGGTACGTGCGGAAGAAGAAGTGGTACCAGACGCCAGATATCAAAATCCCATGAATTACCACACCCTGCGTCTCTTGAATCAGCATTTCATCGTCTCAAATGGACTCTTAGCTGCATTACTCCGTAGGTACTCGTTTTCAGGGGGCGTCGGCATGCATACAATGAGGCAAACAGAATGCTAGCGATTTGTCAGTCCAAGTGGATGAGGACGCTTCCCCGAGCTGGGTGGCTCAGGATAGCTCCAAAAGCAGTGTCAAGGACATAGTTGCAGGCTTAGGAAGGGAATGCTGCATTTTGGGGTTATTGCTACATAGCGAGGAGATGTGGAACGTGATGCCTGCTCGTTGCATTCATGCTCCTTCAGAATATGGGTTTGTAATTTTGTACATGCGGTCGGCAGTGGTTGTTCTCGACCACATTCGAATGCTTCGATTGGTGGTTCCACGGCCGCTTTCCTGCACCGCTGCCACTCTGGTAGGACAGCCGCCTGCTAGAACTCATTGGTGTCTCCTTCGCGTGGTTTTGCGTGTTACAGCTCTCTGCCTGAATTGGTGCAGTCTATCCGAGCATTCGGTGGGAGTATCCCAGCTTGTCCGGTCTCTGGAAGCGAACACCAGCTGACCCAGACATCGAGCCTCCCGTTCCCTTTGTGTTTTGGAGCGTGACGCGTTTAAATGCCAGCTGGGTATGAACCTTCTCTCTTTCTGTTGAATGCCCGCTGATCTTTCAACCACCGTCTGTATCCGCCGACACTCCCGATCTTCTCGCCGTAATAGTCGGGCACGGGGTTGTTCGTGCTCGCTCCCATCGGATTGACTCGGTGTTTCTTTATCCTCTCGAAGAATGTCTTCTCCTTCATTGTGAATTCTGGTAACCTCGATCGATGGAATAGCTTCCAGAGTGCATTTCCGAAGATGGGACCGATCAGCCAGCCCAAAAATGTGGCCGCAAAGGTTAGAATACCCATGCTGATGACTGGATCCATAGGTATGAATTTGGTCACTTCGTCTGCCATCTCGGGTTGTGTGGAGAGGAAAACAAAGGTGGCGCCTGTGACGGCGACGGAGGAGATGATGCTGCTGGCAAGGGAGTAGCGTCGACGGGAGGTGCGTAGGCGGAAGAAGGAGTTCCAGTCCAGAAGGGCATTGCCGGGGTTGGACTTAGCTGCTTCGGATGCTGTTGAGGCATATCGGGCCGTGATGAGGGAGGACCTTGAGAGGGAGGATCTTGAGAAGGCGGAGCGCGACAATGCTGCAGCTTTGGGTGGCGCCGGTGTTCTTGAGGAGATGGAGATGGATGAAATGTGTCTCGATGCTATCAGGTTTGATATCGACAGGTGTGCGTTTGAGGTGAAGGTGATTGAGGCTGTTCTGCTGGGACAGTGCCGCAGCCCTATGCGGAAAGTAGCCAGCGACATACTGTTGGTTGGCGACACTTGTCGTTGCGACGTTTGATGATGTCTCGAGATGAGATGCAGCACAACGCTGTTTCCGGCTGTCTCGAGGCCAAATTACCCATCCTGGCATTCTCCGCACGAGCCTGACGAGCCTGACGAGCCTGATGAGCCTGAGACGACTGGTCCGCCAAGCAGCTTTGATTCGGGTGGCAGACACTAACCCAGATTGCTCCCTCCCCCCAGCATCCAGTTGGGGGCGCATCTTAGGGTAGGAGGCTAGATGGTATGAAGCATGGTGGCCTCCAACTTCAGCCGCTGCAGCGATCTTCACAGGCATATTGGCAGCCCTTTTCATTCCCTTTCAGGATGAGGGTAGGCACTTGTGGTCAATACAGTTTTCTGGAAGTCGCGCTCGCCTCTAGCTCGGCATCGTGCTAGCCAATATTTCTGCTCTGCTCCATTGCTTTCACTGCTCCATGGGTCTATCATTGGCGATCACCCGCACATTATCCTTGCGCACGCAGACGAAGCAGGCTGCTCAATTGAGACTACCCTCCTGTCCCGCGGTGTTCATCTCCCCTTCAGCTCTGGGCTTCCATTTTCGTGGCTGATCGCTTACAATCGACCTTCTCTTCTCCATCGCCATGTCCTGCATTTAATTGTTGGAGCTGATTTCCGCCGCAGTCCTCTCAACTCTGACAACTTCGTCGCCCGACCCGACAACGAAGTCAAACCATCGCGCCGACCATATCTTCGCCTTCCAGGATGTTCTGCGCTGAGCACCACATCCATTGACTTGTCGGCGTCGGCTGCATGTTCTGATCCAGTCTATTTCGCCGCAAATGCCCCGTCCGAAGAAACCTGGCGGTGACGGGAAGGAGGTCAAGAAACGATCGAGGAACGGCTGCTGGTAAGCCTACTGATGGCCACTGCTCTACACGTCAACGTGCTGACAAACCGTCGCAGGCCATGCAAGTCGAGGAAGGTCAAGTGGTAAGCCGTATCCTGCCCATGATAAAAGCCACGTCGAGACTGAGACACCACAGCGGAGAAGAGAAACCGGTCTGCGCAAACTGCCAACGGCAAGGCGAAAACTGCGACTACAGCATCCGCTTGAACTGGGAAGGCAGAAGTAAAAAGAAGGAGAATGGCACAGGCGGCTTTCGCACCGTGTCATTCAACCCGCCACCGGTCCCGATACCATCTCCATCGCGGCCGACACAAATCAGCTCTCCTGTCCATGGCAACGGGATAGGATCCCACCTGCTCCTCGCACCTGCTCCTACCTTCACTTCCGCTTCCACCTCGACCGCCCCACTCGGCGACGCCAAATCGAGGAACTCCTCGAGCGACTCTTCCTATCAATCCCTCCCACCCATTTCGGATATCACGAACCCTATGCCTCCGCTCCCCACAGCGCATTATCCTGCTGCTGCTCCGCCCGTGGCGCCCTTGTTACGAAATCCCACCTGGGGCGAGAGCACGTCTGCCGGCGTAAAAGGCACCTCGCAACCAAATGGACTGAGGCATTCTCTATCATATCCTTCCCCCTCTGATTCATCCTTTGGCAGCCCCAGCTACGCTCTGACCACCTTCAACTTCTCAGCCGGTTCCTATCATATGCCGCCCCCGATGCCGACGTTGAATCCAACATTAGGCAATGAGGCTGTGCCATCACCATACAACAGCGCCAAACGGATGCGACTAAGTCCTCGCGCGGACGGCTTTGGCAGACAGCCCTCACTGGGCCGATCGCTCTCAAGTGGCTATGGCAATGTTGAAGACCTTCAAAGGCAATACTTCAATCCTGCCACGCCCACCTATTTCGCCCCCCATCTACGAGACCCCCCGCTTACACCCGCCACACCCTCGACCAGTCATCCTAACGACAATGACGACCGGAGGATCTCCGTCAGCTCGCTCCTTTCTGAAGGTCCCGACACCGAGGAGCCTTCTCGCAAAACGTCCTCCACGTCACATCCGGCGGGATGGGAGCAACCTCCCCCCGAACCACCCAGACGAGGCTCACTGCATCAGAGAATGATCTCTTATTCGGAGACCGAGACATACGGTCATGACAGAGGTCTACCGGACTGGGATCTGGGACGCAACAATGACACGATGGCTATCAACGGCGCCAACACCCCATCCGAACACAGTGATTTCGAGTCCTGGTTGAACGATGCCGATTTGGGAATACCTGAATTCGGTTTCAGCCTTCCGTCGAAAGATCAAGCATTCAACCCGGGAGGCTACTATGCATCACCAGTTCCGATCAAGATACCGAAGAAGCTCGAGCCCCTACCTGCGACGTTAATTGAGAATCCCATGAATTTGTTGTACTTTCATCATTTCCTCAACCACACTGCGCGAATCTTGGTACCTCATGACTGTCCGGAAAACCCTTTCAAAACGATACTGCCGAAAATGGCGGTGGAGAACTCCAATCTCCTGAATCTGATGCTCGCATACTCGGCCTGCCATCGAGCCCGGCTGCTCGGCCACAAGGAGCCAGTCAACAGAATTGCCCACTGGGTGCGAGATGTGTTTCCGAGTCTTCGCCAGACGCTGGAGGAGATAGAGAACACGGAAATTTCGAATGCAAATCTGGCCACTGCAATCATGCTTGCATCGCTGGAGATCATTTCGCCTTCTAGCTTCGGCATCGCTATACCCTGGCAGGCACATCTGAGCTCGGCACGAGGCATCATCCGAGCTCGTGGCGGACCACACTCGGTATCACGCAAAGATCCAGTCATGTATTTCTTGACTAGGTGGTTGGCGTACCTGGACGTTCTAGGGTCCCTGTGCAATAGGGTGGCGGAGGAGCCACTCTACGAAGCGAACTACTGGCAAAGCTCATATGATGGATCGTCGGCCAAAGAATTGTCTCTAACCGATGATGATGGCGACGATGACGACGATTATACCATCGACTGCCTTCTTGGATTCACAACTCGCTGCATATACATTCTAGCACAAATTGCCTCTCTGGCACGTCAGGTCGCCCCCTACCGAATCAACAGCCAGACCGCCACCATAAATGAGGCCTGGACTCCAGGGCCCGACATCGTGAAGAAAGCAGATAAGCTGAAGAGAGATCTGGAAAATGCTCGGAAGCACGAGATGCGGCAGTGCCATCATCATTCTCCCGTCTTATCGCGAGCCACACTCACATACGCCCCACCGCCGAACCAAAGCGAACTCTCTGTAAAAGCAGCGGAGGAGTCCTTTGCGATCAACGACGCATTCCACTGGGCAGGTAAGGTCCACCTTCTGCGCAGAGTCTACAACAAGCCCAGGTCCGACCCCGAAGTGCAGGAAGCGATCAACAAAATTATGGCTAAACTTCAGATACTACGCCAACTCGGATCGGCAGAGGCGTGTTGTCTCTTCCCCATTTTCACCGCGGGGGTCGAGACTGAAGACAAAATACAGCGAGCTGAGATTCTATCCAGGCTGAAGGGAGCGGAAGGATTGGGTATGTGTCAGGTTACCAGAGCTAGGAAGATTATGGAACAGAGTTACACTACCGGCATGAACTGGGAGACTCTGGTTCAAGGAGATTTCTTCGGCTAAGCGCCAGGGGTCTTCCATGAACAGCTCGGCACTAGATAGACGTGCCACCCATGGTCGTTGTCAGGTTTTTGTACGGACATGGAAGTAGGATATTTGGGTGCAGAAAAATGGATCCGGTCGTTCCTTGTTGCGTGATCCGAATTTTCTTAGCCTCCCTCTCTATACTGCACATACGCGACTTTCATACATCTACGGAATTTCCCTCGAAAGAATTCCAAATAAACAGCTCCTATGGAAAGGCACCTACCGCACATTTCGGTGTACGGGTGTACGATTTTGATGCAAACCAAGTGGTATCGGGGCCAGCACGACGTTGGAATGTACTTTTAGGCCGGCAACGTGGATCCAAATTCACAGTCCATAATGACGTTCAGCTCTGCGCCGTGTCATACCTCTTTTCTTCTCTGACTTTGTTCAAACTGTCGTGCCATTCCATTTTCATGCACCAAGAGTTTCGATATCTCACGCCATTACAACCTTTCCAGAGTTTGCATTCTTTGACTAGAGCTCAAATTCCTACTCAGGATTCAGAGCATCAATCTGAGTCTGACCAGCGGCGCTTCAGATCACCGAATAGCCATTCCCACAGCCTATTGAGATGCTGGCATTGGCAGAGGAAAGATCGTCGACCATGGACAAAGTCATCCGAAGACATCCCTTGCAGAGGCTCGAGTCTCCATCCCGAAGCGTATCAGCCGTAGTTCACGTAAGCAGAACTTCTCCAACGACATCCTGGTCAACTCGGGATATGAAGAAGGGATGCTGATGGGTTGTTTCGCCAGGTGATCGGCCTAGCAAGCTTTGCATACTCATTCCACTAGTAAGTCCAGAGTGTTTATTGAGAGAGCGCGAGTCGCTTCTCTCAAGCTTCCTGCGACTGTGTGCTAACACAAATCGTAGCCTCTCAGCTCATCCCAACCACATGTGAGTCCGCTCGCCCGCACCATCAAATTTCCAACTTCCGCTCGGACAGGCCACTAACCCCCTTTTCCTCCTCCCAACAGCAACCAGGCCTACGGCTGGCATTTCCAATACCTAACCATAATCGGCCTCACTCTCGCAACCCTAACATTTATCTTTGGCCTCCTCTCCGACCTAACTCTCTCCCGTCCTCTCTTCCTCGCCAAAACCATCACCTCCTGCTGTTCTGCGCCCATGGAACTCCTCATCAGCACGCTCTACTGGGGCCTCCGCGCCGTCGATCCCGCCCTCGTAGTCCCAAAGGAGCTCGAGCTTCCCCTCCCACCCGATCTATCATTCCACCTCATCCCCACCCTGATGCTGCTGATCGATCTCTTGCTTCTCTCCCCACCCTGGACGATAAGGACACTCCCGGCATTGGGACTAAGTCTGAGCATAGCATTTACATACTGGTTCTGGATCGAGTTTTGTTACAGCAAAAACGGGTTTTATCCGTATCCGTTGTTTGCGCTGTTGGATTCCACGC